>JAPZDY010000020.1:20887899-20907076 GCA_029783645.1 Ctenochaetus hawaiiensis | reverse complement strand
CCCCCCCCCCCCCCCCCCCCCCCCCCCCCCCCCCCCCCCCCCCCCCCCCCCCCCCCCCCCCCCCCCCCCCCACATGGTGTTTGACAAACAGTTTCTCTTTCCCCTTCCTGTTGGAAAGTAAGCGAAAACCTTGAAATTGTATTCAATCTTTAAGATGAATCACTAATTAAAGCGATTTTTACGGGGCAACACCATCACTGCCGGGTCCCACAAGTGACGATTTCTGTCTGTGCATGTTTCTACTCAGAAATCATTAACACATGATCCTCGTCAGCCTCTCTATTACAATTGGGGAACACAAAAGCTAGTATAACAACGACGGTATTTGAACAAACCGAGCCAATTTGGCAGAAAACAATACAGCTAATCATCTCCACAAAATATCTTTACGTTGCACTCTCACTGACACATCTAGTCTACAAGCTAACTCTACTACGTTGGCTAAGGTTAGTGTTAGCTAACGAAACGTAGCATTAACCCGCTTCCTGTCCCTTCATGAATGGAAGAAGAAACGGGCGGCCTACTTTTGAGCAAAAATAAGTCAAGAGCTTACCTTTTTATACCAAGTTGTCGTCAGGTCTAGAAAATAGATAAAATAATCTGATGTATTCAAAAAAATTATAACATGGGGGTGAAAGCAGACAGATGTACAGGACAGAAAGACGACGGTGAGCGGATCGCTCCCTATCCCAATCAGCCGGCTTCTGCACTCCACTAGAATGACGTGGTACTACAAGTTCAGGCGTCTCCTATTGGCTCTTTTGCCCATGACGTTTCTCGACATTTTCTGATACGTACGAGAAGAGGGTAACTATGGGAAATGGAGTTTTTACTGTTGTCCTGTGGTATGTGTTTTGTGGGTTGGTAGCTTCTAATGATATTATTTTGCGCTGCGATAACGTGTGATGAGACGATTGTGAGTGTTTACCCCCAATCTCCGCTATGTTAACTCTTTGTTAACCATTGTGAACTAATGTCAGTCAATTTATAGCATGGCCTTAGATCAGTGGTGAGAGGTAAAGCGAATTAAATGAGAGAACTACAAGTGACTTATAAACCCATTTAAGTTAAATGATTATGTTGAATGCCACAGTGTGATTGTGATCTGCTTTACCTAATTTGGATGAAATTATTGTACCATTATCTTTAATTTTTCAGAAGTAGTTGGCTTGTATGTAAATATTTCATGTTTTTATTTTTGCAGTTATATCACTGTTTTATTGCTTATTGCTTAAAAGAAGGCCTTCATTAAAAGGAAGTTAGCTAATAAAGCTGAATTTAACCATTAAAGTTATTGTTAAGTCAAAATCACCTTGAATGTTTTACCACATATTTCCAAGCCCCGTGCATCATATGCATGCCAGTATCCAGCCCAACACTGGGAAAAAATTGTGTGAATGTAGCCTAATGGTTGGGTAGATAATGAAGCTTCACTGTTCCTTACAGTCTAAACTATTATAAAAATGTGGAACCATTTATCTATATGTTAATCTTATATTCAGTGCTACCAGAATCAAACCTCCAGATTGCTTCTTTATGAAGCTTGAGGAAAGCTTGGTTTGAAGGGCGAGAGGGTGACCAAAGTGCATCTTATCTCAAGCAAGTCAACCAGTCAGTGCTCTGTACTGCACGCTGCAAACATCCCTTTTAAAATAAGTACTGACAAGTGCTTTATCTAAACTCCTCAGTGTTTTCTATAGTTTCACAGAAGCATATATCACAAGGTTATCGTTGCTCTCCAATACCAGCTGTCCACGCTGAAGTGAAACTGTGGCCAACTGCTGCTCATGGTCATGCTGCGTTCAAGGCTTGACTCACTGGGACGTTTGGCATGTCTGCATTGACACAGGCTCGGCAGCCATCTGTGGAAATATAATTGTGACTGAAATGGCAGAAACTGCCAATAAAGTGCAATGAATTAAAGCCAGTGGTTTCAACCAGGAATTCTATGCTGTAAAGAGCAAGGATAGATTTTAGCCCATCTAAACAGATGAAAAGTAAGACTTAATTTATTTTTTAACCCTACAGAACAGAATTTGACAAGTTTTTACTGGATATTTTTTCTTTTTTGCCCATGAAGATGATTGTATTCTGAAAATATTTATGGAACTCTGTGCACTGGTGAAACTTACAGTTATTCAAGCACTGCACATCAGTAGGTCTACAAATTAAAGCTATAGTTTCATACAAGGAGATATTTAGCTTAAAGCTTTAATTTATATCTATTTTGTAGGTTTACATTGATAATAGACTTCCAAATAAAGGCCTGAATCATTAATAAATTAGAATGTAGCCATACTATTATAGATTACTTGCCTACCCAGAATATATAAAGTAATTAAAATTGGCTTGGACCTTATAACTTCCTTTTAAGGTTATATTCACATTGTAGCATTAATAACTAGTCTTTAACCCAGTAATACATAAATATGGTTCTAAAGTGGGCCCATGGTAGCCTTTTGGTACTTTAAGTAGGCATTTTGTTGTGAATACGTTTGTATTTTTACTTAAGTAAGATTCTGAATGCAAGACTTTTAATAATTATACTGAAGTCTTCCAATATATAGTATTGAAAGATCAGATTATTTCTTCCACCACTAACTGTGTGTAACCTGTAGCCTACAGTTTTATCTGCTGAATCTGTGCTGCCTGTGTAAACACATCTCAACGATGCGTCAGGTTAGGAGAGATACCTGAATCTGAGGGATCATTTCACACAGCTTGTTTCAAGCATCTTTGAACATGGAGCGGCGCTGTAACCCAGCTATGTTTCTGCTGAAGCATAAACCTCTGGAGAGGGAGAGAGAGAGAGAGAGAGAGAGATGGGAGGGGGGGCTTTATGCCATGCACAGCGGATTCTCTCCGTTCTTTTTCTCGCAGAGTGCTGGACCTACAGGCGGCAGGTGTGTCCACCGACCAAAGCCTTTCTTACTTTAACCACGTTTGGGACCAAATTCGGATACTAATCCTAGGCGATTAATCAAGTGCTCTGCCTACAGTACATCCCCGGCTGAGAGGATGTTGCAGGGATAGGCTAAGACAGTAGAGCATCTTCTCATCTCGCACTTAGCCGGCATCGTCAGCTGTTGCTCTAGCCGAGTGTGGAAGAGTCGGGAGCAAAAGAAAAGGCCGAACAATGCGACTGACTTTCTGCCGGTAACCTATTCCCACCTTTCAGTCGAGCGGGGAGCGGATGCGAGCAGAGGTTGCCCACGAGCCTCTGACTATTTTCTGCGCTTTGTCGGTGCCGGAGGAGCTGTGTCAATGGAGAAAGCGACTCCGCCGCCCCAGCCCCAGCTCCAGCTGTCGATAGCGAAGACAGAAAGTCCAGCGGAGGACATTTCCGGCCTGGCTGACGAGGAGCTGCTCAAGTGGACTAAAGAGGACCTGGTGCGGCGGCTCAGGCGATCTGAGGCCGACAAGATGAGCGTGATTCTGGACCACGGGAATCTCATCCGAGAGGTCAATCGCAGCCTCCAACTGCATTTGAACGAGATCAGGGGGCTGAAGGTGAGGGCGCGCGCATTGGTGAAGGATGAGATCATAGGTTTGGAGCGCACCTGGGAGCGCGCATAGCAGGAGGGATGTTTCGCTGTTTAGAGAGCGCCTCTGCAAACATGGTGTGAGAACTAATGGTATCATTGAAGTTCGTTGTGACAGTGTGTAGGCCTCCACGACAAGCTTATGCAGACCCTGTATGCACACAGGCTTTACGGGCATGCTGAACCAAAGGCAGGGTTTCAGTTTTCAGATAACTTCGCAGGGGATGTTGGAAATTTAGGGTTTCACAAATGTAGATGATTCTAATGAACAATAGAAGTGAGACTTGTCACAAAAATCTATGGCATTATCTATGCCACTACCCAAATTATAAAATCACAAAGCAAGCAAGCACTGTACAGGTAAGACCGATGCAGTAGAAATTCATCCTCCTAATACTGAGGATCAGGGCATGACTCCCTGTAAGTCTACTCCTCTGTTCATATGCCAGCTTTCAAATCTGGTGTCCAGATCTCTTTCTGTCTTAACTGCACACACACCTAACATTCCAAGAGAAATCCTGCTCATAAATCTACAGAATGAGCAGCCCAGATTGCCTTCAGGACAATGTGGCATTTGCTTTGAAAGTAACCTTTACCTACTGCCTTTATTTTTTGCACCACTAATAACAGAAATATGGCACATTGTCCACAATGTTTACAGTTAAAGCTGTGACCCAACCTGAGGTAGCCTCAGACACAGCACATGGGGATCATTTGCCTTTCTGGGAGACCTTGTCACCTCTCTACTCATGCAAGCTGCCTAATTACGCAGGAAAGAGCTGGAGGGTAATAAAGTGAGAGAGCAAGAGAGGGAGGATAGGGGAGAAAAGAAGGAGCTCATGGGGAGGTGAGGAAGGGATGTTTAAGTAAACATTGCTGGGTGTAAAATGTTTGGGGCGTGTATTTTAAACATCCAAACCTAGTCTTATTGCTGTGTGGCCTCTCCATATCATATGGAAAATTGTAATCTTCATTATGCACTTCACTTTGAATAGCGTACAGTTAGTCAGTGCTTTTAAAGGGAAGGCAGAGAGGATTAGGATACCATCTCATTATGATTGCATACAGCATTTGACTGATATCCAAAAGAGCAGGGAAATGGATTGAAATTGGACAATGATTGCAGCGATTTAAGTGAATAGAAAACAAATTATTTGGATTTGAATGAAACCAAAAGCACATTATTGCTCTTTCCGCCATAATCAGCATTGTATTATTTTATGAGGCTTTGTAATGTGTAGGCCTCAGTTTAACTCTGTTTTCTCCATGTTTTTTTTTTCTTTCTCCTCCTCTCAGGACATTAATCAGAAGCTGCAGGAGGACAACCGAGAGCTGCGAGACTTGTGTTGCTTCTTGGATGACGACCGTCAGAAAGGCAAGCGTGTATCCAGAGAGTGGCAGCGCCTGGGACGTTACAGTGCCAGCATCATGCGCAAAGAGGTGACCCTCTACCTCCAGAAACTCAAGGAGCTGGAGCTTCGACAGGAGGAGGTTATTCGAGAGAACCTGGAGTTGAAGGAGCTCTGCCTGCTGCTAGACGAGGAAAGGGGAGTGGTAGGTGGAGGGGGTGGTGGTGGAGGAGGAGGGGGAGGGAACGTAGGCATGGGAGGGTGTCGTAACTCCATAGACAGCCAGAATAGTTTGCTGCTGGTGCCTGGGCATGGGCTCCTGATGAGAGATGTGGGGGACGGGAGCAGCACCTCCAGTGCGGGGAGCGCTGACAGCTCTGAACACCCTCAACATAAGCAGGCCCACCTGGCTCCAGGGGTGGGTGGAGTCAGTAGTGGTGGGGAAAAGGGAAGCCCCGAGCTTGTGCACAAACCCAGGTGTGGCAGCATCAGTGGAAGTGGAGGAGACAGGGAGGTGTCCAGCCCTGAACACCCTGCTGGGCGCCACCGGAGTACAAGCCTGGAGTACCCATACACGCTGCCCCAGCTCTGCAGGCCCCGCTGCGGCTCAATATCTATCCCTGACCACAGTAGAGCCATGCGGGGCCTCAGTCCTGAAAAATATGGGAGAAACGTGGGCCGACGCAGTCCGGAGCAGCACCCCAAGCACCATAGCTCTGATCTCCTCCTGGGCCAGAGGCAGCACCTTTTGGGACAGGGAGGCAGCGGGGAGCTCTATCAGAGACACCACAGGAGCAGCATTAGCAGTATTGGCTGTGGGAGCCCCGAAACCCAAATGGCACATTTAGGAACCACTGAGCACCACGAAAAGGGCTGTGTGGTCCAAGGGGGCAGTCCTGAAACTCAAAGGCACCAATACAGTATGAGCCCTGACCATGTGAAGTTCGGCAGCCCTGTGAGAGACGGCCAGAGGAGAACTGCCGGAGAAGAGCTGTCGCCACATCATCGCAGCATCTACAATGGCATGAATGGTAGGTGTGTGTGTTTGTATGTCTGTATGCATCTCATTGGTTTTGTGTGGCTGCATTTGATCATACTCTTGTTGGTTCTTTAACACAACATCAAGCCCCCTAAAAGAAAAAAGGGAAATTATTTGACTTTCAGATACACAGATTGCAGTGGATGACGCTGTGTAACATCCTCAAAGATAGAAGATTTCATATTGACTAAAGCTACACAAACACACACACACACACACACACACACCACACCACCGCTACAGTATTTTTTCAGCACTTATTTGATTCAGAAAGAAGAGATACTCTTCCTCATTCTGACGTTACAAAATTTACAGTATTATTGATTTTTTTTGGTATCCCAAGAGGAATGTGGGTTGGTTCAGTGCATGAGAGAAAAAAAAGGGTTTAGAAATATTCATTTTACATGTCCTGCATCTTAGTTGAACACATTCAGCTCGAATGAACCATACTCAGATTTCAGAAGCGTCACAACTGTTGGCACACACATGCACCCCTTTGACAACATATTACGCTGAAATTTTTGCTGCAGTGATGCCTATCTTTGTGAGATCAGTGGGAGTTAAGGTTGTCAGAGAGAAGGAGGAATATCAAAGTACCAACTTGGCTGCTGTTTAAATACCCCACAGTGGCTGATAATGATTTCTGGAGTCCAGGAGAAAAAAGTGCTGAGTGGCACAGAGCTGGCAGAAGCTAAAGGACAAATTCCTCAAGGTGAAATATCTGCCTGACTTTGCAATTTCAGGCAAAAAATTACAAGAGAAACAGTAAAGTGCTAAACAGAGAGGAGTAAATCCAACCTTCACAGGAAGGATTTTAATCAACTCTCATAAAATTGTTACATTAGTTATGTGGGATATGTGCTGCTATAACTGAGTGGTGAGTCATGTGCCTATTGATTATTTGGATTGATGTTGTGTGTTGTCACAAAAAGCAAAGAAACAAATCAGAGGTTGGAGTTTGCTATCTTTTCTAATATCAGCAGATCTTTAAGTGGCAGTTTACTGGTCATGTGAAATAAACTCAGACTGTAAAAGGAGCTCTATAATGTCATCTGTGGCTCTGCAGCTGCATTGACAAGTCTGAGAAAATAACCTTGGTGATGTAATTGTGATGTCATCAGGGTTACCTTGGATTGGGTTTTGGTCTCAAGCCTGAGAAACATAGGGGTTTACTATCAGTTTGCAGTGTAGGAAATGTATTTGAGGTTTGAGCCATACCATACGGGAGATTAAAAAATCTGAGTATCTCAACCTCTGCTGCTTCAATTGTGACCATTCTTTTTGTAAACTGTGTTTTGTAAGTCAGAACAACTTAAAGACCTTAAACCAATAAATTGCTGAATTATTCCTTTAAGAATTACAAAACATCAACTCTGGCCTCTAAAATGAAAGTCCAGTCGTAAACATCCTCTCTCTTGCCATTCTGCAATTTACGGATTGCACCGGATTATTGTAGAGACACACACAACTTTGATTTGGATCATCATTCTGTTTCTGTTTTTTGCTCTTGGTGCACTCTGTCCCTCAATAAGAGATTTCAATCTTGTTGTAACCTGAAACCCATATGATTTCTGCAAAAGGCCATGCCACTCTAATGCCTCACAAATCCTTAATTGGAAAATGTTGTGAGTGCACGGGGCTTTCAGTGGCCTGGTTGGCCAACAGTGGCATAACTGTCGTGAACTTAACGCAGAGTGAAATACACGCACAAGATAGCCTTTAACCAGGTTCATAAAGGCTTTACTGAGCCTGTGTGCAAGAGAAATTTGAGTGTGTGTGTGTTGCTGCAGGCTCACGTTGGTATATCATGGCTCATTTTCTGTCAGTGTGGCTGCTTCTCTATCAAGAACACGTCCCTGCAGGGCCGCCATGCCTCCACTCACCTGACAAAGACTCTAACTTCATATGTCACATCATGATATAGAACAGTTAGAACAGGACATGCAATTGACACTCAGCCAGAGGTTTCAGATTTGGGGTTAAAGGCTTTGCTTTTGGGATTCAGATACTGAATTGTTTGCTTCAAAATGTTGTCATGTTACAACATACAACATTGTACTCTGGACAGTGTAGAAAATAAAGGAATAAAGGAAATGAATAGATCTATGAATTAGGGGAAGTAAAGAGAGCAGCTTTGTGGTTGTGTCTGTGTGTGTCATCTGCTGACCCTTCCATACTGCCGTGTCCTTTTTTGGACGAAGAGGGAATTTAATTCCTGTGACGATGTAGTACACTCCACTCGCCTGGATTATCCTCTAAGCCCTTTGCACAGTATTATTTCATTTTTTATGTACTTGCGTGTGTGCTTGTGTGTGTGTGTGTGCTTGGGTATGTGTGTGTGATTTTGGTGGATGTGTCACTTTGTCCTATCCAGGGTTACTGTAGCAGTGTAGGTTTTTATTCAGATAAATAAATGTCTCATGTTCACATGCCACTCGACAGTACTGAACCTCAGGCCATTTAAAATCCTGACAAAATCCAAAATGAAAGCAAAACAACACTGCGACCTCTTCAGCCTTTTAATACAATCTGCTTTTGCATCTTTAAGCTTATCACACATATTTTGAAATGTTTACAGCCAGGAGAAAGACACAACTCCCAAAATGACTAGTCTTCATTTGCTCTGTAATATGACAGAGATGTTTAGTTTCATGCCAGATGAAAAGAAGCCTGCATAAACTTACCCTCTCATTTCAACAACACATGATCCAGAAAGTAACTGGTGATAGATTATGAAACTTAAATAGTATTTACATAATTCAAAAAATACGAAGTGCATAAATCAGAGATAAAATAACATGTCACACTGAAATTTTACAAGTTCCTGAATAACAATAAATATTGTTCTGCCCATATAAAATTATGGGCCTGTAAAGCCTGTTGAGACTCAGCCCGTTAGAATGTTTAGACTAAGTATGTGATGCTTTGCAATATAAATAAACAATGAAACCCTCTGTTTAGTTGGGACCCAAACCAAATACATCTGTCTCTCCATGTGATACATTGCCTGTTAGGGAAAGATAATCAACCATGAACTCTGTAGTCTCCTGACCAACCTAGACTGGAGGGGTAACTGTTCGCTAAGTCTATAGATCTCTGCACTGCTGAGGGTCTTTTTCAAGAAGAGGAGAGACTTAATCATGTTTTCTGCTTTAGCAATCACAAGTTCTGCATATTAGCGTAAGCTGCTCAGAAGAGCAGGGGGAGAAAAAAAAGGCAGCATGGGAAAAAAAGGCACTACAGTGAATGGGAAAACCTCTGCCCTTGTGATGAAGCTGAATGCCACACACACAAAGTCGTCCTTATCAGTTAATTAAAGATACATATAGAAGACATCAAAATTAAGGAGAAGCATTATGGATAGATTGCAAGTAGGACTTCTTATTTCTTTCTTCTTTGTTTTCATTCATCTTTTTCGGAAATACAATAATGGGTACAGAAAAGTGAGGTTATACATATTATACATGTTCCACTTTTTTTTTTCCCCAACTCCCAAAACAAGACCAGACCCTCACAGGGGGGGTCAACAGCATGAACAGTGGAACAGAGTCTCTGTACTCTTTCTTCTATTATAAGGTGAAATGTAATATCAGACAGTTTCACTCTAACATAATCCCTGTTCTGACACTCAGCTCATTAGTGACAAATCAACACTGGAAGATGTATGATAAATACAATATCTGTACAATAGTTTTGCCCTCTGTATGATGTATAATCAATAACGTCCCTTAGTCATTGTTACACTTACAATAAGTAGTTGGTTTTGGTCCATGATTTCTAGTTTCAATTAAATTCCCAACATGATCACAGTAGCAAAATATCAGTTCTACTCCCGTATTTCTGCATATCTCCTCATGACCTTTACTGTTTCCTTGCAGAATATGAGCAGGCTTCCAGTCTGCTGACAGTCTCTTTTGTGTTAGCCTAAAAAGCTATTCCAAAAAGATTCAGACTGATGGACTTATGAACACATACAGGGTGCCCCTTAACATGCATCCTAGCCAAATCAGTTTGGTAAAAAATTCCTGACGTGGAAAGATTTATAGGCATGTTAAAAAGTGTTTTATGTAAAATTTTGCATCTACAACCACTTGTTCATTTGGTTATGATTCACACATGAAAATAATCCCAAAATACATTAATATCAAGCCTCTGGTACCATTTTCCTTGAGATTTCTAATGTGGCATTGCTATGAGAAATGCTTGGACACGAAACAGAATGGAGATAAATGCTTTATTCTTCAGTTTACATGAAAAAAAAAGAAGTGAAAACTGGCTGATGAGTTTGACAAACCTAATCTTTTTTACACGAAACAAGTTAGGCTGCAGTTGTTGGACAGAAAACTTCACCATATCCAGTACAGAGCAGGACAGAGTTGCCATTGTTAGCCTGTAGCAACAAACATCCAGACTGGCTCCTCTGCAGTGAGCAAACAGTTGATGCCCCAGTATTGAATTAGAGGTTTTTGTTACAAAGCTTCGACCCTTACAAACAATGTAATGCTGGCTAATGATGTGCTCCCTGGTAGTACACTCGTCAGCCATGTCATGTTTTCAGCAAAGTTAAGGCAGATAAACAGTTAAATCCATATCTTACACTTTTGCTCTTGTGTCTTTAGTTTTAGTGCTTCGTTCCCTTGTTAAAGTTGCTAAGCTATTATTGAGCAATCACTGCTGCAGAAAGTGGCTTAGCAAACAAACAGTTTAACAAGTATATATTTTTTCCAAAAGAAAAAGAAACTCAATTTAAAAAAAAGGTTGAAGTGAACTTTTACATATTCATGTCTAACTCTGTTGGTGTCTCCTGATTAAATGCAAGCTGGCAAACACTTGCAGCATGATTCTCCATTCTTGTGCATAAAATATCTGACTGAATTAGCAAAGATCATCCCACTGTCTCATTGATTCTGTGAATCTTTCTAGCTGTAGCATCAGTTCAGACTATCCAGCTCCCCTGGCTGTTGCTTAGAAGTGCTGCTGCTTGTCAGTACACAGGAAATCATTGCTGAAGCTTTGGCCACGTAATGTTCTGCCTCTCCGCTGTCACTAAGAGAGCCAGGCTATCTCTCTCTTTCTTCCTCCTCTCACTGTCTCTCTCTCCTTCCTTCCTAATTGGCTGCCAATGTGAACAACCAGCTGTCGGACCAAAAACTCTGATTACAAAGCCCTCTTCCTGGAGGAGGCCGGAGGATGTACCGTTTGCCAGGCTGAGCTGAGCAGAGAGGGCTCAGGAAGTATTTGAGTGGATTACTTGCTGTTTTCTTTCCCTCCTTCGCTCTCTCTTTCTGTCTTCCTCTATGCAACCCATCTTTTCTTTTCTCTGACTCCAGTCTATCCCTCTCCTCCTCACTTGTCTGCCAAGACGATGGATGGAAAGCATCCCCTTGACAAATTGTGAAGTCTTACAGCCTAAGCTACATGAAGAAACCCAAATGTTTGTCACAACTGCTGGCATGAAAGGATTTTGGGGAGCACTGGGCTGCCATAACTCCAATGGATTAGTATTATTACCAGATAGCCTCATCTGTACTGCTGTCATCCCAGCTTTCATATGTAGTTCAGCACCTACAAGTGGCATGGTGTTGTGGAGACTGACTTCTTCACATAGGCCTATATCTGATCAATTGTAGATAAGAGGGATATATTCTTTTTTTCTTTTAAAATAAGTTCTTCACCCTGCTTGCTGTGTTTTATCACAAACACAATAAAGGAATGAGAGCAGGATAAAATCTCCAGAGACGGACAGAATTGAGGCCATCAGGGACAGGTGATTCTCAAGGTGGATGACTTTGTCACAATCCCTCAAATGGGAAAGTGTTGCTTTTAAATACTACCATGGCATTTGAATTTGTAATCACACCTGAGACCAATTATCCCAAACATCCTTGCCTATAGGCCATCAGAGCAGCCATTAACCAAGGAGTGCATGATTAGGCATTTTGTTTATCTCCCTCTGGTGCATATCATTGTCATTTTTAATCAAGCCGCTGTCAGCTTTGTCTATTTAAACCCTGCTTCTTTTGCATGGAGTGAAGATATACTGCCTCATTTTCATGTTTCACAATGCACTGTATTTTTTTTTTTTTTTTTTTTTTGTGGTCCTAACCACATAATGCCTGCCAGAAACTCATGACAGCAGTAATGTCAATGGGAAATGGAGTGTGAAATGTCTCCAACAAGAGATCAAAATTATGTTAGGCAAGCTAAATTATAAATTAGCGAGGGGCAAGGAGAATGATTATGTGCTGCAGATATAGCCAAGACAAGATTTACAACATTATTATGAGAGCGCGCACGTGCAGCATTTTGGCACTCTGATGTATGTGAATGTTATTTCTGGTTTGTTAACAAAAAAGTGAAAAGAGATTGACACAGTTGATTCAATCTTTATTTATAGGCACATTGAGAAGTTAGCTGTTGCAGGATGTTCCCAAACATTTCCCCTCACCAGCAGCTCCTAAGTAGCTCTGTGAGTTATGATGGAGGCTGCTTGGCGTGTACTAGCGTCGCTTCAGTCCAAACCCCAGAGGTATGTGACAAATGTTCCACAGTAGCCCCAGTCATCCGGTAGACACGCAAACCCAGTGGAATGGAGAACAGCCTTTGTCCTCTTACGGTGTGCCAGTGGGGAGCGGCCCACTGAGCTGAGAGGAAATTAGCTTGCTAGGCCAGGTAATTAACTGGAAGTTGAGTGACTGCCATGTATGAGGGCAGGACTGGGCCTGAGGGAACCTCTGTCAGTCCCAAAGTCACGAGCAGTAACCACATTTAGCTATGTTACATTCACTTCAGCTGTAGCTGTGTGTCATACTGAGAGCTGGCAGTCTGAGGGTATCAGGTGGAAGTGACAGAGGGGAGTGAGTGGAGGTGGACAGAAGTAGCTGAGTGCATCATGTACAGCTTGAGGGCCTTCACTGATGTATGCTTTGCAGTGGTAACATGCTACGTTTCATGCTTATGAACTCAAGAATGTGTTATTTTATTTGTGAAAATTTGCATCTTCTTGCTTTTAATGCTCATGTAGTTTTGTCTGCTGTGCCTGTCTTCTGTTTGTCTTTTATTTGTATCTCTGATCAGCCGGCAGTGATGAGCTGTTTCTCTGCTGCAGTCACTGTGATAGCTTTCAGAGCCCCACCATCTGTTAAAAAAGGGATAGAAAGTGAGATAACACATCGGTACCGTAACATGTCAAAACCGCTGCTGCTAACAACATTATTATCCCTCCCCCTTACACAACAGCCAGGATGTAGTTATGCATTTCCTGGGGCATGAATTTATCTCCTGCCCATATAATGCATTATGTGCATTTGATGTAATGTTGTTCCTGATGAGAATGACAGCAAGGCACATGTGTGGCTCCTATTACCACAGATGGATGGGCTGATCCTCCCAACCTGAAATGATTGGCACTGCAGTCATTATATTTATATCATCATCTCTTATTAGCCCTTTTTTAGAGATGTCTTTTGTTCTGTGAAATTTCCTCTCAGAGATATTGGAATCGAATTCATTATCCCCCACTGCCTCAGACTGACTGGCTCAGTTCCTGTACTTTAACAGCAAAAGGTACATTTAACTCTCTCTTTTATCTGGCTTTGTGAGAGCTTTAGCTGCAGGTAAAACATATAATTATGGGTTTGTGGATGGCTTTGAACTTGTATAGATGGGCATTTTCTTTGCTGTTATGTTTTTTTAATAGTTTATTAAAATGTAGGCCAGTTCACGTTTGCCATTATTTAAAAAAAATACAATTTGTATTAATGTTCCCTTAATATTCCACTTTTATGTTGTGATACAGCCTTTTTATCCCCTTTTATAACACTACAATAAAAATCGTACTTTGATTTTTTCAAGTGGGATTAAGAGGTACTTCTCCACAGTCAATGTATTATCAACAGTAGATGGCCGTTGGCACACCCCCATCTCCGAGAAACAGCAGGAGTGGGAGTATCAGTAAAGGAAGCTAAGCAATGAACAGATGTTAACTGGGGACAGCTGCAAAACACATTTTGGCCACCTAGAAAATCATTGTGGTTTTGAGTATATGCTATATTTAGACTATTTTCACAGCTTCACCTTGCTGCCAGACAGCCCTTGTTGACAGGAAACTGAAGACTTTGTATCCATTTATGCTCCCTTTTAAAGAAACCAGACTCCTTTGACAAAAACAGTAATTTTATTTCACAGAACAAGGGAGTTGCTTGTCTACAACTGCCACAATTGATTAGTTCATTTGTGTTCAAGTGATTTTGGTGTTTTAAAGGGTTAGTTCTGAATCCCCAAAGTCATGCAATAACAAAACAAACAAATGGATCAGTCCAATAGCGGATCTGCAAATTGTGTGTTTTGAGGTAAAATTACTGTCTTTGTCAAAGAAGTCTGGTAGTTTTGGAGAGAGCGATGGAATGGCTGCAGAAACTATCTATTGAAGATCATCTAATGACAAAGTAAAGTGCTAAAAACATTCCAGATTCAGAGAAGACACATAAACTAACATGTATATTTTTTAGATGAGCCTTTATTCAAGTGGCTAATATGAGTTTTGTTGCTGTCCCCATTCACAGCAGTTCATTGCTTAGCTTCCTACACTGGCACTCCTGCTGCTTCTCCAAACTAGGGCATGCAGACTGCCATCTACTGCAGGTGATACATTAACTGTGGCTAAAACACTCACACAACCCCACCTTAAAAAACATTAAATTGACCCTTTAACATGAGAAATGCTGTGTGAGATGTACAGTACTCTTAAAGAAGAAGGTTTTAAATTCATGTCCACATCTAGCTTTGACCCCAAAGGCTCCTTACACCACAGTTAATGTCAGCTCATCCTTCAGGCTCTTTGTGGTAAAATGTTGCTTAAATTCTTCACTTAATTGCTTTTTTTCTGAAGCAAACTGCTTCTACATTTTATATATCTGATGCAATAAAATGCATTATTTCTATCCAAATAGAAAGGGCTCATTAACATGACGCAGCCACAACAGGAGTAGTTAATTTCACTTAGGGAGAGGAAGGAAAGCGTAAACAAATTTGTGCCTCAGGACATGGGTCATCAAGGTCTGAGGGCTTGTGGGAGTTGAGAAGACAGAAGTCATTAAATGCAGATCCTTTGTACCAAAGACAAAGCAGCAAAGAATTCTGGGATGCTTATAAACCTACATCATTCACAGCTGGAGAAACTACCAATAGTGCGTTTCATCCCCACCCCTCTGAGCCACACACAAACACACACTACAATCGTCAACTCACCACCATACACCAGCCTGTTATTTTATTCAACAGCATTGAGGAGTGATGGGTGGTGACATGGTAAAATAGGACAACAGCAGTTTATCGTGCAAATGTCTGCTTAAATATTTAATTTACCTTTGAGAGTCATAGCAGAATGCATACCACACCAATGTGACCGACAACATGGGCCTTGCAGAAACATGGAGGGATGATGGCCGGGGCTTAAACACAGAGGACAAAAGCAACAAAAGAAGAGTCAAGGGCTGATGTTGTGACAGCGCTTGCTTTTATAAATCTTTCTGATGACATTCTGCATTTTTTCTGCTCTGTTGATCCCTCTCGCTGATTGATTTCACAACGAAGATTTAAAATTTTAGTGCCCATCCATCAAGCTTAATGAGCACAACTACTACAAAGCACAAAGGATTCCTGGTAATATTCAATTGCGACGTCTTTGCTCCATGCATCGGTTAACTCTCTCTTTTGATAAAGATGTCAGTACCTCTGTCTGTGTCCCTCAGATTACAAAGGCAAAATAACCACACACACACACACACACACACACACATACACACACACACACACAAAACCACAGACACAGCCCTTGTAGGCTTGATCAGCCTGCAGGGCACCAATTATCAAGCTCAGTCAGTTTCATGCTTTCTGCTTCAGCCTCACAGTGAGCCAAACTGCAGAAACCACGTCTTCAAGTTATTTGCTTTTTCTACCTGCTGCCATCACTCACTTCATTAGAGTTCTTACACTGTAGCCAGAAGTCATTTACAGTTAAATATAGCACCATGACAGCTTCTGCTTTTCTATTCCTGTAGTTTTACACTCCACATAGTCCAATGTGACAACAAATGTGAGCTTAGATAAGAAAAATGTTGTGAAAACAACACTTGGGAGGATTTCTATGAAGAAAGACCCATTTTGTCAGCCTAAAATACATATAAAACAGTACAAAGGGGAGTGATGAAGGAGATGCAAGTCTGAAAAGCAAATGGTTTTAGGGAAATTCTCTTGTAAAGACACCAAATGGGCCAAAGGAAATATTTATACTGGAATGATAATGAGTCCAGCTGTTTCATAAGCAAAATAGCTCAACATGGTTAGAAAATATTTATTCTCACTCTTGAGGTAGATTGATATCTCTTTATGTCTCTCTGAGTTAGATCCAGGACGTAGTGAGTTTAGCTTTACCTAAGGACTCTTAAGATTATAAATAAAAAAATGTTATTTTGAAAGTTCTGTTTGTGTACAGATTAAACAAACAAAGTTCAATGTGTTTAGCAGGGAGATTTGGGAATTCTTGTTGGCAGATTTGTGAACTTTGGACAGAGCCAGGCTAGCTGTTTCCCCATGCTTTCAGTCCTTCTGCTGTGCCGAACTAATCACTCCCTGATTAAGCTTCATATTTATGAAAGTGAGAGTAAAATTCTTATTTAATTTTCACCAGCCAGTTCAAAAGTAACTTCTCACTCTCATTTTAATCCTCAATGTTTTATTGTTACATATGCTAGCCTTGCTTTAACATCTGGAACAAGCAGTTTGATCTCAAAAGAGTGCAGAGACTTAAAGCACAGTCATTAAAGGTCTCACCACTGAGCAGCCATCTTGGCAAGGCTCTCAAGCAGTTATTTCAGGCTCAAAAGAACTGACCTGTGTGTAAATGAATGAGGAAATAGCCATAACTTCACTCATAATGGTCAGCAGGGCATTAAATCTACATGCTCAGAATTGCCATCCAAATCTAATAAACAATGGTTGAACAGTTTGGTGATTTTTCCCTAAAAATACGGTTTAAAATGACTCTTTTCCCACAGGTTATACTTGGTCTACCTACATGAAAGGCATTGAAAGGTTTCTCTCCTCTCTGATGATGTGTCTGCTTTTAAGCATGGCAGCCATTTTGTATAGGAGTTTAAAAAAACAGTAAATAAAACATTTAAAATATTTTTTCAAACACAAACAAGTATATTCTTTGTGTGATTTTATTGATATGAATGAGAAAGACAAGCCTCCAGGGTTTCTCCACTGCTGACTGACAGCTAATAAATCCATGACTGACAGGCAGACGGCATGTTGGTGCTATACCGAATGACTAAAGAGATGAAATTCTCAAAACTTTGTATTATTGACATGAAGACTGGACCTTTCTGTGAGACACTGTTAGCCAGCCACTGACCAAACGATGCCTTGACTCCATAAATATCTTGCATTTTGTTTCAACGCGCTGTTTGTTGCTTTGGCCACACATAATCTCTGCATTACGCATTCAGAACTTCCCCTCATGCTCCAGAGTTGCACATAACAGCATCGACTGCAGCTGCCTGAGGGACGTCAAGACAAGCAGCTCTCCTGACAGGCAGCCTCGATGACTGCCTGTCTGTCTGTCTGTCCGTCTGTCTCTCTTGTCTGATTGTCTGACGAACTGCTAGCTAAACGAAAGGCCACTGATCTACCATGCATCTCCACGGGCTTTCCTGTCCAGCCAGCCTGAATAATTTATGTGGCAGATTTTTAGGAGATCTGAGGGAACGGCCATGTGAAATTACCTTGCATTGATCCTGTAAGTTGAGAGAAGAAGAGAGGGGTTGACGGATCAAAGAGGACGGCGAGGTGAGCGGCCCAGAGGAACACACCTTCATGTGTTTACTGGCTTGATTCAGACAACACTACCAATTTGATTACTGGCTTAATAAAATTATACAGAATACAACACTCACTCAGGATTTTTTTCTAGAGATACTTTGCTTTTATTTCTGATCCCAGCCTTCTTTTCTCAGGGACACATTTTTCTCAAGTGTATTTTAATAATTGTCATTAAACAAAAGAGATCTGATTTTCTTAACAGCACCTTCTTGAATCTTTTACAAGAGCTGCAAGATTATGAGTAATATAGAGTTAATAATCGGTTTCTGGCTGCTGAGGGAGAAGGGTTTCCCATCCGGAAGAGTGATTTATTCAGTGTGGGAGCAGTGTCTCCCCAGCCAATCTCATAGATCTCTTTGTGGAGAAATTTAGAGGCTTTCATTGGAGCTCTTGTGTACAGAGGTGGAATTTAAGTTACTTTAAACCCCACATTATTCGAGAGTGATAACATTATCTATACACTCTTGCTCTGACCCACACAGAGCCCCCCTCCCTCTTTACTGCTCTCACATCCCATTAAATCCAATTTTTTTTTAATCCTCTGCCCATAACTAAATAAACAAACACCGTCCAAGTGAACTGCATGTTTTCTTTGTAACTCACCTTGAAGAGGTCACAGATGCTGGCTAGAAAGAGCTAGATTCATCAGACATTGATTAAGTTCACCTTAAAAGGATTTTCTGGATTCAGACACATGTCTGTTGTGTGTTAACCAGACTGCTCCATCACAAGACAGAAGTTTGTAATCTTGTGACTCCGTGTGTGCATGTATGTGTGTGTGTGTGTGCTGACCTTGAGACAGCAAATCCATTTAAGCTAATTGTTCTTGTGCTTGATTGTGTGAGGTTTGAGTCCTTAGACGCAGAACTGTGGTGGCTTGATGCATTGGAAGGCAGAATATTGTTTCCACTAGCTGTTCTTTCAAATCTTTCATGCAGCATCTTTATTTATTGACATATTTTTTCATCCGTACATTCTTGATCGTCTTTGTGCTCTGATTTTCCGACCCTGTATTAAGCTAACTGTAAGTGTGACACTCGTATGAACTGTGATGTGCAGAGTAGCCAGACTAAAAATAATGTAATAAGAATAAAAATATTATCATGTTGGAAACTGATCTCAATGTCTCAGACAAGGTAACGAGCCTGGGAATAGAAGGGCACCAACCTTCATACAGCAGGGTGATGATAAGGCCCCGCCAGCATGTGTTTATTATGAAAAATAATCTGGAACACATCTGGAACTAATCGCACTGTATAGTGAGTCTAACATTAATTTTGCACAAATGTAACCAAAATTAATCCATGTTTTAGAGTTCAGGCATTAACTAGAAAATGAGCAGCTTGAATGTCATGCTAGAC
>JAPZDY010000020.1:20853462-20865314 GCA_029783645.1 Ctenochaetus hawaiiensis | reverse complement strand
CCTGTTAATTTTTTAAAGGAAACTGAGTTAAAAAAACTACAACATAGAATAAACTCCTATTTTTTTTTTTTTCAAATTTTGTTGGCAATAAAATGTGCAAGAATGTAAACAAGACATGAACAGCAGTTTGATAAATTTAGGTAGAAAATATAGTGGAGTAAAGTGATTAAGCCTTGGATCCCATATGAATGGAAAGTTTAAATATAGACCTGCAGTTTGAGTCTACAAACAAGCAGTGCATATCCTACAGGATTGTGCCTGCCTGTTTCTGCACGGACAGCCAAGTGTTAAGGGTCTGCTTAAACAGGCCAAGCTGGTCTTAAAATTGCCACCGGGGTGAAGGATTTATCACACCACCTGCACACTAGTAAAAAGAGATCATTTGTTCCCCTTCCTCCATACATAAACTGATGTCTAATTCCAGGAGGCATAAAATTCATCACAGCACACTTTCTGCCTCTCCATCCTACTCCCTTTACCCAGACATGGTGCTGTGTGGTAACAAGGAAATTTATAGCTAAACAGTGGCGTGTGGTTCATTAAGGATGTGAAATACATATTTTAATTATAGCTGCTGTGCAGCAGTGTGTCGGGACCGAGCATTTTGAGGAGGAAGAGGAAAAAGCAACAGAGCTGCCAAGTCCCTAATGAAAAATTATTTTTGTTATTTTTTAGTTTGTGATTTTTACATAAATCAGCAATTATGAAAGAAATGTGCAATGACTAGTAAAAATACTGCTGTCTTTGTCAATGCTTTTTTCATTCAATGGCAGTGCGGTGTTAAACGTTATATATGTTTAAATCAGTTGACTTCACATGTTGAAAATAGGTTGATCTGAAGTCAAAAAATCTTCTTCCAATTGAAGGATTAAGGTTGGATTATAGAGAAGTTAGCTGAGGTGGGCTAAGAAAATGTTGTCCTGGTTTGTCAGTGTTCATCTTTCTTCTTATTTTTTCAATTTTCATTTTCTTCTCTGGCTAATAAATATTTTTTTAAAGCAACCAACACTGCAAAAGACTTCTTTAACAGGCTGGTCATCAACCTGAAGTGAGCCTGCTGGCTTGTAGCAACCATGGAAAGGATCAATTTAATAAAAAGTATATTGATGCCAAGTAAGCTATTAACAATTCAATTTGGTGTCATATTTGCATAAATGCATAAAGGTCAAACTTGTCAACTCTTTGACAAAGCAATAGAGCTGAGTGGCTAACCACACAAAAAAGCTTTTGTTTGGAGGCCCAGAAATACCGAACAGATCAAGCAACTGTTCTGTATCTGAAACAAATAGTACCAGACATGCTGTCGTAAAAGAACACATAGCATATCACAATACTAATCCCGCAGGTTAAGAAAACAAGCTGTCTGTTCATGTTTGTCCACATGACCCCTTTAGTGTCTATGACATGAGGGTAGACCTTTATAAATGAGGCCTTGCCTCATGTTTTTTAGTAATGTAGATATTCAGCGAAGCCTGGGTTGAAGCATGTCAGCCTTAGTTTAACTTACACAGTGTCCTGCAGGATGTTGCTCGTGGATGATACAACCCTCGTATGAACGCAGCACAGACAAAAAGAGAGTACTCCAGCTCAAGCCACACTGCTGATGGTCCTTTAAATAGTAGTACTTGTAGGGTTGTTTTAGACAAAAGTGGGCCTTGACATGCTGTTGAATGTAAGAATACACACAAACACACACACAAGTGCAGACACACTTCCCTTCCGTTTTCACACACACACTCAAATCAATACTCTGATTGAATTTGGTTCTCTCCTTCTTGCTCCCCAGGGGTCCTCTTGATTGGGCTTGGCAAACGCATTGTGGTGTGTGTGTGTGTGTGCGTGTGCTTGTGAGAGAGAGGGTATGAATGTGTGTGTTTCTTTCATTGTACACACAGCAAAGTGGCAACTCTGATCTGCATTCTGAGAGGCTCTCCAGTCCTTGGAGCAAAATCAAGGCAAACGTTCTCCAGTCATCTTGACGAATCGCCTCCTGTAAGATTCAGAACATGTCGTTTGGCCTCGGCCGGAAGTCGGTGACAGTCAGCGGAGGAAATTGCCCACAGCTGATGTTTCCAATTAATCTGCTAACTCATTTGCGATTCAGAATGACTGTGAGTCAATAGATCATCATTTGGCTGTGCATCAACGCTGCCCTCTCCCAAAGTATCAGACTGAGATTTTTTTTGGCACACATATATGGAAGTCATCTTGAAACAAGCACAGAGGTTCATTCAAACAGGCGTCTTTCCTAATATATAATAAAATCTAAAAAAAGTGGAATGACTGACCTCTCATTTCAAGAGGAGAAGAGGAATGGTTTAACTTAGTGTTAGTTAATCATGGAGAACAGTTGTTTAAGAAGCCATTACTTGGATCTGACAAGCTAATTTTTAAGAGTTTAAATATAACTATTTAAACTATCAATACATGATTTGTATTAGAAGCTACAATGGCATGAATTAAAGCAAATAAATCATGTAAATGCAGTGCATCCAATGAAAGGCCTGTTGCTATATTCTAAGCCGGTAGTTTGCCTGTGTAATGATACAGCTTTGACACCAACTGAAAGAGAGATACAAATGAGCAAACGAGAGAAAAAGAGAGGAATTGTGTGGCCCTTCCTCTCCCCCTCTCTATGACTTTGCACTTTTCTCCTTATTAGCGGAGGCGGTCCTGCCAGCATCCTGCCGGGGACAGCAGCAGCAGCAGCAGCAGCAGCAGCACAAAACTGTGGCCAGAATAGCTAATGAGAGGTCTAGAGAGATAATTGATGGCAGTTTTGAATTTGCTACCCATTATACAGGCCTTGAACACTTTGGTTTAATGAGAATTAAAGATTCAAATGCAATGCATTTTATATCAATCAGGCAAACAACCCATGGGAGAGGAAGAAGGGAGGTAAGAGGGGGGCTAAAAAGAGGGAAGAACCAACACAGAGGGGGCAGTTATGACTATGAAATCAGCAAACAGGAAGAACAAGATGATCAGCCACAACTAATAATGTTTATAGATGCTCTGTGTCTTTTTTTAATTTTTTGAAAATCAAAACCATGATAAAATCATAGGTTAAAAGCATATTTGTTTCTCTTTAAAACAAGGTTTTTGTTGACGATAGTTGTCCCCTGTTAGTATCCTGTATGATATCTGAATGTCACTCATTTCATTTAAATCATGGATTATCTTTATGCGTTATATCTCTAATAAAACTATGACAACAATATAATATATCTCCCTTATTTGTACTTTAAAATGCGTATTCTGTTTCGTCACTGTAGTTGCATATGAGGGTGGTCTCCCTTTTCATCAGCCCTCCTGTATGAATAAGGACAGTGTCCTGCTGACAGCCCTCAGGCTAACTGGGAATGTCAACTCAAACCATCACTATGGGGAGTCAAAGATGATGTGGAGAAAGCACAGGGATGAGAGAAAGAGGGGGAGGAGGAGGAGGAGGAGGAGGGGGAAGAGGAGGAATATGAAAGAGGGAGGATGCGACAACAATCAGCACCCTGCAGACAGATGCATGCAGCGCTGTTCTGTAGGGAGGTGGTGATGACATCAGAGAAGCAGCAGGGACAGCCCGCCGTCTCTCACTGAGCAGAGACAGAGTAGCTAGGCTCTTGGTTGAAGACAGAGCTGGTCTCCTGAGCAGTGAGACTCACATGTGAACATAAACTTACTCACAAAGACCTTGTTATTTCACAAAGTCCACATAAATACATATAACTTAATTAGTCTGAGGCTAACAAATTTACCCATTCACCTTGGTGTGATATACCAAGGGTGTATATAATGTACGTCAATGTATTAGTAAAAGTATTAGTAGAACAGACTCAAACAACAACACTGACATATGTTGTGGCGTACGTGTTAGCTAACAGTCCCCTTCTCACACATCCACCTGGCACTGACCAACATTGGCATTCATTTGGAGTCGTGTTTGTGACCATATGGTAAATGTAAGCCCAGTAATTTCAACAGGAAGGTCTTTGAATAGTAAATCTGTTGTTTGTCTAGTTTCTATTCCTCTAATCACTTTAATTTCAACCTGTTTTATTGTGTTTTAATTTTATCAGATCTTATTTTCGGTGTTTTTACTGCATATATTTGCTGTTTATCTTGATTGTTTGTACTCTTTGTCTTGATTAGTAAAACATGTTGCAGCTATTCTTGAAAACCGTTATACCAATACATTTAATTAAATTATATATATTTCTGCTGTTATTGATCCATTTTTATTTTAAAATTATTGACCGGTTCAGCTTTAATCTGCAGTGATTAGTACTGCTTACTTGTAGAGATACTGATCTTTTTTAATGGAGACCAAGTCTGTTAATCTAAAAGAAATGGAATCTCAGTGCAACTTTTGTGGAAAAATTTCAGGATTCAATTTATTTAGCTTGAATTTCCACCTTTGAATGTTCAGTTTCTGTGATGTTCTGTGTAGCTTTTTTTTGGGATAAGCCAGGCTCTTATATACCCATGAAAAGCATTTCCAACCAAGTTGCTGTGCTAAAAAAAGCCTAAATTACTCTTGCGTCCTGCCTAAGCCCACTTTTATAGATAATTCCCTTTACGTAATCATCTTAACATGATTAATAGACTGTGAGAGCTGTCTAAGAGATGACTTTTGCTAACCTTTTATGGGTATTTCCCTCTAGAGAAGATATAAGAGGCTTGCTATTGTCTGTTTCGTCATCAGTCTGCCAGTGTTGATATACGTGTATGACGTCTTGCCTCTCTCATTGGGAGGGGGAATTGAAGTCCATAAACTCAGCCATATTTCCCAGTAAGCACATGAAGAGAGCTTAGTTTATTGGCCTCATGAGGAAGGTTTTTCTAATTTTTTTTTTTGACCACAGGCGTGTTCAGGCAAAACATGTACACATAAAACTGTATTTCAAAAACACATAACACATAACCTACTCACTAAAAGTGATTTTAACATGATATATAACACACAAACACACACACACATACACACACACACACGCACACATACACGTACACATGCACACAAACCATAGCTTCATGACAGTGAACACAAAAACACAGTACTGAAGTATAGTCATGTACATGGAAAATAAGTAGCATACAAATAATACACGACACTGGAAGGGAAGAAGGCAGATAGACAAGCTTGCCTGTGTGTGCACATGCATACACACTCACAGAGCAGGCTGTGACAGTAGCAGGTATCCAGTAACAGTGCAGGTCTGGATAGTAACTGCTGCAGAGGCTATTTGACACCTCCTCTATAGAGATTCAGACGCAGTGCTCTGGCAGCATACTGAAACACTAGCTCAGCTCTGCCTGGGCTACATGCCTTACAACATTTATTCCAAATGCTTTATCTTGAAGCGACACAAGCATCTCTCTTTATAGCTCTACATTAAAATTCCCCTGTGCCATCCTGATTTTCTTCCCATATGCACTCACACAAACTGATGCAGTTTCTTTACAACACATGAACTTGTACAACGTTTACAGCTTTCCATTTGATGTCTCTGACAAGATATAGGCTCTGCAATCAGTCAAGACTATAATATTATAGAGTCTGGCATCTCTTTTATGCCGTTCTGCATCAGACGTTCATTTGACATTACCTGTCATGTCACAAGCACATTTTCACTTTAAATCTTCTCTTTTCTAGGAGTCTTCGGTTTTCAGGTCTGAAAAAACAGAATGATCATTTTGTCAGAAACTGCTCAGAGGATGACCAAGAGAGCTTTTGTGTTGCATGCAGACTAAAAACCTGCACATTTTATAATGTTGGACATGACAAGGCTGGCCATGATGTCCTAGATCTGACACTGAAATGGTAACAGTTTTTTAAATGGCAGAAGAGATAGCACATCCTTTGGGAAGAATGTCTTTTTTGAGAGCAAATCATTAAAATACTTGTAGTCTTGTAGTGAAAAATCTAGTGCTGTTATGGGGGAGATGTGGTTGAAGTACTCCTTTGATCCACTTCTATGGCAATGAAAGACTTAATGGACAGTTTAAAAAAGACTAAAAATCAATGAAGCAGAACCAGAAGTACTATTTTTTAAGTTCCATTCATTCTTCTCTTCTTTTAAAACAAATCTGCATGGTTCAAAAACTCCCTCATTCTAAAAACCTCAGTTGTCACAAAATTTCTTCATGGGCTCAAAAGTCTGTTTGTCTGAGAGCCTTTAATGCTGAAAAAATCCTATTGCTCTGAGGAGTCATTGCTCAGATAATACACACTGCCACCTATTTTAAGTTAAGACGAGACATTCTCTGCCTCTGATCGGCTCTTAATCTGCCATGTTTGTCTAATCCTAAACAAAAACCCTCACCCTGATTCATCTAACCCTAACCCTAGGCCAAGAGACGAACATTAGCCAATCAGAGTCAGAGAAGAGTGTGTCTTTGCTAAATGTGGATGGGGGGTTTCATGAGAGTGTATATTTTCAATACTAGGCCCTCAGGACAATAGACATTTACTCTGGGAAAAATGGACAGTCAGACAAATTGACTTTCAGTTCAATGAAAAGTTGGGGTTTTTGAATAATGGGCCATTGGAACAATAGTCAGATCCTGTCTACATTACCCACAATGCAACTTAACAGTTGACAGTTCTGTCAAGATTTAGTTGTGTTATACTAGTAGCATTAATATAGCCTTCTCCAGCTAGCATTAAGCAGAGATCTCCACACCGCAAAAAAATATTTTCCATTGTAAAACATGTAGTCCCAAGTGCACCAAGTATTGAATTTCATTCCAGTCCACTGTGTTTAGGAGGTGGCAAAAGATGTTTTCAGAAATCTAAAATAAAACCCTTGGTTACTTGTCATGTCATAAAAGAGAAATGAACCTTTAGCAAAAAATCTTGTCTGTAAAACCAAAATTGATTACTATGGATGTTCTCTTCAAAAGAGATGTTTCAGATTCTTCTCTTCAGAGGTGAGTGTATGAAAGTGTGTCAGTGTAGTTGTTATGTGCAGCATTACACTCTCTGGTTTTAGCGCATGACATAGCTCTGCAGTAATAATTAGAAATTACAGGCTGTTGAAAACGTGTTTTACAATTGGAATGTGGTTTGATCCTCAATGAGAAAAAAATAGAAACAGTTTTTTCCCTTCTACAGTAAAACAAATCAGTGCTTTACAGACATCACACTATGTTAAATACAAATAGATTTTGATGCCTGTTTCTTCACACACCAGCAGAAACCTCCTAAGAAAACATTTAACATTTTGTTTTCACACTGTGGTGACCTCACATACTGAGCTGGTTTTCTGAAAAGTGGAGAAGATTGCTGCACAGACAGCAAACATCAATACAACAGCAAAATGGAGAATATGGATGAAAGCCCTGAGCCTATAGCCAGCTTGTGTGTGTGAATATGTTTTTGTGTGTGCGTGTGCTTGTGTGTGTCAAGCTTACTTTGTGAAATATTAGAAGCCCTTCACAAGACAAACACAACAGCAAACAAACATAGAGCTGTTGTTGTCATAAACTCACGCATGTGCGTGATCACCAATGCACCCGGAGATAATTTGGAAGCAAGCTTTCACTCTGTCAATATTGTGACATGTTGACACTGATATTCTCCTGCACCAAAACACACACACACACACATACACACATATACTAAAAAAGAGCTGCCCTGTCCACAGAGACATGAGGCGAGAGTAACAACCTGATGCAGCCCTGCTAATCCGACTGGTCATCCTCTGGGGTCAGGGCTGACACTCATCTCCAGCATTCTGACATTGATTTCCCTCATGTGCTGTTATGCAGCTGCTACCTCGGTGAGACCCCACCCCTCTTCCATGCACACCAACACCACATAGTTAGGCCAACAATTCACCGAAGAGACATTTTGACATTGCCCTGCCTATACTTCAACACCTGCCCCTACACCTTTTCTACACCCACCTGCCTGTCTGTCTGTCTACTTGGCTTCCTTGCATATTTGTATAGCTGTTTGCTCACTATTCAACCCCTAATCATCTGGCATTCTGACCTACTTCTTTTGCTTGTTAAGAGAAGTTAAAGTAGCAATCAGTTGGCTAAACTTTGCTGTAGCTGGCTGAACAACTGTCCGGATTGTCCAACCCCCAACCTGCCTAACCAACTCCCTACCTAGCTCATATTATGAGTGTCTATCTCTGCATCTGCTAAGCCCTCCTCCCTGCACAGGGACCTGGGGATTGCACAACACAGAAACCCTTTAATAAGAATATTCAGACAAGCACCTGCAGGTGCGACTACTGAGAGCCACCGCTGGGCCTTTGGGATCAAAGGATTACTGGTAGTGATGGGAGAGACGAAGCTCTTTGTATGTGTCTTCAATGCAGAGCTTGATTATATCAGCAATGTCACTGTTTTAAATAGCATGCAAACAAAGTAAAATACTTTAGTCATGATAATAAATCATATCTAGTACAGTTTAAAGGTCCAGTGTGTAAAATTTAGTGGCATCTAGTGGTGAAGTTGCAGATTGCTCCTGACTTATAAATCACTCCGCTCATCCTGCCCTTCAGTGCAAGTATAAGAACCTATGGTAACTAAAGAACCCAAAAAAAACTCTAAGAAGAGAATTGACTCTGTCTGTAAAAATTAAAGATTTTTAAGACAAACAAAACACAACAATTTCCTTTTTTTCCAAGTGATTATGGACAAATGGAAACATACTTATGACTATTATATACAATTTCCACAAAGAGATTCCCCTAAATCCTACACACTGGACTTTCAAAGCATAGTTTCAGGTGATTCTTTAAATCACAGGATACAACTAGACATTTATAGCCACCTTAGCAACAAGGTTTGATAGGTGGCAATGGCAGTTGTTGGTCCATATCTTCGGCCTGCACTAAAATATCCTGAAACCTATTAGATGCTCTGAAAGGTGGAAACATTTTTGTGTTCACTGAACTCAGTAAATAAACACCCTGCCAAGTACTGTAAATTGTAAGCTGCTCAACACAAACACCAACAGTTTAATACAAACTTTACACCCTCGCTCAGCAATAACATCAGCCCTTAGGTAGTTAGTCACTATGCAGAATGAGAAATCAATGGCAGACTGCAGTCTGGTTCACTTGGCTGAGGGGGGGAACATTAAGGTCCAGTTCGACAAACGCTATTGTTCACTGCTGAAGCGTGGACACTGACACAGCTCACAGCTTGTTAATGTGCTGCTGCTTAAAATAGAAGGTAATTTGTCTTATGTTTTTTGGCTTTTCTCTGCTTGCTAGAGGGAGAAGCTTGGCAATAACAGAATAATATACTGATCCTTTATGTTTTTGTTTGCTGCTGTTCAGCACAATGTCATTTTTGCACTTAAGTCCGTGTGACACCTCCTGCTGTCCTGACCTCAGTCACCACTGTGCCTTTAGTTTCTTTTTTCCTCCACTCATCACTATATATTTACACCAACAGGACAATATGGATGGCCACCAGGCAGTGACACAAAACATACACAAATGCACACACAAACCTCCAAACACTCAGAAGGTGAACAAATATTTTTCTCACTGTAGGGAATTCTATTTAGCTTTATGAAAGCAAAATGAAACCACATACACACACACAGGTGATGGGCCAATATTGCCATGACTGGGGGGAGTTGTGTTTAATAACTTACTGAGGGAAAGTGTTTCCATAGGTGGGTGGAAGCAACTTTCTCAGAGTAAACCGTGGGTGGAGAAACCAGCTTCCTGGAGCTTCCACACAGATGGAGGGAGGAGAGAGGGAAGGGGACCTGAGCTGATGTGGCAATAAATCCTGAGAAACACAAGCATGAAATTTAACTCAGAAGTGCAGCAGAATCATTGTAAACACCTCTTTTTTGGTTGTCACGAGCTCTATAAATAAAGTAAACTTGTGTGTACACTTCCTCTCCCCTGCTCATCAAACACCTCTAAATAAACACACTGTGCAGTAAGTAAAAATGTGACTCTAGCCATCATCTTGTGGATCATTTGGACAGCGTCATGACATGTGACCTGCTGCATCCCACCGGGTCAAAGTGAGGAGGCAGGATATGACAAGTCGAGGCAGACGATGCTTCAAAAGTCCCACTCACCAT
Source organism: Ctenochaetus hawaiiensis (assembly GCA_029783645.1). NCBI lineage: Eukaryota > Metazoa > Chordata > Actinopteri > Acanthuriformes > Acanthuridae > Ctenochaetus > Ctenochaetus hawaiiensis. The sequence continues at coordinate 20,855,251 of JAPZDY010000020.1, read as the reverse complement.
GACTCATCGTAACTGCCCCTGAGGTTAGCAAGGCTGTCACTCAAACTGTTTTCCAATCAATGCAACTTCAGCAGACATAGTTGATTATCGCTTTAATGAGAGAGACCCAATTGATTTCCTTTAGTTTATCACAGGCCTTGATACCCCCGAGAGCTGGTTTAATTTTCTTGGTATCCATTTACCCCTAAAGCTGGGTCATAACATGCCACTTATTGGTGAATCATTGCTAGAGTCGATGAATTGGGCTGACATGATTACCCCTGGTGATGTTTGTGTTGCTAGGCAATAGGGGATCTAATATAATATCCCGTTACATTAGACAGCAAAAGCAAGTAGAGGACTTTTCACCTGTCTTTAGTGTCTTCAGAACGGTCCCCATCAGTCTGCATCTTCATATACATACACAAACACACACACATACCTACTCCTATCAAATTTCATGTTCCTTTGATTATTATCGCAAACAGAAAGAGACAGTAAAGTGTTTTCTGTCACAAGCTCTCAGATGTCTCCATGTTTTTTTTCTGTCTCTTACTAAGCTTGAGCATAGTTAAGCTAACTCTGGTAGATCTCAGAGGGGCTAAGCTAGCTATGGAAGGTCAGTTAAGACCTCCAAATTATGAGTTATGTACCTGTTAAACTGTCCACTACTGAACTGAGAAGCTATGACGTATGGATAAGAAGACTTTGGAGTTAGGTAACTGCTGTAAGTGGCTTGCTTTCCACTTTGTTTTCAAGTTTCTTGCCCAGCACAGTTTCCAGGTGGTATGTTGAAACACAATGCAAATTAAAACAAAATTTCCTTGCATCTCCACACTGCCTTGTCTCTTGGATTCAGTTAAATTTAAAAATCAATCGGTGATGGGTGGGACTGAACCAGATGATTCAAAAATATGCGATTTTTTAAAAAAATTGCTAATTTCAATTGCTGGCAATGGTGACATAATCATTGATACAGGCTGCTTAAATATAACCGTCTGATTGCAGTGCATGTTTAATAGTACGTTTATTTTTTAAAACAACAAAAAGTGCAGCAGTAAAACCATAACTTTGCCCCTCTTTGTTCAATAAAGGTGATGTATTTGCTTCCTTTGCTCTGCTGAGGTGCCAATGGCTTCTGCATTTGTCTCCCTGCCCCCACCTCCACACTGATGTCTTGAGCCAATGACAGCCTGAGGTATAGCCTACAGATCATTTTCTCTTGTCACCCTGAGGCCTCTAATCGAGCTCCAGCCTTCAAACTGAGTCTCGTACATGTGAACGCTAGTGCTTAACAAGCCCTTTTGGCATAAATATGCACTAAAGTGTGTGTGAATGTGTTTACACTCACCTTATCTGCGTGTATGTGTGTGTGTGTATACATTATGTATCTTCCTGCAGCATCACCACACCTACAGTGCAGACAGCAAGTGAGTTAAAGGGCTTGCAGACAGACCTCTGAGTGCTCTCTGCCTCCTCCTCTGTATCCATCGGAGTCGTGACAGAGAGCTGTGAATTTGTCTTGACTCAGATTTATTGAAAGGACATACACCTACTTTCTGCTCTTGGCACAAATTTTTGACTGCATTTTAAAATAAGAGCACTTCGCTGCTTGAGCTGCAGAAAAATTATTGGGTAAACTTATTTAGATTAAAACTCTGCACAGCATAAATTTATTGCTATTGCAGATATAAATTCATGTGTAATGTTGTCTGTGGAAAATTAGGGTAAAACTTGATAAGTACAGTCTCATTTCAATGATTTCTCCCCCACATTAAAAACCCACGAGATTCACTTCCCTCATGAGAAT
>JAPZDY010000020.1:20842125-20853362 GCA_029783645.1 Ctenochaetus hawaiiensis | reverse complement strand
ACTGCATTTTAAAATAAGAGCACTTCGCTGCTTGAGCTGCAGAAAAATTATTAGGTAAACTTATTTAGATTAAAACTCTGCACAGCATAAATTTATTGCTAATGCAGATATAAATTCATGTGTAATGTTGTCTGTGGAAAATTAGGGTAAAACTTGGTAAGTACAGTCTCATTTCAATGATTTCTCCCCCACATTAAAAACCCACGAGATTCACTTCCCTCATGAGAATGATACTTGACCTTATAATGCAGTCATTTACATATAACCTTAAGCTTTACAGCTGCACTTATCATAGGGGGCTTATGCTGGTAGAGCTGACTGGATGATGAGAAGGTCTGCAGCACCAAAGACAGTTCTGGACTGAAGAAATCAGGTTGAGAGGGTTGTCTAAGGTAAAAAAGGAGTAAGAGTGATATTCATGCAGGAAAAAAAAACAAGCTGAGCCAAAGTACAAAAAATAATTATGACTGCTGTATCCAAATTGTTGCAACACAGTCTGATGGTTGTAGAGAGAAAAGGCTTCCACTACTTGGTGCAATTTGTTTGAAATGAGATCCATGTGCTAGCCAACTTAAAGTCACTCCAGGTCAGATTCTGTGTTAAAAAAAAAAGATTATTAACTTTAAAGGTCTCTCCCTTCACTAAATATGTCAAAAGGGCCTTCCAGATGTGTTGGCTGGTCTCAGTTACGTTATCTCCTGTGGTATTTCATATGTCATTTTTTATTTTCCTGTATTTCAACGTCTTGTACTCTCACTATGTCCGTAGTTTTTTTTAGCTTTCCCTTTCCTGATCTGTGTTTGCTGTCATTTCTTTCAATGTTTCTCTGCGTGAAATGCTTCACTGTCAATGCAAGCTATTATTATTAGTAATTAACCTCATTATTCTCACCCCTTTTCTCTCTATCAGTTCATGGTAATTTCACTCACTAATAACTGTTCTGGTCTCTTCTCCTCCCAGTTGAACCTCACTCCTGCTCCTCTTTGCCCCTCTTGGAGTGTTTGTAGTTACTGAAGAAGATGTTGTCCTCTTGGTGACAACAAAAGGAGGATGACCCCATCTGCAACGGCCACCCAGCCAGTCCCAACCAATCCCAGATCACATTGTGTTCAGGGGCACATCTAGATAGCCTGTCTATTGCAATCAGGGTCCTGACATGGGACTCAGGCAACCTTGAGAGATCCCCCCACCCCCCATTCTCCAACACCAGCTGAAGCCAGTCATCCTATTCCAAGTACCTGCTGTAGCCCACTGAAGAGGAATAGAGGGAAGGAGGAAGAGATGGTTTTTGGTCAAACTGCAAAACAAAAGCTGCCCATGTCAGTGTAAGTTCTGGGATAATTAGAAAGAGAAAAAAAGAGAAAGTCAGCTGAGCAGTCAGGTTAAATATATGAGGAGAATGACAAGTGTTTGCTGATGAAAGCTATTTTGGTTCCTAATGAGAGAAAAGGGGAGGGAAGAGGGAGTGTGTTAATCGCATAAGCAATGTTTAAAAAAAAAAGTAGAATTTCATTTGAGCAAAATATGAAATGAGAACTTATGTAATGCGTTTCCATGCACAAAGAGAAGTCATGGGGGCTGCATACTGTGGCAATCATAACACAATACTCTCAGGGTTAAGGGGGTTTATACCCAGGTTACTTATAATACAGTATAGGTCTGAAATTTGGTGTATAGTGTTTAATGTCATTGCAGTGCCTGTCTTATTACTGTACTTACAAAGGGCAGTGCCTTTTGAAAGCCTTTAAAATACCTGCATTTGTGAATCTGTTAGTGGATAACCGAACAAATTGCACTTGTCAAGCACATCTTAAAAAAGGCACAAATTTAAACACTTAAATCTTAATACGTTGTGCCAAGTGAGTAGCTTCATTGGATCACTGTTGATCCAGTGGTTGTGAACAGGTAAAATTGTTATGTCTTGCGTGTTCAGTCTATAAAAAATCAAAGTATTGGTGAGTACAAGGGACAGTTTCTTTCTGAGAACAGTCACTTACTGAAGTTAAGCTTAACTGAGAAAACTGTCTCTTGGTGGTCGCTGACTACGACATCGACCTTCTCATTTCAAGTGATGAGAGTGGATAATCACAGTTCTCATAATGATAAATTATATTTAAATCTACTGTAACTGTGGTTGGATTTCCTAACATACTTGTAATGTGATGCTTGGTTTTATCACAAGAGATGCATTCAAAACCACAGCACTATTATATTTGTCATTTTGATCTTTTTGCCATGAAAAAGAAAAAGAGACTTCAAAACTACATTAATACATTTATATCAAAATAATTTAAAGTAAAACATGTTTAAAAACAGTTTATAATAATAATAATAATAATAATAATAATAATAATAATAATAATAATAATATTTTATTACTATTATATTACTATTATTATCTTTTTTATGAATAGCAACTGATTTCTTTCTTCATTGCTGATATATTAAAAAACACAATACTGCTTTTATAAACTCCTTTTCTTTTTGGCAATGCCCTTTAGCTGATTGATAGATTTGAAAAACTGCATTTTAATTTCAATATCCTTCATTTATTATCATGATTTCTGGAGCCCACTTTTCAAAGTTCAGCAATAAAAACATCCAATGATGTAAATCTTTGGAAAAACTTAGTAATTGAAACAATATATAGACTCTCGGTCATTATGGCAACACAATGTTTTCGTCCTTTCCCAGTGTGGTATGGTTGGTGAGACTTAAATCCTCTGCCCTTTGTGTCTGAGACGCTGTGTCCTGATCTTTCTTCTCCTCATCCTCAGATCCTCAGCCCAGCCAGCTCTCATTACAACTCAACACACTCACCACCGAGCTTTACTCTGACAGAGAGGTCACACTTAATGAGAGCACGTTACATGGAGCATTTTACAGTTAAACCCTAACATAAATCATGAAGTGAGGTAAGCTGCTAAAACAATATTTAGATTGTTGGACAATCAGTCCTTTTTTTCTGTAGCAGTAAACATTTAAAGAATGGATAAATTTCATCCTTTTCAGGTACATTTGCAATGACATTTTCTGCTACTGTTGTTTCAAGAGAAAGAAGCAGGTAATTGGCTGCACATAAACCATGCACTTCGCTTTGCGTCAGTCGCTAATGATTGGTTTCTTCCTCCTGTTTCTTGTTATGTGCTTGGTTGGTTTGCAATGTGAATCAGACGAGTTTCAGTCTTGGGGAGGTTGACGCCACTGGAATAATTTGAAAAGATTAATAATGAGGAAAACCTGGAAATATTTTTGACTGCATTGGTTGGTTCCTTTTCAGACATCCTCTTTGGTCCATGTGAGAGACAGAGCAAGAAAAAGCTATTTTCTATCCACCCACTGAACTCAGATCGGACTTTATTGATTTTTGCTCCAGTGGGTGAGAGTGAACTCCCACAAAATGAATGACCAATGGAAAAGAATACAGTGTTTTAAGGTAGAATGGTAGTTAAAGCCAAGAGAGATTGGCCTCAACACTTAGGTAGTGGTGCTCAACAAAAGCACAACGTCCAGTCCAATTAGAAATTAATCCACAACAACCTAAAAAATGCATTCCTGCCCTATTATACAGACACAGAAAAAAAGCCATGTCAGCATCGAGCCCTGACAATTTAACACTATTGTGCTTACTTCTCATACATTTTTAGCATCTTTATAGCAGCACAAGTAGAACCAGTGAAAGCATTATTCCATTATAGCATTGCAATGAGTCCTAGAAGAGCAGTGAACATCCTGTTCAGGATAACAACATTTTCAGCAACTAGGAAACACCAAAGAGTGACATATCACAGCCGACCACGCTAGTTTCATATACATGCATGGAGAATCATGTTCTGCAGAGCGCAAGATAAGGCCATGCTTCACATATTTTATTGCATACATATCTGATTTTAGAGCAATACTATTCCATACTAATAAAGAGGCTGTGGTGAAAGAGAACGTGTTGTTCACAAATAAAATCAAATTTTCTAGTGCAGTTGGTAAACACATCCTTCTCTTCAGTTAATCCCCTTGTTTTTTTGTCTTAGTCTCTGTAAATGTTAACATTTCTCCTGTAATTTACTTGTTTTCTTTCCCACCTTTCCATTCCTATTTATCTCTATTCTCCCTCTTTTGTTCCAGCCAAGCCATCCAGTCTAACCCTTAAATAGAGGAAATGCTGTGCATTCTTCAGAGCTGTAAAACACCGATTGGTCCTGACACACACACAAACACAGCCTTACTCTGACAGGGGTGAGGAGTTGCTGTACCCTCCACTCTACCAGCCAGCAACCCTGCTCAGCTGCGAATTTGAACGTCAGATTTCTTTCTCCTCAAAGCTGCCGTCGGCTCAGTGAATGAGTCGGATCTTAAAATCAGGTAATTGTTTTTGGCAGACTGTTGTATTTACTGTATTGAGTCAAACTAAGCCACTGGAAGTTGCACACCAAGGAGGAGAAAATACACACAGTCACATGCATCATCAGATCAGATACAGGAACAGTGACAAATTGTGGGTTTGTTACAGCTTCTCTCTCAGAATTAGACCATGAAAGCCTTTTTTTTGCAGAACAATAAAATAAACCCAGTGAAAAGTCATGCTATTTATTATATTTTGAAATCCTGCACAAAAGGATTCAATTTAAACATGCTGTGATGATTGTTGCACAGAATGAAATGCTGGACATGGATTTAAGAGCCAATCATCAGGCAAATGGCTATGCAGAATTTTTTTTGGTGCTGGGTAAAAATTAAGTCTTTAAGTCTATTAACTCTTTAAGGCTGACTACTTATTATTTCCAATGAACTTGTTTTAAAAGGGGACCCTTGAAAAGGGGTAAAAGATATAAATCTGTTTGCTTTTACAATTAATACCATCCATTAGTAGCATCCACATTGAATTTGTTCTGTTAATACCATGTGTTTGATTTGAGAACATCTAAGTGGCTTGTAGAATTATTTATTGGTGATGGGCTTTTTTTTGTGTTTAGGATTTAAAAAGTGGCGATGTTTTTATAAGATCTGGATCTATCTCGGACATTTTGCGATGCCTGATCTTGTTTAACCACCATTCTACCTGATGCAATTAGGCCTAATTGTTACATTTTAGCTTTGCTGTGGTCAAAGGGATTCTAGCTCTAGATTACAGACTTCACTCAGCCTTGTTCATCAGGAGCTATTGTGATGTTCTTCTTCAGCTGATGGCAATCAGACCAGCTGAGAGGTTATATAAGGAGGTTGGTGTTTGCTTAATTGGCTCTGTGTCTCTGGAGAGTCAGTGCTGTTCACAGTCTGTGTTTCTGTTTGAGTTGAGTGCTTGTTAGAAGTGTTTTTCTTCATTTCAAACTGTGTGGAGAGATCCTCTCTCAGCAGGCCTCCATTCCATGTAATATTGTAACCCCCATCCCCCTTCCCAGTGACTCCAGACTTTGCTTTCTCTGTTTTGGGTCTGATTTCCTTGTTGATCTTTCATTTTAAAAGAATTAGTGGGTCCCCGTGGAGAGTTTTGTTCCCACAACCACTTTTCCAAACCCCAAGGAGCCTTTTGCTTCTAAATTAGCGTTTTTTGTATCATGTGCAGTGTTTTATGGTTTGATATTCAGGAAAATGCAACAGCTTTTTATTTTTATTTGTTAATTTGAATTAATAAAGCCCAGAATTCTAGTTTTTATTTTTGGCATGCTTGTATACATGTTTTAAAATGGCAACAAGGCATTGGCATGAGTATTGTGTGGTCACTCCCAGGAATTGAAGGATTGACGATGGTCACAGCTAATACATGCTCCCACATATTTCCTGTCAAAACACTGGCATGTCCTTGTAGAATCAAAGAGGGAATGGGGATGAGACAGCAGTGTGTTGGTAATTAAAAGTAAACTGCAGTGAACCAGAAAACAGTTGATAAGAAGTAAAAACTCTGCATGTTGTCCTCAGGAGTGAACCCACATACATACCAACCCAGACTTTGTTGTCATGATATCAACATTTCTTCACTGCACTACATCTGCGACATGATACCAAAGTCTTTCTTCGAAAACAACTCAGAATGAGTGAAAACAAATCAATCTGTCTCCAAAGTCAATTCTGTTTGAGGATACTTCCTCTTATTATGAAACTTTTCTTCCTATTTGGTCACAATGATTAGTTTTAGACTCAAAATTTCATTAGGTTTAGCCCCGGAGTAAAGCTGCAGCTGCCACTCAGTTCTGACTTCAATTGTCTTAATTTCTTTGTTTGCTCATCTGAAAGCATTACAGTTTTTACACAAAGGAAGAAAACAAATCCATCCCATGAATGTTATTAAGGAAAATGAATTAAAGTTGTTTTGAAAAAGGGACAAAACAAAATACACTAAAGAAATGCCTCTGTCCTTTCTCTCTCTCTCTCTCCCTCTTTCTACGCTCACACATGCACACTCACGCTTACACACACACACACACTCCTCGGGCAGTGTTAATATCCCTCTAGCAGCACCAAAAGGCCAGCACGGTTATGCACAATTTGCTTCCATCTCACTAATAAACTGGATTAATATCATTTTCTCACACACAGCTATGCTCCCTGTGTCATATCAAACCGTATATCATCTCATCAATTTATCTCCCCTGGCACTGCAGCAGACAGGTGATGAAGTTTGGGCTCACTCATAATCTTATTATTGCTGCACTTCCCTGCTCTGGACCAAGGCCAAAACACATATTACACAAATAAAACAAGAGAAAGACAGACTGAGAGCAAGGTGCCTGCTCTAACCCTTGGCTCGCTCCTCACACGAAGCTGTGTCATTGAATGCCACTGATCAGGATGACTGATAGTCCTTGACATTATGCTCAAATCCAGTGGGGGCTAAATGAACATCATGGGCTCAAAATATTTGAAAAGGCTCTCAGCCTCCACAGCTTGTAGAGGTACAGAATTTCAAGTAGAGATACAAAATTCCTGAACAGAAAGCAAGTTGTCAGTGTACAAAAATGGACATTTACAATGGCTGAGTGAATACAGGTATCGTTTCCTCTGACATATAAATACATGAATTGATAATTGAAAATGAATCAATATACAGTGTCTCTGTAGATCACTGGAGTCCATATCAATAGATGTTGTAATATAATTTTAAAGTTATACAGAGGGTATGCAATATTTTAGGAGCATTTAAGTAGATGTATTTTTTAAAAAACAAAGACAAAAAGCTGATTTTCAAGTTTTTTTCCTTTAACAAGACTATACCTTCTTTAAACAACCATGGTCACTTTTACGCAGAAGTCAAGTTTGAAAGAATGCTGTCAGATTAACATAAAGACTGCAGTAGTACAAGTTGAAACATGTGCAGACAGATTAAAATGCATGACTTGTAAGATCAGTGTAAATGGATGATCTCAATCACTGCCTTTTATGCACAAAATGGAGCAAGTGTAACCAAAAAAAGAGGACAATTTTGAGGTGCTGAGGAGATCGATCGTCTCACATCAGATCTATAAAAACTATTTTACCCTTGAGGTCCAACCAAGGCAAAAAAAAAGTCAGAGGAAACCCCTCACAATAACAATCTGATCAGCAGTTTGTCAGTTTATTTTCAAAATTTATTCACACCAACTGTGTGGATGAGTACCAACAAAATGGTTTTACATACAGCATCTGAATAAACAGGAAATAAATGAGAGGCCAAGCTTTACATCTTGTCTTTCACTGCTTGTGCAGTGTTGCACTTTATAAACTAAGCAACAGAATTCACTATCGAATAAAGTTAAACGATGGGAAGTAATATGAAAATGTACCATGGTGGCGAGTGTCCTTCTTATCATGGTCATTAATTAAGACCTCGAGGGAAAGATAGGTTTAGAAATCCAACAGTAATGCAGCCTGAGAGAGAGCAGGAATTGGTACAGAACAGTGAAAAACAGCATTACCATGAACTTTAAAAGGAAAGCAGCTGCAGCATATTTGAAAAGTCACTACACACAACTAGATTACATCATTTGTTAATTGATATATAATGAAATCATAATAATACCAGTTATATATCCACATAGACAGAATCTATTTATACGAATGCCACTGCACTCTGACAAACTGGTGCAGTATCTTAGATAAATATGTCCACATGAAGGGGAGAGGCTCACACTCAGGCATGTATCATTTTATCAGTTTACTTGATCTCATCTGGCAACACACAAAACAGTAACTGCTGTCAGACCTTCATCAGTGTGTCAGTCTTACTAAAGAGTACCTGGTAAGTTTACAGGTGAACAAGATGCAAGTCACTCTCACTCCATCACCCAGAACGAAATCATATAAAGTTAAACAGCTAAATATTACAAGTAATCACTTTGACTCCACACAGACTGAGAATGCATGCAACCCTAACCCTAACTCTCAAAGTTAATCACTGTTGTGCATTAAGCTTTTTTCAAGATCTCTCTCTATAGATATAGATAATATGTAAAATCCATAAGATTGATAATTGACTAGACTGTTGCACAGTGGACAGAAGGAGCCCAAATTGAAGTGAGCAGTTCCTGTGAACGCTCATAATTGCAGGTGGATATCAATGTATGATGTGTCTGAAGTAGAGGAGACCCAACCTCAGGTATCATGTACCGTCGAGAAATGAAAGATCAAAGAAGTTAAAAAGCAAGAAAATACTGGATTACCCTCATCAGCATCTGTGAGAGGAACAAAGAGAGAGGGAGTTAGGGGAGGGTCACGCCCTGGGCCAAACTGAGGGTATGATTTTGACAGCATACACTTAATTGGAGACTGATGCACCAATCCATAATAATGTAAGGCAAAAACCAGCAATGGAGAATGTTCATACAGGAGACAAACACAAACTAAAAACCTAAAAACATGCCAGGAAATCACAAGGGATAACAGAGAGTAACAAAGGTGTGGGGCAGGCCTGCGCTTACCATGGGTGTGGATTTACGGTGGCGTTTAGATGACATCTGCACAGGTTAGTGTTGCACTGCTGGCAGCAGCAGTCTGTTGGAGTGATCACAGCTCAATCAGCTCGGGCTCCAGCCGAGTGTCACTGCCAGGGACCAGCCATTCGTTATGGCACTCCTAATGGATATCTGGGCCGCATGGCGACCATAAATTACCATTACTCCTCCCATCCCTCTCCCCTCATTCCTCTCATTCTGTATTGCTTTACTCTTCTCTGTTCATCTTATGTATTCCTTCCAGGGTTTTATCTCCTGAGTTTTTTTCATTTGCTCCCCCGGTGCTTGATTCACACTCTAGCTCTTCTCAGATAGTGCAGAGAATAGTGGATTCATAGATCACCAGAGGAAAAAAAAGTGAAAGGCAAAGCATTCAGATAGATAGCCATTGTCTGCATCTCAATATGTTATAGCTGGCCTGTAAGTACTGAAGAGCAAGGATTTTAGAGGCTGCTTCTAAAAGCAGGTATATGTACAGGTAATTCACACAAGCTCATCACTCCTGGGAGAACTATACTGTGTGCTCATCAGAAAAAAATAAAGCTATTTCCTTGCGCTGCTGGTACACTGTGGGAATTTCAACATGCTTTGTGTGTGTTTGTGTGTGTCCGCACATGTTGTTGCAGTACTGCCTTTTGCATTCAGCACCAATGGAAATATTATCTCATCAGATTGCACTAACATAGCAAATGTGACACATGCAAATGATTTATGAAACATGTACACTAATTTACAAACATGCAGAGAGACTCACTGCACGGACTGTAGGCATCTCAAGCCCCGAGGACAGTTCTGCTCTGTTGCATGCGGGTCCTTAACCCAGCAGAGTGTGAATCATAGTCCAGCAGTCAGGTCAGTTAACCCTCTGTGATTCTCCCTCGCACATCCGTTCAGACAGACGGACAGACAGACTGTGTGCCTCAGCTTTGCTCTATATATAGCTGCTTTGTGTCCGGTTCAGGACAGATGAGAGGTGGCAACTCTTTACTCAGCACCAAAAATTTAATTCAACATTTATGCATAAATTTAGTGTATTAATGGACTGAAAAACAAATTTTACTCATGAATTTGTTATAATTATCTTTTATAATTATCTCCTAGTAATTAGTATTTTTCTGGTATTTCCAATTTGCAGTTTAAATAGTCATGATTCTCAGTGAATTATTCCACTTTCAGCTATATTTATAAAATTCAAATCCAGTCATTCTAAATGTGCACCATTTTACCTGAAAGGTTGACTTAATCAGTATTCAGCCCTGACACCACACTATTCACTAAGTAAGTATATTCCTGTCATTTGAAAAGTGCCTCTGGTAAAAGATGAGTAAGAAAGCCGTAGTATTACCTGCACTCAACTTTAGCCAAGAAAACTCATTAATGATTCTTATTTATAAATCCGACTGCATCATCCCACACACTGTCCAGAGGTCTCGCTGAATCAGAATGTCAGCCAGGGTGACTGAGGCAGTCACATTTACATACAGCGAGGCCGGCATCCATCCACAGCGCTGAGTCACGTTTACATGCCCCTGTAGAGGTATTGTTCATTCTGTCTAGTTGGGAAACATCTCTCCAGGGATGTGACCTTAGCTGCTGACAAAGACTCTGACCTTTGCATCATATTGTCTGTTAACACAACACATACTTCTCACTTGTACAGCGTTACAGCATTAGAGACGAATGTGTTATAGCTATTCTCTTTTAAGTTACGTTTAATCTGCAGTCATTAGCGTGGTGTTCAGGTGTCTGATAGTTTGGCCACACATGGCTATCTTTCAATTTATTCTATCATTTTGACATTTATTAGGCTGTTAAAACCAAAAGGGCTCTGTAAATTTTTATCCAAATTGGCTGGGTAAGGGCTAGTTGGCTGTTAGCTGTTAGCACCTGGTGAGCGGTAGCTTTGGCCTATAGCAATGTGTTTTGATAGCGCAGGTAAAAATGCTGTTGTACACTTTTGTTACAATGAGGCCATATAGAAATGGTGCTAATCGTTCTAGGTGGACTTTTTGCATGTTTGCGCATAAATGAACAGTTTCAATGTATTGAAGGCCAGAATGTCCAACAGAGGTCGCTATATAATCCAGCACTCCCATTACACAGACCTTGCTGCTAATGTTGCAGGTTTTGGACAAGAATCAGTCAGACCTTTAGTTGCAGTTAGCCAATGGGAAATTGCTTCATCGCAGGCTTTTCAATTGTTAGTACAGCTTTTCAGCTAGCTGCAATATTTGGAAACACTTAATTGAAATTGTCAATGGACAAACCATTGACACGTGTTGTGGGTTAACATAATAAACAAGATTAATAAAAACC
>JAPZDY010000020.1:20819172-20830476 GCA_029783645.1 Ctenochaetus hawaiiensis | reverse complement strand
TTGTTTACCCGTGGGGGTGGGGGTGGGGGTGGGGGGGACTCATAGTATGACACAAGAGTCAGGATCTATCTTCACAGTCTATACTTAAATCCATTTATTTATATACTTGATATAGTCATACAAAAACATGAAACAACAAAGGGATAGCATCAGAGAGTTTAATGTTGCTGTGCTACTGAGAAATGGTAAGTGTGAACTGACGAAGAAATACATTAATATCCCAGCTAAATGTCACCTTTTTGATCAGTGCAATGATTCTCTACAACATTATATGACTTGAACTTTTTTTTTAAGTTCACTTTAGTTTAGTTTACTGTTCATTTAACAGGGACAGCACACAATTAAGAAATGCACCAGTATTAGCTAATAGAGATAGCTAATTTGCATCTGTAGTCCCTTGGCAGACAAACAATTTATTACAATACAGTATATAAAAACCAGACACTCAATTTCTAAATACAATCTGTCCTATTTGATAACAATGAGTATAAAAACTACAATAAATATATAACTACAATAATTAAATATATCTAATTAAGTCATAAAACAATGCACCGCATAAGATCAAAGACCTGTGTAAAACATTAAATCAAGGACAGTTATTGGTGGTTACAAGTTTGTGTTGATTTTAGCATAAGTTTAAGCTTAAGTTTTTCTTGGAATAAGCCCGCCAATAAAACATTTTTGCTCCTTTTAGTTGATTAAAGTAAGTTCTGACCCTGGCAGGCTTCATAAATATATATGCATATACATCAATGAATTTTTATTCCATGTTTATGACATTGTAAAAGCACAGTAGACTTAGTTACCTAGAGCAGCTGTAGGTTTCTCACCCTACATAATACAATTATATGTACATCTATATTAATAAGAAGTATTTAGCATGCACTCACAACAACACACATTTTTGGTGAGGGTGTCACCAGCAGAAGCACAACACTTACACATTATGCAATAATCACCAGTAAAAAAAGTTTTACATAAACTTCTTCCAAAAGAAAATGAATCTAAGTAATCCAAACCATGTTGCACTTTATGCACTCAACTCAATACTGTAACTTTGTGTTTAATAACATCATAAAATAAGATGGAAAATTATTGTTTAAAAACTAAGCTTTGGAGTGAGGAGTGCATGTTCAACACACAGACAGCAGAGGGCAGTACAGCACTATTTAGATTGCAAGCCCCTGCTGACTGAGAGACTGTTTCATGTTCCATCAATGGCACCCTTTACAATTTATAAAAAATATTTATATATATTAACATTAAGTCTATTTATTTATTTTTATTTGATCATGGGAAACATTGCTTTGTAAAGATAAATTTATTTAATGTAAGTGAATGAACACTTATTGACTGAATGGACACTTAAAGTCCATTCAGTAAATGAAGGGGCAGGTTATGTGTGTTCAGAAATATTCTATTTTTGTAACAATGCACAACAGAGGAACTGCACAAGAATTTATAAAACACTTAGTGTTTATTGTGTAACTATGCATCTAACAGTATCACACACAATATGACGATGGCTGAACATAAGCAAAATGAACAAACTTCTCTTTAAACACCTTGAGGTCTGCTCCATCCATACAGTGCCAGCTGTAAGTAAGCTGTAACTGTCAGGACGTTTCACTTTAACTTTCCACAATGCAACCTATCATCAAGCATATATTATTTCATATAGACACGTACCTCGCCGCAATCATTCAATGTCCACACACATACACACACACACACACACACACACACACACATGCACGCACACACATGCATATGCAGGGAAACACACAAAAATAAAAATGTTAATGTGCACAGTGCAACAGTGTCCAGCATGCTGACACTGGCACACGGCAACAGAAAAATCTTGGCCTGGCTAATGGAGTAAAGGAACCAGCGCTCCCAGTGATGTCAACAGGCCAACACACACAACCCGCCCCCCCTTCTCTCTCTTTTTCTCTCAGTGGGGAATGACTTTCTTTTATTTAATCTCTTTTCCTTTTGACACCTTCCTGCCAGAAGACACTAAACATGATACTAGTTTGAAGACAGGCCTGTTTCTCTAAAATCTGCTCAGCTTACAGTCGCTTCAGAAGCTGTGCTGCAGACATTACTGAGCAAATGTGAGCAAGCAGTGAATGCATGTGTGGAATACATGCTGAAAACAGAAACAGGAAATTACATCATCACTGGCTGCGCTTGTTGATGTTCTATGATGCTCAGGCGGAGAGGGGGGCAGAAGCAGGGTGGTGTGTGTGTGTGTGAGTGTGTATGTGTGAAGGGTTGGGGAGGGCAGCGCGGTCACAGGTGACTGTCATGTTTAATAATGATTATCACCACGCACCTGCGCCCCCACGCTAATTAACTGGACGCATATGCAAATGAGTCCGGGGATTTAAAAAAAAATAACAGCTCTTGGAGTGGCAGTGAGCGGTTGTTCAGCTGCTGGATTTGATTAGGGTAATGAACGGTCAGCGATGGAGGCACCGGTGGTGGTAAAAGCAGGGGAGATAAAGGAAAAGGAGGATATTAGGGTGAGAGGGGAGGAAGGAAGGAGTATTAGAAAGAGAGGGCGGAGGAGGAGGAGAAAGAGAGATATCACCGCGGTAACATAATGGGAACAGGTGGACAAGTGGCCTGTTGACTGGAATAAGAGGAGGGATGGAGGAGGAGGGAAGGATGTTGTGTTTGTGCGTTTAGTGCAACCAATCTGAGGCCACAAAGTCTTACAGCGTGTAAGACAG
Source organism: Ctenochaetus hawaiiensis (assembly GCA_029783645.1). Lineage (NCBI taxonomy): Eukaryota > Metazoa > Chordata > Actinopteri > Acanthuriformes > Acanthuridae > Ctenochaetus > Ctenochaetus hawaiiensis. Next base: position 20,827,735 of record JAPZDY010000020.1, on the reverse strand, counting down.
CTCAATGACTTTACAATCTAAACACCGAGATTGTTCCATTGTTGTTTGCAACTGTGTGTAATTACTCAGATTTTTTTGGAAGCGACAAAACGGTGTTGGTTGGAGCTGAGATTTTGTCATTTGTATTTGCACATACCGACAGATGCCTTTCCCTCCATATTGCAGTGTTACTCGGTCTCTCTCGGCTACGGCTTCAATTCACTGAGGAGTGTGAAGAAAGAGAGACAGAGAAAGAAGATGGAGCGCCTTTTGAACCTCATTCATTTATTCCAATGCATTCCAAACACGCATTCTATATCTCCATACTGTGATCCGGGCCGTGCGTGCATATACACCTACCTCTAACAAAGCAAATTGCGGTTCATCCAACTCAATGGCCCCAATCTCAGTCGGGGGAGGCAGGCTCGTCACTCACACAGATAAGGGTGAATTAGGGTCTCGCTCTGGGTTTTACATTTCAATTTAGCCTCCGGCTTCAGAGCCATTAGGGGCCTAATCTAAAGCTTGGTCTGCAGGGTTCACTTTCTCTACCAATCGCAATATTGTTTTATTAACTTCCCAGTATGCCTGAATGAAACTCCAACAGGTTCATTATTTCGCATTAAGTTCATATTAGGGTTATTTGTGATCGGAAGACCTCTTATTTAAAGGATGTGCAGGTAGTCAATGTGCTTGTAATGCAGTGTTGCTGTATCACCAGCTGGTTCATTTGGGTGAGTAGAACAGGGAGTGTGAGTCTAATTGCGAGTTGATAATGTGCCTGGGCATGCAGAATGACCAAGACAGCTCTTGCCAACAGAGCGTAGAGGAGGGAACACTGTGCAGGTGCAAAGTCAAAAGGGGACTGTAACTCTCTTAAGATAACTCTGAGGATCAGGATGTGTTGCAAGATGTTCATAATAGTGAGATAAACTCTTGTAGCTTGACTCTCATGTGTTTACTAAATGTTACAGAAAATCTGTGAAATCTTCAGTAATGAACAAAGACATCACAACAAGATTTGAGGTTGTGGTGAATTTTGTGTTGTACATTGTTTACATGAAAAAAAATATAATCAGTTCTTATTACATATTAGTACATGTTGGATGCAACATGGAAGTCTTGATGAAGATCTTGATGATCATTACTGATCATTAACAGCTAGCATAATGTCATGTAGCACCGCAGGGTCTGGCCGTCACAGTGAGGCAGTGGGGTTTAAACATCCTTCTTCAGAAAAAAAAGGAGATTATCAAGGCTTGCCAACTGCCAGTTAAAGCAAGCCAGCTGACAAAGGAGACACAAAGTATGCGCTACAGATGAAAGACAACTTTGGAGTGACTGACTGCCATTACTCCCCATAACTGCCCTCCAGAACCTCCAGCTGCTGCAGCAAATTAACACAGCCTGAACCAGGTTCTTGGAGGCAGAGAAACCACTTTAATTTTAACTATTTATCTAAAGATATTACCACATTACACCTCATTCCTAAGAATATTCACTCCATTTCCAATTCACTTCTATTGAAGCCTGCTTTATTGTGGTCTGTGGCCAGCCTTTGAGTGGGTGGATGTATTGGGCTTACCAATTCAAAAAAGGCTGAAAAAGTTTAATTCTAGCACACTCTGCACAATTTTTTGACATTATCACACAATTAATCTAAAAGCTGTAGCTTTGCTCTGTTTACTGGTTATGATCACTCTGATCAACATTTTTTAAGACCCCTAAATTTACTGAATGACACTGCATTGTGACAACAAACACCAGCCCAAACTGTTTAAATAAAGTAGCCTTAGTGAGTATTCAGACTAAAAACAGTCCCGTGTTATTGTAGGGCTGTAACATTAAAACACTATGTAACAGAGAAGTGCTTACAGACAGACGAACAACTCTACAATTTCCATGGTGGAATTTTAAGGATTTCAAGAAACACTTTAGAAAAACAGACTTCAAATAAAAGTAATTTGCAATGCCTGAATTTCACTGTAAAATGAAGTGCCTCACCAAAAACACTGCATTAGTTGGTGCAATGGAAAAAGTGATCACAATTGTGTAACATCTTTCAAAATACTGCATTTTTGCCAAAAACTTGATATACATTCCTCAGGTAAAATGCCAGATGAAAGTTGATAATATTACCAGTTTTTACTGTCACTGATCAGTGAAGGACCAGGTGAAAACTGTCCCCTGAAACTCAACGTGATGCTCTGCTTTACAAACCTCCCACCATGGCCTCCTCCTCACATCTCTCCTCTCCTCTCTTTCTCCTGTCTAAAGCTGTTACTATTTATCTACCAGGACCATAACTACACACATACATCTACGCACCAACAGGTCAGACAGCCCCTCCATTTTCCTGTACACAGGTTGGGTCAGTTTACCCCGCTCTGGGGTTTTTGGTGTGGCCTGTGTTCCCAAGCCGAGCTAGCAGTGGTGGTGATGGGGGATGCTTGCCAACAACAGAAAGTGTGTGCGTGCGCTAGTGTGTATAAGAGAGAAAGAGTAAGAGGGGGGAACATGTGGTAGTAATCTGGTTGTTTTACTGTCTGGCTCTGGTGGTGAAAGTGTTGGGCAGGGGCTTCGAGCGGTCTGGATCGTGTCAGAAGCCGCCGGAGTCAGGTTACTCTGACAGACCATGCTGTGAGAGAGTAAAGTGGGGGAGAAAGAGAGAGAAAGAGAGAGAGAGAGAGAGAGAGAGAGAGTTGAGGGAATAAACAAGTGAGTGAGGGATGGAACTGGAAAGTCAGAGAGTGAGGTGGTGGACTCGCAAGAGCCAACCTTCTGACTTATTCTGTCCTCCCCCAGGACATTTTTATTAATCTCAGTGTGTATGTGTCTGCTTGTGTGCAATGCCCCTGTGTATGTGTGAGTGTGTGTGAACCCGGGCCAGAGGGCTCCGAAAGACGACCACTTGAACTAGGCCCAGCTGAGAAAACAAATGGCCTTGACTCTCCTCTCTTCTTCTCTCCTCATCCAATTTTCATCTTTTTTTTTCCTTGACGATGGGCATTTAATCAAGTGAGGGAGCTAATCAAAGCCAGAGAAAGGCTCCTGAACCCTCAGCTATCTCCTCCCTAATCCTAAAGCTCTGCTTCTCATTTGCCATTGACCTAGAGGACCAGACTTGTCCACTGAACCCCCGCCACAGGGACATGTTGGGGGGGGGGTTGGATTGCTGGAGAGTTTAGCGGTTAGTAAAAGGTTATAGTGTGTGTGTTCATTTGTGTGCATGGGTATAAATCCATATTCTAAGACACAGTAAAATGAAATGTCAACAAACCTCTTCAACTGTAGTGTATAAAACATGAAGAGGATGAGATGAATAGAGTTCAGGAATGAGGGAGTACAGGAGAGACGTGAAGAGGAGAGAGAAGGAGAAGAGCAGGGAGGATGTAGGAGGCACATGGGGTCACAAGGGTTGAGGTGATAAGTCGCCTGCTGGGGAATTAATAGGGAGCAGATGGCGCTACCTTTACTTAATGTAGGGGTGTAGAATCAAGGGGAGAGATTTATCAGTCTCTATGAATATAGAGTTGGCCGCTGGCTGGAGGACCGACTCCCCCATCCTGAGGAGGATTTAGCACATTCCTGCCTGACTGTGAACCGGGAGGTGTCTGTGGAACGGCAGAAGTTTGCTGTCAGAGAGGGGGATTTAAAATAGTAAAATGTGGTTTTCTCTCTTGCATGATGAAAGGAGCTGAGGGTTGCTGAAGGTGAAGAGGTTTGCTATTGTCACTTCGAATACCCAAGGTTCTTTGTTAATGAATACTCTTAAGTAGATAGAATGATAGTTTTCAGTAAAATCATGTGCTTATGTGCTGCACATGGTTAGCTATTTCAATGCAGTTCTTATGTTTTTCTTTCTCTCTGCTATTTCAGTTTCATAGAGTTAGGTTGCTTCTTTTGTTTCATGGAGATAATTAAGCTCTGAGAAGTCATGGCTCTTTCATTCTTTTGAGAGAACAAATTTACACTAATTAGTTTTGCATCTTCAACGTAATGTAAATCTATTTTTTGATAAACTAGAACTCTAACTTTTAAATGCCACCGTCAGCAAACCCCAACGTGATTATTTATTTATTTATTTATTTATTTCAATGTGATTATTTAAACAACTATACAGTGTAAAAACTACTGTTTGTGTAAGTTTTTTTCAATTTTAACCTTTCAGTAAATAGCTGAATAGACACTGATTTGTTCGATTAAAATAGTAACATTATACTGAACTCACAACAGCCATTTTTAGATGTAGAGAGCTTTATTTTATGACCTGTCAGACTGACTGTGCAATGTCTTCCTCAACTTGACCCAGTCCCAGTTTTTTCTATGGATACAGCAAAGGAACCAGAGGATGCTGAGTGGGCCTATCACTCTTATCACTTTAGTGATAATGGCCGTCACATAAAAGGTGACCCAGTGAACTCCACAAATGCCAGAGTGGCCCAATTAGCCACTATGCATTTCATACAATTTGCAAAGGGCAAATGTTCCCAAGCTGTAATTATGTACTCACATTGTCCACCTTGGGTGACCTGCCAACCAGTCTTGACGTCCGTCCGTTGTCGGGGTCGCCATGACAGCGCTGGCAAAAACACAGAGAAAAATGAGCTGCGGGGTCTATCATTGTGTCTGTAATTGGTCAAGTTGCGCTTGTTACCTAGTAGCGAATACATAATGGATGGTGCTGATTGCACTGTGAGATGGACGGGAAATGTCACTGTGGGGGATGTATGAGTGGGATGCTGCTGGTTATGTCTACAGTTTAACGGTAATGCCTTTTTCATCAGCATCGATTAGTGATGAAACACGACAAAATGTCATTTTATGACTATTGTAAGACCGTGAATACCTTTGATTTGCTCCTAAATGCAACGGATTGACCCAGCCCTGACCAACTGCACTGACCAACACATCTTTTATCCGGAGGACAATGGACCCACAACATAGCCATCTGTTTTTTCAGGCAGTTTGGTGTCACCTTGCACCATGTACTCTTAAATAGAGGGGTCATGTTAACCAACTACTTGCCATCATTTACAGATTTTTTTTAAACGGTGACAGAAAAATCTGAGAGCCATCCATCATTTTGACAGGTTAAAACACTCAGGCGATTTACCAATGTTACACACAACACTGTCAATAACCACATTTAAACCCTCTTTTGACAAGCTCCTGTCCTATTCACACACACACACACACACACACACACACACACAGCGCAGCAGAAGAGTGATAGATAAAGTGAAGGTAATAGGTACAGACATGATAGTCAAAGACATGCCAACATGCTAAAAGATTTGGTGTTTTGTGCTTTTGCCTACCTGCTTTTAGCTAGATTAGAATATATTCCTTTAAAAACAGGTTGGTCATGCTGTTTTTCACTATTTTTTAAAAAAAAATTGCTAGAAATGATTAAGTTGTGATTCCAAGGTGTGTTTTATGTGGAATGAGGACTCTACTGCTCTCCTTTAAAAAAAAATAGCCCTTCAGGTTAAACATTTCTTTTCAGCAGCTGATCATCGGGAAGCTAAGAAGGCAGCTTAGCCTTTTGTGCTCTGATTAATTTGGTATGCAGGTAACACACCAGTAACAATATTATTTTAATGAAAACTCAACCGCTAGCATTTACTCCTGGTGTTCACTGTTTTGGCAGAAAAAAATTGTGGGGGTTACCAGCGTACCAGCTTTAAAAGTAGAAAATTTGCCTCTTAAAAAAAGTGTTGTGCAGTGGATCACATTAATGCTGGTGCAAAGCCCAGCCCATGTGCATTCTATAGTCACCTAAGATAAATATTATTTGATAAGTCTATATAGTACGTCTACATTGGCATGTTTTAGTAACTTAACCCTTGCTGTTTCACTGCAGTGAAAAACAACAACAACAACAACAAAAAATAGCATGGCATGTAAAGTAACTGCAAATTTGAATGTTTTTTTTTTTTTTTTTTTACAAATCAACTGCTATTTAAATAGGCTATATATCTTTAAAAAGCATTAAAATGACCCGCAATAATAGATTATGATGAAACATTTACGACTGTCCTTCAAAATGATGGACAGCAAGAAAGTCAAATGCAACCACTGTTCAAACACTCCTCTCAAAGCTTGGAGTTTGTCTGGTCCCTTGCTAGACACCGGTTTTGGAGAGGCTAGAGGCTGCTAACAGCATTGCTCCGAGGGTCACTGATTCTCACAAACCCTTGACAAAGCTGTGAGTCCAGAAACGAATGATTGATTTGGTCATGAGACCTGCTGTATGTGTCAGTATCAATACTTCATAAATATGTCAACATTTTTAGGAAATACACTTATTCACTGTCTTGTTGAGCACTGAATGATGAGATCAATATACCTCTAGAGTCTGTTTCTTATTAAGCTTAACTTAGCAGCTGGTTAGCAAAGTAAAACAGCTTGACACAGGGGGACACAGCAAGTCTGAATTTTAAAAAGGACACCTGTAGCACCTTTTTTCCAAATAATTCATTAGACTTTGAGTAGTTTTGTAGCCACTGCACCCAGCCAATTAATCTTCCCAGCAAACAACCATGTTTGTTGTTTTTACCTTTCAGTTATTATTTAGTTAAAACAAACAAGATATAAAATTTTATTAGTAAGCTTTAGAATGGATGGATTTTTATCAACTTTGGATGAAGCTAGGTTCCTTGTTTTAGATGTTTCTTCGCCTCCAGACAAATAGATAAAGAGCTTCTGACGTGACATTCATTTCAATCTTCTTCCGAAACTCAGCAAGAAAGTGTGTGTGTTCTCTAAAATGCAGAACTATTCCTTTAATGACCACTGACAAGCACTGATTAAAACCTCCCTCTAGAATTAAGTGAAAGTGCTTACTTAACAAAATCTCTGCATCTCTGTTGGACTTTCTGCATTATTTTAAGTGAGAAGCTTCTTCTCAAGCTCTCGATAAACAACTATCCATTATTATAAACAGTGCCTTAAAGAATTCAATGAGATGACCTGTCTTAGCCTGTTCCAGGTTCTTCTGGTGCTGAGGTTCAGCAGTGTTCAGGAGATACTGCTGTGAGGCAGGCCCTCCCTAATGTCTCCATTGCCTGCACCTGACCCTGCTAGCCAGCAGTGGCCAAATTTAGTTTGGAAACGTGCCACCATGGGAGAGCCGACAGGCCCATTAATCAGCAGGAGTCTCCCCCCTTCTCATCCTGCAGGTCATAGAGGGAGCAGCACACACAAATGCACACACACATGCACACGTAGAGATACACATGAACTACCTCCATGTAAAAATTGCTCGGATGGAGCACAACACACCGACTAAACAAATGATTGCTGAAACTTTCAAAGAACTATGACAGCTACCCCTCTTCTCTCCCTCTCCACTATGTGTACTAAATCCTCCATCACCTCTTTTACACACTCACACACACACACCTGGTCGTGGCCCTCCATCACTCCTAGCCTGATCCCCGGCTCTCTTCTCTCTGTCTGAGCCAGGTTTTCTGTCAGCCTGGGGCCTCGGTCGTAGGGGTTATCCATACACTGCTACCCTTGGCTCAGATTCCATGCAAGGGATGAGGGGAGCACACACACATGCACACACACATACACCCAAGAACAAACACTGAGACCCTCTGGAACACAAACACAAAGATGAGAACACTCAGACACACGAGACGGTCTACAAAATATTGCAGATTGATGTGTTGGATCTGAGATGAAGAGCCATAGTTAGAAGACCTGGATGAATGTGAAGTGGAAAAAAAAGATTTCAAATATATGTGGTGTAAAGCACGTTGAATTTGACGTTTATTAACATGCCTGAGGTGAACTCAAAATACTCTCACCTTTGGGAATCTGCACAGAAATCAGTAAAGACGTCCAACTTTGTCTATAGAATTCCTTACATCACCTGTTTGTGGAAAGTAAAACTGCAGCAGTTTGTTTGAAGCGGCAGCTAATTGACTTGTAATCAGTGTTTACTATCTTGCAATTAACACTCAGAGACAATGAGATCAGAGGATGTGGCACCAGCAGAAGGCATTTATTGGGAAATATCCCTGAGGTGTGGGAAGTAACCGGAGAGAATGTGTCTGATAACTGGTAGGCATTTATATGCAGTGTCACTGGTGCACTTATCCTTTCTAATGTGAAACTCTGCAGGGAGATGAACGGTGGGATTGGGCTAGATTAATGAAGGTTACCAAAGTCCCCAGATGTTTCTGTGGTAATTAGAGGGCTTTGTTTATCAGGAAAACAAGTCACATCAAGAGCAAAGCATTCATTATAATTTTTCATAATCTTAATAATTCAAGTGTAGCTGCTTCATTTTGTTCCCAATTTATCATGCTAATGTTATGAATAAATCAACATAATTTCAACGCTGCCTGTTGGATCAGCTAGCAACAGACTTTGATAGAGCAAAATATTGAATTTGTACTTGAATATGTACATTACTGATGCATAATATGCGCATGTTTTTATATGCATGTCACTTGGTTGTGGCTTTAAAAGGTATCATATTAATGCTAGCATTTATTATTATTATTATTATTATTATTATTATTATTATTATTATTATTATTATTATTATTATTATTATTGTTATTAT
>JAPZDY010000020.1:20791145-20801508 GCA_029783645.1 Ctenochaetus hawaiiensis | reverse complement strand
CCATATTCTCCATATTCTCACATTTGCTAAGTGCTGCCTATTTTTAACAATACATTAAAATTACTGAACAATTTAGTCTCTTGAAATAACGCCTTATTCACACTGTCTGTTCCTCATGTAGCCCTTATATCTCTTATATTCTCTTATATGTTTATTGCTGGAAAAATTAAAAATAGGAAGTGGAAACTTGAGGTGGTCTAACAGCCAAAGGCCTGGAAGAAAAACAAGGCAGGGTTTTCAGTACTTTAACAGCTCGTCATGTTGTGATACAAAGTATATGTGTAAGTGCACATTTATTTTAAAATAAATGTTATAATACTGTCATTATTATAGTGATTGTCTGCACAGATAATAAAATGATTGATGCTAAAATTGAGAACACAGTGCTGTAATAACTAGAGCTGTTCTGCAGTGTTTTTGGCATCTGACAAGCCTTCAAACTCACGTAATTATTACTCAAAGTGGGTGTCTTGGATCATATTTCATCTTCTTACCCGTACCTGTATCAACACACCCAGCATGGTGCTACTTTTTGTTTCAGTGTCAGCTAACTTTGATCACTCCTGCAAACAACTGCATCTCACCACCACAGTATATCACTGATCTTGCATGTAAAAAAAAACAAAACAAAACAAAGCGAAACAAAAATGTGACTTCATGTAACAAAATGAATTGTGGTCATTTTTGTTAGGATCCGTTGAGCATTAAATAGTCTGCTTGAATAAGTCCTAACTTGTATTGCTTTGTCCTTGTGTATAAGAATTCAACACACTCTCGGGTCCACAGATAATAGATGTCCTTTCATGCACGTCTTGCCTGATAGCCAAACACTGGCCTTGTACCCTGTGGCAGCCCAGGGCTACTTCTCGCCCACATCAAGTCAAACGTTCGACCAAAATTTGATTGAAACTGGAATGAAGAGATACAAGAGCATGTGATATGGCTTCGGGGATGGAGTGCAGTTTCGACGCAATCTCCCAGACAGAGCGGTATCAGAAATATCAGGTATGCTTGTATAGCCGGAGGTTATTTCATGGGATTAGAAACCAGCATTATCTCACTGCAGTTTGAATGTGAAAATAGACCATGCTGGGTTTAAGTGTGTGTCAGTCAAAGCACACTCAGGCATGTCAACCAGCAAAGACTATCAAAGACATTATTCGGTATGCCAGGAGTCTTATGCAAAATATATATAAATATTCACTGTATGATTCACCGCTTTCTCTAAATCAATAACTAATGAATTCAGTAAAATGGGTCACATTTTTCACAGGTTTTGTAGATGATACCTTATGAAATAAAAAATCATTTGGCCTAGTAAACAGCGGGTGACCTAACTGCTTAAGCTGCAGCGCTGATTTACACACAAGCACAAGTAAAAAAGCTGCTTTCTCACTGAGGATTAAGGATTAGGGACATGAACACCTACAAAGTTACCTGCATCTATGTACTGTGTACTGTGTGTCTATGTACCAACATAGAGAGGATAAATTGAGTCCATACGTTTACCCAAGGACTCTGTCTAATTCTTCCTCAGTGCTGGCCCTGTGCGTTATGGGTCAAATCAGCACTCCACTCACTTCTCTCCGTCTCGGCCTTGCTCTCATCTGTTATCTTCCCCTCTTCACATTTTTTTCTCACCTGTTTCTTTTACTTTCTGCATTTCGATCCCCTAATTTTACCTTTAATCTTGACATCCCTCAGCCTGTCACTGATTCAGGCCCCTCCCGCCTTTCCCCCTCTACCTGACCTGCAGCTCGTCCGTCCGTCCCTCCATCCGTCACTCCGCTGTCCCCAGGCGAGCGGGCAGGAGCCGGGCTGACTGTACAAGAGGTCCTGGCAGGGTGACCACTCCCTGCTGTCTGCTCGGCTCGTGTCTGTTTGATGGCATGACTGTCTATTTAAAAAGGCAATGAGTTCTGTGTGTGTGCAGCAATCAGTCTTTTTTATGGAAGGTAACATATGCAGATATTTTAGTTTAATGACTGGATTTCATAAAGAGACGTTGGTGAGCGTTAGGCATACGGTCTAAATTATTGCAACGTCTTGCCTGTCTTTTCCACTGCTTCCTCATGTTTTCCAAATGGCTCACTTGCTGTCCAGATGAAACAGGAAAAATATTCAACACCCATATTTTTACTTCTTTTCTACTTATGAGGGACTTTTGTTGACAGTAACCCAAAGAGGCCAACCACATGTAAAAATTACAGAACTCAGAGCGTGAGCGTGAGCATGCTGGAGCACGTCTGAAAATTAATGCCCATACAGGAGATCCACCGTAAAACCTCCTTTGTATGGGACGCTTTCAAGTGATAATCTTCAAACTGTTTTTCTTGCTATTGCTAAATTGAATATTTGGCTCTTGTATTTTATTTCCAGCTGTTTGGAAACCACAGTAGGAAAAACATTTTTACCTTTGCAACTATATATCTAAGTTTATCCAGATGGTTTTGAAGGGATTTCCTCAGCCAAATGCTTGTACAACAGGACACTATGGTAAATATAAAATTCCCTTGAGTCCAATTAACAAGGTTATAACTGTCATGTTAGTGAGTGGCTGTCCAGGGGCTCTTTAAATTGTATGTCTACATGTACAGTGATAGAATATAGTTAGTCGAGTTCCAGTCTGTTAAGCTGTTTTGCCGGATCATCAGCTGTGCTAATAAATATTAAATAATTATTTTATATTAAAAGTAAATGTTACCTGAGGGAGGGTTAATTTTTACCTCAGAACACAATAGCAAGGCAAATTAGTAAAAGACTATATTTGTCAACTGTAGGAGCTTACATTGGACAGAGCAGTGGAGATGATGAGACAGTGTGAGAGACAGAAGGGGCAACTTAGCAAACAGGCTAGAGCTCGTCGAGAAGATGCTAGTTACCTCAGTGAGGAGGTGCGAGAGCAAGCACAGGTAGGAAAGAAACAGCACAGGGGCAGTTTTCATGCTGTGAGTCACTGTGAAGGAGTTAAAAGACCGATGAAACCCTGTTGGTTCAAGGAACACTTGGCTTGAACCTGGACCTCGTAAAGATTAAGTCTGTGAAACTCCGCCTGTGAGACAGTTCTGTGGCATACAGCGTCAGCTCTGTGAGGAGAGTGTCTGCCCTCCCGATCCCTCAAGGTCAAAGCAGAGCTGGAAAGGATGGTCAAGTGTGGTTACATTGAGGAGTTCAAGAAGCCAAAAGTGTAGTGCCCCCAGGGTCTCAGTCCCCTAAAAAAGCATGGAATGACAGGTTGAGGATCCATGCCAGCCAGTAACAAAAAAAAAAAAAAAAAAAGGACAGGTTTGCTTTACCTGTCATAGTTAACATATTACCAAAGTCAGTTTCCTGTTTTCCTTGCTCAATACACAGCAGAAGGTTTTTGGCAAACTGACAAAACAGCCAAATTGGCCACTTTCATCACACCCATAGGGACACATCCCATTTGGTTTCTCCAGTGCACCAGAGATTTTTCAGGGGGAAATGTCAGTGCTTTTCAGAGGCCAAGAAGTAATTGAGAACTACAGGGACGATCCTTATCCACAGTGGGGATAAAAAGAAGCACGTGGAAAGACTCCAAAGCGTCCCTAGGACCCTGGAGAGAGCAGGACTGGAGCTCAACAACCAAAGTGCCAACTGCACCTAAAACGGCTGAACTACCTTTGGCACTGCATCGACAGACAGCATACGGCCTGACTCCTTAAAAAGAAAAAGCACCAGTACTGAGCCACAGTCACCAGGCAGTGGATGGTCCAATAGTAAAAAATTAACACATCAATAAACATGAAAATAAAGATTATTCACCTCATCTGTTCATCTTTTCTGTAAATAGTTTTTATTCCTAGTTGCAAAACAGAATCTTTCCAGTTTTATTGTCAGCTTCTGCTTGTTTAATATCCCAGGGTGGTGGGGGAGAGAGAGAGAGAGAGAGAGAGAGAGAGAGAGAGAGATGGAAATACAGTATGAGGATGTGGAAATATTTTTAAAATCCACTTTTATGTCAAAATTAAAACCATCCCATGCTTTGAAAGTTTAACAAGACTTTTCAAGTACCACACCCACTCCTGGTCCTCTATTTGAAAACAGAAGCTGATACAGAAACTGAACATTATGGTGGTTAACAGATAATGATACAGATACAAACAGTGACGTCATTTTGCACTTCTACTTCAGACGTATGGATTCCATATTAAATATAAACCTTTTTTAAGCCAAATACACAAAATCCCTGGTTATAATGTACTGTAATGAGTGTTTTGTTTGCACATTAGGTTTACTATATAAGCAGGGTTAAGAATGTTTGCTACTCAACTTGATATGCTTGCAGAAATACATAATATTTTATAGTCGGGGAATTTTCATAAAATTTTTCAAGATACAAACCAGTTGAATTGTGAAAGCAAAGTGAACACCACAGCTTTTTTTTGGTTAAAAGATCTTAGGGTCTGCAGCAGCTTCAACAGTGAATACAAACTAAAGTTTACAAACAAAGAGATATTCACGTTAATAAAGTGTGTCCGGATGTATTTTTTGTCACTGTAGGACACAGTAACATATATCCCTCCATTCTCAGTCAACTACAATTGTGCTCTCTCTCTCTCTCCCTCATTCTCTCTCTCTCTCACACACAGACACTCTCACATATACACACATATACACACACATCTAGGTCAAGGCAGCCAGGGGTAATGGGAAAAGCCTGAGGCGTATCTGCCAGGCAAATGATCTTATGAAATGATTAAAGAGGGTTTCTCTCACGGAAGGCGTGGATAAGACAAGAAAAGGGGTGCATATTCAGGTTTATGTATATGTGTCCATGTGCATGTGTTTGTGCATGCGAAACGGGATAATCCAGGCTCAACACTATCCACCCAAAGGTTCCCTGGGAAGAGGCTTGTTAAGATGCGTTTTGAGCAGCATGGTAGTGTAGAGGAAGGAGAGAAGATTTTTCAATTGAAAAAAAAAAGTTAAAATCCACATAACTTAAACAGAAGTCCCTCATCAAGACGAAGAGCCCAACCTTCCCCAAAGGTGCTCGCCTGTGCCGTACCCTGCACCTCTGTTGCCTGCTTGTCCTCATTACTTTGCCAGGGTTAGGGTTAGCTTAGGTTAATAATAATAATGCATTAAATTCCCATTAAATTAACTACAAATAAACTATCAGTCTAATGATCATAAAGTTCCTTGTACTTATTAAACATATTAAGTGTCATTTGGAACTGTTGGTTCTACCAAACTACAACACATTTTCTCACTTACTGTCCCTCATGGGCTCATGTTCATCCTCTTTGCTTTTATTTTCCAGTTATGTTTGTCTTCATGACACCAGCATGTTGTCCATAGCGCTTACAATATTAAAAAATGTATTAAAAACTTTAACAGCAGTGTTTCTTTTTAACAAATTGAAAGGCTGGTTTCACGCAGAGACTATTTCTGTATGAGTTACAAAGAAAACTGTTGACATCATGTTCTGTGGTTCATCCAGGGCAACTGGGAAGATTCATAACTTTTTTGGTTTTACCTTTTAACCTGGATTTTTTAAAACTCATCATTTGCAGACGGGGAACAGCTGAGAGGAGTTTGACAGTGATACAGTCCTTCTCACTTCTGGCAAGCTAATGAACTTTATAAGGCCTCTGTTTTTTTTATTTTCTGAAAGAATCGGCTCTATTGCAAAGTGCTGACAGATATGCAAACAAGCAGAATATGTGTTGATGACTGCTAGCTGTGTGTGAATAGCAAGGTGTTGATTGGTGCTTCTGTAAGCTGCTGTGGCAAAGACAAGCCTGGCTCACCATGGTGAGTTATATTCACCCTCAGCCAACAATAACCAGCTTCTGTCTGCAGCAGCAGCTCTCACAGTCACTTCTGCTTCTGTCCTGACAGAGGTGGTGCTGTCTTGTCGCTGGACTGAAGTTTGCCCTCTGGCCCTGTGGAGGAAGAGGGGGAGGATAAATGAGACCCTTTTGGACAGCAGTGAAATGACCCATATGTTTTATCTGGTCAGCTCTCCCCTTGTTTTACCTCATTTAATTCTATTTCACAACTGGGCATCTCTCTTTTCTCTCTCTCTCTTCCTGTGCTCCTGCCCCATACCAGCGGTGATGCCACAACGACAGCAGGCAGATGTTTGATGCCACTTTTGCAGAGAAATAATGCAGGACATAGAACATAGTGTGCACATGCAAATTTATATAGTCAGACGCCACATGCACTGCACAGTGACAGCTGGACCAACTGTGTGTGAATATCTCCCAGTTATATGCAAAGCTTTTCAAGTAAATTCTTCTCAAAAACACGTAAACACACCTGCACATACATCTCCTGTGCCCACATCAAAGGAGAGGTTTTGTATTTGTTGCCGGTGTCACAGGATCATCCTCACCACAGATGACAAACAGATATAATCAGCTCTCCAGAGACCCATCCTGCTTCTGCCACAGTCATTACAGCTGGACTAATACATACATCAAACAATCAGGGGCCACTGGTCACTACACAAAACCAACACACACACACACACACATACACACTCTGCAAAAAAATGACTGCAACATATTTAACACGCATATGCATGCACACACAGTTAGATGCTCATAATTGCACGCACTGTCAACACTCATTGTCATGGCATCATCACATATCTCATATCAAAGGAATTGTCCCTTTGACCCTCCGTAGCACACCGACCAGAATAATCGCATAATCTCCAAACTAAGGAGCGATATACATATCTAAATAACTGGCTGGCTTGTCCTGTCATTCCATCAGTGAGGATTTGCATGTGTGTGATGTGTTTAATACTTTCCCATGCCTGATCCACTGCACCATAATAACACAGCATGCGAATCAAGCTGAAGCAGACCTGGAGCTGATTTATAGTTGTACCCTGACTGGAGGCATCATCTAGGGTGTTTGAAGTGACAGTGTCTGCGTGTGTGAATGGATGCATAGAGATACAGATATAGGTGTTTATGCATGTCTCAGTGTGGGTGGACGAAGGAGTATGTGTGTGTGTGTGTGTGTGTGTGTGTGTGTGGGTGTCGGGGGGTTTCACCCGTCTGATGCATGCTGTCTAGACAACATTTGTGCCCTGCGTCCGAAAGGGGTGATTGTCTTATGTAAATTAGGCCACGCTAGCTGGGACATGTCGTCCAGCATGTGGGTCATGTGATGAGAGGGAGCGAGGCAAGGCAGTGACGGTTGATAGTCTGCTTTTTTATTTATTAGCATGGCCATTGTTCACCATCATCTATAGGCAGTGAAGACACTCAGTGGTTTTCAGGCCAAGAGGAAGAGCACAATGTGGGACCTCTCACAACTTTTATGTTGGTAAATTAAAGTCACATACAAAATGTTTCTAAATGACTAGATGGAAATTAAAATGACTTACATAAAAAGATCTTCCTAAAGGATTCATTCAATCAAATGACTAAAAAGTATTTTCTTTTTACTTTAGCTGTCATGCAAATAGTTTTGGGTCCAAGTTTTAAGTTATATTACTGTTTTTTTAAACCTGGTAACTTAAATCCAAAACAATCTAGTCTTGGCTAAGCTAGGACAATAAAAGTTCATTCAACTTCATTAGTCAGATATGAATGGATACAAACATCTGAATATGTGCTGCAATATGCAAAAAAAAACAAAAACCAGAAAAACTTTTTTTATCTATAATCTAAAATTGGGAGCTGGCACCTTGCTAAATCGCACCATTGTTGATGGTAGATAAGAAGATGACAGGCTGAAGTTAGGAACCATCTTTTAAGAGTGCATGTAAAATGGGCCACAGACCTCTTCCAACCCCGAACACATTTTTAAAAAACTATGCAATATGGTCAAACGAGTTATTCTAGACCATTTTATTTTAATAGCTTTCTTTTTGTTTCTCTGTAAACAAATTGGTTCCACATTTTCTCTCATTATAAATGAAAAAAGTCCTAAGGAAATATCATAAATCACAAACATAAATACAGTTATTTTGGTGTCAGAAGCAGATAGCACTACCTTTGTATTCCAGCTCTACTATCTGCATGACTGTAAACCCCAGAAGGTAAAGAGAAAATATGTGACACCGTAATTTAGGGGAAACAGCTCTCTACATTTCCTCTCCTCAATCAGTGTGGATTTATTTCAAACACATGTAAAGATCATATTCAAAGCTGACACCAACATGTTCTGTCCCTGACCGGGCTTGAGCAGCATCTCCTATAAATAATGATGAGGCTGCGTGTTGAGCACTGTGGGATACAACTCCTCTTCATCCCATCATACCCTCTTAGCCCTTTCCACCAAATGTGGCAGCCATTTTCTCTTAGCTCCCAGTCAAAATGCCCTCTTTAATTATGGAAAGCCAGAAAGGGTTGCGGTGGAGAAGGGAAACACTGTAAGGCTTGGGATATAGAAGGGGGGGGTTGCTGGGATAGCAGGGAGTAATATGGACTTGACAACCCAGGGCGTGAATCTTGTGAATGGATTTCAAAACAGATGACCTGCATGCTGATCTTGTGATCTGTGCCTTCCAGTCCTTCCTAAATGCAAGCTTTTTACTTCTCATCTCTCGCTCATCATTCCGCCTGTTTTTTTTTTTTTTTCTCATTCTCATATAGGAATCACGCCCTCCCCCCAGCCCCCTCTCCCTCACATGACACAGCCCGGGGTATTATCTTAGGATATGTCCAGAGGTCCATGCTGGCCTTTAACCCCAGTCTCTGGGATAGAAGGGGGCCCCGTTCTCTGCCTGAGCAGAAAGAGTGGCGGGGCCAGCGGCGGTATTGTTGAAGGGGGCTGCTGACTGACAGGTCATTTTTCACC
Source organism: Ctenochaetus hawaiiensis (assembly GCA_029783645.1). Classification (NCBI taxonomy): domain Eukaryota; kingdom Metazoa; phylum Chordata; class Actinopteri; order Acanthuriformes; family Acanthuridae; genus Ctenochaetus; species Ctenochaetus hawaiiensis. The sequence continues at coordinate 20,792,715 of JAPZDY010000020.1, read as the reverse complement.
CATTGTTTTTTTTTTTTTTTTCTTCAAACAGCAATTTTATCTTGCAAAGTAACGCCTTGGCAACCATGAAAACTGTAGCTTCAATGTGCTTGTTATTGTTAAGTGATGATCCGATGCCATTCAGAACATAAAGGCATGCAAAGGATTTCTCTGGGTTGAGTTTTAAAAAAAAAAGCTTCTATCTGCTCAACATGAACAGCATTTTCCTAATTTATTACTGTCTGCTCTTGTAATGTTAATGATAATTAGCATTTTAAAAAGAAAAGTAAAAATAAAAAGATTAACGACTGTGTAACACTTCCAGACCTCTCTTTAATACAGTACAACCAAAACAGGAAACAAACCAAGCAGCCGCAACTCAACATATATTTCATGTGTTTGTTTACTTGAGGTAGTTGTGTGTTTACAACCGCAGGCACACCAACGCACACTCGTCTCAGTTGCCGCAGCTCTCCGTCTTCTGCTGGTATCTGGCGCTGTATCAAAGCAGGGGGAACGAGACGTGCTCCAAGTTTTAAATTGAATTTCATGCTGGATTAGTGGCACTTCTCTGCAATGCATGTGAGCCTCCCCCTAATGATGCGCTCATCTTCGCACTCCAGAGACACTGCGTGTATGTGTGTGTTGTGGATATGTTTGAATTTGTTTCTCCATCAATTAGCACAGGCAGTCTAGTGGCACATAACAGATATGTTTGCTTTATCAGTGAAAGTAATTGCTTTGTTAGGTTGTGTTGGCAGACTTCATCAGACTCTGTACACATTATGACAGGATTTTGTTTTTTATTCTTAACCTTTGTTAAATTCAACAAACATATTTGAGCGTGGAATATATAAGTGTTTGTTTTTAACCCGCAACGGGTGTCTGCAGTGCTTTCTGCAGGACTTAAAGTTTCATAAACTTGGATTCTGCTCAGTCAGATTCTTCCAAATTAAAATAAACTGAAACAATTAAATCTTCAAAGAACACACACACTTGCTTTAAAATACTGATTCAATTTCTTGTCTTACTCCCTCCCACCTTCTGTGCCTGGTCAAGTCTGAAGAGTCCAGGCAGCCTTGGGTCTTTCTGTCCTTTGCCATGTGTCCTCTTTAGCACTGACCCATACTGGAGGAGCAGGGCCTGGGGCTGAGGTGGCGGAGGAGGGAAGGACCGTGTGTGTGTGTGTGTGTCTGTGCCTGCCTGTGTGAGTGTGTATGTGTACATGTGAGTGAGGAGTGGAGGGGGGGTGGCCTCTGCTAGAGGCGATGGTTGAGCAGAGGGTAACAGTGTGGGGGTTGAACGTAAGCTGTGCAAGCCCTTCTTCCCTTCCATCCACCATTTCAACCCCCCCCCCCTCGTGATTCTGGCCTGAATGACATGGATGAATAACAGAGATGTGCAGTAGTACAGGCTGCCCTGCTGCTGACCCTGGCTGCTCTGGCCAGGCCAGGGACGCTGAGTGTGTGTATGTGTGTGCATGTGTGTGTGTGTGTGTGTGTGTGTGTGTGAGAGAGAGAGAGAGAGAGAGAAAGAGCTTAAGTGTGTATACATGTGCGTAGTTATTTTCATATTTGCGGTTTTCAAAGTG
>JAPZDY010000020.1:20772263-20782507 GCA_029783645.1 Ctenochaetus hawaiiensis | reverse complement strand
TGATTAAAAGACATTTTCATTTTATCCACTGCTCCCAAACTCATTTGCTCCCGCTGAAGTCAAAAAGGCAAGTACAAAACAGTTTTGCAAAACTGAAAGCACTTAGTACATAAAAAGTAGAAAGCAAACCTTTAATTTCTACAATTGCATTTTAAAATGTCACATTGAATTTACACTGAACGCCTCATTATATTTAAACAGTTTGTTAGAATATTTATTTGGGAGCACATTAAAGTTTGATCCTTAAGATTTTCATGAAATCAAACCCTTTTTTAATACAATACACATGGTCAGCAACAACCATTTAGTGTATTTAAATTGTGTGATCGCATCTCTTAAGAGTAGTTAAAATTGTTAATGGCAGAGGCCCATCAGCACTGGATTCAAACTGCTAGCGTGCACTCCAATAGTGTGTCCTGCACCCTGAGTTCAGTGGCCTGTTGTCAGAAATAAGAAAACCCTGCTCAGAAAGATCTTTAAAATTTCACTTTTTTTGTTTGGCTTTGTGTTTTTTTAACCATTTTTTTCACCTATCTCAACCAAATCATCTAAAAAATAACAGCCCTAACATCTGATATTATTTTCCTCTGAGCTTAATCTTTAGCAAAATTATTTAGTATTTATTTTTACATAGTTATACCTTAAGTTATACCTCTTTACTTTGAAGAAACACAGCACACAACTTTAGCATTTTGAATTAGAAGGAAACAGTCTTTGCTAGAAAGAGTCTCTGTGTCAAAGGAACTGGGGTGTTTTATTGAGCCTGGCCAGCCAAGACTGTGATCCCCTTACCTATGAGACATATTTACAGGCATTTCTGTACTGGACAAAGTTCAACGCCAAGCAGTGCAATATCTCTGTTTTACTACACACTCTTTTCCCTACTCATCTACTTGCCTGACTGCTATATAAGGGTCTTTGCTGAGATGAAAAGCAGACTGAGAGTCACTATTTGAACCTGATTCAAAGTGTCTTATTTGCTCTATGATAGTCTTTTTCCTGGCAGTGAATGATCAGCTCGATAAAAATGGTCCTGCTCTTTGTGCCAGCTGATCCTGTGATGATGAGTCGTTTCGGCGGGTCCAAAGGAAACTTGATTTGCCCCCAAAACACAGAATCCTTATTCTGTCCATTTGAAAGTAGAACACCAAATGAGAATTGACTGTGGTCCGTTTGTGCCACACTAAGGCTCACAGAGAAAGAGGTGTGAGCAAAGCCCACTGTAGGGCTTAAAAAGGGAGAAAAGCTGCTTGGACAAGAGAAGCGCTGGACTAGGTGGGCAGATTAGTATCACAAGGATCCCTCAGAGGGATGAGGTGATGATGGAAAGTCTGCTTTGCATTATACTCTCAAATGTTGCTGCTGATTTATTCTGAAAATCATCACATTGACAGATTAAAGCAGCATAATCCATTGAAGTTGAAGAAAGCAAGCTTAAAATTGCTAAAGACACTTTCCTGGCACCATCCGATGAACGCACAATAACGAATATAATGGCTATTAATCATGATTAGCATATTCTGCACTAGACCTCTCACACTATTGTTTTTGTCATGCATTCATACAAACTGGTGGACATGGTGATGGTGGATATGTGGCACAACATATGTGGGAAATATTTCAAGGCTTTTGTGGCCTGACAGAGGAACCACCTAATCTGTGGAATAGCATTCCCTCAGATAGTAGGTCTGAAAGGCTGTTAAGCGAAATAGGACAAAGGGACTCTTAATTTCCAATACGGCTTCGTCGGTTGTCAACCCAATTAACAGATCAGGAGGGATCAGTCTGTGACAACTGTCAGAGCACAACCTCAAGACAAAACAGCCATTGTGCCTGAAGGAAACCTACATGCCCTGGTCAGATAGACGGGTGGGGAATAGGTAAGACCAAACATTGGGAGATAGACTAGAGGTTGCATATGTGTTCGTAGACAAACAGGTGTATGTATTTTCAAAGTATGCAGTGAATATGTCGGTGCCTGCGTCCATGTACAAACCTCTTTTCTCATTTCTTTCCGCAGCTCATAGAAATATCACAGCAGAGGCCAGTTTGCCGTATCGACAGCATTTGCAGAAAATTTGAGGCTGGTTTGCAGCAGTGTTGAGGCTAAGTGCTGGTGACAAAGAGAGATGCCTTGAGGACTCTTCAAACGTCCATCCTCACACAACATGAAGCGGACAAGACCTGCAGCGGCTCTGAGATGGGATGCCTATCTGAGCATATGTTGCAGGGACAAAGCAGCGGAGGGAGACAAGGGAGCGAGACAGAGAGGGAGAAGCAAAGGGGGTTAATGCAAGGCATGATAAGAGAGACAAACAGACAAGCAAGCAGGCAGGCAGACAGACGGACAGACAGAGAAGTAAGGGTGAGAGAAATAATAAACAGAGAGATGGAGGGGGGTGTGGATGTTGAAAAGGGACAGAGAGGCTGTGCATGAAAGGAGGGAGGGAACGAGGGGGGTGAGAGGGTGAAGGAAAGGAGGGGTAAAGAGAGGGGAGGAAGTTTGAAGTAAAACTGTTGGGACGTGTGTGACATTAGGACATTGGAGCCCTGGCAGGAGTTGTGTCATTGGTCCATATGACTTGTGTGTTGCCTGGGTGAAGTAACGCGTTGTAACAGTGGTGGAATGGTCACTGTATGTCACTGCCCTTTCCATCAGAAGCCCTGTAATGACATGTCAAAACATTTAGAGGGGCGCTGCACAAAAATGTTGCTGATGACTAAATGTCCTTTGGCTGACAGGAATCACTGTTTTGGTCAAGAATTAATAATTTAAATAATAAAAAAAATATGTGAGAATAAATAGGCTGAGTATCCCTTATAAGACAGAGAGAAATCTTGTCTCTCCACGCCCTTTGTGATGGAGGCCTGTGTGTTTAGTTGCTGTGGCCTGATGAGACTGAGCAGAGTCCTTCGGCCATATAAACAAAAACCCTCAGCAGAGAAAATGCCATGGTACTCCAGACCCCCCTACCAAGAAATCTGACTTGACAAGAAACAGACACAGGTTCAAGCCTTGGCCTCCAGGCCTCGCTGCATTCTTCACCACTCCACGAAACATAAAGTGGTGCGGAAATGTTGACATTTTTCCTGTATTTCACCACAAATTAGTCACACAAATAAAAAAAGGTCACCTCACATTTAATAGGAAATTGCATAAATGTGTATGTTTATTCAACCGTAACTCTGACAAATTACCTTCATATGGAAATATTTTTCATTAGCAATTGAGCTTTGTATAGAAAAACACATTACCACACAGATTTTATCCGCTACCAGTGTTTTGATGGTTTGATATTATATGCTGTCTGTCATAAAAGTACCATTCTGGAGATTGTACAGGTGCATACCAATACAAAATAACATCAATATAAATAAACCAGAAAATCCACCTGAAAACACTTTAGAACATTAAAAGAAGTTTAATAGATTTTCAGTCATTATTGTAAGAATCAAAGTCTGGGGAAACAGATGTTTAATTTGAAATATGACTCTGGAAAAAGCTTAAAGCTCAAAAAGCTGACGTCTGAGAAAAAAAAACTCTGATGATGTCATCGGGGTCATCTAAGGTTAGGCTTGGAAACTTGTGTTGAAAGCCTCAGTTGCAAACTGAGGGTATGGAGTCTAAAATTTATGTTGGCATTTACCAGGAATGGAAGATCCAACAAAAGATGTTATTGTTTTTTTATGGGAAATGTGGTGTCAAGGGCTTTTGTGAACTTTGATTTAGACAACTCTTTTTAAAACGTCTGTCTCGCAAGCCAACATTGCTAGACTAAAATGCTGGAATACCCCTTTAATTAAACAAAGCAAAAATAAAGATAAAATATGGGCCCTACACTTACTTCTGTCTGCCTTTGTGTTTAAAAAAATGTTTAACCATGATAACAATATAACCTAGAGTTTTTGTTTTTGTTTATGTTTTTGTTTTTTTTACAATGGTTAACATCCTTACTTTATTTAGATTTTAAAAGTATTAATTTGTTTGTTTCTGTATTTATTTTCAAGGATATGGCACAACAGACCAATGTAAATCCCTTAAAAAATCTAATTTTTAAAAGAGAAACATTTTAAGGAAAACAGAGCAAATAAATTAATTTGTTCAAATCATCTGATAATAGTAGATACTCACGAGAAAATAACATTATTTTCTGAAGTTTTTAAACTCAAGATTTCCAGTTCTGGTAGAAAAAAAAAGTTTATATTGGAAATACCTTTCCAAGTGTCTTTGTTGTGCATTGTTCCCAAATCACCAGTAGTCCAAAAAAAAAAAAAAAAGAGATTGGCCATTCCAGTGTCAGAAAAACAGAACTCCAGTTGTGAATTTCACATTGGCCTTGGGTCACTGAGTCAGCTAAACTTGGTATTCATCCTTCAGGGTTAAATATGAAGAAAAAAAAAAGAACTGAGGAATTGTGGGGAACAGGAATAAAGGAAGACATTTCAAACTTTAATAACTTAAGAGAGCACTCACAGTGGGCCTTCATGAGGATTAACTCTTTGTTCTCCAAATACTCAGCGATCAATAACAAACAGGCCCAGACATCTTTATTCTCAGACAGCTCAAATGCTGCTCAAAAGGAGGGGAAAGAACACAGCCCCCTATTCTGCTCTCTCTCTCTCTGTGTTTCCTCTCCTTATCTGCCTGCATTCATGTTGGCCCTATTTTACGTTCAGATATTTTTCTCTTTTTGTGCAAGTTTTTGTGACCATGCACATTGGGTGAAAAGAGATCATGACCTAAAGGATTAGAGGCAATAATTCAGTTTTATAAGACACACATGAAGCAAAATATACATATGTAAACTTACGATATTACTCTTTTTTTTAATGGCAGTAGGACAAAATAATTTAAGTAACAGTCTGGGGTTAAAGGGGCACTTGGAAATAGCAGATAAAGCATGAGAATAACAATAGAGGAGTGCACTAAACATGTGTTAGCCAACCCTAATCCTGGGGCTTCACTCCCACATCCTGGCTTCTTAAGGCTAATCCAACTGTAAACAAACAGCAATCTTTGCAACACATCTAATTATTAGAAATATGATGGAATAAGGGAAACCATAAGGGGGGAAAAATAAACAGTTTTCCTCTTAAAATGTGTGTCCTCATTCCTTTCTTCGTGATGGTGGACTCCCACAGTCCTTGGGCCTTTGTGTCTGGCTCCTCTTTATGAATAGAGGCTTAACCATGGCCTGAAGCAATGCGTCTTCTGCTCCCTCATTGATAGCCAATGCATTATTCATTTATTTTCATCATATCATCAGACGTGCATAAGCTTCACCCAGTTATTTTTGGGATGGCATTTATTATTATTTTTTCCTCCATTACTTCTTAGAGTCTCTGGGAACACATTCACACTATTCATGGCCTCTCAACTTTATCAAGACCCCAGCCGAGATGAAAGCTAGTCTGTGTTATTGATTATCAGAGGGATTAGCTCCCAGTGAAAGTTAAGGTTAGTCCCCCCCAATGCTGTTGGTCAATGGAAGAGAGCTGGTCCTTTTTGTCAGCAGTGTTACTGCACGCTACCCTCTTATGTGCAGTTTAGATGCTTTGTGTGTGTGCAAAGACAGCAGAAATGATGTTCAAATCATACTTGCATTCTAAACAGTCTTATTTTTTTTTTCCTCAGTCCATTCAAACTTGATGCACTCTGGGCAATTGATGAAAAAGCTTTTTTTTTTCCCCGTCTTCAGCAGACAAAACACAAGCAGGCCAATAGGTAAGATGAGGAACAAAGAGTGTGAAACTCTATATCCTGTGTCCACAGCCCTGTGTGTAAGTCAGTTCCCTGGACCAATTATCCATAGCTCTTTCCCCTACCTTTCTTTACTTAGAATGAAAGACAAACAAAAACCCAAAAGCAGCTGGCTTGCTCGGTGCTTCTGTATGAAAGCACTGCTTCTCTCTCGACCTCTCTCTTCATACAGTGCCCACAAGTCTCCAGCCTTGACCATACATTATCTTTCAGGCTCAATGCTCCTCTTCCTCCTCTCCTTTTTCCTCTTCTCTCCTTTTCTCTACCTCTAGGAGAATAAAGCGCTCCTAATGACCGTGGGCTCTCAAGGGCCTGCTGGTGCCCGGGTACTCGAAAGTGCGGTGCAGTGGAAAAGGGGGGCACCTCCTCCTTCTCTTCCTCCTTTTATCACAGGTGAGAATAGAGGGTCAAGAGGGGTTAATGTGCTGCTGTTGCACAGAGGTTTGGGCTATCACCATGGCAGCAAGCATGTTGAATACCAAGGTGTATTTCCTTCCTCCTAAAAAGAGAGGTTTGTTTATGACTTGTTTTTTTGGCCTTTGGGATCAACTTCATTTTCAAATTGTAGGTTGAAAAGGTTTAGCTTTGACACTTTTAAGTAAGTTCAGAATGAGAAGAATATGTTTTACTGCTTTTGAGCCAGTATCAAGGAAACTTTGTCCAGGTCCAAAAGCCCAGCAGAGAGCACTAATTCACCCTAAAGATCCACGAGTTTCTTTTTTACTCGCCGGCCTATTTGTTACTCCTGCGGCTGTACGAAGCCTGCAGCACATGAACAAAAAGTCATGGGGTCAGGGGGCTAAGGTATATGATGGGTTCAAGGGAAGATAACAACTGGCCAGTTGTTATGAGGGTCAGCGGTGCAGTAGGAATGTACATATACATGCTGTACATGTAGAAACATGTGGCACAGATAGATTTGGCTTTAATTGTGGGTAGCAGCGAAATTGTTTTGCATGGTGCAGACCTGAGAAAAAGCATTAATCATTAAAACCCTGCAAGGCTCTATGTGCTAATTTAAATTTCACGTCCACAGTAAATTAGCTTACTCCTTTATTCTTTTCCCCTCAAACTTGAAACAAATGCAGGCAAATCTAAAATAATTAATTTCAAAGGGTGGGAATTCAAGAACATTTCCATGTAACCATTTTGATGCAATTTGCATTTTGATTTCTGCGATTTCTGCACTTTTTTTTTATTTTATTTTGCTCCCTCACACTCTCTTTCTCAAGGTTCTCACTTTAATATCAGTGTGGATCAAAAGGCTTTCATTAAGGTTTTCTGCACTCCTTCCAGCATTGTTTGGCTCCTAGGATAACAACAAAGTGCTCTCCCCTACTCCAGGGCCAGGTTAGTAGAGAAGAAAGGAACAGTTATTCCTGGGCTAAGTTCACATCAAACACAAGGGGCTCCAAGTGAGAGAAGATGAAAGCGCCAGGCCTGACCCGGAAGATTAGACCAACACTGCTGCCAGCTCTGTAGCACCCAGGGGCCATTCTCACTCCGGGATCCTACCCCTCCTCTTTATACGCCACAATAGACTTTAGCAGAGAACAAGCCCAGAAGAAGAGAGTAAAATATGAGGAGAGAAGGAGATGAAGAAGCAGACAGAGGAGAAACAGAGAAACAAAGATACCAAAGAAAAGAGCGAGGCAGACAAAGAAGGAGAGGGAGGAAAAAAGGATGAGAGGGGAAATGGAAGAAAGGAAAATGTAATATATAATTTGGAGAGTGTAAAAACTGCAGAATCTCCCAACCTACTTTTCTCGCCTCTGCTGCCGCCTCCTCTGACAGAAAGTGGTGAGGCAAGGAATAATGCAGATTATCATAATTGCTTAAAGTGTGTGTGAATATTCATGATTTCTCCAACCTTATTATAGCAACAAATCCACACCACAATGAATGTAAATGCATTGTGATTATTTTACGTAGCGGAATGCCCTCAATCCTTCTACCCCTCTGTGTGCGTGTGCGTGTGCTATGTGTGTGCACGTATGTGTATGTGTATGTGTGTTTGGACTGCAGCTGCGGGTGTCAAGGTTGGGTGCTATCTCTGGCTGGCCCTCATCAGCTGGCTGAGCTGTTGCCATGCATCACATACAGAGGAGAGAAAAAAGGGATAAGATGGAGGGAAGTAAGAAGCAGGAAATGAGGAGGGGATAAAGGGGCAAAAACAATGAAGGGATCAGTTAGCCAAGAAAGTAAAGACGGTAAGGATAGGAATATGTGAGGAAGATATTAGGCAGAATCAAAATCAAGAAAAAAAAGTGAAGTTGTCCATATGCAAAACAAATGTTCTTTCCCATCATGGTTTCAAGTTTGAGAATGTGAAAAAAAAAAGTGAATGAAAGAAAACATGCAAACAGGATCTTAAGGTGTTGAAGAAGCTTGATAGAGTTTGATTTGAGCACATTAGACATACAAGGCACATAGTGTTGTAATATCAAAACCTCCCCAAACCACACACACACAGACACACACACACACACACGGAGCCCCCCTCCTGCTCCTGTGCCCATGCCTCTGAGGTGCCAGATGGCACAGGACAAACCCTCCTTAGGGGAAACAGCGTGATGACCCCTCCCTCTCTCACCCGTACTTTCTCACACATTGAAGACACATGGAAACAGAGATGCAGGGGGGCTGAGGTTATCAGTGATGCCCATCAAAGCATACATACACACACACACACTCACACACACACACAAAAAAAAACACAAGCTATGCACTGAGTAACTCCTGAGATTCAGCGATATCAAGGCATGCCTTGACATATTCTGAGGCAGGAGAAGAATTTGAATAGCCCTTCAAAAATTTGCCTAGCCTGTGGTTCTGCTGCACTGCCTCACGGACAGTGGCCTACATCAAACACTCGCTCACTTCACTTTGTCTGCCATTCATGCCCTGTTACCTGAAGATGCTATCTCACCTCCGCCTGCATGCTACACAGTGACCCGCCCCCAGACCTCTGCTGCCGTGCAGCAAACAGGACCCGTGAATTCTGCCCAAAATCTTTCATGGAGTGGTGGTTGTAGTTATGGGTGAGCAAACCAGAGACAGAGAGAGGCAAAGAAGGAGATAGAGAAGATAGGAAGTTTAGGAATGAATGTGGGTGAAATCAATCAAAGCACCTCCATGGTATATGTCATATAAACTGTGGCAGTAAAACAGCTTTGTAATTTGTTTTTATGTTAAGAATTAACACCAGGTTATTTTAACATGGGTCTTATGTTTATAGTTTGACCCTCATTTCCATCAGTTATGAAAACACTCTACTAACACAGTGACACCAATACAACGAAGCACAATGCACAAGATACATAAATTGTCAAATGATCAGATGGATTATAACACCATGGCCAGATTATCTGAACCACTTTATTTGCAGGTTAGACTAACACCAGAGGCACCAAAAATTTTTATGTCGAAAACAAGTAGGACAGGTCAAAGTTGAAGTTAGAAGTCTATCTGTAAACTGTGATAAAAGTTTACAACAGGACATTTGGGTAGTAGATTTTTCATTTCCCCTTTGTTTTTGTGTCGCTTTTCCTGTCTTTTTAGCAACGTCCACACATTCTCAGGTCCTGGCAATTAACTTTGAGAGGAAAAATCTCATTATCATGTCTGAATGAATTCAAACTAACATGTAATTCATTCAAATTCATTCAAACTCACATACCAGAAGTCACATTTTGAACCACGGGACATTGTGGAATTAACACTGTCCAGCTCATTCAGAATGTTTCTGTTGCCTCATTTGAGTGACAAGCTCGTGTTACTGCAGGGCAGCTGCATTTTGGGTTAAGAAACGGCCTTATTTTTATCATCAAATTGGCCATCTGTGGTGCTGAATGCCTCCACACATTGCATCTGAAATGGTGTGGTGTCATGATTATCCTTTCAGCAGAGCATGCAACATTTCTCCATTTTTAAAAAAGTAGTAGTAACCTCTTTTAATGAGGGCAACATGTGCTGGGTCAGTGGAGATGGACAGTGATTTTACAGAAACCTCCTGCTGGAGCACCAGAGATGTCTTTTTGGGCATATGTAATGAGAATTTTAACTTTGAACAGATGATTAAAGATCAAATATTTATTTTTTCCACATTCAAAAGGTATTGGAAACATTAGAGCCGTAATATCTTTTGAGTCACTCAGTAATATTTGGCCACAGTTACATGTAAAACATCTGTCTTTGGCTAAAGAGTGACCTATTTGATTTTGTCTCGCTGCTCTCTCTGCATGATGCCTTGGAAGGAAAGTCTGCACTGGGAGGACAGGCCAAGACGTCCCATCGGGCTCCACCACTTATCACCAGCCTTCTGAGATTCCACTAAGATTCACCCCCTTATGAATAATCTCACCCACAGGCACAATGGAGCATTGGAAGAGGGGGGAAAAAAGCGACAGATTATTTAGAAAGACACAGGGAGGGTGAGGGATAGTTTGAGGGGGAATGAGAAAGAGAAAAGAGAGGAGAAAAG
>JAPZDY010000020.1:20742353-20760600 GCA_029783645.1 Ctenochaetus hawaiiensis | reverse complement strand
GTGTGTGTGTGTGTGTGTGTGTGTGTGTGTGTGTGTGTGTGTGTGTGTGTGTGTGTGTGTGTGTGTGAGGGAGAGAGGGCAAGAGAGGGAAAGAAAGACCCTGCCAGGACCCTTCTGGTCTCTGGTCTACCTCGCTTCCAGGTATCTTATCACAGTCTGTGACGATAGGAGTATATGGAGAAGGTTGTTATAATGGCCCCTAAGATAAGTCTGTGTACAGGAGAGTGAGGTGGGCAGATAACACACGATTAGATTAAAAAAGGTGGTCAGACACTGGACTGTATAATGTTCCATATTACTGCCAGTCAGCAGAAACTTTTGGAGAAGTGCCTCACAAATATGGCTGAGAAGTGTTTGAAATGATTTGAGAGAAGTTCCAATATTATACTGTATCCACTTTTTTTTTTCAATCAAAACATGTTTCCTCTGTAAAACCCTGTTTTTAATTTCAAACTTAGGAGAGTTCTCTAAGGATGACTTTCAAAGCCATCAGACAAGAACCTTGTTTAAAAAATGTAGTGCAAATTTGAATTAATTTGGTATAAAAGCTGGAATTCTGATCAGAGAACGTGATGATGATGAAAGTGAAGTCATCAACACATAACAGTTTTGATTCTGGGTGCAACAGACACATGTTGATTAGAAACTTGAAGCTCTTTTTATAAGACAAGAAAGAGAAACAGTCAGAGAGAAAAAAAAATAAATGAGTATGTGCTCTCAGTGTTTGTGTGTTTAACTGTGTGTGTGTGTGTGTCTTGTGTCATGGCATTTGCGTGAGATTTTGCAGCTGTCCACTCTTCCAAGAATCAGGAACCAGACCCAATCTCACCTGACCTCCTGTGAGTGGTGGAGTGTGACCGAGAACGCGCGCACACACACACACACACACACACACACACACACACATATGCATGCACAGGCCCTAGAGGAACAGAGCAACAGGACACACACTCTTCCACAGGCCAGCAGAGAGGAAGGAAGTAAGGGCTGGTTGTCACAAAGCACGCCAACGGTAAACCTGCCTGTCAGACACCACAAGTTGCCTTTCAGCACTGTAACCTCCAGAATGAATAGACATCTTAATGAATAGAGTTTTTCTCTTTTTTCCTCCTTTTTTAATCGAACATGAACTAGCTCTATTCATCAAGATGGGCAGTTCAGCTTGGATTTGAAATGTTGACACTTGATGTGGAAACTTATAACTACAACAAACTATTTAGCACACCTTTTTTTATTTACCTGAACAGCATATACACACTGCTTTCCAAAAGACATATTCTGACAGTAACTATACAATTCTCCAGGAAATTTTCTAAGTTGACTTCTGAAAGTGGATGAACCACATTTTTTAATACTGAAGACATTTTGAAGTTTTGGTTGAAAGGTGAAGAGGTTTTTTGTATGCCCCATTTAGGAGTTTTGAAAAGGCACAGTCTGATGTTAAGAGCAAAGTACGTCTTCACCATGTAAACTTTGAATTTTTTCTAAGCACATGACTGCAGTCACAAAGAGCTTGTAGTGCAAGCAGTCTAAATGTCACCACCATAAATGTTCCGCATGACAATTGTTCCAAAACTGATATAATAAGAACTATTCAAACTCAAAATGAAATTCAAAATGAAAAGTTTAAAGCAGCATCTGAAACTCTATACTGACTTGCTACTCAGGTGCATAATGTTAACAAGGAAATGTTCCAGCATGGAAGCACTGGACACTGCATGAGCATCCCACCACGCAACTACACATCAGATAATAAAGGACAGCAACCAGGGAAGCCGTTCAAACATATATTTATTTTTTTATTTGTTCATCATATTGTTCTTCTGAATAAATTATTGTAAAAAATGTAGCTGTCTTTGAGAACAGTTAGTCTTGACTTTTGATTTGTGGAGCCTGAAACAAAAGACACAGATTCTTTCTTTACAATGTGATGTTACATGTAAAGAGGTCATGTTGTATCTTGGGATCACGTATGCTGTAATTGTGGATTTGGCACTAATAAAAAAATTAAGAAAACACAAATTTATAAAATAAAAACACATAAATAAAATTAACAATTAGATATCTTTTTTTGATCAAGATATTTTTCGCTAAGGGGTTGGGTCATTATGGATTAAAAAAAAACACCAGTCTGTTGTTTACAGACATAAAATAGTTTATCTAATGAGTTAATCAAAAAATATATGAGTAAAGAATAATTTGCTTGTAGCTAATTTTTAAAAATAATTCTCATTTGTTCATTTTAGCTTTTTTGTTTTTTTTTTATACATCTGATTCAGCCCTTAATTTTTTTATTCATAGAATTGAAAAGCACATTTATGAAACACATGGATGTATAGTTTTGAGGCACAGCTGGGTGACTGACGATAAAATGTGACTGTTTACTCTGCTGAATGACGGCAAACAATAACAGCCGATTTTAAAGCCTTACTAGTTTTACGACTCCAACAAAAATGAACGAAACTGGAACAGCTGGTTTTATATGTCTGAACACAATGTCCATGTTAATAACCAGCGTTTACAGAAGCACTGAGTGATGTCGCGGAACAGAGAAGTGATTGTTCAGCTAGTTAGTTTGCAGTTGCTGTTTATCAGAGGGGTCAAGGCTGGCGGTTATTGTTTGAGTGCAGCCACTGGTCCTCTGCTGCACGTAGATGACTGTAATGAGCAAAGGGTTGCCCTCGCTGATAACTGTCAGCGAACCAGAGTGTCACAGCTCACATCAATCATTTCTCTGGCTGCTCAAGTCATCCCCTTTTGTGTCCGTTCTTTCTTCCTTTCTTCCTTCATTTTCTTTTTTTTTCAATCTTTTTATTACCCTGCAATTACAGCTTATCTGCAGTGGTAAACTTGGCCCCTCCACTTCCTTATCTCTTTGCCTGGGCAGAACAAGGGTCTCTTGAGTAAGAAGACAAGGAGGACAGAAGGAGGAGGTAGAGAGAGGGAGAGAGAGAGTTGAAAATAAGAAAAATCGAGCAGAGAAAGAGAAGACTTCAAGCAAATGGATGGGCAAGTTGCAGAAAGGAAGCAGGCTTTACGTATGACTTCCTAACCTCCCTTCTCTTCTATAACAGCCAGCACAATACATTTTCTTTTTATTTTCACCCCTCACACTGTCAGGCTGATAAAGAAAATAGCTGGATTATATGGATTAATTCACATTTGCTGAATACTGATAGTTCGAGGGTGAAAAACTTTTATTTTACTAAAATGATTGAAAAGTTTAATAACTTATCTGCTAAGTTCAATTTTTTTTTTTTTACTCATACATACTCAAATATAAACCCACATCTTACCGTCAAAGCTTGTATTCAATTTTTTTTTTCTCCTTGAACCATTCTCCTATCATTGGTCAGTGGGTTTATATTTGAGTGTTAATGTGCATGTGTGTGTGTTTGTGTGTGTCTGAAGGGCCACTGGGGTTAGAGAGTAGACCTTGGCCTTGTGGTCTGACCCAAGAGAAGAGACTAGTGTCTGGGTCTGAATGCCCTGTCTGACCTCCCTGTCACAGCTTTTGTGTGCGTGTGCATTTGTGTGTGTGTGTGTGTGTGTGTGTGTAGGTGTGTGTGTGTGTGTGTGTGTTTTCTCTATCTGACAAGATGCTTTGTGTGCAAGTGTGTGTTTTGTATATGTGTGCATATGTCTTCCTGTGCATGTCTGCATGCACATACACTGATACCCATGTGTGCATGCTTGTGAGGCACCTATTTTTATTTAACTATTTGCATGTGTGCATACATGCATGAACATATCTGTGCTTGTCTGTGTCTTGGTGTTTGTGTGCGTGTGTGTGCGTGTGTGTGTGTGTGCATTACCCATTCCTCCCACTGTGTGTTGGGGGGCAGGGGAGCAGGGCTCTGGCCAGACGAGACAGAAGTGACAGGTATTGATCATCGTTGTTCCAGTCAAGCAAAGACCCTCTCAAGCCTATGTGCTTTGGGGAGAGTCCTGTGTGCATCCAGGGGGAGAGAGGGAGAGAGGGACAACCACAATCAATGTCTGATCCTCCTCTCCAAGCGGCTGGGTCAGTCTGGATTTACCTCTCTTTTTTGTTCCTGACTGACAGCGAAAAAATAAGACATGTCAGTAAACGAACATCCAAATAACAAAAACATCAAAAGACAATATTGATATTTTCAGTCCAAAAAAAGACACAGAAAAAAGGGAGGAGAGGAAACAATGATAAAAAAAAAGTAGTGAGCTCTGACAAAAAAATCTTTGGAAAAATAAAAAAAGTTTTGCACAAAATTGACACTTGTTTTTATTTTGAGCTCAGTGATGACACAAAATCTCACCCCTCTGTGCTAATTGGCTTTATTGAGAGCCTCCTTATTTGTTACAATTTGCGCGAAGGAGCAGAGACTGTGACCGTGTTTTCAGGAGGAAGAGCTGCATACCTCAGTCTTTTCACTGAGTCGTCCTCTGAGCTCCACAAGACCCCGACCCACCTCCCTGCCCTCACCCCTTCCACAGACAAATTGATTTGCAAGGGTCCGGAGCTGGCGAGCCCTCAGAGCACCACCTTTTTTGCATACAGAGCGCTGCGGGGATAGCACAATGACTTGGTGCAACAAAAGACGAGAGGAGAGAGGGATGTGGAGAGAGAGAGAAGGAGAGAGAGGGAAAGAGAGAGGAGGAGAGAGAGGGGGGAGGTTTGTAGGGGTGGTGAGTGTTTGCAGGTGGGGGTTGGCTGCACCAGGCCAAACTCAGCAGGACAGCAAGAACTGGCTGGTTCAGAGGTCCGCAATATCAACTACCATGCACACACACACACACACACACACACACACAGAAGGACACAGCCATGAACTCACTTATACACATTCACAAATAAGCACCCATGGACAAAGATACACACACACACACACAAAATCACACTCACACATACACACTCCAATGCCCTCATGCCCTCAGCCCTCCCTCCTTGTCCCTTTATCCCTGTCTGGTTGGAAAGGTCAGCGCATGTCTGGGAAAGGGGGTCCCAGGATCCCCAAACTCCTCCGTTCCACACACATGCAGACACACATAGACACACATGAAACAACCCGGTCTATTCATTTTTATGTGAATTTGCCATACTTTAACCAAAACTGCACACTAGTACGTAAAAAAGGGGTCTGAGGCACTTATATATGAGCTGGTCATCATCACCCCCACCCAAAACACACACATGCACACCAGACAGTGCATCTTCCTGTCCCATCACCCCCAGCCTCAGTGAAAGAAGAGTGAATACATTCAAATGGAAAACATAGTCCATTGTGATCAGTGTTTTGTCTACGACGTATATAGCTACACTGTCCAGAAAACAGAAATACTCAGTTGTAGTAACAGTGGAAAACAACTCAGCTGCCATCAGAGATGTCATATTTACATTCATGTGACAAGATGCTATTTGGGATTTTAGTCAGACTTTTTGCAGCTCTGGAGCAAAAATGTGTGTATAGGCATGTAAAGTAATTTATTACTGCTCTCTGGGCAAATGTCCAATCTACTCAGGACTATAATGGAGTAGAAATTTAAATGGAGCAGAGTACAATATACACACACACTTATATCTACACATATGTGTGCGTGCATGTGTGTGTGTGGGTTCATGTTTGGGTGTGTTGTGTGATGATCTGCTGTCTGGCTCTCTTCCTTTCCCCCTGATGCCCATGAGACATCCCATTCAAGCACAGACACACACACAGACACACACACAGAGTCTACGATAGAGAGGGAAATCCTCCTTCATGAACCTCCCGACCTGGAGCCCTGTACAGCTTACCAGGACAGGGAGGCAAAGAGGGGAAGATGGGGGAGGGAAGGTTGTGAGGAGGGGAAAGACCGTGGGCCCAGCTGGGGTGGGGGAGGAGAATAAAAACCTCCCTCACCCTTTGCTCTCTGACCTGCTGCATGGAGGAGGACTCGTCATGTCTGGTCCACTGTGTGACTGTGGAAGAGCTGCTCAACACCTAACTCATCTCTAATTTGTTGCAATAAGACATGTTGACTTCACCCTAAATTTCAAACTTTATGTGCGAATCATACATTACCATATATGCAGTTTAGATGAAAAATGGTGAGTGGTGCATTTTTAAAACACATCTGTGGAAAAAAGAATTCAGAACAATGTATTCATTCTTTAGTGTAGTTGACAAATACTGTAATGTTACTCAGAGTGTCGGCCTGCAGACCTGTTGCAAGACTCAGAGATTGCTCACCTGCCTCTGATCTGTTTGCACACTGGACATCTTTAGTGAGTGTGTCTTTTACTACTTTTATTGGTCTAAGAGCAGAACTTTACTCTCTAGTAAACACAGGGTCCCCATTGAACTGTTTTTTCTTGTGGTGAAAAGCATCAGTCGATCAGTTACCAAGCTTTCAAATTTAGAAGCCCTGATAAATGATCATAGATAAGGAGCAGAAATGAACTTTACATTACATACATTTGCTGTTAAGAACATTAATGAGAAACAAGCAGGATATGGAAAGATTTATTGTTCTCCTCGCTTTGCCGTTAAATAAATATCATAAATGAAATGATCAGATTGAGAAAATAGAAAGTCAAAAATCAGGTAAAGCAATTTACTTGCTCACAACAGCCAGTCAGGCAGAAAGTTGAATAGGTGATCTTGGTTGGAGCACTGTATGCTATGTATGAATACTCTGCTTTTATATGAATTGTTATGCTGTAGTATCTCTGCTCCTGAAAATGTGCCATTGACAACCCGAAGTGAGGAGCTCTTAGCTGTTGCATTAAAATTACAATATTGCAGAGGTTTTTTGTGCAAGTTGTGTGCCTTCATCTCACAGGGCTTTTTATTCTCCTTTTCTATAGCACAGTCTTTAATATGTGCTGTTTTAGTTCTAGCCTTCATAATTCATTTAGCCACAGGATTAGGTTTCTTTTGAATCATTATTGTTATTATATCGCTGCCAATTCAAGTTGTAAAAGTTTACTGTTTGTGAAACTGTGACCATGGATGGGCTTAAGTTTGATTAGGAGTTGGGAGATAATGCTGCATAATAAAGTATTAATATTCAGTTTAATTAGAATTAAAATTAACCCTAGATAGGTGGTTCCCTAATCAAGGTTCCTCATTAACTTTGACCACATTTTAAGCCACAATGCTCATTAAATTGTACTGCAATTGGTGCTAAATATTACAAATAGTTCAATGAAAAAACAAACAAACTTGCAAATGAAACAACAGAATTTTCTATAAATTCTGTTTCATGTCACAAAATGCATTTATATGAATTTAATCAAACTGATTGACAAAACCCTTTTTAATGATATCTGTTTTGCAATTTTTGATGTTTTTTCCTATAACTTGCATCTCAAAATAGGTACTCTGTTCTCTGTACATCAATTGTGTCTATAAAAAGAGACAAAGCTTGTTGTGACCCCAGTGGAGAAGGATCTTCTTCTTCTGCCTTGTCCTCTTCATTGAGATGCACTGTGAAAGCAGCTGCTTCAAGAGAGAAATGTACAGACAAAACAGTCACATGGACACACGTCGAGGACAAACGTACAGACAAGTCACAAAGGAAAAACAAACAAAAGCAGGAGAGAAAGTCAAGGCTATATTGTGTCTAAGCTGTTTGTCCATGACACTGATAGAAGGCAGTTGCTTTGTCTGTGTGTTTGTATGTGAATGTGTCAGTGCATTTAGTTGCACCTTCGTGTTTATGTGTGTTTAAGTGTGTTGTTTACGTTTTTATGCGTCTGTGTTTTATGTGTTTGGGACACAGGGTCATTATTCACCTGGTCTTTGGTCTACTAGGTGGTAGACACGCAAACATACACACACACATATGCATGAGCACACACACACACACTACCAAACACTACCAAACCATGAGATGCTGGTCCTGCCCCTGATCTGGGTCAGAGAAGACCTTATTCAGGTCCATTCTATCCCTCTGAACCCCCTGCTGCTCCTGTGCTCCATCCCCACCCCAGCAGCCTCTCACTCCTCCATGCCAGGGATTGTTTCCAAAGATTAGACTTAATATGAATATCCATAAACAGAATGGGACTCCCAGACTGTGAAAGCTATCAAAGACATATTTGCATCTAATCCTCAAAGAACCCCCCTCCCACCCCTTACAGAGAGCTCGCCACCCCCTTTCGGCCCCCCGAAAAAATCCTACTAAACCTCCCCCGAAAAAACCCTCAAACCTGCCATCCCCCAGCCATAGAAACCCTCCCTTCTTGCCCCCCGGACCATCCCATCCATTCCCCAACCGTTGGGCCAGACAAGACCAGACCAATTCTGTTGGGGATTATTTGGCTTAGAGATGAATAATGGATGACCATCTCCCCTCTGGCTCTCCACCACAGCAGCACCTCTCAATTGGCCTTGGCATCGAGCCATTCACTGGCCTGTCTGGATGGCTGCTTGGCCGGCTGGCAGGCTAGCTACCCAACCCAAGAGATCTTCACAATGATTGCAATATTGGGAAAGTATGGACAGAATATTAGTCCTGAATATTGAAGAAAATGGCGATATTCATTCAGTTACATGGTGTTAAATCTGTTATATGTGGGAGAACTGTGAATATTACTTTTATCAATTTAGCAAAAACAAAAAAGTGGGTTCCCTTCAAAATGCTTTTCTGCTTTTCATGTTAGAACTTTAATTTTGATGGCTGATGGAGAAAAAAGGCTGAATTTAATCAATAAAAATTTGTATTTTCATCTATCACTTTACACACATTTGAAAGTGTATCTGCGTCCTTGAAATATTTACTAGAAAACTGCTCACTAAACATGAAATTACTGAATGCCTTTTAATGAATTAAAATATAAAATGAAGGTCTTGGACACTAAGTAGACCACGGGGGCAGAGAGAGTTTTGTACAGAGCGTGGGAGAAAGGCCTGAACATTGTCCTTGCCCTGAAAAGCAAGGAAGCCACTCTTCTTTTATTCCTCCTCTCATCCTTGTTTTGCACTTTATCTCTTTTCATTCGCTCCGCTCTCCGTCTTATTTTCAATGGAGCACTTGGGGCCAAAGAGATGTCAGTGCTGTGGATACACACACACAAACACACGCACACACACAAGGACACACCTGGGCATAAGAGCGCCAGCTGAAAGGAGACAAGTTCATCCAAAGGGCCTGGCTAACAGTAACACAGGAGGGGCCAAGTCCCATTGTGCCCCAGGTCCGCTCAGAGGCTTCATACCCCTCACTTTTCCTGAAGACAGGCTCCCAAGGTGCAATTCGACAAGATGGTTTTTGTACACTCATTATTTGTGACCCTTTTTTGTCTTTCATTTTCTTGTTTTACGGCTTTGTTTGTTTGTTTCTTTCAGGCGAGGATAGAGTAGCCTTGGGTCTTTTGACGACAGCTGTGCTGTCGAGCGCTGCATAGAAACAACACAAGTTCAGCACAATGACTGACAAGCGCTTTGTAGGACAGGAGGCCCACAATGAATGTGTCCCCACTAAAGACCACCGGTTGGCCCCATAAAGACCAGAATATTAGTAGCTGCCTCGTCCGAAAGAGTCGACTGCACTCCTGCAGCCCCCTGAAGTAGTTTGGACAACTGCGACCTCCTTGCAGGAGGTTGATATGTGGGCAAAATCTCTAAAAATGTGTATGTGAAGTGTAAACTAAACAGACTCATTGAAGACCAAAAAAGAAAAAGGAAAGAAAAGGTGTGGCTGAGGGTGAAAGAGAAAATTAGACTTAAAAAGGGAAAAGAAAAGAGCTAAGAGTCCATTAAAAAAACAAATAGATGAGACACAAACGCTCTAACTGTTTCTCTCTGTGACAAACACACTCTAACTGTTTATCCTGACATTACGCAGAAGTAAGTAAATTAAACATACTAAGTCATACATAAAAACTATAAACACTGCAGGCAGGAGAAAGTATATGCAGGTTGTAATAAGGTCAGCCTGGCAGGTCAGGCATGTGACTGTGGCCCTGCAGTCCCTCTTCCCTCCCCCTCATCCCGTTCTCTTTGACCTCTGGGCCTCAGGAATGAACCAGGAGTGAACCAGGAGTGGCGCGGCATTTCTCAGAAACTTCCAGAAACTTCCAGAGCCCTCTCACCCCTCAGCCTCAGCCGGTGTTAGCCTCTGTCACCCCTGCAACAGCTGGAGTGGCTCAGCGGGCTCTGCTGGCCCCCACAGGGAGGGTCAGTGCTGCCATATACACCTTTAATACATGAAAACACATTGAAGGACACACACATGAGAGTACATATCATGAAGATATAGATAAGAAAGAACTGGGAAAGTAAACATGACGTGAACGTAAAAGTACTTTGCATGTGAAGAGGATACAACCAGAGTTGTGGACAGGGTCTTAGAGGTGCTGGGAAACAACCTCATTACTGCACGGGTGAACATTAAAGGGACACTTTCTTTAGTGATGCATTTCATAAAGTTAAGGGACCAGCAATACATAGATTTAGTTGTTAAATGAAAAAGGCAGAGGCCAAGATACTCCAAATTTTAGTCTCAAGTATAAATCCATAAAACACTTGTCTCCAATGTCCCATTCTGCAACAACAGAGCTTCTTTAAGGACACCCCCCTTTTACACTGAACCAAACGATTTTGGCAAAATGCATTTACTACAGCATTGGTTTCTCCTGTTATACAGAATGTACACATCAGCCAGCAGCACTGCCTTGGCACTTTCTTTGCAATGGAATAAAATGGAAATAACAATAACTTGCCATCCCTGTTATACAGCAGTTGATCTCATCTTGGATATTTCTGATTGATATTCTTTTTCTTTGAGTTAGCTGCAAAAACAGCTGCTGACTGCTTTTTAAATCTTTGTTGGTGGGCTGCACACTTAACACATTAACCTAAACTGTTCTCATTTTTTTTCTTATGGACGTAAAATCCCATTACTCTGATAGAGAACTGAATCTCATTTTTTACCAATTTCATTGTCAGGAAAAGTTTTTTAATGCTGAGACTTATATAAGAAGATCAATACAACTACCACATCTGTCTGAGGGAAAAAAGCTACAGACAGCAGCAGGATAGCTTAGCTTGGCTTAGCATAAAAACATGAAACCACAAATCGGCTAGCTTTGTTCCATCCAAAGGAGACAAAATCCGGCAACCAGCACCGAATGCATCAATTGATATGAAAAGTAAACTTAGATGTGGGACAATTTCTTGTCCTGGAGCCACAGTTTTGTCATCTTTGCCAAGCTAATCAGCTGCTGACTGTAGGCTCATAGATACTGGACTACTGTGACAGTGTGTATCAATCACCTAACACTTGGCAAGAGGGCAAACAAGCATATTTCTTAAAAGGCTAAACCATTGCTTTAAAGAAATTTAAGTATAAATATCAGCCTTTAAAAACCATCACGTACAGATGACAGATGTATTTGGTGATAGCTACAGTCCTGGACACAGCAAAACAAAGACAGGAAAAAGTAGTAATACCTGCAGAAAAAAAAGACATTTCTAATGAGTTACACAATGTTCATCAGTGTACTGTCCAGTCTTTACTGTCACTGATACATATTGGCATAAAGAGTCCAAAGGATGAACTTTGCCTCTTTACTCACAGGACTGTAAACAGACGCCCAACTGTCTCCCACTGCACACACAGCACACAGCTCATACACACACAAAGACACACAAACACACAGGTGCACAGAAAAGCACATGCAAGTCAGAGGTTACTGATAATATGACCCTGTTTTACTGGTCATATAAATTCTGCCAGCGGCGTAGCACCTGGAGAACACACACACACACACGACACAAAAATATGACCACAAGAATACACTAGACCAGCAATATGCAGACGTAAGCATGTGAGCGCACACATCCACATGCATATGTCTGGCTTTGCCACAAGTCCATACGTAATAAAGCATGACACACAACACACACTTGAACATAGACTTTTTAGCAGCAGTTGGTTTAACAGTAAGAGCACGGTGCCACCCTGAGCTCCACGCCCCATGGTTCAAGGTCAGATCAGCCAGTCCCAGGAATCTACTGCCCCTGCCCCGCCCCACCTCCTTCACCCCCTGACCCTCCCCTCTCCTCTAACCACTCATGCTTTGGAATGAACCACCCCTGCAGTGTGCCAAAGGAAACCCCTTCGGCAATAGACCAACCACATACTGCACTGTGCAGTACAGATAGTGCTGACCTGTATAAGGCTGGCCCTTATGTATTACTGCACACACTGTACACACACACACACATACACACACACACACACGCCAAAGCTCAAACACTCGTGAAACTGGAATATGAGTAATATGAGAAGAGTTTTTGGGAATGTCAAAGTCTCAAAGGTCAGTAATAAAGGCAGTAGCTTAAGGCTCATATCTGATTGCACTGCATGAAACCAAAAGAGTCCACTCAATTATGGTCAGTGTGTTATTCAAGACATTCCTTCTCCCCTCACCCCTTACCCCATGTCCTTCTTTTTCACTCTGGGGTCAAAGTTTTCACCTTATCTGGAAGCCATCAGCAGTACCAGTCCCACCTCTGTGACTCATTTAGTTGAAACTGTTGCACGTCGTTAAAATCCTTCTCTCTAGGTCTGAAAAAGAAAGTAGTAAAAAAAAAAAAAATCTAACACAGACATTTAAAGCAATACTTCACAGGCGAGGTAATCCGGGTCTCTACCAAGATATTCACTGCCAGTTACAGCACATATTGTCTAGCGGGCAGAATACGACTGAGATTTTTGTGAAGGCGAAAAAGAGGAGGAGAAGGAGGAGGAGGGAAAGGAAGGGGGATTCTGCTGTGATCCAGTTTACTATTTTGGCTGAGGCTTTCTTCTCGCTGTGTGGTCATAGGGGAGATCAGCGCAGCCAGCAGGCACTGCGGACACTGGCTGGCCGCAGGCCGGCACAGAAGCCACATGGCCAGAGAAAGAAAGAAAAGAAAAGAAAGAAAAGGGGACAGAGTTAAGAGAGGGATGTAAGGAGAAAGTCAAGCAGTGCTGTGAGGTGAGGAATGTGGGTGAGGTTATTCTGGTATTCTCTTTTATGTTCTCACATTTTCTCACCTTCAGTCCCCTTCTCTTCTTCCTCTGTGTCGTGCTTCAGAAACACTTCCTCCTCGTTATTGCACTTCAACTTCAGCCTGACCGAACTTCAACTTAAACCTCGTCCCTCCATCCATCCCTCTATCCACCCCCCCTCTCTTTCCTCAGACAGACACAGCTACCCTCCTGGACGTTTCCTTTCTGCCGGCCTGCCCCAACAAAGGTGCTCAGTCATGTGAAACCTAATCTCCAGCCCCCCAAAACCTGACCCTTGACCCTCTCAGTCTTCACACAGCCAGAGGGGGAGGGGAGCTGGGGCAGGAAAGGGAGGCTTTTGGGAAAAGGTCACATTCCCGAAGACACTTTTGTGTACACACTTGTGTGTGTGTGTGTGTGTGTGTGTGTGTGTGTGTGTGTGTGTGTGTGAACATGTATGCACCCAATCCATTATGTGGTTTGTGCTCCAGCATCAGTATGTGTGTTTGATTCTGTGTCTGCGTACATGCATTAGGGGAAGTTTGCCAACACTCCTGTGCACTTAACTGCCTTTTAAGTTTTCATGTGTGTGCATGCATGCATGTCTTTGTACAGTAGGTATGAGTGAGTGTGTGTATGCTTATAGCCACACTGTATGTGCATGTTTGCGAGAAAGCACTTTCAGCCCCCAAGCATAGCTTGCTGTCCATAGACAAAACACAGACTTTGTTTTCTAGCTGAGCCAGACCTGTGAGTCTTGTCTGGGCAGAGCTCCTCTCCTTCTCCACCCTATACTGGCAATCCTCAGATCTTTGTGAGTGTGTGAGTGTGAAGCGTAGTGTGTGTATGTGTGAGGCACTGGGTGTCAGCTGTCCTGGGTGATTAGTGCTTTTATATTGTTCCAAGGAGCCCGGACGAGGCCCCCTCTTCTCTGCACAGCACAGCTGCAGTCTGCCTCTCCATCTCTGCTCTTCAACCCTCCTCTATGCACCAACACTCATAAGACAGGCTCAGGCCGGAGAAAAAAATGAGCCTAAAACAGGCAAAAACTAGAGGCGGAGGAATAGACAAAGACAAAGAGCATGACAGAGTAGATAGGGAATTTAAAAAAAGGACGAATAGGAGAGTTAAAGAGAGATGATCCACTGACAGTTGACGCAAGGAGGAGACAGAAGTGACAGAGACGGAGGACGGCTGAGGAACAGAAGGAGAGCAGCGGACAAGGAGAAGTGGCATATTAGGAGGATTAGAGAGTGGATTCAACACGCCAACTCTCTCCTGGACAGGATTTCCCCAGCTATGCCTCGGAGGCCTCCCCTGCTTTAAACACACAGGCAAGTCAGGACAGAGAGAGAGAGAGGTGAAGTAGGGGGAGGAAAGGCAAAAGAGGGAGGGGGGAATCTTTATCTTTTCAAGAGTGTCTGTGAACTAGTTTTGATTAGCATAATGAACCAATAAATTCTTGCCCTTCAAAAGAGAACCAGTGTATCCCCCTAAGACTTGCCCAAAACGAGTGTCACAAAAATGACACTTTTTCTTTTTCTGCAACATCTCGCTTTACAAATGAAAACAAATTTGATGAAAAAACGAAGCAGTTCAAGCAGGACAAACTCTCTTCCCTCTAGGACAAACTTTTTTAAAACCATCCTTTCTGTCAAAGAGTTGTGACTGTTGCCTTCACAAGTTAAGGACATATGTCCACACAAGGAGGGAGAGGAGGGGGAGGCTGGGGATGGTAGGCAAGGGCCAAGAGTCTGCTATGGGAAAAGTATGTCTGCTATGCATGGGTTGTTTGGTGGCGGGATTTGTGGGCCAGAGCATTGTTGCTCTCTTGACATTGAACTTGGGAGATCTGAGACAGGGGGAGGGGAGTTAACCACCATTCTTAACATTATAAGTGTGTATATGTGCGAGAACACACACAGGCTAACAATTCCTCACTCCCAACACCCATCCAACCAACCCCCACTTCCTTACGACTCTGCTTTATCTTAACTGTCAACACCTGGCCTAAGCAGGAACCTCGCTCTATCTGTGAACTTTAATCTGGCCCTGCTAGGCAAACAGCGCCAGGCTCGGACAAGGAGAGCGATTAGTCTGTCACGTTGCCCTCCAGTGCTTCAGCAGGGACAGGAGGAAACGGGGAAGGGAGAGGTCGGAAGAAAAGAGAGAGAGAGAGAGAGAGACACTGGGACAAAGGGGGATGTATAAAGTTGAGTACAGCATAATGAGAAAAGACACAAAAAACATTAAAGAAGAAAAGACATAAGAAAACAGTTCAGAGGCTCACAAAGAGGTGTAGTAGACAAAGGAGATGGGGGAGGTGAGCAAGACAGAGAGAGAGAGAGAGAGACAGGGGGTGGGAGGTTTTCTAGAGATATAACACAGACGCTTCACTGACCTGACAAGGCCACAGATCAGAGATATGGTGGTGAACTTCCAGCCCCTATCACAGGTGACTAAAGCTGAGCCATGCAAACACACCTGGGTGCAGCACTTCCAAACAAATACACTTCAGTGGACTTAAGTACATTGCAGTATATCTTACATTTTCTATGTGTGTGTGTCTGTGTGCGTTTTCAGGTTGTTTTTTATGTTTCAGGCTGCAAATAGCCTTCATGTTTTTATAATCAGACTGTGAGAACGCGGACTGCAATAAAAAACAAAAACACCAAATTCAGATATGTATGTAATACTTTTTATTTTTTTCAAGACAAAATGGCTGAGTGAAGAGAATAATGCAGACAACAGCTGAAAATAGAGTGGCATCTCCGTAACTGAAAAATAACAACAACAAAAATCTGCAAGTCGAGCAAGAACTCATGAATGTTGGTCAATGACCTTTGGTCATCCAATAGAGAAATTAAACCATCACAATTTCTCAGGAGGGAGAAAAATGAACTGATCTGTTTTGCATTGACTCTGTTCTGAACAGAGCATATGTGTGTATAGTCATAATAAATAACGTCGACCAAATGCCACAGGTCAACTTCAAGTTCAGTTCAGAACACATAGCTTGAGAGTAAATACAGAACACAGGATGAAATTAGGCTGAAAACTCAAATGTACCTCAATACCATCAGCAATGATAACATGTACCAAACTTTTGTCTGTCTAGGATTTGTGTTATATTTAGAATATGCCTTGCATATGAGATGTACCATATTTAAATTATAAAGCACCATGGTTCTTTTGGCAATGACAAAAACAAAAAAAGTAAAATTAAAATAACAAAAAAAAACTATAGAAAAAAATGCTTTTCAGATTGATGTTGAATTGATTGCATATGACAAAAGGTCTTTTTCAAAAACAGCTGGAATGTCAATCAGGTGGTACATGTTCAAGGACAGTAAAAAGTTGGCTACCGAGAAAACCCAACAATAGCTTGTATTACTGCATATAAAATGGCAGGAGAGGAAAAAAATATAAAACAAACTAAAAAGATATGTACAACCACCTGTTTTTACCTCATTGTGGTCACTCCAGCGGGACTGCCTGAAAGGGCCATTACATGACCTCTCACCCTTGGGGAACACCACAACAATTTCTTTTTCAAAAACATACTTATTTTCAAGCATACAAATTATTCACACTATATTATCCTGCCAAATTAAGAAAATATACGGCGGCAGCTTGTTGGGATTTTTTTCACTACAGAAAAAAAAAGAGTACATTGAAACCTTTAAAGAGTACAGGCAAAACAGTTAAAAATACAGGCTCCAACATAAATACTATAAGTGCCTACGCTAAGTGAACATTAATTTCAAATACCATTCTAAATACAGGAAAAAAGTAGACCATAAATGTGTTTTGAACATAGGAACTTACATGAGTGTGCATTTTCCTATGTGTTTTAAGTTCTCTCTATATATTTATATATCATAAATCTCTCCCCAATGCAAAATTTTGTTCAACCTGAAGACTTGTGTATAGAAAAGGCCAAAAAAAAAAAGGCAAAAAAAAAAGAGAGACACGTTTATTACAAGTCATTACATAGTGATCAAGTCCTGGATGTCTCCAAGACTGAAAAGAGAAACGACAATAAACAATAAAAAATTAAAACAAATTTAAATAAGGTTCTCCTCTAAAGATATTGAAGTGTTACTTAAAAACTCAACAACACCATTTACTTATCTTTTAAAATCAAATTTGAAGAATTGTTATCTTTCTGTACTGAGCTGTATATTTCTATAGTAGATATGAAGCAGGATATTTCTATGGCGGTTCCTGCATTGATACCCCAAGAGCCAAAAGTGATGTTTAGTTCTCAGGAATAGACATGGCTGGCAACAGTTTTTCGTTCAACTCTTTTTTCTCTCTTTTTTATTTTTCTGTTTTTAATGCAAAGCAAGGACACCACACTAATCTGTCAGCATAAGAGCAAGTTTTCCCTTGAGCGTCTGACTGTAAACTGGGAAAATTGAACAGTGCACGTAGGTAGTCCCAGATCTGAAATCCGGTCCTCATTTTATACTCAACCGTCTGTACCTCCGATTAGAGAGACAGATACAGAATCCAAGGCAGAGTGACAAGTGCTATATCATCAACAATGACAGAGGATGGCGACAAAAAATAAAAGTACCACAAAGAGATCTCCAGCATGTTAACTCAGAATAACACAAAATGTGAAAATTTTACTCTTAAAAAATTGTGTGGATTGGGTAATTTATTAGAAAAAAACAGATTTGACTAAATTCTGATTTTTGACTTTTGATTTGGACTGCCAATACGATTATTTCTGATGGGAGTTGATAAAAAATAGTTTCAGATTACTTAAGGGTTTCTAAGATCTAATGCAGTAAAAAAGAATAAGCGCTATAAGGACATAAACATTTGAATTGTAGAGACACCTGGACAACCCACTCCCGACTTGCTACCTTGACCCTACCCTCTGACACCCGCCCAACCCCCAACACCCAAAATCTGTCTGGCTTAGAACAACTAAAACCCACTCTGTGGTCTTCAAATGGCTGCTGGCTACACTGCCTGCTTGCTGACACTGAAGAAACATAATTCTGTGCTACTCACGAAAAAAACTGCAAAACTTTTAATTTTCAAAGAAAATAAACACTCTGGAAAATTAAGAGCTTAACGTTGGTTAAAACAACTCGTCAGACTACCCTCTCAGTATGGTACACATGTACCGGAAAACATAAACTCCTAAACCAAAACTCTACACACCCAAACTCCTACTCCTCTTTAGCATGTAACATGCCAGTAAACAGAATCATAATCTGGAGAATAATAATATACATGAGTCAGGCAGATAAATGATTTACCAGAGATA
>JAPZDY010000020.1:20717007-20731021 GCA_029783645.1 Ctenochaetus hawaiiensis | reverse complement strand
GCCTGATCTACAGTCACAGACCTGCAGTCTGTGTATCTCTGAGCTGAAGAAAGTCCAGACACACACACACACACACACACACACACAGAGAGAGAGAGAGAGATAGAGAGAGAGAGAGAGAGAGAGAGAGAGTCTGGTTGGATTGTGTAAACACTTCAGCCTGTCTGGAAGACAGAGTCATTCCCTCTCTCTCCCTCTTGCTCTCTGTCCCTCATGCAGCCTGCATGCTCCTTTGTTACCCCTCCTTCATTCGGGCTATTTCCTTAACACACTCTGATGACAGCACTGAGAAAGGTTAAAGCGAGTCCATCTTGCACAATCACACACACACACACACACTCACCCTTTTCTTATACCTCTGAAATACTCTACCCTTGACCAATGACAGACACACAAGCAGTTTCTCTAAATTTTTCTTTTCTTACGCTCAGGGGGACACTACCTTTGGCTGTAAACACCTGTGCCACGATACACCTCACATCTTCTCCACCCACTCATTTAGAGCCAGGCAGATCTTGAAAACCATCCATCAGGCCAGAGAGTACAAATCTTATTTTTTCCCATCTTTGCCTGGGGTGCTCCGTCACTGTAAATAATATTTCCAGAGAAAACGAGACACACAGAATGGGCAAAGGAAAAAGAGACGGGGCGAAACAGAGAAAGATACTCATCATTATGTTAATCTCTGTGGGACGGCTCTGAAGGAGAGTTGGGGCTTCCGGATGCACTTTGATCACCAGTGAAATACCACATTTTCATGCTCAAGTGGAGGCAGGGAACTTTTACGAAACATGAAATTACCGATAATGTAACCTCAGTTGTTTGTTCCTGAACATGCTCGCAGTAGCCCCGGAAGCTCTCAAGCATGGGCCATCATGTAGATACCAGTGAAACAAGGGCTGATTTAAACATGCAGTTATTTTTCACCCGGTCCTACCACCCCAGGGTGAGAGGACCAGGGCATGTGAGCTTGGGCCAACCGTAGCAGCTCGTTATGCATACGAGCCGCGGGGCATTGTGGAGGGACATGGCACTTTAAAACAAGAGGGCCAGTGTGTTGGAGTGTCCCATGGCCCGGAGCGGTGGAGGATGAGGGTTTAACACGCGTCCCATCTGCTGTGTGTGACTGTGCACACGGTGGTCGAGTGGTTAAGGAAGCATCAATAGCCGGACTCTTTAGATCGAGGGGTATCTCAAGGTCAGATGTAGCTTGCAAATCCATTTTTTCTCTGTAACAGAGTACCAAGAAGTAGGGATAGATGTGCTTATACATGTGGAGAGTCTTGGGTGAAAACTGATTAATTTTTAAATGCTAGAAATATATCACACATCCTCATTTAACTCTGTTAAATTCACTAAAATGTCATAGCTTGTAGGGCTTAAGACATGATGTTCCCTGATCCTTTAATAAGGACATGGCCACTAAAGTGAGACCTTAATGCCCCAACCCACCAACATTCATCCATCCAACCCTTTCGTTCCCTGAATTATTAATTCATTGTGGAGAAAACAGTGCTGGGCCACTTCTCAACCCCAAACGCTCTCCAAATCCTGATTAAAATTGCAATATGGCCTCCTGTTCAGTCCTAATTCAACCCCTTCAAGACATCCCCACAGAAGAAGGAAGAGACATGGCAGAGCGAGGACATGGTCAGATGCCCAAACTGACCTACAAATATTTCCTCACAGCTCCTCTGCTCTCTGCTGGAACTTGACATTAATACTGCTTGGACTAGCCAGGCTTAATACCAACCAGGCCACACCTTAATGACATTATGTTTTGGAGAAATACCCCAAACAAATGGTTACCAAATTAAATGAGTCATGGCTGCATTTAACAACACAGGTCAAAATATTGTTTTCCAGTGTCACAAGATCGTACTTTACTTGCTACAAAAAAAGGCTGTAAGGTTAAAACCGGGTGAAGGCAACCCGTTAATACCTACAGGTATGGTTTACCATCAATAACAGCCCGTAAGATGGATGGGCCATATGCTTGGCAACGGCAGGCCACGCTCCACACAATTCTTCATCTCTGAGGCTTGCCGTACCAGATTCCTGCCTACTAATTGAAAACATGTGGTCTGATCAGCCACTAAAGCAATGCAAGAGAAAAATGGTGGACAATAGGGCCTTATGCAGTCCAGGAAGGCAACACACAGAGCCGTAGTCCTCAGTCTTCTGCAGTTTCAGATGGCAAACTCTACATTTATATCAGTGACATGCCTGGAAGGCCTTATAAGAACCATTTAAAGCCATGGTTAGCACAGCTATCTGTGTCTTTACAGTTGCTTCCTACACAGACCCTCACTGTCACTGGCCTGTTAAAAATACAGCATGTGGACCCTTCCGCTTATTCTCCCTAGAGGTGTGTCAGGAACATGCTTAGGTCCAAGCAGTAGCGAGCGTGATATTAATTAAGGTAGCCAACCTGTAGGTTCCTTTGTGCCCAGCTGTAGAGCATAAATCAGGCTTTTAACAAGGCTAGAGCCCTAAGATCTCAAACCGTGCTGGAATGCTACCTGCACAGCCATGCCAAAAATCTGTCTGGGTCTAGGGCTCCTATAGATCACTATGTTTATAATGGGGGCTATAGCCACCTACCCTGGGGAGGAAGGGAGGGAGGGCTGAGCAGAGGAGCAGAAAAGGAGGGTGGCAAAAGGGGGGCAAGAGCTATTTCTATTGGGTCATCAGGTTTAAGTAAACATGTGTGGTGTTGCTGTGTACGTGTGAAAGTTTGCATGTGTGTTGCATACATGCATATGCGTGGCATCACAACAATTTCTCTTGTTTTTATGGGAACAATCTATATATATAGAGAGAGAGAGAAAAAAAGGTGACCATGGAAAGATTATTAGACAGACAGAGCTAATAAGAGAAAAATAGACTTAAGGCAAACAAGGAGGCAGGTGGTAATGGGAAAACAAAACTTCCCAGTGATTCAGCAACAGTCAAGAAATCTACGGATAAAAAGAAACAATAAATTCCTCCCTCCTGACATAGTTGATAGAAAAGCTAAAAAAAAAAAAAAAGTTTAGACCCTGAAAAGAGTTGATGAACAGGATATGTTCTGAATTCCTGTCTCAAAAATCCTTTGGTGACAGAAGGATTGATTGATTTACAGACAGCTGAAGGACAGGACGCATTCACATGTAGAGACTGACTGACTGACTGACTGACTGACTGACTGACTGAGGCTGACTCACTGATGGAAGACTGAGTCCCTCTCAAGTCATCGTTGCTGCACAGAAAGGTTCCTTAAACGATTGGACATGCAGCCAATTCAAGCATGATGCAAATACACATTTACACTCACAAAACCACATTATGTAGCCGCACAAAGGAGTCAGAACTCTGCTAAAGCAATGTGTTAAGCTGCACTACAGTTTATTGTCCTATGCATTAACGGTACAGCAGTGCCTACACTCTGGAAAGCTTACCAGCTAACTGACCGCATATAAATAAGTCAGCCTGGAAGTGCGGAAATTTGGATTAATGGCTGATCAGGGGATGGGTAGAGCTTATTTCTCAGGCCGCACTCCACAGCCACACCTGAGATTTATGAGCCAGATGTTTGTGCCATTGCTTCTCAACCAGACTATAAAACTTCATTTACAGAAGGCAGCAGTGGAGTCTCACTGTAAAGCATCGCCAACATGCTTACATTTTGCAGCGCTGATCCAAATGTCAACTCCGGATAATTAAAAAATTTAATTAACGAACGGCTGTCATTTGAACTGAATTGAATTGGTAATACTTGTGGACTTGTGTTTTTTCTCTATCTCTCTCTTTTTTCTTTCTCTCTTTCCTTCTTTTCTTCTGTCACTCACACGGTGACAGCTTCGTCAAGAATGTGGCTCCACTCCTTGCCAGCACAAATTCACGTTCTCAAGATCCACCCTGTCATTTTTAAAGGGACTGACATCGACACCGGGGCTTTGACCCCAGTAGTCTGCTTATGTTGCATTTTCCAGAGATGAACTTTGTAGTTTGTGCAAGGTCAAACTGCAAAGATCCTACTAGCTTATTTCATACATGTCAAGCTGATATGATGCAGGTCTACAGACAAACCGCTTCAGAGACAATCCAGCAGCTATCTAATATACCTTTGACACCGAGGTATAGATATATAAACGCATAAAAAGATATGTTTGCTCTTAAAACACATGGCCTTTATTGCTCTCGTCCGGTTTCATCACCTTTGCAGTACACAGAGGGGTAGCTGATGAAAAGAGGAATTAAGGGCAGTGAGAGAACAAGGAGATTATCTGAAGAGGAAGGGGTGTAGTTGAAGGGTGTCAAGAATGGTGTAAAAAGCTGTGGAGAGGGGAAGAAGGGAAAAACAAAAGAGTGGTGGACAGCTTTACACTGCAGCACCCCATTCTAGATTACATTAGTGGCAGCTGCTTCCTTTGTGTGGTTTTATGGCCTGGCCCAGAGAAAAAGCTGCTAAAATTTCATTTAATCTGCTGCAGAAACTCACGTGTCTGTAAGCCACTCAAGCAAGGAGCCTAAAAGCACCATGCTCTCAGATGTCGGAGGCAAAATAATGCTAATAATATCTCTGTACATGGCCATACAGGCAAACATTTTGTGTAACCAAAGAGGACTTGCCTGTACCAACGGTGCATGGGAAACTGGCCCGCTCTCCAAGTCCAGGGGCAAGCCCTTAATAGCGGGTGAGGGAGACAGACAGCATCCCCCCTTCTTCCCTCCTTCTCTAACACTTTATCTCCACCTCCCGTTCATCCGTCCTAGTCATTAGCTTATGTTAATCACTAAAACTACCAGGAGTGACACTCAATTCGATTTAGTATGCCACTATACTTAACAACAGATGACAACGCAGCTGCTACAATATAGCTGATTTATTATGGCAAGCTAATTGCATGGGCCTATATTTTGTGCTAATTTGTTTAAGTTGACCACACTCTCACGCAGTGATGCATACAGTGTGTGATAAAAAAAAAAGAAAACTCCATTCTCATACTACTTCTTTTTATTTTCAATATTTCCTTTTAACAAGACCAAAATCCATTTCTGCAAATTCAGTGCATTCTCTCACTCATTTACTGCTTTTCTTGTGGACAATAACTTACTCAGTAACTTACTTATTTTTACTGCATCATGTT
This sequence comes from Ctenochaetus hawaiiensis, assembly GCA_029783645.1. Taxonomy (NCBI): domain Eukaryota; kingdom Metazoa; phylum Chordata; class Actinopteri; order Acanthuriformes; family Acanthuridae; genus Ctenochaetus; species Ctenochaetus hawaiiensis. The sequence continues at coordinate 20,725,889 of JAPZDY010000020.1, read as the reverse complement.
CAAACCTGCTTTGTAAGAACAATATTTTTACACTAAAAACTCTGGGCAAAGGCCTGCAAATTGCTTTTCCAAAAATCTGAGTCTATAAAAGAGGCCAAAGTCTAATAGGATCTAAGCCACAATCAAAATGAGCCAAAAAGTGGAAATGCCAGCATTATCCTATAAAAACAAATGCTATATCTCAACCGCCTACTCCATATCCTGTGCATAAAGACTCAGATACCTAAAAGTAAACACAAAAAAAGCCCCACAACATTTTGCCGGCCGTATTAGCCTGACACAGGGACGGAGCTTTGACAGCAGTGGTAACTGACAGAAAGCAGCAGTACAGGCAGTGGTTAGGGGCAGCTTCCTTCCTGGGCTTTGGGTTCACAAAGCAACATGTCCACATACGTCCAAACACATTTTATTCAGATAAACTGAAGGGAAGGAGGGGGGTATAAGTGGCTATTTTGCCTTGTGATGCCACTGCTGTAGCTTAAGGCAAGGAGAAGAGGGAGAAGGAGGAGATACAAGGGGCCCCTTCCCTTCGACCTCTGAGATAATAAGATGGCAGGAGTGAGGACAACCAGGGGGATGAGGGAGTAAGGGAAAACTATATGCGGCCAGAAAAGAGCCAAAACAAGGGGAAGGGTCTGTCTGAACCAGATCCCTGCTCTCTCAGTCTGCATGGGGCACATCACAGATGACGAAAGAGAGCGAGTGACTCTTTATCCCACAGGAGCTGGTCTCACTTTCACACTGCTCATCCTCTCAGTTTTGGCTTAGGCTTAAGAGACTGACATCAGTGTGTGTGGATAATGACAGTGAAGTACGGCCACTGCAAGAATCAGAAAAGTTGTCAAACTCCTTTTTCTTTGTCTTGCAAGATAGAAGGTTTTTGCCTTCATTCAAATTAACACAACTCTTAGAATTACTGTGATGCCGAATGCATTTTTATGCAACTTGATGAGCACAATATGTTCTTTTTAAAAAAGCACATTTTGCTACAATGAGTGTACTTTCTAAAGTGTCAATTTTTTTTATGTTTCGCTTAGAGATGCTGCGTAGTTTAATCAGAAACTGAGCTGAGTTAAACATAAATTGCTCAGAGGAGGCTCTAAAAAAAACACTCTGTAACCGCTGAGAACAATTAAAAAAAAAAACATGCCTGCTCAGACAAAAATATGCTAATAGACATTCACCCTTAGCTTTACCACGTAAAAACAGTGTTAACAAAATGCAACCAAAAAAGAGAGAGAAAGAAAAAATTCAAAGGAAAAGTGACAAATGAGTGTTAATGAAGACACAGCAAGCTGTAGAGGGGGGGAGGCAGAGGAGATGGGCGAAAGGCAAATTAACCTTTTTAATTGGAGAGTGGTAGTCCTCTTTGGACCCTGCAGTTGGATCCAGAGTGCTGACAGATGATGAGAGGAAAATGGCAGGCCTATTACAGGCAATCTGGCCCTGCAACTTGGCAGACCACAGCAGTACCAGAGCCTGGGGAGAGCAGGGCATGTCCAGCATGGAAAGCATTCCCTGCCAGACCGCTCGCTGGCAGAGACAGGCTTGCCTCAATAAAGGTATAAATAGAGAATGGTTATCTTGGCACTTTGAACTACCGGGTGAAGGGCTGTCATAAGAGAGTCTGGTTTCTTGTCTGATAACAAAATATTACCTGGTCAAAAACAGGAGAAAGGTTTTTATAATGAAAGTGAGAAGGATAACCAGCCTGACAGGTATGAGCAGGAAGAGTGGACAGGGAGAGAGGTGTGGGGATAAAGAATTTCACTGAAAAATTCCCACACCATTTAGGTTCACATTACGTTTTACGCATGTACACACACACACAAACACACACTTCCAAACCCAGTACATCTGCCCGGTTTTCACCGAGGAGCCAGATGCAAGAGAAAGACATCAGAGAGGATAACTTCCTGTCTGTCTGTGTGTCTGGATGCGAGAGCCATGTTTATGTCTGGGGATACAAGGAAAACAAACATCAAGGTCAGAGAGGCTGGAGTCTGTCCAAGCGATAGATAGCCGCTTCTTAACAGAGCTGCAGGCCTGTTTTAACATACAACCCCCCAAGGGGACACCAGGATTTAGACAGAACCTTTAGGTTGGATTTCATGTTGAATATCTGGCCTTCCACACTCCTGGAGTTATTTCCCAAGCTGAGGACTTTTTACCTGACATCTGACAGACACTTGGGCTGAACAGCACAAAACATGTCATTGTAAAAAAACAAAAATATATCCTGGGCTTGTCTTTTTTTTCTTTTTCTTCAAATTTGATCTAAAAAGCATTACTCTAAAATTCAGTCAAACTTAATTTAATGTCACGTGTTCCAAAGTAAATGACAACCACCTCATTCATTGTCTCACTGTCCGGCGGACAGTTGATATAAACATAATCCTGACGCCTTGCGTGTACTGCTGACCCCATTAGCCAGACGTCCATGGGCATCTCTAGGTCATCACCACTGAGACAAAGAATTACCAATCCTGACATCTGTTCTTCTTCTACCTGCTTCCAATCCACACCTTTTCTTTTCCTGTCCCTCCCTTTTCCATCCGTCTTGCATCATGTATTTTAATGCATTTTGAATAAGGCAAAGACAACTTCTAGCAAACAAAGATGCTTTTAGGCTCATCATGCAAAGCAATCCAAGAGTTGCTACATGGAGCTGTGAAAGTCCATAAAGTCTCACACTCCTCAGACGTATATGCCCATGTGCAAGCATACACACACCCACACACTCCATGTCCCTCCATCAGCATCCTCTGCATCACACACACACACACAAAGTCTCACTTGGAAATTTTCACTCACGCTCTCTGTCTTTGTATCTGCCTCTGTCCATAAACACGCATGCACACACACACGCACACACACACGAACACACCAGACACATGGCCGAAGGGAGCAGACTACCATCTGGGAGTAGTGGCCGGCTTTGTCTGGGGGGGTGAAAGCGCCAATACGACCCCCCTTTAACACACTCACACACACACATTAAAAACCATACACACAACCCTTGCACGGCCCCCATCACCCTCCCCATCCAACTGCTCTAAGTGTGAGAGCTCTTCTCATACAATCTGCACATATACATATGCAAATTTGCAGGGGGGCATTATAAAAACAGCCATCGTCACACACACACACACACACACACACAAACACACACAGAGACAGAAGCAAGATATTTTGTTGGCTTCGGCACCAAAGTAGCCAACGCAAGAGTTTTGGAAAAGCAAACGTGTTTCTGAGAAATAGAGCAAGAGCTGGAGGGCTGGAAGAAAAGAGCACATGAAAAGGAAAGATGAAAAGAAGAACCTTCTTTATAAATAACAAATTAATGTGAGCATGTGTGAAATACATGCAAATGGGATTGCATGCATTTACATGGAGACACATATAAACACGTGCACACACAGACACGCAAACATACATTATCCATGTTTGCCCTGCAGCACGCATGTGATGAATTTTTTACATAAAAACTCACTCTGTCAATTGACACAAGATTTATTACAACTGTCGCTGCTGTATATTCAGCATCGCAAACAATAACCATGATGCACAAAGCTTTCCTTGATTTCTGGAGGCTTAGACATAGTGTTTTATTCTATAGGTGTCGGGTAGAACTGCTTACTGTTGAAAAGGGTTTTAAAAGGTTGAAATTTAAAGTGATGCTATTATGTGATATCTGTCTTTGATCTTTTTGTGATTTTTTTCTTTAACAAAATTTGCAAAATTGTTCAGCGCATCAATATCACTTTACGTCTTTAAAGAAAAAGTAAGCCTAGGGATCTGACCAAGCATTTGGTGCTTACTTTTGATATTTGACACCTTTCCATGCCTAGAACTTGCTCCGGTGTACAAATGAGTAGACACTTACACACATTCATCACAGGTTTGCAGCACAAATGTATACCAAACTTCAAAGTGTCAAAGTAAATTAATAATATGAAGATATTTGATACAAGATGAATCAGCTGCTCCGTGGCTGCATGTGGACTTGAAGTCTTTTGTCTAGTGTCTATTTGTCATAATGAGAGACCACAAGGCGCTGAGCAAGGACAGAAAGATGCAGAGCAAAGGGTGAGACAGCCAGAGACAGAGAGCGAGAGAGAAAGACACCTGCAGGGCTGGCTGCAAAGCTGACACCAAATCCTCTCCTGTTCTTACATAAACCTCATCATAGCGTCACACATAAGCTTTCACACAAGTTTCACACTTTTCAACAAATCGGGTTTCTCACCTCAGAGGTTCATGGTCACTTTTGCTTTCGTCAAAATCACACTTTTTCCCCTTTTTACTTAATATCGTAACCATGTGCGTGTCCAAAAATGTAAATATTAAAAATCAATCACAGAAACACTTTAATCAAGATGACAGAGCGATAGCCACAGCCTGAACGAAGACTTAAATTAAGAATTTCTACAGTCCTGCAGTGATAAAATCTCGGTTCCTCAAATTCTTTAGATGTTCATGATGTGACAGAGCTTTCTGATCTGCCATCTCGAGGCAGGGTTTGTGTGTATGAGCTGAAAGCATTTGAAGTGGAATGTTGAACAGCCTGCTCTCAGAACTCAAGGGACACATCCGAGTTGTAATTAGGAGAGGAGCTGCGTCCATATTTTATCTGTGTGCGCATGCAAACACATTCACAAACATGATTTCCATTACTGCTGCATGAGAACATATATGATGAATAGATCCACGGGTGTATTCATGCACCTAAAGCTGACACAAATAGAAATTTTCTGGTCCACGCAGCATGGGAGTCCATTATGTGCATCTTCCATATCAAATTCTCTCCTCCAGTTTTCAACACTCTCATGTTTTCTGTAATGTTTTCAGTACACAATAGCAGTGGTGGTGTTAAGCTCATGTTGCCCCATCAAGAGGAGAGCACCAACAACAACCAAACACTTTTCCCTCCTCTTCCCACCCTGCTTGCGACCGGATCCTTTCGTCCCTCACTTTGTTCCCACGCTCTCTCTCTTCTTTTCTCTCTCCACTGCATTGTCCTGTGCCCTCAGGTTAGAGGTTCTCTCTGCTTCCTCCTCTAAAGCTTGACAAACAGAGAAGGAGGACAAGAGGAGTCGAGCTGGTGAGAGAGGAGAGAGAGAGAGAGGGAGAGAGAGGAGGGCTGGGCGACGAGGCCTGTCCGTCGGCCTCCTTCGGCCTGGCTGGCTAACCGGTCTGAACTGGTTCTGACATAGGTGAACCAAAGACGTGTCCTCTTGCCTCTGGACAAAAAAGAGGCACGGTGGCATTCCATCCACAGTCAGCAGGTACCAGGGAAGAGTGCATCCATGTGTGTGTCTGTATGTGCATGTGTGTGTGCGCCCGTCTCCCAAGACCTTTGAGGCCTGGACCATTGCCAAGTTCATCTGTTAATGGACAGCTACTAGGAGAGCTGCCCCATCCCCCTCTTTCCCTCCTCTCTGTCTCTCCAGCAGCCATGCCTGCTCACGAACCCCCTTAACCTCCCCAACCCCCAGTCAGGCCTGCCCAGATACAGACCCTCGCTCTCCCTCTCCCTCCTCCTCCTCCTCCTCCATTCCCTTTCTCTCCCTTCCCCTTAAAGCTATATCATTCCCTTTCTCCTCCTCCTCCTCCTCCTCCTCCTCACTGCCCCCCAACACTCTGTGCTTCTCCTATTCAAGATAAACAGAGTGCTTCAAGTTCAGGGGACACCCTGGGACCCTTTAACAAAGCCATCTATCATGCTGTCTGCCTGAGACTCCTTTGGCCATAGCGGACTCTGCTGCTGCTGCTGCTGCTACATCTCTCTCTCAATCTGTATGTGTATGTGTGTGTGTGTGTGTGTGAGTGTGAGCAAAGACAGACTGGACACAGACCAGCCAAAGAGCCTGATCCTGAGCTGGACAATTTTTCCATTGTGTTTGTGGCCCCTCCTGGCCCCTCCAAGACCAGAGCGAAGACAGACCCCTCTCCTCCTCCTCTGCTAGTGCAGCTCTCCCACCCCCTCCACCCCCCAATGTTAAAACCAGACAAACTCACGACAAGAAAGAATGCCATGGGTTGAAGAACAGCATGCATGCGTAGGCCACTTTCTCTCCACACCTCAGAAACGGACCACGCTGACCCCTCTCTGATTCCCCTGAAGTCAAACTGTGGGACGATTAACCAAACTGTCAACAGCTTAATAGTCTGGGAAGAAGAGACTGACAGCACGCCCAAGAGCCGTGTGTAAACACTATGGAGATTATGAATGATACACCAGAGAGAGAGAGAGAGACAGAGAGAGAGAGACAGAGAGAAGCCCCTCTTATACACAGATCATGCAACATTTATGGGTTCACCTATGTAGGCAGCCTTTTTTGGAATTCAAGCACAACTCTGCTGCTTGGAAATATTTCTTGGCAGGTGTTTACCCAAGTGATGTGGTGTTCAATTCATTATTTTTTGCTCATTACGGGTGGCAGCAATATTAACACAGCCCTGGTCTGACTCATCAGATGAAGACTATGGGTGTAAGCCTGCCATTGGGCACCTATTTAAGTCGGCCTTCTCCTCCCCTTCCTCTATTTGTATGATACTATTCTGCATGGACACTGTTGCTGCATCTTGGCTTACTGCCACCAAGTTTTAAGAAACACAAACAAGTCAAAACCAATTTTTCCTTACAGCAGAATGATAATTGCAACCAGACCTTTCCTGAGCGCTGTCATAGTGTTGTGGAGATACAGCCGGCTTTGCAAAACTAAAACAGCACCAAGTTTGAAAATAAGGACACGACAGAGGAGGAGCATGATGAATTGTCACACACAGCAACTAAATTATATAAACTTAAATAAGGAATATAAAGTCAGTTGCAGTGTTTTATATACTACTTCTTAGAGCAGTTGCCTCTCTATTTAAACAGCCCTACTGTCCTACCTTCATGAATGTTACAATGCACTCTGGTCACTTTAAAAGCTATTGTCTGAGGTGCTGTTGATCCACTTTGCTTTAAACTACCAATTACCTGTCTGCCCAGTTTATATAAATAAAAGCAGACATGATGTTTTTTTAGTTTGTTTTGCAATTAAATGACAACCACCACCATATTAGAGAACACAACATTTAATTCTATTATATGTGGAAATGTTTTAGCTCAGTGCCACTTGTCCAGTGGCAACAATAGATGTACTTTTCGCCATTCATCATTTATTTTATACGTCTTTGAATTAAAATGCTTGCTGCTGTGGCTTTGTTTCGACACAACCAAAAAAATCCTATAAACAGCTGAAGTTTTGAACATGCAGAAATGACACCAGCTCCTTTCCCACAAAGAGATGGCAATGACTATTGCAGGAATATTTACTAATAAAGGTGCATGCTGTAAAGAGCAAGAGAGTTTCCTGGCTGTGACAAGGGACTAGCTAGCACTCACGTCGTGGTCACAAAAAAAATTCACTCTCTCCCCCTTCCTCTTTCACTTCCTCTCTTCCTCTCCTTTCTGCCTGTCCTCGTGTCTCTCTCCAGCACACAGCAGCTCCAAAAGCTCGGCAGCTGCTGTGGAGAAGGGGACCGGCCTGCCGGTTTTAGAGTGCTAAATTATCCATTAGATGTTATCAAGTTGTAGCAGAGCGATGCCATTCTGCTAGGAGCCATCAATCTTTCATAAGTCCCAGGCACGGTGTGCATTGGGATGAACCTCCCCACCACTCCAAGCACACACCCCCCCACCCCATCCAACTCACTGAACTGCACGCAAACTTGGACATGTACACACAGTCAGGCAGGAATCCACGCACACAGTCAACAAATACACATGCTGACATAAATGCAGCCAGGTACACGCTCTTGCACTCAAGCTCTGCAGAGGCAAGCTTGTTTAGGGAACATCCAGTTCAACGTCTCTTGTCTTGTGTCTTTTATCCCTCTCTAGCTCGTCCCACTCCCCTCCCTAAACAGAACTAACAATTTTTTGAGCCAAGCATCAAAATTTATGCTGCCTAAACTGTGTTGCACTACCCCACACACCTCCTTCCCTTGCATGCTCTTCCTTTTTTCTCTCCTCCACATTTCTCCCTCCCTCCCTCTGCTTCTTGCCGTGGCCTGGCAGGCAAGCAGGGCAGACATGTTCAGAATGCGCTGCGGTAATGGGCTAATCAAAAATGCAAAACAATTGGCAATTACCGCACGGGGCCCTAATGGTCATTAGAATTTACAACAAGGTAATGAACTGAGAGTCAGCTCAGTCCATGCATATTCATAAAGCAATCAGGCCTTTGAAGATTAAAGAAGCGCTTCAAATTTAAATGAGGGCGCCAGCATGTTATCAGTGAGATTCAGCCTGCAAAAGTAAAGGGTGCCTGGGACAGGAGTGTGCATTTATGAGTGTGTGCGTCTGTGCGCTTTGAGGGTTGGGGGTCAGTTTGGTGTGGGGGATGGAGTGGAGGTGTAAGTATGTGTATGTGCATGCATCCTTGCAAAAATGATGATGGCGTGCGTCGTTCAATTGCTGTTCCAAATCGTGCCTGCATGCTTTTGTGCAATGCAACTACAGCACACCAATACTATCATCTAGCCTAAAGTGATTCTAATTACCAAATTAACACTCTCTTAAAAATGAATGAGGCCCTTATCTTCTGATCATCGTTTTAAAAGACATGGGATTTGAATCTAAGATCAAATGTACAGTTAACTTGAGCTATTAGGAGGGAATGAGCTTTTGAACACAAAACCCTCCAAGGATTATAGCAAACTATTAGTATATATTTCTGAAAAAAGTGCTGCGGCAGGCATAGTTTACATGCACATGCCCATGTTTAAGCAGTCTAGCATACACACACACACACACACACACACAAACAGACAACAGTGAGTTTTCACAAGTGTAACGTCAGATACAGGGGCCCTCTCAGTGCTGTATC
>JAPZDY010000020.1:20690533-20712142 GCA_029783645.1 Ctenochaetus hawaiiensis | reverse complement strand
GAGGCATGCTGGATGAGCGTGTATGAGAGGATGTGTGTTCACATGTCCCTCTGTGTGTATGAGTGTGTGTGTGTGTGTGCTTATACGCAGGGCAGATGTTTAACAAACTGCACACTAATGAACAGTGGTCATTCTGTGTGACAGTGGGCTGACGAGCTAACAACAGATAACAGTGGTCCCTTCACAATGCCATCTGCAAAGCTGCAGCGCTGACTAATACAGTACAGTGGTGCACATTATTGAGTGCTACTCTCCGTGCATTTAGCCTGAATTGGCTTCAAATTAAATCATAACTGCCCAGACAATCAGTCCAATCTGGCACATGATATCAGACCTGTTAAAGGAAATGAATAAACACTCAAATAGGCTGGACAAAATCAAACCCCACTCTGTAAAAACCAGTCATGAGGGACCCACGCTTGTTTGCACAGCTTCTCATGTTTTCACTACAGCCTCATTTAGCCCCGGTGGACAAACAACAAACCAGCCGCCTTGAGAAGTCCTTAATTACTCAAATCAAGGCAAACACTGACAATTAGAGGCTGAAGGGTTCCTCAAAAATAAATGCTTCTTCTTTGACAGTTCAGCATAATTACATTCTTTTCTATCTCTTTTTAATTTTAACATCAGAGTGAGCCTTCGCAGCCACACATTTGAGGGAAGGAGAGATATGGCAGTGTAATAAGCCAGGGAGGGATAGAGACACATCTCCCTCCACCACATGAGAGAGAATGTGGAGGCCACAGGATCTGAGCACATCTGTGATGCAGCAACAGACCAAAAGAAATCCATCTCTCTTTCCTTTTCCTTCTTTCTCTCTCTCTCTCTGTCTCTTTCTCTCTCTTTCATAATGAGTTTCTTTGTCTGTCTCTGTGTGTGTCTTTTCCCCTATCTGCAAATGTTTCCTTTTCTCACAATCATTTTCAGGACGGCTGGTCTTCATGTGGGTTCGTGGCTCATCTGAGGGAGATTCACAGCTCCTAAATGCAGCGGCAGATATTTCACACGTTATGCAGATTGGATACGTCCCTACTATCAGCAGCAGAAGCAAGGAAATCTGAAAAAGCATTTGGTCCATTTTAAATAAGCTCACTACAAACCCCTGAAAGCGTGACCCATTGCAAACCTTTAGACCTTGATATACTCACTTTCCACTTTTTTTATTCTTGCTTATTTGTTAAAGCTTGTGTGGCAGACACATTAAGCTCCCACTGTGTTTACCTGTGATATTCTCCTGCTTAGGGATTATTCCTTGCAAGGGCGCAGATAAACAATCCTCATCCTGCGGCGATACCTGAACGGCCACCTCCACGGGCTGATACGCTCTCCGTGGGTGCTGATGGTGGGTCCGCGAGTGTGAGGAGGATGTGGAGAGGGGTGAGGCGAGCGGGGAGGGTGGCGGCCTGTCTAGAGGTTTGTCCGTACAGAGGTTCCCGTGGCACTGCCTCCGTTTGTGTTCAATGAACAGCAGGATGTCAGCCAGGGGAAAGCGGGAGTGGCACTGGCCGCAGGTCAGCAGGTCCGGGTCCCCTTTTAGGGGCTCACCCTCAGCCACTCCCAGCCTGGGGGAGTCCTGAGAGTCTTCTTCTGGTAAAACACCTGACAGCGGCTCAGCTGGATGGAGAGACAAGAAAAAGAATAGTCAAATATAGATCAGTGAGAGACAGTAATTCTATAAGAGCTGATAAACAAATGTGTCAGGAGAGGGTCTTGGAAAAAGCACATAGTGATTCTCACACTGCTGCAATATATGCAGACATCTACAGAAACAAGGTCAGGTTGTAAAATGTGTATAAAATATTTTTAGAAAAAGGAAGAGAGGAGGAAAGGAAGGAAGAAAGAAAGAATGAGCACACAGACTACTTCGATAAGGACTGACATGTTCAGCTTGCAGGCAGCAGCCAAACGATTAAGTTGCTTGACCCTCTTTATTGTGCTGCCAATCTCGCTTTTTTAATGAACCTAACACCTCTGAGAATCAAAAAATAGATTCTAATTTGAGTTCAAGATGATTGGACCCCATTTCGTTAAAAGTGCTGGGATCTCGTGAACCAAGGTTAGACATTGAGGGGTTGGATGTGGAGTAGGTCCCTGAAGTACCGACAGAGAGAAAGAGAGGAGAGAGAGAAGAGAGAGAGAGAGAGAGAGAGAGAGAGAGGGAGCATTTTAGTACAAGAAGTAATCTAGGCACACGGTAAACGACATTGGGCGCCCCGACTGGGATGTTGAGATAAGATGTGATGAATTCTCGCCGCCGGTTCAACCTTTAATTCCGTGTCGGGTCAGACGAGAAGGTGGTGAGGGACTACGCAAGATAGGCCCTGTTACCTGTATGTTCAACTGCATTAAAGATGAGGGAATTTGCCCCTATTTTGCTGCAGCTTATCTTAACCAGCTTATGCCATGGACATATGTGAGGTGTGTGAGGCTGGGTTAGGTGGAAAGATTTTCTTCAAACCGAATAATCTCATTTTGATGCCATGCAAGAGTGATGTGAATAACTTTGAAAACTAAAATATAATCCTTTTTTTAGACATCTGACAGTGGTGGAATTTAAAGTAGTTTAGGTCAGTGTTTCCCACTGGGCTACAGGAGTAGGTCTGCTTCACTATCAGGGAAAATCATTAGGCCTCTTCCTCTACTGTTTTGGACTGTTATGACTCCCTGTTAACACAGTGGATCAGTTACATAATTTAATCTTATTCATTTAAAAAACTGGTTTATGGGAAAATATATGTTTTTTTCATTATCAAATTAAATAAGAAATCAGGTAAATGTAGCCAGCATGTACAGTGAATCTGCTTCCTGCCAGTATAAATATGTCATCAATGGTTCCTTTTCTATAAAACAGCTCATCATGGCTCATAAACAGAATTATGCAGTATTTAGTACTTTGTTGTTCAAATTAATGTTAAGAATATATAAGCATAATTATTAGGAAAAACTATATGTGCTAGAGCTGATCATGGTCTGATCCAAACACAGAAATTAGAAAAAACTTCATCAAACGTCTGCCAATTAAGGAAAAGTTTTTTTTTTACAATGTTCATATTTTTTGTTCCCTGAAAACAGACCTATTACTGCTTTCTTGAAAACACCTCAAGTCTACATCATGTTTGACCACTTTATTTTATTTTGTTCTTCTTTTTAAAACACTTCATGACCATGAAAGGGAACATAAAAAAGACAATGACTTATTTTTGCTAAAACGATCCTGTGCGTGCGCTTGGTCAAGCAGCAAGGGGCTAAAGTGAATCAAGTTCAAGTTCATAAGTGGCCTGCAGGACTACAATCATATTGCGCCCCCCACTGACAAACCTTTTGACAATTATCCGACAAATGAAGGCATACATGTTGCGAGAGCATAATTGGTTTCAACCCAAATGGGAACAACACGCAGAGACACATTTACGACAAAAATAATTAAGGACAAAAGAAACACACGGGCTCCACCTCGCCACTTAAAACTTAAATTATAGCAATTTGTATTTCCCGAAGTCTCCGCGGTGCCTATGGATTTATTGATACATTTCTGCTCTTATCAGACGGATGAAGGTTAAAAAAAAAATCTTCTTTCAAGTATAAATGTATCTGTACAGAGTGGAAACCTTATCATGCGATCAGTCAGTGCCAGACAATTTTATTACACACGCGCGTAAAGCGACTCTCCTGGTTTCCTCTCCCATAGTTGTAAAACAGTATAGCGCACGGAGTTTCCTGCGCATTCATACATAACATGCACACATCGTACCTGTTAATGACGCCGCGTAACCTACAGCGCATTAAAAATCACCGTGTTTATACAGCAGCCGTGAGGAATTTGTGGCACACAAACTATATTCCGTAACGCACACGAGGTCTCTGCGCTGTGGACAAGTGGGTATGTAAACACCACTTCCCCGTGTCCAAACCAGCTCAACCCTCTGTAAATACAATCTAACAACAAAAAAAGAAGAGTGTGGGGTGTTGAAGTGGAACAGCTTCACACGATACACCTGAAAACAGATCAGTGAACAGCAGCAGCGGTCTTCTGCCTGGACTGCCGTCATATAGCCAAAGGTCTCTGGCCATAAAGCCCATGCATGCCCTTTAATGGCGAAAGAAACCTTCAAGGCTGCGTTATACAACACGTTAACCAACACAAGTTGAAGCTCCCTGTCCCGTTGTTTCAAAACTCCCACCAAAGGCTTCCGTAATCAATATAAATTAACCTGTAATGTTGGATATATTTGCGTTTTGCAATTTCACTCAGGGCAGCAGCGGGTCCGTACGTGGCCGTATCCTACCAATTAAAATTCCCCAAGGAAGTTGCCCCGCACGACAAAAAACACGAGGTGGCTCACAGAAAGACACAGGCAGCTAAATTAAGTCAAAATGCGATTCATCTCCACTTACGCGAAAACTCCCGTTTGCTCAAGTGCTGGGGTTTGCCTTGCTTACGGCGAGACATGTTGGTTTAGTGGCGGCTTTTCAGCTGAGTTCACATTGGGAAATCCGTTCCTACAAGGTAGACTCCAAGTGAAATATCTTCATTGATGCGTCTGACATCCAAATAGGGACAAAAAGCAAACAAAAAAAATGAACTGCAGGTCATACAGAGGGTGAGGCGTAGCGCTCTACGGGCTGTGCAGACCTCTTCATGACTTTTTCGCGAGAGAGAGAGTGATGGGGGTACGGCGAAGCCCCCCTGAGCTGCAAGTTCAAGTGCGGACGTGACGTTCCTGCGAACTTGAACGTCAGGAGATGGACGGACTGAGACATACAAAACATGGGCAGGGCGAAGCCGGCCAGTGGGAGGAGGACAAGCCATAGTAAAAACCAATGGACACTCATTATGGACTACCTATGGATGGGGGTGAGATGGGGGTGGGGGGAGAAGAGAGACCCCGAAGACACCAATGGACAGAGGGCACCGAGGGGGCTGGGCTAAGAGAGAGAGAGAGAGAGAGAGAGAGAGTTATCCAAGGAAGCAGAGGAGCAGTAGAAAGCGCGTGAAGCACTGAGCGTGCATTAGCAGGGATGTGATGGAGGACAAACTCAGCTTTACTGCTCCCTTCATATTTATTAGGAGTTTATTTTCAGACTGATATGAATATGCAATGATTATGTAAATTGGCAGTGCAGACTGGAGGTTTCTATGTGAAGAGTCTTTTTTATTATTATTTATTAGAATTATCACATGGCCTAGTTGGATTCAGTTTTAATCTATAGCCATGACAGGAGACGGTGTATTTTTCATGTTTATTGCGTAATTGTTTGGCCAAATTTGTTTCATTTAGAAAATTAAAGTTTCCTATAAGAAACCAGTGTGGATGAGCTATTTATGTGGCTTTCCTGTTTTGCTATGTAGACTACAAGAGGATCTACTTCTCCTGGAGATGGTGCAAATATTAACCCACGTGGCCTAAATGCCAAAGAATGAGATAAGATAAAAACATATTGTTGTACCCTGATAATCTGGGTGTTGGCACATCAGACTATGAATGTGCCTAAAGCCTTGCAAAAAATAAGTAAAACACAAAACAAGACTCATGCCTAAATTTAAAATCCACTGTTTTTAAATTTGCATGCCACAACACAATTTTAATATTACTGGAGGTGCGTCAGGGGGTGTTAAACAATTAAACTGAGGCTGTGCTCAAAACTATGAAGTGAAACAGAGGTTCGTGCTCTCCGCTTATCTTTGCCTTCATTTGATAGTCCGTCTGTCTGGTAAGCAGAACAAATTCTTAGCAAAGTACAACATGCTTAGCACTTATGATAACAATGATAAAGCCTCCAAATTCACATTCAAAGCCAGTGGGATATTAAAAGGATTTAGGTTTGAGGATTTTTATGGTTTTATTATGATGTTATAGCCTTTACTGTACAGGAGCACGGACAGATTTACAATCCCAATAGACATGAGCTATGAGCCAAATAAAAAAACAAATAAATATAATTATGACTAAATAATTTTAACATTTTTGAAACATAGCTGTAATTCGCCCGTAAAGTCAGATCATGTGTCAGACTGAAGCTACAAAGCATAATATTTATAATACAAATTAAATCATAAGAAATATTAGCTGAAGGATTAATGAGGATTAAGGCATCAGGGGAGTGTGGCTGCATTTAAACCACTGATGTGTTAGGGAATAAAAGGTTTATGCAGCTAAAACAATGAATGTCGGATAGTTTGAAGGTAACCAAAAGCTCTGTTCTCTATACTATTTAAACTCTTTAAGCCTGCATAATTTATGTAGAAAGCCTGAAAACGTTTTTTCTCGTTTTGTCTTGTTTTTTATTTGTTTGTATTTTGTTATCGTTTTTTGTTTTGTTTTTTGCATAATGCAATTATATTACGTATTGTGTAATAAACTAACAGATCGAGTCTGAGACAAATTAGTCACATTTTGATTACTGAAGCCTCCCCTATGACTTAAATGGTTTAGGGCCCATAAACAACCAAAAGAGATAATTCATATCATCTCTGCTACATATTGGTGAGAAAAATAACAGTTTTAACTGCTATAACTGTTCTTATAAATAGAATAATTACCGTGTATTTTGTTTCATAAGATTTTGAGAAAGTGTGAAATTTTGTACACCGACACGGTGTCATGAAAGCCTCTGATTGATCAGCCAAACATTGTTTCTAAAGCTTCTACCACATCACAGTACAATACTTTGGCGCCATCTAGTGTTTTAAGTACAGATTGCCTCCACATGCAGTCATAGTCATATCATGGCTTAACTATTTTGTCAGTTATGATTAAAAAAAAGGAACTGAGCGGAGCTATGAAAATGTTTTTCTAAATTCGTCAGAACTGCTAAGAAATGCTTTGTAGTCATTCAAACTATAATACAAACTTAGTTATAAAATAGATGGCTCACTTAATAACACACAGTGGTATATTTTAAAAAAGGTCCAGGTAGAAATACCTTGAAACAAAAAAAAAAAACAGCTTTATGACTCTAGAAAAAAACAATCAAGTTTCTCTTTTTTAAAACTCTACACTATCTTGACCTACTTTTTCAGGCTTAGCCAATTAAAATATTAGTAGTCCAAATAGCCTTTATAAAAATCAGTTTTAAAAAATCCACAGTCACTCACTCAAATATAAGGCCACTCACGATTTGCAGGCATTACAGTATTACATAACCTCATGTGTTCTTCCTATATGAGCACATAGCGCCACCGTGAGGTCAAGACACAGTGATGTTCGAGGAGCAGGGCTGGGCAGCGGGCTTGAAGGAGCATCAGTAGCTCCATTCGTAATCCTCTACATATCGGATGCTGGTTGTCCGTAAAGCACCTGGTGAGTGACATTTGTGTTCCTCTGCGCGTTTGTGAGGCAGGCGGACCCTGCGGTCTCGTGCTGCTTTCTCTTCTGAGGATGCAGGCGGCGAAATGAGCATCGCTGTGTATGTGCGACAAACCTAGCCTATATGTCGTCCATAACGGGAGAGTCCTGTCTGCACAGTAGCAGACAGCCACCATAACCTGATTTACAATAACACGTGAAAAGTGTTGCCGCAGATATGTCTGAATTGGACTCTTTTTTTGGCTTTAAGAGCGTGTGCTAATGAGAAGGGACATCCTTAGTGTTAAGAATCAATGCGCCTCAGATGACATGTCGATAATTAACATTCACACTGTAGCCAACATATTGTAGCTATACATTTATTAATGCCCTAATATGCATCGTCTTTGTGCAACGTTGGGTTATTTGGTTGAATTTTCCTCTTTAGCATGCTGTCATTATTAAATTGCTCTGTAATAAACACCGGACTGAGACATGGCCTAACTGGGCTAATTTTCAAGCTCTGTAATTGGCTGAATATAAGGCATCGCCTGCTAGCGTGCATGATGCGTTGTCATTTGCAGAGATTTATATCAAAGAGTGGTCGGAGTCGCGTGTGGTCAAGCGTCTGAGAAAGGGGGAATCTGGGCCAGTATGAAGCCAGGGCACTGACAGGGTTAACCCGTCTCTTCTTTCATGGGGAGGCGAGGGGGAGGCGGAGGGCTGTCAGGTCCCATTGAGCTTGAGCTGATCCATAAACAGGAGTCCATGGATAGGCCCATGACAAACTGTGCTCAGTTAAATCTCACTAATTCACCTAATGTCTCGTTCAGAGCGTGAGTCAGCAAGGCCCGCGCGCTCCTGGTGCTCCTGCGGACGGAGGACCGGCTGTTTGTCTCACTGAAAAGAGCTGTTGTGCTGTTTTCATGTGCGGAGGGGTGGGGGGGGGGGACCTGACAGCTGCATGGGGATCATATGAGAGCATCATGGGGAGGAGAGATGTGGATTTAAATCATCATTGCCCTCTCGTCTTCTCTGTGTTTCCCAGACTTCCTGCCTCTTCCTGGCCTGCCTGTGCTAATGTGCTTGTTGGTTTCTGTTTGTGTGTAATTTACCCCAGAGTCATCTTTACTTCCTTCTCCTCCTCCTCCTCCTCCTCCTCCTCTTTGTACAAATCTAACTCCCTCTCTGTTTTTCAGTATTGCAGCGCTGGATTTTGTGACCGGGTGACTCTGCAGAACGACTGTTCACTTTGGAGGTTTACTAATATACCTGCTTAGATTTTTACACTCTTCCAGTGTTTGATGCTCAGCTGGGAGAGATGGGCATGTCATCGCCCTTGGGTGATACCTGAAATAGCTACTGTGCATATGACACGCACAAACACAGTCATACACAGATGTTGAACTAATTTTCTGTTTGTAGTCGCGTAAAGCAGCATGTCTCATTTGTAAGAACTTATCTTTTTACTAACCAAAGTGGGAATCATGAACAGACAAAGATTCATATCGATGGATGACTGCAAATTTACACTGTTCCTGTTTTCAGCAGGATGCATTAAGGGTCAAAGGTGAGCTAGTGAGGCAGAGATGAGTCTGACTTCCTGGTTCCTGGTTAGCGGCGGGGGGACGCGTCATCGTCTCCCCAGGGAGATGATCTTTGTGGGGAGGGATGACTGTGAGCTCATGCTTCAGGTACAGTACTGAAGCTTCTCAAGACAATAGCTCTGAACTGGCACTCTTTATGTGGCTGGATTATTATCTGAAGCACTGAGATTAGCCTGGATTATAGTGATGGACTGGATTTTGTGTGGTTTAGTCCCGCAGTGTGGACAAACAGCACGCTGTCATCAACTATGAGCCAAATACAGACGAACATAAAGTTAAGGACCTGGGCAGCTTGAATGGGGTGAGTGTGTTATCAGTCTCTTTTTTCATGTTTCAAATTGCTTGAAAACACTGGACCTTGAAGTGAAACACTATATAATAACCAGAACTGCATCAGATGTCCCCTCAATGAAAAGATATGCTTTGCTTATTGTTCCTTTACTTGGATTTTTAATCCTCTATTTTATTTTTTTTTCTCTGATTGTCAAAAGCTTTGTACTTATTTCATCATTGCTTCCAATGTGGTTTTTGCAGCAGTCTATCGTGTTTGATAATGTTCAACAAAGTCTTCAGCATATTCTACCCATTTTACAAGAAAAGGATAAACAATCTGATAAACTGTCCATAGATAATGCTGTCATAACACAATCAGACAGACTTTTGCCAGGGCTTAAAATAACAAAATTAGTATTTAATCCGATCAGGAAATATCTGTTTCAAGAAAAAGGATTTTGTCATTGTTTGTTTTCAGTGTTAGAAGTTGATCTTAACCCTGTTGTTCTAAACCACATTTTGTATTTGTTTGCAGACATTTGTCAATGATGTCAGGATACAGGAGCAAATCTACGTCACACTGAAAATTGATGACAAATTAAGGTTTGGATATGATATCCTTTGAGTATGGTCTTGTAAACCTGTAAAAATCCAATGACACGAAGCACAAGGTCAGTGTACATGGACAATGTTGTAACTTTATCTGTTTTTGAACGGCTTTGAATGCTCACTGCACTCCGCCTGCTGCATTATAGATGAAGCTATGAGTGTGTGTTTCTCACTTCTGCAAAGAGGTCATCGTCTTGTGCCTTAACCTGCCTCACATACCAACCTGTTCACTGTGGTCCGAGGAGAGCTGCATATTCCAGAAGAGGCCCTCAAGGTTAGACTGCGTGGTGTGCATGTCATGAGAACCTGGCAGCCATAGTTTAGATTTTTATGGACAAAGTAAATAGGTTTGATTTAAGAGTATGGGCAGAAAGCTCCTATTTTTTTCATCAGTGTGTCAAAAAACCCTGAAAAGCGGATTTTAGTCAACCGAAGCATTCTGCTGAACTGGGCAGAATACCATTTTCAAAACTGATGAATCTGCTGTTTCATCATAGAAACTCTCCAGGTAGCTTAAAGGAAAGGATTTCATCTGAATGAGAAGGATTCAAGTGTAATTTAAAATGAGAAAGACTCAGAAAATGTATAGTCTAAAGTTACGCACTTTAAGTGTGTGCAAGCAAATTTGTTTTCTCTCTCTAAACTCTCCTTGCTTGTCTGTCAGCATGAGAAGCTCAGCAGCCAGCTTCAGCTCAACCAGAAGAGACCTCCTGAGGGAGAATCCTCTAAATCTGAGGTGAAACCCCCCAAGGCAGCACCGGTGTGTGAGGGAGCAGCCGTAAAGCCCACAGAGGCCGGCAGGGTGGAGGACAAGACGACAGGTGAGGATGTGAGAGGACACAGCACACAAGACAGAAGTTAGAAAAGTTAGAACAGTCTTACAAATTCACAGGAGTCATAGGATAACATAAGATTTCTAGTTAGGTTTTAGAGTATGTTAGTATTGAATCAGTGTTTTGTTAACAACTTACTGAACAAAAATGCCAAACATTTACTGGTTCTTGCTTTTTAAATGGAAGAATTGATTCTTTTCACTGTTTATATCTTTGTAAAGTGAAACCCTTTGCTCAAATCATTCTCAGATAGGTTTATTTACTACAACAGTGTCATCTTATGTGACCAAACATTTATTTAACTCTTTAAACCAGGTCTAGATGTTCAAGCTTTGCTCCTAAGGCTGTTAAATTGTCTAAGTTGTGGTAAATGCAGTTCTGCCATTACTATGTGAGACTAACTATTTGGGTGTCTCTGCTAGGGGACGTAGCGGTGCTGCACAGAGGCACCCCCCTGTACGGCCAGCCTGCCTGGTGGGGAGATGGAGACATTGATGACCAGACACCGGGGAGGCCTGAGGAAAAGAGCTCAGATCGGAAGCGAGAAAAAGCTCAAACAGGTCATTTACAATGCTGTGAAACTTACTAGCTTCTGTGATCTTAATGTAATTAACGTGGATTGCTTAATTTGAAAGATATCAATTCGGAAAACTTGGCTATTAAATAGCTTAAATATATTGGTTTTTACAGCTATGTTCTGTGTGTAGACTTCCTGGTGCTAACACATGTATTTGCTTAACTTCTGGCAGACACTAAGAAAAGTACTGAGGTCCCAAAGTCTGCCCCGCAAACAGCTTCCAATCAGGAGCCCAGCTACTTTGAGATCCCAACAAAGGAAACTCCCACAGCAGTTAAAATGAGTAGTGAAGCCCCTACACAAGAACAAGAGGGTGGTGGATCGTCTGCTGCAGAACCAACCCATGGCCACGCCTCCTTCACCATTGAGTTTGACCCTGGTGCGACAGGTAAAGTGACTGTCAAAGATCGAGTGGCAAAGATGGGACCAGAGTCAAGGCCACGTCCTAAAAGTGCCGTCGGAGAGGAGCTGAGTCCTCTTCAAACAGCCATGGTAGCTGCAGAGGTCAAAGTTGCCGACTGGCTGGCCCAGAACGAGCTGCCACTGGCTTTGAAGGACATAGTGGCGGAGGACGATGGAGAAAGCGTGAAGAGTGATGTGCCTGTACAACTGAAGAGTCTTAAAGGTGTGTATGTGTCGGCGTTTGTGCGGCCTGTGTGTCTGTTTATTGCAAGATGTGTGTTTTATTGCTTGTTTACTTAAGTTTGGCATTAGCTTCTCTTTAATTCCTCTTGTTTTTTATTTTTCTTTACATTATAACTCATCACCTGAATCATGGCAGACAGTAAACATGAGGACGGTACACAGAGCGATTCAGAGAACGCACTCGGTGACCAGCGCAGGGCTGCAGTAATGGAGGAACGCTCGTGGGGTCTTTGGGGCGGCGCAGGGATGAAGATTAGGGAGGGTCGTGCTAACGTACCAGAGGGACTCTTCGCAGAGGAGGACAGCCCCGCTCGTCGTCGCAAGTCTTCCACCTCTAAAGTGACAAGTGGATTAGTGGAGAGGCGACGTGGCTCGGCACCGCATCAGCAGAGTGGCCGTGATGAGTGCTATCACCATGGGGATGATTACAGTGACAGAGGCACCTACACCATTGAGCTGGAGAATGGAGATCATGAAGAAGAAGAGGCTCGGAAAATGATTGACAAGGTCAGAAACGAGAAACACATAATAAAGCCACTTTTTAAAATTTCGTCGATAGTATGGTTACATCATAAAACGATTATTTTCATTCATGTTCGGGGATGCATGCTTATATGTTGCAGGTGTTTGGTGTGGATGAGCAGGAGGCTGTATGTGTGTCCAGAATGGGGGGTGTTGACCAGCGAGAGAGGCTCCCCTCCCAAAGGTCTGGTACCATGGACAGAGGAAAGCCTAGACGCATGGAAACAGAGGTGCAAAAACCGAAAGCTTTAAAAATCAAACTAGGATCTTGTGTCT
This sequence comes from Ctenochaetus hawaiiensis, assembly GCA_029783645.1. Lineage (NCBI taxonomy): Eukaryota > Metazoa > Chordata > Actinopteri > Acanthuriformes > Acanthuridae > Ctenochaetus > Ctenochaetus hawaiiensis. The sequence continues at coordinate 20,699,514 of JAPZDY010000020.1, read as the reverse complement.
GAACTGACAGCCAGATATTACATATTTCTTCAACCTGATACTGCTATTCTGTTTTAAATGCTTTAATTTTCTCCTCTTGTATCTTTCATGCTGTCTTGGTCCAGGTTCTACCTGAGGAGCTGGTGGTGGGCGGACCTCGCTGGGTCTCGCAGTGGGCTACTCTGGCTGCAAGTCACATTAGGACAGACCCTGAAGGATCAGGGGGAGAGACTCAAATCATGGTCACAGAGGATAGAGGTACTCTCATATGAGATTCATGGTCTAGAGTGGTGTATATTTTTTGAATTTCATGAGATGAAGCCTTCCACTGTCAGATAATGGTGAAACATGGCCTCATAACAATAAATACATTTTTCTGTCCTTTCAGCTGAAATAAGTGAGTCCAGCTACTCAGCCTCTTTTGCCTCATCTGGCTACACAGATCGTAAGAGGAGAACCCTGCCACAGCCGCCTGGTGAGGAGCTTGTCCTAGGTAGGAGAACCCCAGGCTCAGGCCTGCGTGCAGATATGGGAGAGAAACAGGACACAGAGCTGCAGGAGAAGGAGAACCAGGAGAAGACGACCAGGGGAAAGAATCGTTCTGCTCATGGCGCCGTAGCTGTAGGCAGTCACAGCGGCAGCCCCAGTCGCTCTTCACCAGCCAAGTCACAGGACAGTGGTGGCGGGAGATCCGACAAGTCAGGTGCATTGGCTAAGCTCCCCCCTCGCCCACTCACCAGTGGGGAGAAAAGGATGGAGGAGGCAAGGAGGAGGAAAAAGCAAGACGAGAAGGCTAAGGAAAGTACTGGGAAACCATTGTTAAGGCAGGAGAGCTTTACTGTGGAGAAACCAAGTTCCAACGTGCCCATTGAGCTCATACCCCGCATCGATGGGATGACACACAGCAAAACTCAGAGCAAGGAGACTGGCATCGACAGCACCACAGTTCAGAAAGACTCGGAAGCTGTGGCAGCTTTTCTGGAGACAACTGTATCAGACCAGGGTGATCCACCAAGTCAGTCCATTGAAGGCTCCATGTCTCCAGAGTCAGACGTGGACACGACTAGCACAGTGAGCCAGGCTGATGGAGCAAGAAAAGTGGTTCAGAAACGCCGTACTCTGGCAGCACAGCAGAAGGAGAGAACAGTACTGTGCTCATCCAGTAAAGGCCCTGCTGGGACCAGAGAGACCCACGACAGGAGAGTCAAGAACAGGGCGTCCGGTCCTCCACAGCCCAGCCGTCCTTGGACTTCCCTGGACCTGACTGATGATGACATCAACTCTAACTCACTCCTCTCAGACTCCCAGCACACCTCTACACAGGAATCTAGAAGCTCACATGCCAGAGCCCAAACTGGGAGCACGACAGTGGGGGCTAGCACTAAGTCAAGTCGGGCTAAAGTCACCCAGGCCCCAGCATCTTCTGCAGCCAATAAAACCACTAGCGTTCCCAAGCCCAGGCCCACAAGGGCTTCCCTGCTGAGGCGAGCCCGGCTTGGGGACTCATCAGACACTGAACCTGCTGATCTTGACCGAATGTCAGTAGCCTCTGAGGCTTCCACCACAAGTTCCACATCCAGGACGGGAATGGCAAGAAGGGGAATGTCCAGGATAGAGGCTCTGGCACAGCCAAGGAGACCAAGGGTGGGTTCCCCATCAGCTCAGAGCGACTCAGAGGCCACTGTGACAAGGAGTAGAGGTCTGGGGGCTCGGGGTTCTGCAGGTGATTACGCCATCCGACAAGGACTGAGAGGGTCTAATGTCACTGCCATGTCCGGACCCAGAGCGAGGGCAAACAGTGCCTCCAAGCTGCCTGACAAGAATAAAGGCACTTCCTCCCATGGACACGTCACACCTGCATGTACGTAGTAAACATTTAATTTAATAACATTTAATAACAATATGATCTTTTAAACATTCTGTTCTTTCCAAAGTTCAATTGATGCTTTTACTGCCCTAATATTAAAAGATTGACCTTCATTACCAGCCCGTAAAACCTAGCATCTGAGAAAAGCTACACTAATTAATGTTTATATTGCAGTTGGTATAAAATAATTAGTTGTTCATAGTTACATCAGCTTATTTTATTGTTTTTAACTCTTTCATCAGTCTTATGTACAGTCACAGCAATCCCAGGACAGACAAAGTTATGGACTAGCTGGTAAACAAACTGCTACATAAAGCAGCTACAGAAATTGGTAGAGACCAAAACAAAGCTAATAGAGAGAGTTTCTTTGACTGTCAGGTTGTCAGTAATGTGACTCCAATTAAATGCTATTGTTGCTTAGCGTCTCAGTAAATTTGAAAATGTCTTTGTCCTTAATGCTGTTTTAATAGCACATTTTGAGCATGATCTTGATCCAACTTACATTGTTTCCTTATATTAGCAGGCTCTCGGTGGCGCCGTGTTCCTGTGGAGTATGCATCCACCTCAGAGGACGAGTATGGCTCCAACCGTCACATATCTAAACAGGGTCACACACGGCCATTTCCTTCGACACGGGTAGCCCAGCTAGGAGGTTCAGCTCCAGCAACTCCTAATCCTGCGAGCCTGGCTGCCCTGAAGCAGCACTCCAGGGAACAGGACGAGTACATGAGAGACTGGACAGCACACAGCGAGGAAATAGCCAGGTACGTAGGTGAGAGGTACTGCAGTTTTTGAGAGCAGTGATGAGTCAAAATAGCAATATTTAAACATGTCTCTCCTGCTTAGAGGTGTAATGCTATTATACTTACTTTGATTAATTATTTAAAATTGATTTACTTTTGTTTTGGGTTTTTCTAGCTTTTTATGGTTATGAATACTTGCACGAAGTATGTGAAATAAGTATCACTGAGTAGAAGAAGAGGGAAATTTTGACCATAATAAGATGGTAATTTCATATTTGTGTTTCTTCATCAGGATTAGCCAAGACCTAGCGAAAGACCTAGCCATGCTCGCCAGAGAAATTCATGATGTGGCAGGAGAAATCGACTCCGTCAGTCCTGCAGCCACTGATCCTGGAGCTCTGGTAGTCAACGCATCATAAAACATCAACAAATTTTTTTTCTATTGACCAGATTCAGTTACTAACATTAACAAAAAATGTCATTTAATTGTTGCTACCCAGATTCAAACAGTTCTTGATAAAATTCTGATTCCTAACTGAACATTATGTCAAACTGACCGAAACAGGTTCTGATTTCCTTTGTATACACTTTAACACACACATTTCATTCTTTAGTTGGAGGAGCGTGTATTTGATGACGGCTTGGAACAAGGTGGTCCTACGGAGCACAGCAGCATTATGGGAACCAATGGTCGGTCTGTGGAGCTTCGCCCACGAGGCTCGAGTGGACAGAGCTCCCGCTCCATTCGCCGACAGACATGGAATAGAGATGATGTGAGTCTTTATTTCAATGATAACACTCTATTCTCATAATATACAGACTTATCCCTAGTGTAGCACTTTTCCAGAGTTTGAATTTTAAATATTTTTTATTAATTAAAGTCAATTTCAAATATGAGTAAAGTGAAACTCTGTTAAGTTTGCATAAACAACTTGGAACACACAGTGTATTATGTACAAAATGAAAAATATAAGTTATACAAACTTCATTTTCCAACTCAGTTTTGTAATGAATAATTTGTGATAGTTTAGTTAATCTGTTGAACAATAAAATGGGCAAAGACAGAATGCAGTCTGTACTACAAATGTGCCACTAGAGGGAGCTCTCTGCATGCCATACTGAGCTAATAAGTCTATTTTTGTGAATATATTAAGGCATATATAGTCCTGACTACATTGAATTCAGCAATATAATTGAAAGGGTTGTGTTTGCTTATGTAAGTTTGATCAACAATGCCTACATCTACATTCATTGTGTATAACACTGTTAAATAAAAGTGTCATTAATGTGTCTCTATTCATATCCTGTCAGGCGGTGTTAGACAGTTTGCTACTAGCATCTGTGACTCAACTCTCCAGTAGGATACGTCAGTCTGTTGACAAAACAACCTATAAAATCAGGTGAGTATTGTGAAACAACACTAAACAGGAAATTGGTCCATGGAGAGATGCGCTGTTTTTGCAATGTGGTGTGAATTAAACAGAGAAGAAAAACCAAGTGCAGGGCAGAACAGTCAAAGTAGGAACAAAAGAGTGTGTTAACACTCCTGCCTGTGTTTAATCTCGAAAACTAGGACAACTAGCAAAATCTGAGTGGCACATCACAAAGGTTTACACTGACAACCAGCTACACGTCTTACTCATTATCACATGCAGAATGACAGCTGAAAGGGGCTTTTGTTCATTCTACAGACAGTGCATGAATAAAATCACTTTAACTGTCAAATAATAACTCTATCAAGAGGTACATTAAACAATTTTTCGTGCCTTTTACTTTGATCTATTTTTGTACCACCTTTGCTTTCAGGATTCTCTTCAAGGATAAAGAAAGGAAATGGGAAGAGATTGAAAACAAACTGCAGGCAGAGCATGAATCCTTACTACTCAAGAGCTCCAACAAGGTGATGACACTGTCCACTTTTCATACTTGTCTGATTTATCTGCCGAAGGCTTGTAAAATAGACAGTTATACAGTCAGCCTTGAGTTGAGCGTTAGCTGGTATTTCTGGACTCCTGACACATACAGTATATGCAACCCAGATTAACATGACGGTAAATCTGTGTCAAAAACTCTCTTATGTTTGTTTGCACCTTAAACAATATAAAGGATAGAATTGCATGGAATTGTGGGTATGTGTGTAATATGTTTTGGGTGCAAAATGCAGCAGCAGGTTTAAATTTAACATTGTTCAGTGTTTTGGCACCCATGACATTTCCATGAGCCTTAGTTAGAATTTGCATTATTGCTGATTAGCACTGAATTACAGTGGTAAATGTTTTAAACTTTGTAACTAGATATCATTATGTAAGCATAAGCATTATAATTTCTGAGCATGCTAGCATGCTAATGTTAGCACTTACCGTAGCTCAGTCACAATATTATGCTTAAGTACAGCCTCAAAGCACAGCTAGCACGTTGTTATTTTAAATTAAGTGTGTGGTGTGGATTTCAGTACAAGCTCAAAACATTTTGCTTTAAAAAAATGTGCCAATCAGTCTCCATCTAAAATCATGTCTGAATGATCATGTTAACCATGGCTGAAAGCTCAGAAGAATGAGGGTGCCAGAATAAAAGCAAATATGTGAGTGGGTGAATATTCCATCCTAATATATTAATAAATACTCTATACTTGACCATAAAAGGTATGATAGGGTGAGTTGAAATCAAAACTCTACTGTCATAATTTTGAGATCGCATCATACTGGTTATTTTTTTGAGTTGTTTTAACAAAGTCATCAGACAGGTGAATTTCAGGGAAGCCTAATCAGCATAATGTTTGCTTTTTGTTATTGGCATAAATTAATACATAAAACAGTAATGAAACTATTTGTCTAGGAATGTATTGTATAAGTTATATTATATGATAGGATTAATGCTCTGCAGTACTAAATCCACTGCTTCCATTTCTCGTGAAAAAAAAACACATTGTCTGACTACTTACTGAAGCAATCATAGTGAGTGCTGACAGTGTAAGAGCTGTCTGGAGGATCAAATCACAGACACTTCAGTCGTGCATAATCTTTGATTTCCTTTCAAGTTCTCCTTTGGAGAGCAGAACACACTGAAATAATATGGTTGCTATGATGAAAAAAAGAAGACTTAAAGGGTGTAGTTGTGGATGCAAGATGTTGTACAAAACTTCATTGTGGCCATAAATTCTTACTTTAAATCAGTCTGGCCTCATGTGACCTCCCTGCAGTGATAGGTCTATCCACCCAGCAGTCACAGGGCTCATAAAGCATCGCTGAGCGCATACGTCTCCAGACTTCCTCCTACAGCAACCAGGAGATAAATTGAGTTGATTAATTTGGTGTACAAAGTTTCAGTCACTTAATCATGTCCTCAATCATTCACAATCTTTTATTTATGTTCTCTAACAGGAAATTTCCAGCATTATTCAAGATCTGAAGAGAGTGGAAAGACAGCTACTTGGTATGGGTGAAATGCTTTTCTTTAGTTTTTAGTCAACTCTGACCAAAAAAAAAAAATCACAAGGATCTGTACTGTTTGTTATTAAACTCAAGAATAATCATTTTCAATTATTATTTATTATGTGTCAATGCAACAGTAATCGACATGATGGTTGACCCAGACGGCACCCTGGATGTCCTGTCCAGTCTGAGTCTGACCAGCCCTCTGACTGACCAGAAGTTCGACCCTGGGACTCAGCAGGGGGCACCGGTGTTACCTGGGGCAGGAGCTTCCTCCGGCATAGCTGCTCCTGAAGGCCTGGCCACTGAATCCTGTGGACCTTTGGACCATGCAGAGGTGGCAGAGTGAGACTAAGGGCCTCAAAAGGGCTCAAGATCCAACAACTGATACACCAAGGACATCATTTAGAATGCATCGTCTATGTTGGATAAATCCTGAAGCTCTTGAAAGCTGATAGGAGTGTAGGGTTTGAACATTGTTAATTGTTTGGTTTCAGACAAAAGGAGGACAGAGGGAGGAGAAAAATGCCTAGCCTGACTGCCCTAACTGTCCATCAGAGTGACTCGCCATTGGACTTTGTATAAGTCCATCACTACCAAATAGCACTTCTTCGGGTATGAAATATAAAATATGAAGACATAATGATTAATGGGGTAGTGAAGAAGCTATGGCGTACTATACAGTATCCCATTTGTGTTTTTGTGTTGCAGCTCATTTTTAACATCCATTATCCTGAAAAAAATAACCGATGGAAAAGATAATAGGATGTAAATTTAAAGACAAACTCAGTATTGCCGTTTAATTAAAAGGCCTGAGATTGTTTCAGTCATAAAGCTGTTGGTCTGTTGATCAGGACCAACACAGAAACCCAAATAAAAAGGTGCAATGGTGTCAAAAAATAATTAAGCAGAAGTGTATGATAAAAGTGTTATCCTATCCTGCCATAGAATTATTTATAAAAATGAGAGTCTGTTGCACTTGCATTCCTCAAACATGTCTCGGTAATGATTTCCCATCAGAAAAGGCTGTGTTGTTTATTTGATGGGAAAAGAACTGGGTATGTACAGTATGAACCAGTGTAAATGTTTCTCTTATAGTAAGATCAAAAACTCCCATCCACATCTTTTCTTTCCTTGTGAAGATGTCATCTGAAACCAGTTTATCAAAGATAGACCATGTGTGTTAATAGAAAGTATAAAATCAAATGTAGCTCCCAGAAAGATTTTCCTCTTCCAAATGTATTTTGTCACAAGTGCCCTGGATCAAACAATCATTACAGTTTGAGATGTGAGCTGCTGGGGTGTACAGGAGATAGCAAAGAGAAGAAATTTGTGTTTGCATATTACAAACCTGCTGTAGTGGCATGTTAATATTCATCTCCAAGGGACCAGGACATGCTTTGCCCCCATGACGCTCCTTTGTGATGTAACCATCCTCGACCAAAAACAAAGCAGGGTGAAAGCCAGCTTCCTTTACATGATCAAAAACCTATATGATGTGTTTAAACCAGCATTGACAGGGGCTACCTCCAAGTCCTGCAGCTGCATTTTATTATTGGAAGGATGGACACTGTAATGGCTGAGGTTCTCCAATGTCTTGCCTCATACCAATGTTTACACATGAATGTAACCTGATCAGAACTGTTGAAAAATTTTAGCCAAAATTACTTTAATAAAGATTAACAATTGCATTTTTTTTTTCTGTTTGAGCTTTTGGAGAATTTTTGTTTGGATGTTTTGTATGAAGTTTTTTTTTCTTTGTAATGATGTTAGGTTAAATGTTGACCTTGCAATACCCATGTATGGTTTGTCATATTTCCAATAAAATGCATGATAATCATGAGCTTTTCTGTTTGTTTTCTTTTTAACAATTACAGTTTAATACAAGTTCAGTATTTAAGCAGTTTTGGGACTGAGTACTTCCTTTGTATGGCACTTTATAGTGTTACCCCACTGCATGCCATAAATGTTGTACTTTGTGCTTCACTAGATTTATATTAATATGACAGCTGCAGTAAAGCATATATCAGATTTAAAAAAATACAAAGCATCACAATTAAACTACACAACAGTATAAAATAAGAAAATTAATTCCATACCAATCCTTACATTAATAACATTAATATTTAATGATTGATTTATTAATTATAATAAAAAATACAACTAAATTCACCTGTGGTTTTAGTGTGTGTTACAGCCTACATTTGCAAAGTACTGTGTATTTCTTCTACCACTGTTGTGGGTGTGTCAGATATGGTGTCAAACCTGTTTGATCTAGTTTGAAGCAAAAGCCTATTAGTTTTCTTATCCAAAGCAACAACCTCCCAGAGTGCTCTCTCCACAAAGAGCACAATCCCCCTCCCTTATTAGTCTGTCTCTCATTTTTTACGGAAACAAGTCCATGCCATTAAATTATCTTCTGAAGTTCCCACTGCCAGAGCCACTGCATTGCTAATTGCATGTTTCCAGATATCCTGCTGTACTTCCTCAATACTTACAGCTGTGTCAGGGTTTTCCTCTCTTGTAAGCAACATTCACTGCAGCTGCTTATGCACATCAGTGTACCTGCAGATGTTCACCTGAGAGGCAAAAGTTTGGCTGATTTGTTCCAACTTATTTTTATTAATTAAGCTCAGGTTCCCTGTAGGCTTTGTTACTGCACCCTCATTGCTTGCATTTATTGCATATAAATAAAAAATTCATATCACTGCAGCTCTTTTTTGGCTCTGAGATGTCCTTAAAAAATGATGTGTTTATTTGCTCATGTATAGTAGTTAAATTTTAATATGTATATAAAATATTCGCCAGGTGGTGCTCAGCATGTGTCCTCTTGCCATCGATGATTTTGCAACCATGTAGCGTAAGAGTGAATAAGATGTATGATGTTGCACTGTGTGCATGATAGTGAGGGCATTAACATTTTGGGGGGGGGGGGGGGGGGGGGGGGGGGGGGGGGGGGGG
>JAPZDY010000020.1:20638126-20663881 GCA_029783645.1 Ctenochaetus hawaiiensis | reverse complement strand
TGCGATAAAATATTCAACGGCGTTAATAGATTGATGGGTTAACGCGAAAATAACGCGTTAACTTGCCCAGCACTAGTTTAAATAGATTTTTTTTAAGTTGTGCACACTAACCACCAAGTCTGATCATCTCTATGCATGCACATGTTACCACCGCCAGGGAAGAGAAGAGTGAGCAGATGCTGGACTGCAGACATGAGCTGGAGAACATGGAGGCAGAGCTGAAGAGGATCCAACAGGAGGTTTGAAGAATAGAAGGATAGATTACAGCTCCTTCTGATGGAAGCACACAGTAACCTCCTGACCGCTCTGCAGATTATGCAGATTATTGCACGCCATACTTTACTTCAGAGCAGCACTTAATGACAGCAAATTTAAACCTCTGACTCAGAGCTATAACTAAAGCTTTTATGGCTTTGACAGAACAGGAGATCTTAATTTGTACATTCTCTGTGTAAGCTTTGTGACCTAGATTGGCTGTACAAGTTGGGACTGTTTTCAGCAACCACCCTGGAAATTAAAGCAGCATTTATTGATTATTTGGCTACAGTGAAACAAGCTAACACAAAATGATGATGATATGTTGAATGTGCTAGCAAACAGCTGCCTATCTGAACATCCAGCAGACACAGAGCAAATAGCATTCATTTCTAGTTTTGTTTGTGTCCGCCCAATAAATGTAAATCTAATATTCACTGTTCTTCTTACAGCTTGTTCCTAACTTTGTCTGTGTGCTCTTTTGCTGTCTGATTGTGACTTAGACTGGATATATTGCACCTGCCTGTTAAAAAAAAGCTGTCTTCTGCACCTTAGGACAAGGTTGGTTAGAGCTGTGAGAACTAAAAATGTAGATTTCTGGACCATCGAAACAATTAGCTGAATGGCTCTGAAAGTAATAAAAAGTGTAAACAAAGGGGGGGTTTCAGAGTTGGGTAATAATTTTCTGCAGGTTTGTCACAATGAAGAGCCTCCTTCAAAATACAGGTACAGCACAGGCTAGTTGAGAAAGAATGCTGCAGTGCCACCTTTGCTTTAAATGAAGACTCTGTGTCAACCTTCATCAGAACTCCCAGCTGCTTGTGGACGCCCGTGCAGCCCGCACCTACCGGGACGAGTTGGACGCCCTGAGAGAGAGAGCCATCAAGGCAGACAAGCTGGAGAGTGAAGTGGGACGCTACAGGGAGCAGCTGCACAAGATGGAGTTCTACAAGGCCAAAGTGGAGGTGGATGCCATTCACAAATATTTCAAAAATGAATCTTGAGACATGAATTTGATTTAAAAAAAAAATATATGATTTGAACATAAGCAATGACTGAAATGTTTCTTTTGAAAATGAGTTGCGATGCGTTTGCTTTTGATGTGGACAAGAAAACTGAGATATGGAGATGAAGAACAACAACTTTTAGTGTGAAAAGATGAAATGTATAAATCTGTTTTTGTGGGTGTGTGTGTATTTGCGTATTTTAGGAGGTAAAGGAGGATAACAGGGTGCTACAGGAAACCAAAGAGGTGTTGGAGGATCAGCTGGCAGGTTGGAGGTCACGTTCAGATAAAATCCACCAGCTGGAGAAGCACAGTCTGCTTCTTAATGCCCGGGTCCATGATATGGAACAGGTCAGACATCTGCACACAAGGAAGTGTTATCTTTGTTATCTTTGTGTTGCCTTGTGTTTTATTCCAAAACATATTGAATTAAACATTGGATTCTTTGGTCCTCTTTTAGACTGACTGAGCATCTAGTCATTTCAGAAGCTGGACAGAATCTCATAACTCCGTTGTTGCTTTGTTTAGGAGAGGGAGACAGATCGGAGGCGCATTGAGGACCTGCAGGAGGAGAACCTGGCTCTGTGTTTGGCTCAGAGGAGGAGCATGGAGGAGTCCCAGCACCTGGGCTGGGAGTTAGAGCAGCTCTCCAAGACTACTGAGAACTCTCAGGGTAAGAGCTGGTGATACAGGAAATTCAATGGATGGGACTGGTTGGAATGGCAGAGTAGGCTAGCTAAGCTAAATGTGTACATGCATGAGTGCTTTAATGTATTAGCACTGTTTATCTACTCTTCATATATATTTTTGTGACTCTGCATGCAGTTTGAATGTTGGCTGACACATGAGACACACTTACAACTTATAACACTTTATAATAACAGTTTAACAATGACAGTTTATTGGATTTACATGGATCCAGATAAATATCACAAAACACTGTAAAAGTGATTTACAGATTTATGATGTCAGTAATCTTTTTTCAAAGTTCGATTACTGTATATCAAGAGTGAAATTGATATTTTATATGTATAATGTATGACTATTGAAAGACAAAGGACCTTATTTTAATGATCAAGGAACATGGTCTAAGGCATATTGTGCAAGTGCGTTCAGGGCATGTCCAGCTTTATTTTGCTGGTTCAATGGCAGATAATCTGGGTGCAAAGTAAGGCGCACAGGGCAAAGAGGTTGTGTTAGACACCTAATTAGTCATAGGTGTGTTTTGGGAGTGACATCACTTAAACCAATCACAGTGCCATATGCCTTTTAAAGCCAGGTGTGCCAGGACCTGGAGTGTTGCAATTTCAGTGCTAGAGTTTGGTAACATTAGTGGTAGAAATGAGCAATTGTTCTTGAGCGTGTGTGTTTGAAATGCAGAGTGCATGCATGTTGTGAACCTGTATGTTGGTGCATCTTGCTACCTGAATAATGAGCCCTTTAAATAGCAGGAAAAACACTGCACCATTTAAATAGCAAACTACACCTGATTTTAAGACCAACACACCCATGGGCGCACATACACTTGCTATTTACACAACGTGGACAAAAATGACAACTGTCTCAATCTGAAACTAGCAATAACACTTGCGCTCCACTGTGTGCCACTTTGTGCAAAGTGTCAGATATGGCCCAAAGTTTAAAGATTTTAAAACTGTCATTGGTAGTATTGGTTCTACCCCATGAAGAGAGCTGGTGCTGATCCAGGAGACATTTTACAGGTTAACTGGTGTGTCTGACCTCTGTGTAAGAAAAGCTTTGCAGCACCTTTGAATGTCTTTTAAATTTGTCTGTGCGTGTCCTTATGTCCTTCAGTTATTGCTGTCATGTGTCTGTGTATAGGCCAGCAGACTCTGAGTGAGGAGGTGAGTGAGCGAACCCGCAGCCGCATGCTGAAGCTGGAGAAGGAGAACCAGAGTCTCTTAAGGATCATAGAGGAACTCAGAGCTGCCTCTATGAACAGTGGGACACAGCCCAAACATAGCCTCCACCTTGAGTGTGACCATGCCTGCCGGGCGGTGCGTACCTCCAGCAACTGCACCTCATCAACACATGAACTGATAGGGTTGCAAACAACCTGCTCAAATACAGACAACCACACTAATGTGTTCCCACTGAGAGCAGTAACACAGGAAAGGCTTGATGGAGATTCAAACTGCTATCAGATACCGAACACAGAAATGCTGCAGGGAATACAGAGTGAGATTCTCCTCACAGATAATCCAGACCTTCATATTCAGGAGAAAGGACAGCTAGAGGACGGAGACAGTGGAAATCATATCAAAGAACTGATGTCTGACCTGGAAGGCTTAGAAAACAATTACAACAGGCTCCATTGTTTTGTGGGATCACATGACTCCTCCCCTGGCTTTAAGAGTGGCAGTCCCTGCCATGACAGCATCTTCAGAGGTCTGCCAACCCGCTCCTCCTATGCCAGCAAGCACACACAGCGGCTGGAGGCCAAGTGCAGGGCCTTGGACACGGTCAATCAGCATCTACAGACCTCCCTTGATAACACTGGTAAAGACTGTAGATCCAGAAAACATTAAAGATAGCAGCCTGAAGTCATGCTCTTACTGATGGATTTATTTCTTCTTCTCACCCCCCTCCATCTCTTTAGAACGTAAAGCTCAGCGCCTGGAGGCAGAGGTTCAGGAGCTGGAGGCAGAGAACCATAGTTTACAGGCCACCTTAGAGGAACTTCGGATCTCTGCACGACGTCTGGAACAACTGGAAACAGAGAAGCAAAGCTTGGAGCAAGAAACCACAGTCCTAGAGAAGGAAAAGAGGCAGCTGGAGAAAGAGAATCGACGGCTCCGCCAGCAGGTAGGTAGACAAGGTGTCGGCTGTGCAGGATGATGTTTTGCCCTTGAATAAAAATGGCTTCTGTTCCATCTTCCTTTGTCTCAGGCTGAAATCCAGGAAGCCAACTTAGACAGCAGCAATGTCTGTATGGCAAGTCTGGAGAGGGAGATGCGTTTCCTAGTAAAGGAGGTGGAGGGGTTAAGGGAGACTGCTGAGAGGGTCAAAGGCCTGGAAGGAGAAAACAGAGAACTGACCAAGCAGGCTGCTATTGACCAGAGGACCCTTGCCACCCTCAGAGAGGTGAGGGGAGGAAGTGTGTGCTGTTGAGCTTATGCTGACTGATTCAATCTGTCCGGACATTTCACTGATAATGCTACAGCAGCATTGTGAATGTGTTCTCTTTTTTTAAAAAAAACAGCACACTTAAATGGGCTCTTGATGTTGAAGAAAGACACTAAATATAAATAAATACTTCTTAGAAGAAACCTTGTCATGTAATCTGGAAAAACTGTCCATCTTTAGGAACTGGTGAGTGAGAAGCTGAAGACCCAGCAGAGAGAAAATGAACTGGAGAGGCTGACCCACGAGTTGGAAACGAAGGTCCTGAACCAGGAGAGTACAGAGCTCTCTGAACGGGAGGCACCAGACAACAGGTGCTTACACACTGCTCCAAGTTCCCATCCTGTAACCTTCAAGGTATTGTTATAAAAAAAAAGAGTGTAAAAATGACACTGTTGATGCAAAATGTCCTCCTCCCTGTATGCAGCAGGTTCAAGATGCTGGAGTCTGAGTTGGAGTCGTCTCTAAAAAAATCTCTTCAGATTAAAGAGGACAAGATGGCAGCTTTGGAGGCTCGTCTGCAGGAATCTTCCAACCTGAACCAGCAGCTGCGTCAGGAGCTCAAGACTGTAAGCCATGTCACAAAATTCCCCTTTGCCAACCTGTCATTGTAGCATTATGAAAAAAAGTATTGTACTTTGTAGTAAAAAACAAGTGTTTGACCCCAACAGGTGAAGCTGAGCTATGAGGCCTTACAGCAGAGGCAGGAGGAAGAGCTGACAGCCGCAGGTTCCACCCCTCCCAGAGAGACGGGCAGGACAATGAGCGAATGGCTGCGTGAAAGCCAGGAGGCAACAAAGGAACTGCTGAAGCTCAAAGACCGTCTCATTGAAGTCGAGAGGAATGTCAGTGATTGGCTCTTACTTAAGCGGATGATTTATACATATATCACTTATGAACTAAGACTATTGGCGTTTAAACACAGTAGCACTTGATTTTGATGGTATACAAGAAAATAATAGACCAAAAAATTTACTCAGAGCATTAAGTTTATACTGATTCCTTGTTTACATGTCCTTCTTCACTCTGCAGACAGTCACAAGTTACCATAATTACACATGCCGACATATTGTACATTTTGTCAAAGTACATCAGCATTTCCTTTTTCTCCTTCTCCTTCTCCTTCTCCTTCTCCTTCTCCTTCTCCTTCTCCTTCTCCTTCTCCTTCTCCTTCTCTCCTCTGCTCTCCCTTCCTCTGCTGTCCTCTCCTCTCCAGAATGCGACACTGGAGGCAGAGCGCCAGGCTATGCAGGCCCAGCTCAAGCAGCTGGAGAGTCAGTGTGACAGCCAGCAGGCTCAGATCCTCGCTCTACAGAGGCAGGCTGCCTCACTGCAGGAGAACAACACAGCCCTGCAGACACACAATGCTAACCTGCAGGTGCAATTACAACACACACTTTGCTCTGTGGTGCACTTAACAGCCCCTGTCTACACACACACACACATATATGTTGCTGTTAGAGTTCTGCAAAAGTGTTTGTTAAGCCCTGCATCACCCTTATCAACTGGCTCTTTTTCTTCTCCAGGTGGAGAAATCGACTCTGAACTCACAGAGTGCCTCCCTCATGGCCCAGAATGCTCAGCTGCAGCAGCAGCAGTCGGGGACAGAGAGTGAACGGGACAGTGCCATAAGGGAACGTGAAGAGCTGCGTGGTGTTCACGAGCAGCTATTACGTGATCACGAGCGGCTTGCAGCTCTGCATGAGAGGCAGGCCATGGAGTATGAGGCCCTAATGGGCAAGCATGGCTGTTTGAAAAACGCCCACCGCACACTGGAGCTAGAGCATCGCACGCTGCAGGACAGGTGGGAGGAAGGAGAGGAGGCCAAAATCAAGGCACTGTGGATGTTCATGCCATGTGGTACAAGATCCCTGCATGTTCATCTGTGTGTTTGTGTGTGAATTTGGTCTTTAGGTACAACAGCCTGTTACAGCAGAGGACTAAGCTTGAAGACCTGGAGAAAGCCCTGAAGGAGGAGCAGATGAGGATGGCTCTGGAGAAAGAACAGCACAGGACCACTGCTGCTGAATGTTGTAGGCTCCGTGACGAGAAGGACTGGTGAGGAGGCACAAGCATGCTCCTGCTGTAGCACATACACACTATTTCACACTTTAACTAATGCATGGACAAAAATGAAAGTGTATCTGTTTTTTTAAGGCTGAACCAGACATACCGCCAGCTTCTTAATGACAACGAGCTGCTGACAGCGGATCACAAGCAGCTCAAGAGCCAGCTGAATGAGGCCAAGCTGGAGCACACCTGGCTGGAGGCCGATTACTCCAAGCTCAAGAAGGAGTTTCAGCAGCTGGACATTACCTCCACAAAGCTCACCAACCAGTGTGAGGTATTGACATGCAGCAGGTCAAGCTGATGTGGTATTGCCTATTAAATGATATAACTGTTACCTTGTACCCTTTATCTTTTGCAAACTCAAAGTCTCTTTAGAGTCAGGGCTACACTGACCCAAGAATAAGGCTCTATGTACAGTTTTGTGATTATATGTTTTAATTGTTGACTAATAGCATGTTTTGTATGTATGTTCACACGTGCACATCTGCCTGCTTGTCTGTATGATGTCCAGCTGCTGAGCCAGTTGAAGGGCAACCTAGAGGAAGAGAATCGGCACTTGCTCAGCCAGATCGAGACCCTGATGCTGCAGAACCGAACCTTGTTGGAGCAGACTATGGAGAGCAAGGATCTGTTTCATGTTGAGGAAAGACAGTATATGTAAGCAAATAGCGCTAACACTGTAACAAGATACTTAAGCATCAAATCTGATCCACTGTGTTGTTTTACAGCATGTTACACTGACCTATAAATGGGCCAATGCATTAAAAAAAACAGCACAAAATGTGAATGCCACTGTGATAGGCCCACAATTCTAACTGATGATCTGTCTGCCTCTTTTCAGTGACAAGCTTAATGATTTGAGGAGGCAGAAGGAGAAGCTTGAAGAAAAGATAATGGACCAGTACAAGTTTTATGAGCCGTCGCCTCCGCGCAGGTAAGTTGTCTGTCATACTGATAACAATGATTTGTTTGCCATTACTTCAGTAAAATGATGTGACAAACAAATGACGGCTCAACTTTCTGTTTGCTACCTCAGTCAAATGACAATATTGAGTCTCAATTGATGTTATTTCCATTCACATGCATTACAATTCATAAGCACAGTTATTTGATTGGCAAGATTTATTCATATTATATACAAACTTATATTAAGACCCCCAGTTTTATCTTTGTATGGCAGGACTTGTTTTTTATGTTTTTTGAACCCATATTAATCTTTTTTTTCTCCTTGCATAAACATCCTGTAAAGCTGGGAGAGGCTGCAGAGTTGGATAATGTTTCTGTATGAGTCCATCACTACATGTGTCACCTTTCACAGACACATTTTTCATGTGTGGTAGCCTGTTGTTAATATTGGAATATTGCAGCTTCAATTACCCTATTTAATCTGAATATTAGCTCAACATTAGTTGTTAGTCTAGCTCACTTCATGACTTGTGATGGCTTATGTTTCGATATCGGCTCCTCCTCAGACGTGGAAACTGGATCACTCTGAAACTGAAGAAGTTGATGAAATCCAGCAGCCGTGAGCATGGACCCGACCGCCCACCTACACCCACACACCCAGGTGTCGCTGAGTCACACCTGTTCTATCATGACAACAGCTCCTTCATCAGCTCAAATGGCTCTGGAGGCTTACCTCAGCAGGCCTCCACCACAGCAGGTGACGCTGTCTCACCTCAGCGCATCAGCAGTGAGTATGCCCTTTTAGAATTTACCTGCTCATCTCCCATTGGCTTGGCGGAACAGGTCTCATCAAAGAACCAAAGTCCCCTCTTTACTGCTTTAGCCATAGAGCATGAAGAATAATCATCATCATCAGAGGAAGACACAGATACGATTCAGGAATGTGTTCATGTAGGGACCAGCCCACAGTCTGAGGACAGAGAGGCACGGGTGACGTGTTTCAGCTGTTTCATCTACACATGAAGCTGCATTTTTAGGAGAGACATGTTCCTGAAATTTTACTGAACTTCTTCACTCATTTATATTAGAAACAAAACCCCGAATAAAAGTATTTTAAATTAAGACTGTTCAGACACTGTTGAAACCTTGACTTTGTGCTTGGTCATATACATCACACACAACCTTTACACGCTGCGACCTAAACAGAGTCCGTCTCAATTTTATTAATGGAAAAAGTAAAAAAAAAAAAAAGAAAAATTCTGGGGTTGAGTCAATATTCTTAAAATATTCCTTTGCCTTAACTTTTACCTTACATTTTCCTTAGTTAAATATCATTTAACAAAGAAGGAAAATACCAGTAATTATTGTTATTAATGGTTTAATTAAGGCTCATGTTTTGGGAAACACCTCAATTAACTGTGTTGTACTGGTCTGGTTAAAACAGTTTTAAAAAGGGATAAAAACTGGTGCCAGAAGTTCATATTCATAGCCAAAGGTCTGGAATTGCAGCGCCTTGCTAACTGCAGAGGCAAGTCACTGATATCAATACCAGAGGCACATGAACATTGTATTAGATTTTTGTTATGCATGATGTGTGTGAACTTTCCTTAACAGTCCTCAATATGTCTGCCCTGTGTCTTTCTTGTTTGTTAATGTATTTCTTCATGCCTGCCTTCCTTCCTTCTTCCCTTGTTTTATCCTTCCCTTCCTACCTCTCTCTCCCCTAAATCCCCTCTCTCTACTCGCATCCATCCCTTCGTCTGCCTCCCATGTGGCTGCATTTGCTGTAAAATAGCCACTCTGAAAAAGTTTCCCCGTATGAGGAACAGGCTGAAGGACAGAGACAAAGTCAAGTCCCTCTTCCGTCGTTCCATGTGTAAGAAAGACTGTGGTCTGGCATCTACCCTCCTCTTGACTGTAGCCTTTTACTTCACTGCTAATAATAAGTTAATCTGTGCTTTTGTTTTACCATCAACTACATGGTATACTAGCAAAGTAACCCTAGTTTGAGTAGGATTCTTCATCGTCTGCACGGTTATAGTTAGTACTGTGTCCTTCGCAACCTCATACAGCCACACTACCTTAAAATATTTCAACATGATTTTACAGCTTTAAGCAGCTGCTCCCATCATTTTTCAGCAGGGTGATTATATTTGAAGAGAATCTGGGGTATTTTACTAATAGAGGTCAAAGAAATGCTGCATTGCAGGAGGACGCTGGTGCTGCATGAGCTCTGTGCTGCCAGGACTCAGCTGTACTGTAGGGAAACACTGAAAAGCTATGATTCTCAACTATTAAGTGGTCTATAGAGAAAGCAATCCATTCCTGTTTTCCACCTCATAACACAAAAATACCTCCTATTCTCCACAACCAGTTAATGTGTCTGTCCCCTTCCCTCATCCATTTCCCATTTCCTCCACTCCTTCGGCTAACAATGCAGCCCTGAGCAGCTTGACGTGCCCTTTAGCCTCGTTCGAAGAGCAATGGCGAGCAGGTAGCTCAGAGTGCCTGGAAGGGTCAGAGGCTGATGTGGAGCAGAACAGGAAGAACGCATTGACCTCATCCTTTACCACATCTATCCTGTCCATCCTCCACCTCAGTCATCCCACCACTCCACCATCTGGCCACATCACCACCACCACAAGCACTGACACCACCAACACTGTTCCAGATGTTTCTGAGCTTTGGGTAACAGGTAGAGGCAGTCACGAGCCATTGTTCTGTTTGATGTCATCCTTAGTAGTTAGAGGCTAAAATAAAGTGTAGAGGAAATATGTTTTTTTTTCTTATTGTTTATTGTAGAAACCAGATGTGTCAATCATGTACAACCATTCAGTGATTTCTCATTTTATGCCTCACAGACAAGGATTCAAATGACAGCGCTGCACCATCTGGATATGAGGACAACGATGAGCTGCAGAATCACGGTAAAGCTTTGTTGATACTCATTCAGAGGATTCAGCAAGCATACAGATGTAGTACCAGCTCAGGAATTAGAGTAAATCCATCAAATTGCAATCATGACCTTGTTTCATATTAATCTCTATGCTTAAGCAAACAGCTGTTGTAGAAAGACTTTGCTGCCCCCTGTTGGTCAGTAAAATATATAATTCTAATGTAGCTCTTCATTAAAAACTCACAATTTCTTTCCAGGGCTCAACGGCGTCAAGAGTCGAGCTCAAAGTGAGAGCAGCGGCGAGTTTAGCATGAGCCTGGAAAATGAGCCGTGGTCAAACGGCAGCAGCCCAGTGCAGCAGCCCCCATCACGCCGCTCCTCCTCCTCCTACCAATCACCCAGTGACACCTCCACCCCACAACATGCACTGAAGCAGCAGCAGAATGAAAAGGCTGCTACTATGCCTGTTACCAGGAGTCAGAATTCAGATATCCAGTTTACACCAAAACCAAAAGATCTTGGGCTTTCTCAGGACTTCTGGCTCACAAGGGGTACAAAAAGCATCCGAAGGGGGTCACGAGGGAAAGTGACACGTCGCTTGTCAGATTCAGGGGACGTGGTCAAAATAAACCCAGGGCTCAATGGGATAAATTCAAAATCCAGCTCGAGCAAAGCTGAGAGCACCAGAGCCTCAGTATGTTCACCCATCACAGTGCTGTATGTTCAGGGTAAGTCATCCTCAATGTCTGGCTGCCTCAACTGCTTCTCCACCCCTGTGGGGAAACAGGGGCGACTGAAAGGGCCCAGGTCTCCAACAAGTCTCCCCCGAGCCAGCAGTGTCATTTCCACAGCAGAGGGATCATCCAGACGCTCCAGTGTAAACAGCGATTGCAGGGTGACAGTCAAGACTGACCCGCCTGCTGTCCAGGTTTCAGATGTGAGCAATAATCAGGATGAAACAGCCAATCAGAAGCAACCAGAACAAAACCCCAGTAACAATGACTCTGAGCCCATTCCTCCAGTCAAACCTCCCAGAGACCCAACAGCTGCTGTTCCCATAGACCGTCCAAAGTCCCCTGTGCAGGAGTCACTTTTTGGTTCCTCATTTACTTTCAACTCTGTCTTCTCAAATACTATCTTCAGTGACTCTGTGGTCACGACCACGACTAGTCTGGATGCCCTTGGTAAGACCCAGGCCTTTGTATGTTTAAATCCATCCCTCGTACACAGCTGTCCGCCGCTGGAGAGCAGGGAGTCACTTCTCAACACACCACAAACACTGCTCAACATGGAAAAAGAGCAGATCCCAAATGCAGAACATGCAGCTGGGCTGGAGGAGAAGAACAAGGTGCTCACAATTGCATGAAGGCAGCTTTCGCATCAGTAAATATTGTGTTGTTTTGATGCAGGTAGCTTCAAAGCCATTTTTAATCACATCAAGTAAAGCACACAAATTCAGAAGCTATAATTTATTGTTACATTTTTTCCACTGACCACATTTTTTCCACTCTGAAAAAACAGTCATCTTAAAAGGTGTAAATAAAGGATTTTTTTCTATGCTGCTTCAGTAACATTACTTTTTTTTTGTTTACAGCAAATTAGTACACCTGATTATAGATCCAGAGATTTACAGTATATTGTTTCTGGTTGTTTTTTAAACAAATTCTGTTTAACATTACTTAATGAATATGAATATATATCCTGATTAAAAATTAGTAAGTGTAGTGACTCAAGCCTGTTTACTTTTACTTTACCACACTGACAATCCTATCATTTGTGTTTGCCAAAAAACGTGTTCATGTCTGCTGTTTCTATATATGTCCTGTCACTTTAGAGAATTTTAAATTATTATAATTTGACTGCTGTGTCTGTTAGATTTAAATTTGAACCTGGGATGAAAATTGGACATTCATGTAAAAGACATTGTTCAAATCTTGTAAAATAGGATGTGAACCTGACTGCTATTTTCCCATAAATTAAAAAAATATATATCTAAAATTGGTATTTGCGTTGTCATTCTTTTATAACAGTGCAAGAGAGCTTGTGCCCTCCCAGTGTTCTTATTGGATGTCCGGTGAGTCACGTGAGGCAATCCGGAAGTGGACCATTTTCAGCCGAAAAGCAAAACATTCGTGGGTGGTTGAGAGTTATTCAATCTGGGCTGAAGGTACTCAGGTCTGCTGGAGTGGTTTCGTTCATTGTACCGCATAACTCGACAGTTATACCGGGTATCTGGCACGATGCTGAGCGCCGCCGCTGCGGAGAGGAACAAGGAACCCATCCTGGCGGTGCTCCGGGAGAGCGTGAACACCGGGAGACCTCTGCAGGCTCTGGAGATCTCATCTGGTACCGGGCAACATGTCACACACTTCGCTCAGGCCCTGCGAAATATAATCTGGCAGCCGTCAGAGTATGACCGCCAGTCTCTAGCCAGGTAAATACAGTGTGTGTGTGTGTACCACACAGTAATTACATCATCGGCATATTTTATAATCAGATTTAAATTCAAGTATTTACGAGTCTGTTATGCGCAAGAAGAAATACATTGGTCGTTTAATTCAGGTATTCCAGTAATTATTTTAATACAAGTGATGGAGGACATCCATACTGTGCTGGTTAAGACGTGTGCTTTGTTGGAGGCTGCATGCCTTAACAATAAAGCCTTTTGTTCCCATTCTCAGTATAGAAGCGTACAGAGCCCACTACCAGCTGCACAATGTGAAGCCTGCCATCCACCTGGATGCTTCTCTGCCTCATCAATACTGGCCAGGGATTCAGCCAGAGAGCTTGGATCTGGTGGTCAACATCAACATGATCCACATTTCTCCGATTGCTTGCACAGAGGTAGGGCTGCTGATTTCAGGGATGCTTACACTAAATGCACAAAGCGCTGTAACTAGACTTACCAAACGAGAAGAACCTAAAGAACTCTAAACTGCTCTACCAATTCTAAAAGCAGGCAAATTCCCGAGGGCCCATGGGACCTGTGAGCCTCCAGGTTTAATGTGTCTTTATTTGTCTGTGGTGATTTGAGAAAATGCTCATTTGTTTCACACCACTTTAAATGATATGCTACAGACCTTATCAGCACCTGTGTTTTCCCTAATCCTGAGGCCCAGTGTGGCAGAGGGGCCCAGAGGAAAATCAGTTTTGATGGCCTTTTTTTATTTTAGCTTTTATTGCAGTGCACATTTTTAAAGAAATGTTAAATAAATTAAAGCACCGCAAAGTAAATCCTAACAAGGGGCCCTCAGCGTGTTTTTGTTGGGCCTTCTTAGTGCGTTAATCCAGCCCTAATCCTACGCTAACATAGCTGTACCAAACCAATGACCAATGACCCAACACAAGGAGCAATGCATTTTATACGTTTTGCTTTATCACTTAAAGCAACTTTAATTACTTAAACAGAAGACACTGTGGCCACAAGTGGCAGTTACAACTTGTGAACTATGAATGATGTGAGTCCAGTCATAAAAACAGAAAAACACATAGGAAATGTCAAATGTCACAAACTTTACTCAAAAAGGCAGTTACACAGCTTTTTATGTAGCTTATATCAGCTAACATCAATTCTAGTTTCTCTGGAAAAGCGCTAAATAAATTCAGGTTATTACTATTTATTATTTTCATATTGAATAGATTCAAAATCAGACCCTTTTGACTTGTAATGATAATATTTAAGAAATGTCCCTTTTCAATTTTTGCCTCAGTGTATAAAAGAGAGTGTAACCAAAAAAATGGTGAGAATTGATGTCCCACTCAACACCCAGGTCATGTAAAGTAATGCTGGTATGTTAAGACATCTCTATTTTCTCTTAGGGTTTGTTTAGAGGAGCTGGAGCAGTGCTAAAGCCACAAGGACTCCTACTGACATATGGCGTGAGTGGAAAACTGTTTCCTGTCATAAACATATCACATATGATTAAATCCAAACATAAAAATCTAATGGTATGTGCTATGTAACATCTCTTATGGTTACCTTTCAGCCCTATGCAGTGAATGGGCAGGTAACCCCTCAAAGTAATATTGACTTTGACTACAGCCTACGGCAGAGGTAAAGTGCTGTGTTTTATGATTTCATTCAAATGCTTCCTGGAAGTTAATTCTGTTACAAGGAGATTTGAAAGACTCATAAATTTCACTTCCAAGATGTCTGTTTTAAACTGATCTGACATACAGTAACATCTGTTTACTTTGCATGAGTGTAAACATCTGAAATGTAATCATGAACGTTTATTCGTTTTTTTACAGTGAACAATGCAAAGATGACTGAGGTTATATATTAACACTGTACTGTTAAATGAATTTTCCAGGAACCCGGAGTGGGGACTGAGGGATATCTCCTTCCTGAATTCTACAGCACAAAGAAATGGTTTATACCTGGAGAAGATAGTAAGTGAACAACTCATTTATGCATCCAACACAATTTTGTTTCCTTTTCACTAATGTAGGGTTTTTTATATGTTTTCTTTGCTAGGTGGACATGCCAGCAAACAACAAGTGTCTTCTGTTCAGGAAGGAGAGTTTGGTGTGAAATATCTTGTTCTCCCGAAGCAGGATGGTCAAAAAGCCTTAACTTAAAAACTTATGGCTCAGATACGTTGCCAAATTTTCCAGAACTGTAAAAGAAACTATAATGTAACATTTTAGCACCAAATACAGTACAGTTTCTAAAACGTTGTGTCTCATAATGTCAGCTTCAAACAATTTTACACAGTTCTACTTGACTGGCCACAACTAGAGTAGTGTGATTAATGTAAAGGTCCCTTACGATTTACTAGTTAGGACTCCTGGTTTTCACTCAGGACCAAAGTTTAGCTCTTGATATGGGAGCACTTTTATGTTTTCCAGTCAACATTCATTGTGCTGCTATATACTGTTGTATTTCAACCCTGAACCCGTAGTAATTTGATCACAATTCAGAAACTTTACTGTATTTGGTGCCAAAATGTCTCTTTTCTAACAAACATTAGATGAGATTGCTTGGTCAGAACTGAAACGGTGTAATCTAATTTAGACTGTATTGTTGTTGCTGTAGTGCACACTTGAGTAAATTAAGGCACACATAAACATATGTTTTCTGTGTACTATTTTAAACTTGACAAAGCCACCTACTCTTTTTTCTTCATTCAGTTTGCAGAGAGTGTCAGTAAAAGTGAGTTAGCAGAAGTGCTTTGCAGAAGGAGATGTCTGAGGAACATCTGAGGGCTATGTATAAAACACAACTGTAAGTGACTCATGTAAGGAGTCCTACAAAAAAAGAAAACATTATATATTGAAAAAGAAGAGCACATTATAGAGCTAATGAACTGCAGGTGTCCATAACTTTGGCACCACAAGCTACCAGTCTGTGTTGCTGCTATTCTCGCTACAGTCTTACTTTTTTAGAATAGAAATATACAGAGCAAATATCAAAAGAAAGAATATCTACTGTAAATTCAAACCTATTTCAAAATTTTTCAGCACCGATAATAATGGACTCACAACACATCTGGAATGTATTACAACCTGTGCTGTAATGAATATATGGTGTACACGTTATATCGCTTTTAACATACAATATTTAACATACTGTATTTTGATTTAAAGAGTGATTAAATATCAGCTTTTCTTGTTGCAAGTCTCATGCATATCTTCAGTGCTAAAGGTGAAGGTGACCATCAACCATGGCTGAGTCCTGGAACTTTATGATGCCCCGCAGGTCTTTTTACCTAAGACATCACGTAGCTTCTTGAGTCTGCGTTCAGTTATGGCTCTTACATAGCTGTCTGACTGAATGATGGCCATGCCATCTTGTACTACACCCATCACAAGCAAAGGGTTTTCCTCCATGGTGATGTTGGGGCAGGGACAGCTCCAGTCTATCTTAGCAATGGTCACCTCTAGGTGTTTGGTATTAAAGAAAGTCAAACCCATCTTCTCATCTCTCAGGACCTCTTCTAAGCTAAAGCGGGCTAACCCGGAATCCAGATCCTCCACCAGCTCTGTCAGCCGCCCCACAATAGCAAAGTCACTCCGGCATAAGCTGGGCACCATTTTCCCTTTTATGCGACAGGTCTTACAAGGTTTCTTTTTCAGTTGCGGACAGTTTGCCTCACACTCTTTCTTGGTGTGGAAGCTGTTGGCATTCCCATGGCAGCCACCATAGACAAAGGCTTGGCACTGTTTCGTAAGGGAATTCCAGGCCCAGCGAGGCTCCCAAGCTTTGCAAGGGCCCTGTACAGCAGGCAAGGAGCAGATGCCCATCCCCTCTCTCTGACAGGAAGCTTTGCACTCTTCATATGTCTCAAACCGGTTGCGGCTGTCATCACATCCACCGTTGCTGAAGGCCATGCAGGAGCCCAGCTTGCTGTCATAATACCAGTCCACATGGCGCTCACCACTGCAGACTCTCAGGTCTACTTCAGCCAGGCAGTCTGCTGGTGAGAATGGCCGCCCCATGGGCATCTCAGGATCCTCAGAGAAATCGTCATTGGCTCGGCGGATGACAGACAGAGGGTAGTCTGCACGAAGAACTCCCGCAGAATTCCGTGCTATACATGTATAAATTCCTGTATCCCAAACCTGAGCGTTGTAAATGACAAGCTGACCAATGTTGGTGATAACCACGTTGCCATACATCTGATCAGGCCTCATGACCAGGCGTTCACGGCGTTCACTCTGTTTCTCCCATGTAACATCAGGTCTGGGTACTCCGATAATGTCACAGTGGAAGCTGACTGTACCTCCGACATAGATGGACTGGTGGTGAGGGTTAGAGTACAGTGTCGGGGGCATGGGGTCTTCCTGGGAGGATGTTGGGGTGGGGTTAGCTGTAGTGTCCTGGGGCAATGGACTGGTGTGGGGTCCGGTCAGGTAGAAGCGGCAGGTAATCACAGTCAAAGTCACCCCACGAATGCAGGCCTCTGCATCCATGTAGCAGCGGTTAAAGTAGGTGAGGCCATCTGAGGCACAGGTGAAGTTGGGCTCCTTCTCACAGCGGTCCTGACACTTGCAGATGGGCTGTCCATCCCAGATGTCACAGATAGCCCCCTGCTGGCTGCAGATGAATCCTTCACAGGTAGCAGTGGATATGGGGGCATCATTTCCTTTTCCTCCACTCTGCCCATCAGGCTGGGCAGGGGTACCATCAGAGAAACGTGCAGCCACACAGCTGTTGAGGCCACACACGTTGGTGCAGCATTTCTCAAAGTCAGCACAGTCCTGCACAGACACACCACACAAAACGGCATTTATTAAATGGATTCAGACCAGCAAATACAAAATGAGAAGACAGTTATTAGTGGAACACAAGTGGAGATAATAGAAGCAACAGCACCTCGTCGACGTTGCATTCCCTCTCGCAGGTGCTTTGTGCATCAACCCACAGATTGGAATTGAGTTTGTTGGGACAAAACCCGTCGTGTTTAACTTTGGATCCTGCCACGCTCGCACACAAAGAAAAATCGAGCAGTTCGCAAACAAAGAGTATCAACATATAAACACGTATCCACCCGGGTAGAAGTATATTTGAGTTGGGTGCATTATGCCAAATGTCATCCTTTATACATCTGTCCCCCCAAAGCTTTAAAGAGAATTTACACATTATTGCTCTTTTGCATGAGTCGACCACCGAGTAAATCCATTCCCCTTTAGGCCGTCAAATTCGATACAAGTCAAATGTCGATTTTTTTCAGAATTGTATGTCCGTTTTGCGCGCAAACATTGCGGAAATCGATTTTCTGAGCGCAAAGAGATGCAGCAATCCCAAAACTCAAGATGGGCTCCCGCGTGGATATTTACAGAACAAAATATATCCTGCAGACGCGTTTAAAATGCAGTTGGGTTGCATTAAATATATGCCTTGAAAATCAAAACAAACCTTTTTGCAACAGTGGGTCAACTCATTCAGGTCTATTTCCCCGAACAGCGAAATAAGCGAACGAAACTGCACAATGAGAGAAAGACGCAACATCAGCCTTTCAGAGTGTGAATGGAGGTGGAAAGGGCAACCCCTCTGACCGCCCCCATGGTCGTCCAGTGTCTGAAACTCTTATGAACCAACACCATGCACTAAGCAACTGGACAAACATTGTAAAAACATCAAAGAAAACGCGAGCTGAAGGTGGCAAGCTGTTCCAACAACAGTGCGCACGGAGCTACACATTCCGGTGAGAAATCCAAAGTTAAATGTGTCCAGACATTATTTACAGAGGTGTCATTGATAAATAAGGTAACAATGAGATAACAAATGAACAATGAATAACAATGAACTCTCATTTCTCAATGAGAGCCGTTGCAGTTGTTGAATATAATTTCTCTTTCAGCTATAATTGCATGTTTCCGTGCGTCTTACTTGCACAGATGCCAGTAGTATTGCACAAATCAAGGAGCACAGTTAAAAGTCGCCTGGAGCGCAAGGCGGAAAGAGTGAAACCCAAACACGGGGCGTGTCGCATCATGTCTAGCAGAACATGTTGTTTACGTCCTTCTTGTCTAGACGTCGGTCAATTTACCACCGTCCCTCATTCACACGGAGCTCAGAGATGCCACGGTCAGGTGGGGAAGGCGTAAAGCGCCACATTTCCAATAGTGAGCGTCTCAGCTTTGTCCCGACGCGACTCTGGGGGTGATGAGAAGCAGCACCCCTCATCTTTTCATTGGAAGTGACCCTGCAACCTTTGGGTGACTTCTGACCGCGATGCATTCAATGTGCTGAGACGATCTGCCGGTTATCCAAAACTGGCCAATACCGAGAGAGCTTCTAATCAATTCAGACCTCCCACCCCCACCGGATTTTACTGCACTGGGCACCGGTGGCCCCGGGCTGGACAAAGGGTCCAAAAAATATTCCCACAGTGACCTTGATAAAAAGCTTGAAGTCAAAATCATTGCAGCACGACACAAACGTTTATAATTCCAGGAAGCAACCTTGTAGTTTTTACCCTTTATTTATTTAGATGGGTGACTGTTTTCAGTGGAGACAATTTATAATTATTCCCATAAGTAACCCTTTGGACATACAGCTCTGATAGCAACAATCATTGTAAAATGTTTACATATAGTGCTTTAAATGTTCACCCAAGAGTTTTGTTAGCCTATTGTACTGGTCTCAATACATCAAATGAAACAGGCGCCAGTAGAAAACATGCACCAATTTTTATGCCCCGGATGATCTTATCACAGACACATAGCCACAGAGAATGTTGAAGTGGAAATACAGCACATGTTAATCAGAGGTGGAAAGAAAAATGAGACTTTAAATTAGAATAAAAGTATTTGTGTAAATAATTCTGTCATTGAAAGAAAAACTTACTATTGGTTAGCTTTAAACATCAAGACTCTCTGCATCCTTTCCAAAGTCTTTACATTGATCTAACATTCTTTCAACTAACATTCATGATATCTTAAGTCCAAAGAGTAATCTCTGCTGTTAACACCCAGTCTAAAAATAGGAATCAACTGAAGCAGCAAAAGAAGAAATACTCAGACAAGAACCAACCTTCAATTAAAACACTAGCAGATGACTTTCCACCTCTGATTGTTCCAGTCCCACATATTACCATGGCCACAAAAAGTAGCTGATGAATATTGTTTTACATTCATAAATACATAGAATATACATAAAATATACAAAAGGCAATCAAAAAATAATAATACTCTCACCAATGTCCACTGAGTTTACAAATTCCTGTTAAGAAACAAGACACGATTGCAGCACTTCCTGAAGGCAAACTGCCATGACTGAGCAAACAATCTGCACATCTGAGTTTGTACAAGGTTTCCTTGTCAGCACCAAGCAATCTCTGAATTGCACAGAGTTAATAGATTTAGATTGATCATACAGGTGGCTTAAACCAGTTAAAGTGATGATACAACCAAGGATATTAAATTTAGAGGCAAACGTGGCCTGAGAGAGTCAACAGGCGTTCAAACCAATGACTGACGGAGACAAAGGGAGAGTTAATTTGGACTGGAATTTAAGGGCACCTCAGGAAGTCTTTCAAACAAGAGAACTTTGCTCACCTTTGCTGGACAGGTTAACAGATTAAGCAGTGCTAGACTACGCCATTCAATGAATAACACCTCTGCAGTCTAATGCTAGTCTGTCTGGAAAACTAGCCCTGCTCTTTTCATGACATTCAATTTCAGAATTTTTTTTTTTAACGTAACTAATTTGTGTTTGGATTACCCAGAATGCATGAGGTTAGAAGGGGGAATTTTTCTATGGCAGATGTGGGACATAAGAGCCGCAAATAAGTAGTACATGAAAGCAGTTATTCCAAAACATTCAAGACAAAACAAGCATAAGAAGCTCCTCTGCAGGATCACTCACCAAACACAGACCCAAACAACTAGCACATACAGTATATTTACAACTTCAATTCCATCTTAAAAACAAGAAATAATCCTTTTCCAATTAAAAGACAGCTTATGTCCCTCCACTCATTGGTAGTGTTAAAAGGAGAGTGATTATCCTCGGATCATATCTGTTGGTCCCAGGGAAATCTTGTTCTTCTTGATCACAGTGAGCCTCTGTAGTAAAGAGTACAGATGAACGGACATCCACAAGATGGCACCAGCAAGCGCAAAGAGAACAGAGACCAAACCAACAGTCCAAGATGGTTCCCAAAGGTCAAGAAATTCGTAGCTGTATCCCTTTCTGGTTAAGATGTCTGCTAGCTTTCCATGCTCGTCTGTGCCCTATGTGACCTCTTAGAGCAACGACTCTTTTAATTATGGCCCTGTGGAGGCAATCATTAGTCTGCTTCTTCACTATGAGATCTTACAGTTCCCTTTAGAGGATGCAGATGAGTTCTTTGGAGGACTCTGTGGAGGCCTGAAGGACTTTGAGCGTTTGAGACTGTTGGCTTTGCTTCCACCGCTGCCTCCACCTGAGGCTGTGCTGTTGGCCACTGAGTAGGAGCGTCCGTGCATCATGACTGCATTCATGCCGTTGGCCATGGAGAAAGACTTGAGGTGGGACTTGATGGCCACAGGAAGGGGCAGTTTGTCAATAAGGTGAACTGGTGTGCAGGAGACGATTGAACGACAGCACAGATCTTGGAGGCTGAAGACTGTGGGGTAAGAAAAGGGAATATAGATGTTACAACTGGATTTCATGTCAGATACATCACAACGTGCTGTTTAACACATCTTTATTACTGTGTTCTTTTACTGTACTAAGTGAGAATCACAAAAAAAGTGGAGACTAAGCTGATGCCCTCTGATAGATAAGAGACTTTCACAAATATTAAGGTCAATACCGTAGCATTAAACATATTTACTCACATGACTTTAGAGGTTTTGTTTAACAAAGATGTGTATTACACTGGTGCTTTTGTGACTTTTTTGTCATTTTTGGCCACTCGCACCAGCACCATGACAGTGTGGACAGAAGCTCATCAAAATCTGAGTAGTGACTAGTTTGACCAGGTCTCTAAAAATGATGGCTCGCTCTGCCACAGTGAGCTGAAGTGAACATGCCACAGCCTGAAGTGAGTCTGGCCTTTAAGCAAGCAGCTAAAGTGTACCACTGTACAGGAGAGTGTGTGCTGGATTAATAGCACAAGACACATTTATGAAATGGAATGTGGCACAATAATCACTGTATCTTGATTATCTTGTTTATAGTAGTCACAATCCAGAATCATAATAGTACACCAAATTATTATTTATATTATTTATAATTATTATTAAAACCCAGCCTTAAAATTTAAAACATTTTTCAGATAACTTGATTTTAGCATCTTGAGTGTGGTAATTCAACTATATCACAAATTTTATTTTTGCTGTGCCCGAGCTTATACATTTGCATGCCTTTTTGTTAGTAACAAAAAACAAACACACAAAGAACACGAGAAAAAAAACCCACACACCTTAAAGACCAAAGCTATTTAAACAGTGTCAGAGGCTGCATCTTGACAGTTGAAATTCCTTTTCAGACTGACAGAACAAGTAAAGACTGGATTCTTAAGTGCCACCTCATAAAAACTGTCATTGTGAAGAACCTTGCAATCATACCTTAACAATGGATATACATTTTTCACTTTAGCGCAGTGAGTCATACTTGAAAACAATGTCCAGATTACTCTGGATACACCAAAAACCTTTCACTGAAGAGCTTTCACTGAAACTACTTTCTACCAAAGAAAGAGTACCAAAACACCAATGAGAGGACTGTGGATTACCCAGAGTAACTAGTACAATGTATAATGGGAATACGAAATGTTTTGTTTTTTTCCAAATGTAAAAAAAAATCTGCTGATGAGTACAAACTTAACATATAACTGTCACATTTGGCTTGCAGGAAAATTTCAGTGGTCAAAATCTCAAAATGAATCTAAAACTTTATAACGATACGATTGTCATCTCTAAGAACTAAACCTCTTTCTACAATAGAAAAAAGCATGCATGTCAATTTTGACAGAACTTTAAACAAAACAACAGATCTGCAAAACAATGAGCCATCTCACCTCTGTTTGGCCTCCAGAATTTCTCCATCCCGTGTCTCATGAGCACAATGCGTGAGAGTTCTGTGAAGGATTCTATGACGTTGAAGTTGCATAGCGGACTGACCTCAAAGAAAGTCATGCTGTTCTTTTCTGCATAAGCCCTTGCCTGCTCTGTTGGCACCTGTCGCTTGAAAGCCAGATGAAGCCGGTTGCCCACCAGAATCCTAGGTACACCTGGAGCGTGCTGATGGAGACAACCAAAACTGTTGCTTTGTTTGGGTAAAATTACAAATTCTTTTGTTAATCTTAAACAGAATTTCTTAAAGCTTTTCTACATCTTTCATTCTAGGTTGCACTAATAATTAGACATTGTTTTTTTCTCAGGTAAGGAGAGGTATAGATGCAGGGTGAACCTCCTTCCTACGCATTACCTGCATTTTTTGTTACCACATATATGGATTCAATGGGATTACCTCGTCAATTTCCCGGATCCAACGATCAATGCCATCAAAGGACCAGCCATTAGTAATATCATACACAAGCAGAGTGCCCTGTGAAAGAAAGCCAAACATATGACATATATACAGAATTATACAATGAGAAGAAAAAAAATAATTTGCTCTACAAGTCCTCACCTGTGCCCCTCGAGAGTAAGACCTGAAGATGGTGCAGAATCTGCCCTGCCCTGATGTGTCCCTGTTGAAGACACACACACAAGTATGCTAAGGGTTTGTTTATAATAGCAGGCACTACAAACTCGATATTTCTGTTTTGATAAACTTACCATAACTCTAATTTAACTCTTCTGCCATCCAACAAAATTGTGGTAGTCTTGTAGTCAATCCCTGATATCACAAAGGAGTTAATGTATGTTAGTTATTCAAGGCTTTTGAACAAACTTCTAAACAATTGAACTTGAGAAAAGGTAACGTTAACCTTGTTTACTCACCACTACTGTAGGCATACGGAGACTCGACTGATCCATCTTGCAAACTGTCCAGGATTTCTCCCTTTCCCACATCGCTGTCTCCCACCAAAAGAAATTTCAGGAGATAATCGTAACTCTTGACAGGACTACTCTGGGTCCCCATCATCCCACGCATTGGATCCGGTTTACAGAGAGCTTTCCAAGCTCGCTAATAGTTCACTGTTCGGAACAAGGGACAAACTAAATGGTCCCCAACAGTGCTAGCTGAAGACAGGCGACGGCGCTAACGTCAACCAACCAGCTAGCTGATGCTCGACCCACGCTCTACCCACGAATAATTATGTCCTCTGTGACGTATAACACATTAAAATATATCCCGATCCGAGAAAAATATGCCAAACAAACCTTCCGGTGTACGCTATTAGCACTGGAAGCTAATTCCAAACATCGTCGATGTGACGTTTATGCTCACATTTACAATCAAAACAACCTTAACTGGCTGTTAGCCGACTTGTTAGCTCGCTAGCTAACACAAAAGATAATAACGCATTCTAGCTTAGACGGAACTTAAACAATGAAAATCGAGGATTTAGTCCCACAAAAACGGCAACCCATCTAACCAAAAAAGACGGTTTTACATTATTTATAAAGAAAGGAGCTAACGAGGAATATTTAGCTTCCGTGCCTGACGTCTAGTTGACTGTGTTGGAACTTCCTAGGTTTGACATCATTGATCACGTAATATCCGGGTAAAATTCTAAAAAATAAAAGGAACACATTTTTTTAAAAAATTATTTGTATATTTATTTATTTTACAATTTAATATTTATCATTTATTTTTTGCTAGATTTAAAGTTATTAGCCCAATCATACCAAATAAAGTGTCGCATCCTTAACTGTCCCAAAGAAGTTGTTATAGCCATCTTTTGGTTATTTGGTTTAACATTTTGATTTTGGAAATTACTTAGAGAGTAGCTTTATTAGCTTCATTTGTACTAATATGAGTAGCATACTTCATTTTTTAAAATGATACGGATTTCATTGTTATACAACTGAACTGGAATGGATAAGGAATATCACCTTAAGGCACACTTTACAAACCCACACTGGTGTTTGACAAATGCAGAGCTTGTTCAGACTGATTATTGTTGGTCACCTCTCATTGGTCGTTCTTGATTGGCATTTCCAGCAGCTGTGGGAATTTTTGCTTGATTGCAGAATAAAAAAGCCAGGTGAAGCACCACCATCATACTCGCCGTATTTAGGTGAGAGGTCAGCTTCAGTAAGAGGCAGCTGCTGAAGGTAAAATGGAGCTGATGCATGCTGGGCTTTTATTATTTCTGTTTTGTTCTGCCTTAAGTTATCAGTTTAAGAGTGGAGGTGGTTATGGTCTGTTTGTGCAAGATCCTGAATTAGAGTGGGAGAGAATGGAGACAGTGATAGGGGAAAAAGTGACACGAACCCGTGCAGCCAAACCCAAATTCTGGAGGAGTGCCTCAAGTACTGGAACGCCTTCACCACCTGAAGCAAAGAAAGTTCGTAATTATGTGGCTGTCTCATCTGCCAAAGATCAGAAAGAAGCTTTCAAGCCAGAAAAAGGTGCAAGACCTCTCCCTAGCTCAGTCAAGGAAAATTTACTTGGAGGTTTTGTCGCTGATAGCGGAACTGCAAAGGCAGCAACCAGACCAAGGATGGTTGAGGTGCTGTGCCATGTTGACAGAATGTATGTAAGGATCAGAAGAGAGATCTTTAAGAGTAGGGATGCATACAAATATTTGAAACTAGGAAAATGTCCTGTCAACCAAGGTACCAAAGAACATTACTACCTTCTCTACCTTCTGACAACTGACTGTGGATTCAAGATAGAGGTAAGTAAAGGTGTTTTTATTTGCCCTTAATCTCAGTTGAAAGAATTTTGTGCTATTTATGACAAACCAACATGAAGGTTTGTGTTTCAGAGTAATGTAGATGAACGGACCTTTCGCAATGTGCTCCACTACAAAGTGGCTGGCCCAGTTACAAGAGAAATGCCATTTGACATTCCCTTGAAGTGTAGATTTCCCAGGTAAGGTTTCTTTGAGAGATTTTTTTTTTTTTGGGGGGGGGGGGGGGGGGG
>JAPZDY010000020.1:20600366-20622188 GCA_029783645.1 Ctenochaetus hawaiiensis | reverse complement strand
TATTATTATTATTATTATTATTATTATTATTATTATTATTATTATTATTATTATTATTATTATTATTATTATTATATTCCTTAATTTGACTAAATCTGGAGAATCAAAACCATATACTGATTCTGACAGAAACAGAACCTGAGTTTAGAGACAAGTTTTCAAATTGTTATCTGTTCTTCCCAATTTTCTACCAGAATAATCATCACCTTTACATTAGACTCAACTCCTGACCTCTAGGGAAAGGACCTGGCCCCAGGTGTAAACACTGACTTGAACTTACAGTTGTAACAACAGTCCCATCTACTGTACAGATGTTGTTATCTCTCTGCTTCTCTCAGGTTGAAGCAACAAGGGACGAGGGAGCAGTTCAGCTACAATGAGGTATGTCTCTGCAGCAGATGTCACAGTGGGCAAACATGTAACACCAGCTTCTTAGGCAGGTTATAAATACTTTCGTAGATTTTCACACTGTTAACACCCACTGTGAAACTTAACACCACCCTTTATAGCTGACCTTGACTTCATGCAGGTGTCATTACCTCCACTGATTGAAAACTGCTAACCCAGCAGGTAGAATGACAATGTGGTACAGCAGGTGTGGTGCCATTAAAAAATGTTTTTTTAGGCTTCAGGGGAAGGTTTCATTCCAGCTGCAGCTGTCTGTATTATCTGTACTCCTACTGTTTTTTTTTTCAACTATGCAAAAATAAAAAGCAACAACAGAGCGCACACATCACACCTGCGGATATTTTTAAGCCAGTCACATCAGGACACTGAGCTCATCTGAAGTGTTTGTTTTACACCATAGATTTTCTGCCAACATAATGATGCTGACACATCATTCACACGACCCAACGACTTCTCCTTCTCTCCCTTTTCTAACTGTAGGTGGTGCTGAAGGGAGCAAGCAAGAAACTGAGCCTGCTAGGAGTAAGTCACTCTTTTGCAAAATCTCTCATGCTTTTAAAGCTTGTGTTATGCATGTATGTTCAAACCTGAGCGAATTTCATGTCACCTACACTGTTTCCATCAAGCTCAGATAATCCACACTGAGCAGGGATGGTTCCAATCAATTTCTCCTCTCAGATGTGATTAACATGCAGCACACACTCTGAGGAGACGTCCTGAAAATATCTTGCATCTCAAATGCAGTGATTTCAAAAACATGTCAGGTGTTGGACATGTGCCTGCTTAAATATCTACTTGTAGCAAAATTTAGGAGTCCAGGAATCATGCAGTCTTTTAATATGCTGAAAAAACTGTCTGTTCTTTGTTTCCTGTGATTTCTTAAAACACTGCCTTTTTTTCCCCCTCCAAGGCAGTGGTGATGATTTAAGAGTATTTTAGGTTTGATTTCAATGTTCTATTACCGTTTTTATAAATGGAAACATGGAAACAGTCCCGTTTCCTGCAAACATATAAAAGCCTCATTTCGAAACACTGGTACATAATCGCCCTGTGCTCTGAGTCAGGGTCAAATAAAATTTAGTGCTCAAATTAACTAACTGCTGAGATAAAAGCCTGCTGATGAATAAAGATGGAAGTAAAAATAACTTTGATACATTTTATCACAGACAAACTATCTTTGCTGTTATTTCTGTTCTTGCAGCAAACCTGTGCAGTGTGTCTGGAAGAATTCAGGACCAGAGATGAACTGGGGGTGTGCCCATGCTCACATGCATTTCACAAGAAGTGAGTGTCATTAAACAGAAAAATAGAACTAAATAAATGTAAAAAAGTAATTTAGCAGGTTGGGAAATATGTCTATTTTTTTCTCTTAATGCAAAAAATACAGATTTATCAGCCTACATATACATCAGAAAACATTATAAGTACAATACTTTGCATCA
Organism: Ctenochaetus hawaiiensis; assembly: GCA_029783645.1. Taxonomy (NCBI): domain Eukaryota; kingdom Metazoa; phylum Chordata; class Actinopteri; order Acanthuriformes; family Acanthuridae; genus Ctenochaetus; species Ctenochaetus hawaiiensis. The sequence goes on along the minus strand of JAPZDY010000020.1, from coordinate 20,620,338 downwards.
CATTGTGTTTATTTTTTTAACTTCTCTCCAAACATTTTTTCTGTCTTGCAAACTACTAGAAATTTAACTTGTGGTATATCAGATTCTGTTTTAATGTCAGATTAACTTCAAGCTACTGTTTTTTAAGCTGATGTGATTAAGTTCCTGTTTTTGTCCTGTCAGGTGCCTGCTTAAGTGGCTGGAGATCCGCAGCGTGTGCCCCATGTGTAACAAACCCATCCTCCGGCTCCACACAGACGCTCCCCAGGGTGCTGAGGGTCCACTGGACCCGGAGGAGGTGTGAACGAGCTGGGAAAGAAAAAACTGGGCTCCCCTTACAGAGAAAAATAAACACACACATTAAATACACTAGGGATGATGGACAGTGGTCATTTTAAAGACATCTCACAAGAAATGTTGATAATGATCCCAAGTGGCCGCCCTGCTGCTGACCTCTGAGCAATAGGCCTTGATGGGAATTGGACTTGGACAGCACCTAAATGAATTGTCAGATCAGTCAAGGATCAGTCAGTTGGATGAATAGGACCTTTTCATAAAATGCTCCAAGTTCTATTTCCATATTGCACTGTTCACCAAAAAAACAACAAAAAAAAAAAAAACGCCAGGAAAAGGAGCCACATCAGAGAGCAGGATATCATTGCCACTGTCACTGGACGACGAGTGCAGCACTGCCAGAGACCAACAACACTTCAGGCATTGAGCAGGACATCTGAGCACAGGATCAGTATGGATACCTCTAATATCTCAGGGGTGTTACCAATACAGCCAGCACAAACCATGTCAGTCACCCTATACTCCTGTGCCACACATGCATCTTCAATACTGCCAGTGTAGGTGAGACGCTCCAGCAGTCAGAGGTAGCCACAACCTCAGGCTGAAAACAAGACCAGTGGGATTTCAACCACAACGATTTCAGTAGACTATATTGTTACCGATTGTGTCACAGGCCCTTTCCTTTTAAAAAGAGACTGATAGAAAACTAGTCTTGCCTGTATGTATTGTATGTAAACATGTCCCTATATATTGTTATTTTGTATTTGTTGCTTTTAAATAAAATGTCGTAATGTATTGTAATGGTGCAGTTTTATTTGAAGGCTGCCCAAACTAAACGGAAAGAAAATGCTTCTTCAAATGTGTAGAACTTTGTGTGAGCCAACAGCCATGGCATCATCATATCATAACATCATACAAGGTTGATAAGCACAAACTCATTCTCATACAAACTGACTAGACTGAAGTTGATGAAATGTTAAATACCAGTTTGATTTACACAAATATGGGTGATCTTGAACAACTTCTTTGTTGTTTCTGCAACATTACAGCATCAAACTCAGACATTCAAATTCAAAAGTCATTCAGTCCACAACAATAAAAAGAGCTGAATTAAAAGCTGAGAAGCTGATCATTTTCTGTGGGAACCTGGATGAGCATTCAGACTCACAAACTTTTATTGGACATGTTAGATTCAGATCGAGTCTAACACACTGCGGTCCACACACATACACTGTGTGCATTACTGTGTGTATCTGGTCATTAGCTGGCAGCCTCTGTGCCTTTTGCTTCCACGAACTCCATGGCTTTCTCTTTGACTGCCTGGATGCTCTGCGGGGTGCCGTGCTTCTTCTCGTACTCCAAGTAGCGTTTGAAGAAGAACTTGATCTTTTTCACTGAAACACTCAGGTGGATCACGCGATCAAAGAGAGCCCTGCAGGAGACAGGAAGGTGGAAAACATCAAGGCTGACTAGTTTATGTGGGTTTGCATATTTTAGCAGTTTAACTATCAGTCAGATCCCTGACAAATTGGTTTGAACACTTTGTGGAACACAGTCATGTGAAAGCTTTTTTATAAATGGGCTTAACATCACAATATAAAAATCCATGTTAGTTGACACAGTTGTTTTGCAAAATGACTGCATGCTCTTTTTTTTACATTTTATGTGGCATCCTCAACTTTTTGTTTTCAGGGTTATAAATTATGTATTTAAGCAATAAACCAAATTAATGTAATTTAAACTACAATCAAAAAAATCTTCAGTGAAAATTGTGGCGCTTGGACTTTAAATTACAGATCTAACACTCAAGATTTTTTGCAGTGAGTAAAATAGTAAGAATGGAGAGCCAATAAGCAAAGCAGGCTCACCTGACTTCCTTCTGTGATCCATGTTTGACCATGAGGTCGATGAAGACGGACCAGAGGTCTGTACGTTTCGGGTAGCTGGTCAGGACTTTGTCAAACATGGCGTGACCCCTCTCCACGTTACCATAACGAAACTCCAGCTGCGCAAACTTGCCAATCACATCCACACCTGAGAGGAAGCACGACAAAATGAAAAGATTCAAACACAGCTGGAACAAGGAGACAGAACCTCGGCTCTGATGTTGACTGAACAGTTGAAAGGATGAGAGCTGGCTGCTTTCAGTCAAAAGTGGGTTTAGGGTCAAATAAAAACAAATATACATTAAACTGTCTTGCAGCTAAACTTGTATTAATAGTCACACAGGCCTATTTGTGACATAATGTCCTTATTGCTTGGACAGGCCATCTTACTTTCTTTGGAGGGCAGACTCTTCAGCGCCCTCTGTAGAAGAGCACTGGCAGCATCACTCTGACCCTGCTGGAGCAGGAAGGTGCCGTAGCTCAGCCACACTGCTTTATTCTGACGGAAACGCTTCACCATCGTCTTATACATGCCCTCAGCCTCCTGGATACAAACACAGAGGTAGACATGCTGACGCTAGTGGCTACAAAACATGGTACCTAAGGATAAATCACAACAAATATGAAGGCTGTCTCAAGTACGATGTCAAAACACTCAGAAATTCATACCTTGATCTTGTCAGACTTAGCGTAGATGTCGGCCAGCTGCTGGTAAACAGGCATGGGCTCACAGAACTGCAGCGCTCGCTCAAACACTTTCTTTAGGCTCTCCTCCGTGCCGTACATGTTCTCCAGGTTCAGCAGGGCCACCCACACATTCAGCTTCTCCTGCTCTTCCCTGGAGCCAAAACAGGACAAGTTTTACAAAAAACACAACCAACTGCTCCAACTGTTTCTCTCCATCCATCAACACAATCATGGATGCAAAACAAATGAGCATACTTCAACAGATGTGATACACAACTCACTCCTCCTCTCCCCGACAGCTAAGGTATGATGCACACAAAAAACACTCATTCAAATAAGTTCTAACTAACTAACTGGTCACTTTAGTTGTAAAAATACAAACAAAATCCAAGAGATGAATATCTTTCTAAATAATAAAAAAACATCTATCAGTCACCTGAAGGAGATGGTTTTGAGAGCCCTCTCAGCCACAGCACGAGCCTGCTCGATCTGGGTGGCCTGTAGATGGTGAGCCATGTACTGGAGCCAGAGCAGGGAGCTGTTGGGGGAAGCCAGGAGCAGGCGCTCGAAGGCAGCCACATCCTGGGGCCGCAGGCTGGGATCCATCAGCTCGGCCTCCCGCTTTACCAGAGCCTTCTCTGCTGCCTTCTTCTCTTGCTCTTGCTCATGGCGAGACTTCTTCTGGGGCTGGCAGACAAAAAAGTAAGAGAATGAGTAGTGAGTGTGGTGGAGGAAACTATTCAGATACAGAGAAGGAAAATTACAAACAAGACTTGCATCTTTATGGTCAGCTCACCTTGCTGCCTCCATCTTGGCCTTCTCCATCACTGCAGTCCCCGTCCTCCGCAGCAGTGGCAGGCTTCAGGGAGCTCAGTCCCACGTCCCAGGAGAAACCTGCTGCCACCTGCAGTCTGGATGGACCTGCTGAGCTGTGCGTCACCTGCTGAGAGAGAGAGGAGGCGAAATCTGTTTTCAAGCCTCTGGATAATTGACATTACTGTACCAAACCAATGGAGATTTATATGACTGTCTAACACTGAGCAGCAGTGTAATGAGCTTACTTTTACAGAACCGGATTTGCATTCCTCATCTTCCTTATCCTCCTCTTCTCTGAAGTAAACCTCCACTCCGCTGTCGTTGTCGTCTGTCTTTGCTTTTGTTTTCTTCTTCTTCTTTGGGACATTAGTCTCTGCTTGTTTCTGGTAAATAAAGCACAAAACACAGCAGTGAGTGCTTCAGTGTCCATTATATTAAAAGTGCAGAGTATGCAGGGAGCTTTTAACTCAGACTAAGATCAAAGCAGCATTTATTTCTGTCAGACCAAACGATTATGAATGATTGATAGCTGAAGAAGCCATTGATCTGTGAGGAAGTGGTTTTCATTTATTGAGCACTGTTCACCTCCAGGGCCTCAGCTAGCTTAAAAGGCTACAGCATCTTTATTATTTCATGTAATGCTGTTTGATGTTAGTGTGAAAGGAAACTGAGGCAATTTGTTACCTGTTCGCTCTCAGACAGCGTGCGTTTCTTCTTCCTCTGAGAATCATGTTTCTTCTTCTCCTCTCCGATCAAACGTAGTGGTAGACCAAGAGATTCCGGAAGGACGTCTGACTTCCCGGTGTCCTCTGGGAGCAGAGAGAGGTCCACCAGCTCCTCCTCTTTGTTGATACTGTGGACAAGAAAAAGGGAGCAGATGAAATGATGAGAGCATCAATACTACTATTGGCTGCTATCTAAAGCTACACAGGACGAGATCCACTTTAAAGACACACCATCACCACTACACAACTAGACTCTTCTTCTTTTTTAAAAGTCAGTTTCTAGGGTCTGGTATGAGGACTTTAACCTTTCTCACTCTAATTTTAATACCACAAAATCAAAAGTCTGTGCTGTACCTGAGGATCTTGGTAGTGAGCAGCATGTTAGGGGGCAGGCGCTCAGAGAGGACCTTGTGGTTGTTGACAAAGTACTTGGTGGACTGCTGAAGCTGGGCTCTTCCTGTGATGCTCCCTGACAACCTGGAAGATAAACATTAAATATGGAATGAGGGGGAGGATTTATGTCATGATCACTGCTGAATAACTACGCTGAAACTATATTAAAACTACAAAATATGAGACATTTGTTTGTTTTTAAGGAATTTTTGCATTTATGTATCTATCTGTCCAGTCTGATGCCAAAGAGAGTGAAAGCTGAATATCAGTGGTAATAAAAAAACGTTACCTGATGAAGACCCCCTGCTCTCCCACAGACTTGACATAACCTCTGATAAGCTGGCCTGTCTTCAGTTTGCCTGCAGACAAAACTTCAGGGTCCTTTACTTGCTTGGCCTGCTGTGGGTTCAGCCTGAGGGAGCAGAGTTACAGACAAACGCATGTTGTAAAAAAAAAACATACCTGTCCTAAAAAGCTTTAAATTTGTTCCAGAAACTCAGAAATCCAATGAAACTTGCTCATACCTTGACGGACGTAGAGATAACTGCCACATGCCATTTTCAATCCCGAGAAGAAAACACCTGAGGCAAAAGATGAGGCAAATACATTCTGACTCTGCACTGCACACATAATCAAAGCAGCTTTTAAAGTTTGCTTGTGGTACTAAACAGTCAGTTATTACAACAATACAATTTTCCCTGACTATAAAAAGCAATAAATAACATTAAAATTCAACATGCATCATAGCACTGTGCTGCAAGAGGGGTGAAAAAACTGGCATGTTCACCCAGGTGTCATGTTTCCACCTCTGCCACCTTTGGAGCTAAAGCTGATAAATACCTGTGACTACTGCCAAGTTATTTGGAATGATTACTAAATGCACCCTTTCCAGACCAAAGGCAAAACGGAGTGGGTGTTACTGGTTTTCCTATTCAGGGAGAAAGACATTTGACATTTCAACTGTTTTGTTGCATTTGAGTTACTGAGCTACTGACCTGAGCAGCTGATCCTTACTGTACCCGTCCAGGGGGTTTGATCTGTAGGCATCAGCCAAGTCAGTGACAGCAACAGTCCCCATGCAGCCAAAGGGCAGTTTAACCAGGAGGCCAACTTGGGACTGAATGTTAGTCACCATCCCGAGAGTGACACTGCCTTTCTCCAGGCTGTGGACACCTGAAAAAATAAACGGGACAGTAACAGTAAGAATCAGCATGTAAAATGTGGTGACAGTAAACAATAAAACTGTAAACAATAAAAAAAAAACAGTCTGAGCTTCAGCAACCTGTGAGTGACAGCACTAAGCGTTGAGGTTTGGAGTTCACTTCCACCACTTTGGCACGAACTGCTTGGCCCAGTTTGTACAGTTTCTCTGGGTGGCCGGCATCCTGAAAATAATCAGAGTCCAAACTGTCACAGCTGTTCTAAATGAAGGTTTATCTATTTTTTTCTCTTAAACTACAATGGCCTGTGCAAAGCAGTAAACTTACTTTTGGATCAGTAATCATGGCCAGCAGCTCAACTGTCCCAGTCACACAAGGATCAGTGGTGACTTCTAAAGACTTCTTTTCTGGATTTAACTGCAGACAGAAGCATGAACACACTGAAACCATCAACTGTCTTTCTGCTCCTTTAAAATGTGTTTTTAATTTGAGTTCTTTCAATACAAAGAGTATGTTTTGTGGAATCTGAAGAAGTAAAGCAGCAAGCTGATTTTTCCAAACTCACCTTTGATACAAAGCATGTTATTTCCTCCCCTACTTTATAGCTTTCTAGTTTCTCCTTTGCTGTAACTGGTTTGAAATCTGTACTCTTATCCAGTTTGCTGCAGAGAGGAAAAAACAGAAACAAAACATGTTGGAGTGGAAATGACAACCGATAAAAAAACACATACACATAAACATTTTTTTAAACTGTTCAATGGATTAATAAAAAAACAAATGGCAGAAGACAGCAATGTCTGAAAGACTGGTTGTAAAATGGAAACATTGTTGATTCAATAATTTCCTTGAAGGTTAAAAAACACTCAGGTTATCATGCCATACAGTATGATGATGTTGGTCATGGTTTTTACAGTGTACAACGAACTTCAGTTTATGATTACCTGGATATAAGTGTGAGCTCAGGGATGGTGTATGTAAATTTAGGATGGGAGAACGGCAAATATCTGAAATAAGACAGATCAGATTATTTCACAGTGAAAATGTAATAAAATAAACAAAGCACTTGCATACATTTTCAAATACATGTTCATTTTTACACTTTCACACTGCAAATATGATAATGAATGGAAAACAACAATGTAGACTAACAAATGTCTACGTCCTTAATGTGTGATGAGAATATGTACCTGTGACTGGAGGCTTCCCGTCCTCCGATGACCCTGGCAGTGACCACGCTCCCCACTTTAACTGTGGATGTGGGGAAAGATCCCAACCGCACTTGTGTGACCTCCAGCACCTCAGAGACGTGCACGCTGCCCGTGCTGCCGTCCTCGAGTGTGACCTGGATGGAGGTAGGCTTCACTGTCCGCACTTTACCCTGCACGATCTCACCAAAGCAGAGACCTTTAGAGCCTATTTGAGTCTCTGAGGTTGTGCGCTGTCGTTTTGGTGCACTGCGCTGCCATGACACTAGAGGGAGCCCCTGCATCTCCTGACAGCTGGGTTCTATAACTTCAACAGCCAAATTCATCCCTGCCTTCAGCTTCTCTGACTCAGACAGGAATATGTCGTTCAGGTGGCTGCTCGTCTGGATCACAGTCAGCTGCGCTGTATCATCCAGTGAGATGACAGCAAAGTCTTTGTCGATGTGCTGCACCATCGCCGTGTACTTTGATCCCTCTGTTAACTGTCAAAACACATATGAGAATGCACATGATAAACGTTCAGTGACTACAGGAAATGATTAAGCTCTGACCCTGTAAAAGCTCTGACACACCATCTACATGCGTGTGAAAATGTGCGCTGCTCCAGAAAAGGAGGTGTATTTTCAGTCCAACTTCGTACAGCACATTAAGAGCCTGAACTTTGTCATGGCTTTGAAACAACAAAATGGCATTATGAAAAGTAACACTCACAGATTTCTTCTTCATCACCAGTTTGGAGAGAATGGACACATGGACACATGTGGACAGGAAGTCAACATGGAGGACAACTGCAGTAACTTTCTGTCCTGGAGTCAAAGTAACACCTGGAACCAACAGATGAGTATATCACTTCTGTCATCTCTGAGAATTAAGATGACTCTCCAATCACAGATGAGTTTAAATCACAGCACAGGGGATGCACCGAGTTTACTTCATGAAGTGTCCCATAGGTGAGGGGTTAAAGGGCTATTTCACTGATTTTACATGTAAGATCAGACTAACATTCATGGTAAGCGTTGCTCAGGATGTGACAAAGGAGGTACAATGTCTTCTTTGACTTCTCTGGAGTTTGATTTCTTTGAGAAATGAGCACACACCAGTCAGGAAAAGTGCAAGGAATGAAGCTATTGAATTATGAGAAATGCGGGATCCAGTGTTTTTGGAAGTTTGAACCACATTAGGCACTAAAAGTTTGGACATTCCGGCCTTGGCTGCAAAAAAATTTGACTACTCTCTCCCCCAACAGTGTAAACATGCAATACTTAACTGAACTGCAGTTTAATCATATAAAATAATGCACTAGTATTGTTTACCACATTTTTGGTTGGTGCAATTATACCATTAAAATCAGATACTAGTCTGTTTCTTTTGTGATATCCAGACATATCAAAGATATTTAAGTGACAGCAAAGACTTTGATTACTGACACAAAAGAGAGAAGCATTTTCTAGAAAAAAAGTCTCTATAAACTTCCACATTTCTCTGGTCAAATACACACCCATGACATGGTGCTTGGTGGCCAGTATGGTCGCACGAGCCAAATCATCAGACCTGAAGGTGGCACCACTGTCCTTCACAGCATCTACAGTCAGCTTCAGCTTCTGCCCAACAGACAGAGCAGCCAGCTGCTGGCGGAGATCACTGCTGTCTGAGAGTCAGAGAAAAGATAACAAGGGTTTGACACATTAATGAAAAATTCAATGGCTTAAATATCAGATTTTTACAAAAACTACATGTCTATTGTTTATCATCACATGATAAACTCACAAAAAGAGAGACAGAACGATGACATTATACCTCTCAAAGCCAACATTTCAGCCACAGCTCTTCTCTCCTGGTGACCATTAATGAGTCTGGTCTGGGCATCACCGACTGCAGAAATGACCTCTGAAATCTTTAGCGTGACCAGGAAACGGCGCTTTTCCTCATCCAAGTTGGTAACCTTGGCGATTACTGTCTGGCCCTGCTGGAAGGCTGTTGTCGCATCACTGATGAACTTATCGGTCATAGCCTGAAAAGACACAGACCAGACGAATAGTTTTAGTCAGAAAACATCGACTCAGATACAAAGATTCTCAGATTAGAAGATGCAAATAAAGCCGTGTACTCACAGACTTGGGTGCCAGCCCAACAAGGCCATACGGGAATTCAACAAAAACGCCGTAAGACATGATGTTCTTGATCCAGCCAATCATCTGCAATCCAACTGTAACTTCAGAGAAATCCTTGGCAATTACTCCTTCCTCCAGAGACCATCTCACTGTTGGCTTCTTGGTGAGAGTCTTTTACAGAAGAACAGTTAAGGAAAACAAAAAACTTTCTTGCTGTTCACAATTTACTTTCTCATAAACACCAAAAGCCAAAAAAAATGCTAGAATCAATAAAAGTAAAGGTTTCTTTTTCCAGAGATCAGATCCACACAAAAAGCTACAGACTCTTTGAGACCAGGATACAATATTCTGTTTGTTTTTGCTGAAGCAGACGAGGTTCGAGATGTTGTCTCCTTCCTGCAGGCTCTCCCACAGCAGAGGGCAGTTGGATATGTGATCGGAAAGGTGCATTGTGGGTAGCACTGCATGGATCTCTTCAGGCAGGATGACCACCTCCAGGCCATTGACTGACTTCTTCAGCACCTTGGCCTCCAGCCTCTACATCACACAGACACATGAGCTGGGCTTAATATATTGAAAAATTGAAATATAAGGAAAAAGGAGATGCGTGCGGTCTTTCACTTACCCTCCCCACTTCACAGTCAAACTGAGGCTTGGCAGCTTCCTTGGTGTCTCCCTCCACTGTGGCTTTAAAAGACAGCACCATCTTTGCCTTATCAGGATCACACTGAAGAACTTTAGCTTTTAAAACCTGGACAATTGATGAATATGAAGAACTTATTAAAAGCCGAGTAATTTACAGTCAAAAGCTTGTTTCTAATGGTTCCCAAACATCATTACTAAAGACACTAAAAAACCTTTTAGCAGGTCAGTAAAAACAAACACAATCCTCTGTGGTTATGCCGTTTGATCTCCTCACCTGCCCTACGTAGAAGACCTCCTCTGGGCTTATGATGGGCTCTGAGCTGAGCTCATTGAGCGGCACCAGGCCTTTAACACTGTTGTAGAAACGAACAATGCAGCCAAAGTCTTTGACACACACGATGTAGCCGTGGGACACATGACCAGGGCGGGCATCAGCATAGCTCAGGAACAAAGGCAGAGAGCTCTCAACCATGGCCTTCTTCCTGGTCAGGTACAACCTCTTGTTCTCAACATCTACTGACAGCACCTGCAGGAGAGTATTTACACACAAACATAAAACAAATAAGAGCAAGATAAATGATGATTTGAAAATCTGCCAGACAGCTAAAACAGCAGCTTACAGACTGTATTCTTATGGTCTTCTGAGTGAGCAAACAAAACAAAGCAGAGACAGTGGACTGACCCTACATTTGATCTTCATGCCCTCCGTGTACTTTTTCTCTGGGTTCTTGAGGACGATATCAGACAGGTGAGTTCGAGGCACCAGGCCTTTAATGTGGTCGGACAGATGCACCACCATGCCATGCTTCAGCAGGACTGATACTGTCCCCTGAGGGCAGAGACACATGGCAGACACAAGACAATATGTGAGACAGACAACAGCAGAGATGAGAGAGCAGAAAAAGACAGAAAACTACCAAAGGAAAACAGTGAGAAAGGGAAGTTAAATTAAGCTTTGATCTTTTGTTTTTGGGCTCATTTACAGCAGTTTACACAGATCTTAGACTGCCATTAGACCTTTAATATCTTTATCTTAAATTACTACACTGGGCTCCTAAGTCAAAGATATTGTTTATACTGCGTTAATCAGTATCTAGGACCTCTTTCACATGGATTTTAACTCAACAGATTCAGTAAGCATGGATGCTCTGTCTAAAGGCCTGTTAGCAAAAGTTTTCATTTGTGGTTTGAGAAGAAAAATGAATTTTGGAAAAGTCCACCCTTGAACAGGTGGTGATGCTTTATCCTTACCTCTACAATCTGACCAGCCTGGAGATCATGATATCTATAAAAAAGCCTCTCAATCACACTCCTGAAATAAAGACAAGAGATTCATGTCAAATCATCACATAAGGGAAGTGAACTGAGGCGACTGAATTAGATGCCTACATGCTGTTTTACATACTTGCGCAGACTAACAAAATAAATTTGGTCCATGGGGCTGAAGTCCAGGATCCTGCAGGTGTGCTCAGGCATGGCCAGCACTCTGTTTTCATTAGGTGGCTCATATGACTCCTTCAGGTGGTTCCTCTGTCAAAAAAAGGTGGATTAAATGATCACTAAATCCTCAGTCAGCAGAATATTTGCAGAGGGTATTCATATAATTTCTTTCTTCTTAACAGTCAAGGCAGTATAAACCCTTCTTGACTTTTAAAAGCATCATCCTGACTCACATGCACAAAGGCCATCGTTTTGTCTGGTAGTTCCAACATTGCTCCTGACATGTGGTGCATAACTGTCATCTTGCAGCCCTTCACCACCTCCCCAATGCGGTCACCTCCTGCAGGAGACGGGTCAACTCTGGTGCCGAGCTGAACGAGGTAACCACGCAAGCTCAGGGCCACCAGGCGGGTGGACGGCTCCACATACAGCACGCAGGCTCGCACCTGGGTGGAATGATGCAAAACAGGGTTAGCCTGCTGAGTTTACACAGCATCATCTAAGATTATTTTAACAAGGCATTTGGATCCAGTTTATCAATTAAAGTGACAAATGAAAGACATAAATGATGCACTGTCTCACATAAACTAAACAAATCAATGTGTCAGGTCAGTTTTACCTCGGTCCCCACAGTGTAGCTGGGTGCCTGTTCTGGCTCCATGTGGAGGAAGTCCACCTGGCCACTGAAGGAGGACAGGAATTCCAGGATCAGACCATGTTTAGTCACCTGCAGAACAAACATGTTGACTTTAAATTACACACAGCTACAAATTAAGTTGTTAAAGCCAGATTTAGACTGTCACGGAATTTTAATCATAGGGGAAAAAAAGGACATATATTTCCATCATTTTAGTAAAAGAAGGTTAAACTGCATTCCTACATTAAAAGTTTTCTTTACCTTTTTGATTGTAGCTTTGACCAGAAGACCAGGCAGAAGGTTAGTGAGGTTCCAGCCCTGCTCAGATTCAGGACAGGCCTGGGCAACAGTCGGTGGGCTGTCAGAAAGGCGGACCACACGACCTTCGTTCTTCACTTCTTCTAGTTGAGAAGTCACATACTGACCCACTTTCAGCTCTGGAAACATTAGCACACACATGCTTGAAGGATATACTGACCCTTCTTTTCAATCCATTACTTTTGAAAGTTTCTATAAAAACTGGAAAAACACTAAAAGCATTCCAACGAGTGGGACCAATTCCTTTGCAAATGAGAGGTTCTTTAAAATACTTTGCCATACCTTCTGGATGATGTTTGTCTTTTGCTGCTTTCTTGGGCAGGAAAGCTTTGGTTCCATTAATGCCAATGTCCACTATGTAGCCATGATCCTCCACACTCTCCACACATCCACTCAAGACCTGAATCGTCACAAGAGAACAAAATAAAAACAAAATTGTTGAATAAAAAAAGGAAAGCTGAATGTTAAAAGTGTTAAACCAAATATTTGAGTGAAGATCTTCATTTCTGACTCACCATGCCAGCTTTCAGAGAGCTTACAGTGAAAGCCTTGTTAACCAGCTTTGGATTGACTGACAGCTGGATGCTTAGAGAGCCTCCTTTAGCTACATCCACCTTGGCAACCACACACCTGAACACCATGCCAGGGTGGAAGAGGTGTTGCAGGGAGCAAATTTCCTGTGATGTAAAATTACAAGATCCAACTCTTAGATATTTCCTTCAATTTAAATCTTATGTCACCAAAAATGAAAGAATAAGCCTTGGTCTATTGTAGGTCACTATCTGATAAGAGACTCTACACATAGAATAAAACCAAAAAGAGTAAACTCACAAAAGTCTTCCTATATAAAGATTCTGACATAAAGCTGAACCTGGACTTTTTCAGAAAATCATCAAATGTTTGCACAGACAGCATTAACTCTATTATCACCTCCAACAGTATAATTTAGTCAACACTCCGCATGCCTACCTCTGGATCAGTTGAGTCCAGCTGCTCGCTGAGTAGCTTGGCATACGAGTCACAGATGTTCCTGATGCTGAGGAAGCCTTGCAGGCCACAAGGCAAGCTAACTGTCACCTCAAAGTCTGTTACCTCCTTCACACAACCAAGCATCAGCATACCCTCCTTCACATTCTGCATAGAGCAAAACACATGAACAATCAAGACACTGTGTTGAAACCCCCTCAGCTTACAGTGATGTTATACTAACAACAATATTACTGAGAATATAAGTCTACTTAATACATTTTTAATACAGACATATGATTGTTTTTTTTTTTTAAAAAAAGTATTACCTTGACATGTAGAATTTCCACACACTTGGTTGCAGCATTCAGCGTCAGACCCTCTTCTTTTCCTTTGCCTGTCTTTGGCTTCTTGAGCTTCTTGCCCTCATCTTTGACTGCCCCCTTTCTTTTCTTGGTTTCTGTTTGTTCATTTGACTGCAACAGAGAAGCCAACTATTGTTAATTAATTACTTATACTAGTTACTAATACATTCTTAATTGAGACCAACCATACAAAAACAGCACAAGCTATAGAGCATTTGAAAGAAAAGATTTAAAAGCGCTGATGATAAAGAATGCAACGTGTAATCCACTGATGAGAATGAGAGGGCTACACTGTCATTATTCTCCGTTGAGGATTACAATAGTATAGACCCAGAAAGACAGGAGACAGAGGAACTCTACCTGAAACAAATTGTCCACTTCTGTCCGCTGTATCACTGTTTTACTTTCAGTGGGCTTCTTTGCCGTCCCTCCTCGAGGGAAGTCCTCCTCCACAGATGCCATGTTCGATGTAACTTCAGAAGTCTGTGAAATCAAAGCCATTGTCAATATACAGCCAATATAAAGACCATTTTAAACCTTTCACCACTCTGATAATGTGAAATGTTATACTATGCTGGGTAAAAAATGAGTGCAGCTAAGCATCAGACCAAGAATCCCCTCATGTGGAACTCTGCATTCAAGCGTTACAGATGTCTTAAAAGTGAAAACAATGACGACAGACGCAAAAGAGCCTGGTTTTCTTAACAGATGTTATTTATATCATCAGATGTAAGTCTTATTATTTTGACCTGTTTAAGAATACAACCTCGTCTAGTCGGATCCGTTGCACTTCTGCTGTACGTACAGTTATCCATCAAAATGCACGGTACAACATTAGCTACCTGTGTAACTCGGGCTAACCACAAAGCAAGTTTTCCCAGCAAACACAGTGATAGATTAAATCAAAAGAACCTCGATTTGGATTCAAACAAAAAGAGAGTTTCTTACAATGTTTAACATTAAATGTACTCTTTAAGTTAAATCCCGGTGTGTGGATACAGAAAACTCACATGTTATTCAGCAACACGCCATGATCACAACCCGGAAGTAAACCTGCATGGGCGTTTCATCTTTAGTCCAATCAAAGACAAGAGCGAATGATTGACATTATTTTAAGCCATTCGGTGGTCGTTTCAGACCTCATTTTTGATTGGCGTTGGTATTATCTAATAATAACACATCTTTAGTTTGCTAAGAGTAGGCGGAATTTCCGTGTGAATTTAGCATTGCGGCCTCTGCTGAAGGGCACTTGTCTTTTCCGTTTTTAACCGGGGTCGTGTGTACCTTAGAGGTAAGTTTTGGCACATTTAGAGACTACTGAGCCCATTAACTGTGATTTAAATGTGTAATATCCGTGCCACATTTAAAACACTTCTTTGAAAATGTACTGATTCACTTACGGTCTTGAAGTTCAATTCGTTAGCTAGCTAACCTGGTAAGCTATCGCTAATTTACTGTAAGCTGTGCTAGCTTACAAGCTCTGCAACTTTGACCGATCAAAGTCAGTCTGAATGAAAGCCCTGCTATCTGTGCATTCACTAGCTACATTTAAGGTAACCCAACAAAATGCACTGTTGTGTTGCAGGGAAAACCTCGGGCTCAACCCATTGACATCAAATTTTACCGAAGTAGCATGTCAATCCTACCACCAGTAAACTTGCACATTCTCTTATATAATTACGCTGGCAAATTCAGTAGCTTATGCTAGTTAACAAATTCAAGAAGTTTTTTCCTTCTTGTAGAGGGCCAACATACAACACTCACTCTTTGAGGTATATTACTAATGAGCATGGGATTTCCCAGTCGTCTTTCCTATGCAATTATTTAACAACGTGCAACACCTATTTATTTTGTGTGACAAGTAAAATCTTCAAGTGCATATTTCACTTAAAATATCTATTCTGTATCTTTCTAAGAAGTCTGTAAAATGTCACTGTAAAAAATACTAGTTTCACGGACCAATTGGACTGCTTTTAAAGTATTAACATTACACCACAAAAATTACATTTTTGGTAATTAATTTTCTTGGCTAACTTATCGTTCGAAGCCTCATCGTGTCACACACTATTCTCAAATCAATTTTAAAAAAGTGTATGTTCTACGATAACAATCACTCTTTCACCTTTATTCTCCTTGTGGTAGGACCATTAAAAAACCATCATGGGAGGACATGACGCAGGAACGCAGCACCAGTTCACTGGCCTTGCCAAGTACTTCAATGCATACACAATCACAGGCAGGAGGAATGTAAGTTATGTAAAATTTAATTGCGAATAAATTGGATTTTTATACTGTCAATCTAAAGCTGTAGTGCCACTATGGTTTACTTATCATGCCCTTTATTTTTCTTAAGTGTGTTTTGGCCACATATGCCAGCATATTAGGCATTGCCCTTTTCTTCAAATTGAAACCCAAGAAACAGGCTGCTGTCACAGAAAAGTGATCATGTAAGTGCATTAAAGTCTCCATGACATTAGTTTTCAAATCAGCATGTAATTTAGCAAGTATTTCTGCTTCCATTTAACTCGAGACCTTTAATTTTGTCCTTTCAGGTTCCTACTTTTGCCATCATCTCTAACAGCTGGGAGTGAAGCAGACAGCTGGATGTGCTTGTAATAAAATGACTGTGTGGTTTTCCTGTAATAACAATAAAGAAAATTTATGCCCAAAACATAGAAAACACTTGTTTTATTTACAGTGTAGACCAGTATAAAAGACTATGATACAGCAATAACAGCCACATGTTGAGCAGATGTACTTGTAGCGGTAATTTTAAAAAAGTCTTCAATCACGAATAGCACTTTCCTCAGGGACGGGGACATCTATAATGAATCAGCTTACTTCGCAGCCTGAATCTGTCAGATTTCGGGCCTGGACAGGAGTTGGCTAATGTAATTTTTGTCTTCATTCACAGCTAAGTGTTAACCAGAGGTGATGTGTTGATAGTACAGTTTTGTTTTAATCTTGCGTCGCCAAAAACCTTCAGTTATCCAAAATTTGGGTACCAGAACTTTGCTTCATTTTGAAGTTTTTGTGGATTATTTTCTGATAAGTGAGTAATGTCTCATGGATTGTAGGCTCCAGCTGCCAGCAGCAGGTTTCTGCGAGTAAAGTGAAGGTGTATGACTGGGGTGGATTTTGACATGTAGGTGCCCAGCAAAAGCTCCTGGGAGTTATCTTGGAGATGGATATGTCCTGTAGCTGCTGTGAAATCATCAGTCTCTAAATCATCAAAAGCTTTCGTAGCATCCCACAGACGAACTGTGTTGTCCATGGAGCCTAGAACAAACAAGATGGAACACTGTCACTGCAAAGTATTATTAGTTAACTCCACTCAAATGTGAATATTAGCAAGTTAACTGCAAAGTCTGCAGGGGTGCGGTCTTCTGTGACTTCACACCTCTCTTAATCAGACCTAATCAATATAATAATCAAAAAATCTGGCAACAATTAAACTGAGTCAAACAGTTACTGGATATTAAACTGATGTAAAATTAAAAGACACTGTAGGTCACACACCAGAGGCAAGGATCTCCCCATCTCTGCTGAACTTGAGGGAGTGGATGGTATCAGTGTGGCCTTTAAGCTCTCCAACCATCAGTCCGTGACCGATGTCCCATAGAAGAACTCTACCATCTGTGGCTCCTGAAGCCAAGAACTTTCCGTTGGGAGAGAAAGCCAGTGCATGAATAGGGCCCTGGAAGATAAATTATAAAAGCCTGTCAATTCTGCCAGCCATGCTGCAGTTAAAATTGGTGACTCTTAACTATCTACCTCTGTGACTAAAGAAATCTCTGAACAGCATTCATAGGATACATCAGTATTTGTGGTGGTGTTTTAAGTAAACACATGGTTATGGGCATTTATGTTTACATTAACTTTCATTTTACTTGCCTCAACCCTGGTTTTGGTGTTCAATGAAAATCGCAAGTTTTGACACCTTGTGTGATAACGCAAGTATAAGTTTACTGCAATCACATGGACTCAGGCAGACAAACTCAGACTTCTAGAAGGCAAACAGTCCAACAGAATGGCAGGAGAGCAAAATGAAAAAGTCCAAAAGGGATGATGTATCGCAAGTGTTTGTGTTATTTCCAAAGAATTAAATAAAATGTATTACATGCAGCTATAAAATGCAGCCTTCTGTATCAATATTCTACTGCAAACTTAAAATTAATGTTTAAGTCCCTCAAGCATGTAAGGTCATTTATACACATCCTACATGGATATTGCTTCCTTTTTCCTTCAAGAATTTTAAGTTTTCAGCCAATCATTCCAGATGTTATTAATCTAAATAATTAGCTTCTCATCATCCTTATCTCCCTTGTGTTCTCCCTGTGTAAGGGAGCTACAGAGCCTTAGGTTGTGAATTCTCTTGCACAGGACAACAAAAAGTCAAGAGATTTTAATTTTGGATGTCAAAAGTATACTGTTTCTGTAGCCACAATTGTCTTATGTAATTTTACCATCTCAAAAATTGTATCCAGTTTGCTGTCTTCTGATGTCCACATGAGTTCATATGAATACAGCATTATTTTCATGACTTTAGACAAGCAATCATTATGGCCTTTGTGACAATGTGTGGTAACTGATGCACGGCATTATAATATGTATCCATGTAAATGGTGACACAGTGATCAGGTACTGCTCCTGACAAGTCTGACCTTATGACCGGTAAAGATGCGGACACAGTTTCCATTCAGGACATCCCAGAGCCGGATGGTGCGATCAGACGACCCTGTGGCCACGTAATTGGAGTTGGGGTGGAAGCGTGTGCAAGTGACATCAGCTAGGTGACCAGAAAACATCCGCAGAGGCTGGTAGTGATCTGTTGCCCACAGACTGATGGAGGAAGCACCACATGTATCAGTGACAGACATGTGCAGACAGACTTGCTGTGTATTCCAAGTGTGTTCACCTTTGGGTTACAGAGGAATATAGACAACAGTTTCTTACCGGGCAACTCTGTCATGTCCCCCAGAGACAAAATAGTAACCATGGGGTGAAAACTGGGTGTCCCACACTGGGTAGTTGTGGCCTTTGTAGCCAACTAGACAAGTAAATGTCTGGAGACTCCAAAGCCTGACTGTACCATCCTCAGAACTTGACAACAGGTAGTTTCTGTTACAAAAGAAGAAATTCAACGAGATTTACCCACATTATGATGTAGATTCACCCTTTTTATAAACACTTTATCAAGATTGTTTGCCCTTATAGTTATGATTAAATTTTGTAATTCAATTCTTTTTTAATTCACTCCATTTACTTGTTCAAACTATTAACATTTTCCCAAAAATGCAATCGGAGAAGGAAACTGTTTCGACTGAGTTAAATGTACTACTAAGTGCTAAACTTGGCTTTATAATGTAAGCTATAAAAGCTGATGTTTACCTGTCTGGACTGAAGCTGATGCCATACACTGGGCCACTGTGTCCATAGAGGATCTTCAGCTCACTGGCTGTTTTCTCATCCATGATCCTCTCCAGCACATCGTCTGACTCTTTGTCAATCAGGTTCAAGTCTTGAGAGAGACGAGAGGGGAAAACATTATTCATGTAAGAGAAAGTCAGAATAACAAAGGGTGAGGTTGTAAGTCATGCATCAGTTGTCACTGTACCTGCTGCAGACTTGACCTTGCGGAGCTTTTTTGGGGTGATACTCCACACCCGAACCGTGGAGTCTGCAAAGCCTCCTGCAATCAGGCTGGAGTCATCTGTGAAGTCCACTGCAGTCAAACCCTGCAGGTGGGAAAGCCACAGATACTTACAAAATACTCTCCTATGGTTTACAATGAACTGTCCAGGCTCTACCCTTTCTAAAGTGTGTCCACATGTCAGACATAAAGTGAGTTGCTGTGATAGTGAGTTATTTACCTGGTAGGCGTTGAGAAAAGTGTAGAAGCAAATGGAAGGGAGGGTGTCTGGTCCCAGGCGGATCCTCTTGGTGGCCTCCTTCATGTACATGATCTTGTCCAGTTTGTCTGAATCCTTCAGTTCTGGGAGGGGTATCCTGGCAACAATAAACAACTACTGCTGACTGGAAGATGCACACACAGTTTCAGCTTACTCATTTTACTTGTTATCAGTTGTATAAAGGTAAATAACAACTATATGCAAACAAGTAACTACAATAAAATGTAGAGGGATTTTCAGCTGAAATGTAAACCCAGTGATGGGCTTCGGCAGTTGGGCAACATATTTATGCTATACTGATGTTGTGATATAAGACTAGATAACATCTTAGTTTTTGGATATTTTTGTATCATGACATGGCATATGTGTTGTCTTTATCTACTTATAATGCTGCATTACAGAAAAGTGATGTAATTTTCTGCACCACTCAAGC
>JAPZDY010000020.1:20577419-20596055 GCA_029783645.1 Ctenochaetus hawaiiensis | reverse complement strand
TCCCACATGAGCAAGCACTTGGCGACAGTGGCGAGGAAAAACTTCCTTTTAACAGGCAGAAACCTCGGCCAGATCCAAATAGACATGCAGACATTCAGAAATACATCAGGTTAAAGTTATTGATTTAAGTTTTTTAAGGATTTCCTTCATATAGCAATATAGAAATCTGTAGTGTCCAGCATCTGCAACATGTTAAAGGTAACAGTGAGGTGTGCTCTTACGTTGCTTTACTATGGTGCTTTTATTTTTATTTTGAAAAACTACAATAATGAAAGATTAAGACAGACAAAGCAATCTCCTCTCATCACAGTGATGTTTCATGGCAGCTCACCAGTCTTGACGTTGATTTGAAGTAAAACTGAGTGATTACGTGCAGCAGTCAGCTGGTACTGACGGACCGAACTTCATGAGTGAGAGGAGACAAATGTTTAATTAAACACTGTACTTTTGCAACATTTAGGTGGCACTTTATACTTTATATTATACTCTTCCTCAAGGGAAATTTTACCTTTTTGACTAACTACATCTGATGTCTGTAGCTACGAGTTACATTTGCATATAAGTTCTTCAGTATGATTAGTTCACTGCCAAAGTTTCATAATTTTATAGTCTGTTTTTTGACAGTTAAAACTGATATTACATTTTTGTTTGTTTTTAAAGGTAACTTCCCCTCTGCTGCTTCAGTACCTCGCAACAAGCTTGTGCAACCTGACTGTAACTTTTACACATTCATTTTGTCCACTGCTTCTTAGGTTCAAACTGACCATCAGCCTTGCTAACCTTTAGTCTTCCAAATATTCCAGCTTGCTGCACGAGTCGACATATATTCATTTCATGCTGCACACTTGCTCTTAACGATAGCGATAAAATGGGTGAGGTAGGGAGAATAGTGTTTTCAGTCGAATCTTCCTTCCACACTCCACTTTGTGCACTTTCTCTCTGTGAGCAAGGAAGCTGGAGGACCCTCCCCCCTTTCTCTCTGTGTCAGGAGGCAGTAGGGTGTGGCTTCACCCAGAAGAGACAGCTAGTCTGTGTGTGTGTGTATGTGTGCGTTTGTGCGTGTGTGTGTGTGTGTAGGAGCGCACACAAACCTGAGAAACAGGAGAAAAACGCTGTTACTTGCGCACTTGAAATCCATATTGCTGTAGAGCACTAACAATAATTTTTGGAGCATTCACAATCTGAAAAAATGCAGTTCAAAAACACAGGCATCTTTATGTAATGTCCATTAAGTTATCATTATTATGTCAACTGCTACATGGTATAAACCAGTTTAGTGCTGCTACCACTGACATGCATCATTAATGTAAATTTAAAGGCTATTGCTTTGTGTTTACATAGTTAATGTGCAGCAGGAGAAGATGTGTGATATGGATGTCCCGCCAAGCTGTGATGCTTACATGCCAGTGAAAATGTTCTCTGATGAGCCTGGAGGGAAGGCTTATCAGATGCACTGGTTGGTGTTGGTGGCACCTGCCCATGTCTGAAAAGATGAGGAGGTTCCTTGATACAGTGACCTGCTAATTCAGATGAATATTTCAGAGGTTGGATTTGATATCATTTCTACTTTCCTCATATGCTGTATGTTTAAATAAGGGTAAATGAGAAAGAGCTATTTTTAAAAGAAGCTTTTGCTTTGCAGGGAGGTGTGAATGTGCATGTTTGTGTGTGAGGTAACAGCGAATGATGTAGTCCTGGGAGAGCAGAGTGGGGTGTGGCATTTTACCAGATGCTTTCAGTGTTTTTATGTGTGATTGCATGTACATTTGGGGTAGCTTTTTACCAGCTGCAACAAATGTTGCAGTGCAGTTGTATCTGATGAGTACCTGAAATGAATTCACTATCTTTAAGATAGTAAGATACGTTCAACAGACGACAACTGAACCCTGGATTCCCTCTTCTACATGTTCTTTATGTGTAACACTCACATGGTGTTCCCCTATCTTGCTGTAATCATCCATCCTCGGTTTCTGATGGTGTTGTTGCTGTCCAGCCAGGAGGGTGAGTGACTATAGCAGAAGATCTGTAATACTAGCACATACAAAGGAAACACAAGTTTCTGCCTTTCAGAAAACACTCCCTGTCTATCTTTGAGCAGTAAACGGTCAAGAAAGGCAACAAAATCCCCCACTGAGATATGTAAGTAAATAATTCATGAGGTGTGACTCAGAAAAGGTAGAAAATGCCCTAGGAGAATCAAAGAGGGAGGGAGAGAGTGAGGGAAAGATGAAGGGAGAGGAAAAATGTAGAGGGATTGCGGAGGAGGAAGGCAGCATGGTGGGTGGGTCGGGGAGTGGGTCAGGGAACAGAAAGGGTGGGGCAGTGTATGCGGAGCTGTAACCAGACAGAAAGGGTAGTGCCTTAAACTCAGAGGTTGTGTTGTGTGCTGGGAAACAAGGAGAGGAGCTTAAATGGTGTGCAAATGTAAGAGGTGATGCGTACTGGGGAGAGGCAGGTGTAAAAGAGGTCCAAAAACATGAGTCAAACAGCTAATGAGGAAAGCTAACAGTGATGTAAGAGGTGATCAAAGAGGGAAGAGAGGGATGGGGATTTCTCCTCCCGTAGCTATTAGCAACAAGGAAGAATTGCTTCTCCATCTATTTTATCAGGCTGGTGAAGCAGTGAAGCAGAGCTGCAGTGTTTTTGATGGACTTAATAAAAGGCTTAACTGCTTCTAGAACATTTCAGACTCACTTTGTACACCTGAACATATGTTAGTTTAGGTTGCCACCAAATTCCCTGAAATCCGTCTTAATGTTATAGTAACTCACTCACAGCTCCCAAGTCAAGTTGTTTCTGGTTAGCTTCTGTCCCGTCTATCCTTGTCTCCCAGAGGCTGCTCTTGTCTTCTTTGATCTCTGTGAGGTGTGTGTGCGATGGTGCACTTGCATGTGTGTGAGTGCATGAATGCATCCTAGAGACTTTTGCCCATCCAAGCGGAATAATGGGTGTGAAGGCAGTGCTGTGGCACTAGAGATCTCCATTTTGGGGAATGAAATGTGGGGAGCCTGCATTATTCAGTACTGACCTAACTGGAGAGCTGGATCCTGCACGCAGTTGATGGTTCTGCTGGTCTTTTGTATGGAAGCTGGGAGCTGCACAAAAGCAAACTTGTTCAAAATCCCCACAACAGAGAAGATGCTGCATCAGTACAGGTTGGAGGTAGCTTCGAGTCATTACACTATAAAAGGCATCCGTCCTGACAAATCTTGCTATCCTTTCACATGCGAAAAAAACTACTAACACCCACAGATACCTGCTTTTTTGTCTTCAGTGGAAGATGGTGCAAATGACATTAATTCCTGGGTAAAATAATTTTGTAGTTGCACAGGTGTTTATACACACAATGCTTTAACAACACAGCTTTGCCAACAGTAGCTATCATCAAGACAACGAAGCCTTGTTGCCGCCGTCTGTGAGTCTTTGACATGTCAGCCATAAAATGCTGCCAATCAGAATGCCTTCAATTTTTCTCAACACTCAGTCGTGGTAATGCAACAAAATATTCCCTGTGGCCCAAAAAGGGCCATTTTTCCATATACGCCATTGACCGTCATTGTAAAAGGGACTCGGTGTGCAAAACTGTTGACAGGACACCTCTAGTTATACATGGCAAATTCTTCTCTTCATTTATCTTTGTAAAATTTTCCCAAAGCCCAGAAAAGTTACTAAGCACCAAGTGCTGATGTTGTGTCTTGGATTAGTTCATAAAAATCAGCAGGGCCAGAAGCATGTGATTAACATTACTGTACACATTCCATGTAATGCAAAATCCCTGCTATAACCCGGGAGCTAACTTTTTTGGGCATTTCTCCTGTTAGACTGAATAGGTGCACCTTTGATGCTATTATTCAAATCCTATAAACATCCATGCTCAGTATGCTAAGATTCACAACAAAATTGACAAAGCCAAGAAACATGTACAAGATACATGTTCACCCTGCTGCCGTCAGGCAAAAGATACAGAAGTATCCACTGGCGTACCACCAGACTACAGAGCAGCTTCTTCCCTCAGGCTGTGAGACTACTTAATGCACCATCTGCACTCCTCCATGTTTAGTAATTTTTTTTTTTTTTATACAATCAATTTATCTATCAAGAGAGAACAACATTTTAATTTTATTATGCAACATAAACTTCCCTGTATCCTTGTATACATGAGCATAGTTTGACACCAGCATATTTATCTCCTTTGACATGTTAGCATGTTAGCATTTGCTCGTCACATTCCCACCTCTAGTGCCATGCTGTTGATGTGGTTGAAAACTTGATAAGAAAATTAGGGTTTACAAGCTGAACAAGGCAGGGTGAGTGTATGATAAACAAAATCAGTATGAGATGAACAAATAAACAGCTGCACACTGTCCATTGCTTGTGTCACTGCCAACTAGTTAATGCACAAAGTGGCGTTTCAAGCAACATTACCCTTTATCACATTTCATCAGTTGAATATTTAAGCTAACTAGGAGGTTTGAATGAAACCTGTGTTATTGTTTGCTCTTGTTTTCTTCACCCATCTGTCTTTATTGGAGATGTGTTGGCATGGCGTAGTGAGTGAAATGTAATCATATTCATAAAACAGATGACTATAACAATGTTTGTAGAAGATGTATGAATGTACATTTATACTGCAATATTATTCTTGAATATGTAGGTTGTTAAAACTGAGGTCTTTCACAGTATACCAACTTGTGTCCATGTTAGTTTAGCCTACAACTGCTAGAGATTTTGTGGTAACAGTGGTTAAGGAAAACCTTATGAGTGTTTATGTTTATTTTATAAAAATAGATGACTATGTAGTTTGTAACATTGTCATAATTGGATGATCTCCATATTATCAGGAAAGGACAGTGTTGTTATATGTACATCTGTATCAAATGTGTGTGTAGTGGTGTTACTGATCTTAATAATCTTGTTTTAAAACGGTTGTCAAGAAGTTGTTTTCAGTTTCTGCACAGCCTCTCCCTCTCCCTCCCCCCTCTCTCTGCTTGCTGTTTCCTTTTGTTCCCTTCCGTGTATTTTGTGTCACTAGAGATCTAACCAGGCACTTAAGCAACAGCCCCTCTGCAGGTCCTTAACAACACAATGATGCACACCACAGTTTCTTTATCACTATAAATAATGCAGGCCCCATCTAAAACTAATAAGGCAGCACAGTGAGGTGGCACAGCAAAATCAAACCAAGACACACACAGAGTTCTACTGGAACATTGTGAGGCAAGTCATTATTTCATGCACCCAGAACTGTATCTTTCTGTAACACACGTCGCACCCTCTATTACTGTTATTGTATTTGATTGTTATTTGTTGTTGAACCACATGACATTATTGCAGAATAAAGCGTTATGAAAGAGACAATTCAAAGAATGTACTTTCTTTGTTCCCTGCAATCGTGGTCCCAACATCTTCAGATAGCTTCCCTGCCAATTAGTCGTCTCTGTGGTCCGTTGAGCATGTCTAAAAAATTATCATGCACATTCACATACACACTGACAGCTGCTGTGAGGGTAAGATAAAGAGGTGGCCGTCAATTTGGTAAAGGTCAGAGCCCTGATACCCAAAGCCTGGATCAATAGTTACAATTTTCTGAACAATGGCCACACAAACATTTTAAAGACAAATTACTAATAAATAGATGATTTCACAAGGTATAAAGCATCATAGCATTTGCTGTTCTCAATATAATTACTGCCTGGATAGCAATGTAACTCTACTGTCTGTTGGCACTAGAAAACATATGAGAGAATAACCTGAAGACAGAGAAATGGTTGCATTATTAGCTATTCAGTTTTACATTTTTCTGAGGTGTCCCCACATAAATTAGAATAATTTATCGAAGCACATTGCACCTTCTCCCACCTAGAGTGTGTCACATTGCCAGGAAATCTTCTTATAGGACATTTAGGACAATAGACTGGCTGATACAAAGATCCCTGTCTTGCTCACAGTGAGATTTAGTAATTCCCCAGAGACTGTCAGTGGGACGTGAACTAAATCCTGATCTGATCTGTAAGCCAAAGTGAGCAAGAGCACCTTTTCATTGTAGGTTATCAGTTAATTTGTTCCAAAGGAAGCATTGATTTTTGTGCGGTTTCTTGTCATTGTGGAAGTGAGGGGCCACTGCATGGCCCAAATATACACATTCAAGATCAGAGACGACAAACAGGTAAATGCACAAACTAACCTGTTCATGGTAAAGCAATGCTCTTTGTTCTCTTTCTGGTGTGTGTGTGTATATGTGTGTTGTGTGTGTGTGAGTGTGTGTGTGTGTGTGTGTTAGACATAAAATAGATGGGGATGGATGGGGGGTGGTGGACCAGATTTTCCTTTGTTAGCTTCATTTGATGTCACCAGGAGGGGAGGGTGGACAGGATGGTGGGAACGTCCTTGGGGACCAGCCGACCTGTGAAAACACAAGGATGGACAGAACGTGTGGAGGCACATGCACAGACTGTTGTATTCACAGACTACAGACTGAGCCTTTAAAAACAGGTCTACAAAAAGCCTGTCAAAAGCCTCACTCTGCAGTATTTTGCCAACAAGATATTAGTGATGCCTGAGGAGTAAAAGATTCGTTGTGGTGGCCATTTCTTTTTATTCTAACCACGTTCACAAGTTGAATCCAAAGCTGTTTAGAGGTTAAATAAGCCAAATACAGATTTTCAGTAAACATAATTATTTGACTGGAATGGGTAAAAAAAAGGGATTTTATATTTAGATCCCATTTATACAAAAAAGCTGGTTAAAAAAAGCAAATTTACAAAAGAATTAAATGAAATATTTATTAAAGTTTTCACCCAAAGGTCAAATCTGGCCGGTGTTAAGGTGTCGCCTGCCCAATGACCTTTTTCTAATTCACAGTGAAAATGCATTTATTCTCATGGGATTTTTTTTTCACACCAATTAGTCAGGGCTGCACAGAGGGACAGATACACCAGTTTTGTATGATGGGATCAATAGGGGTGTGAGCAGCAGAGAGAAGGTGGATCTGTGCCTGAACTGCTCTGGATGGAGTTAATAAAACACATTTAAGCCATCAAAAAGCCCATATTTGAAACATTATCACTTTAAGAGTGTGCTTTATTTAGAATATTTTCACAACTTTACCTTGCACTCAGACAACCCTTTCCAACAAGAAACTGAGGCAGTTAATAGATCTAGGCATACCAATACCTATACCAATATAATGTCCTATGTTTCCTGTTAGTAATAACTGTCTGAATGTTAAACTATGAGGCTGCTGTAATTATAGCAAAGACTTCAAAGGATAATAATTTTTATTAGGTGACTAAAATGTGTTTTGTTTCTGTCCCTTAGCTTCCTACAGTGACATTTCTGCTGAATCTCCAAACTGGAAGCCTATGGCCCTCCTCTACTGTTGCCATTACATTGACTATGGATAGAAAACTAATAATAACCTCGCCTTAAGAAACCTGATCTCATCTTTTGATGTAGCTAAGTTAATAGGTACATTATAGTAGTATATTAAGTAGTCCTTGTCCTCCTGTCATTTTACAAAAATACCCCGCAGGCAAAGTGCGTAAAAAACTTAAAGTATAAAGCAGAGGAACTAGTAAGTTTCTCATTTTACATCTGTTTCTAATGGAATTTGAATTAGCTTAATGTCCATTTATATTGCACAGAGAGATGAGTCAGATTTAGGAAGCAGATTATTCAGTGTAATTAACATTTCCATTGACATTTCCATCTCCTCGAGCAATAACAGGATATCTTCACCCTCAGAGAGCCTATAATTATGTTATTTAATGAAAAGAGACTGTTAACATCGGTTTGGGAGTCTTTTCAGTAACAGTATCATGTAAACATCTGTAGAGTTCAGATAATCTCACAGCACACAGTGACATCTTACTCTCTCTGCTACTGCTAAAACTGTAGCTGAAACAAGATGCTAAAACTCTGCTGGAAACTCATCAAACAAACGGCACACAGATGAAATAACCTTTAAACAGATGAGAGATATGCAACTTCTCAGTCTGAGTGTACAAGCCTCTAAACTGCCCCTTAATTAATAGCTGATCCTGCTTCATCGATCTGCTCTCTATTTATGGGGCATTAGCTTACTATAGATCGGCTGCCCTTGTGATTCACACAACTGCATCCACAAAACCATCAGCACATACACACATACACACAGGCACATCAAGCATACTTCCACACCACTCCCACTCCACTGTGGAAGGTAAATATTTTAACAGTTTACCAGCAAGAAGCACTGCCTGAAGGAGTCTTTGGCCTCGAGTGTCGCAGGCTCAGAATGAGACAACAGTTTTAATTATGGCCCCTCTGAAATAATGGAATGCTTTGGGTGTTTTCTGCACAATCAATAGCTGTTTATATGTGTACAGTGACACAGTATATCAGCCCCTGGGCCGACTGCCAGCAGGTGGAGAATGACTCCAGTCAGCATTTTAGAAGATGGAGGAGAAGAGGGGGAGGAGGAGCAGAGGGAGGGAGGGAGGGGCAAACCCACACAGACACATGCAATGTGTAGGCCTGGGGATGGGATACCTTGGCATTGTGTGTAATTGCTGTGTTGATGCAGTGCAGCACGGAGGGTGGAGCCAGGGTGCTGGCATTCCTCGCGTCGTGGCTTTTAAAGCTGTTTGATGAATCTGCAAACTGCAGCACTGCAGTATGAACATTAGACGGGCAGGAGAAGATGAAAGACTCAGAAATGCAGAAGAAAATAGATGAACATTAATGAATTTGCTATAATGATAAATGATGATGATGAGTGTTTAATATAAAGGTCTGTGGATGCAGTCTGTGTTGTGTCTATTTCAAGCATAGCTTGTCTTCTGCTGTGTGCTGTAGTTGTAGATAAAGATACTCAGGGATCTTCAGCGATGGATGTGCAAGTCCTCCATCACACATTTTGCAGACAGTGTGTTGAGCGTGTGACAGTGCACAGGAGATAAATGAAATAAATAGATATCTCTCATTATAAAAAATACATCTCTACAGATTGTCATCATCTGTGACCTGCCAAACACCATTTTTTGCCGCATTTTGCCACACTGTCAACCCAAATTGATCAATGACTTTGAGCAAGTTAACAACATCAGTCCAAAGGTTTATCTCCCTTAATAAAGCAATGCTTGCGACGCATTTGACAGAAAAGAACAGAAAGCAGTGGTGTGATAAACTCCCATAAACATCTCTGCTTTTATTTAGCAAACAACTGGTCTGATCATTTCAGCAGACCATTTCTTCTCCATGAAACAGCACTCCTAGGAAATCATAATGCCATAAAGTCATTCTTTCCTGCCTTAAGATCTTGAATGATGTCGTGCAATTACCCTGCACTCACCCATGACTGGAAGGTTCGGTTGAATGACTCACTTACGGGGAAACACTCAGCGGCAGTCCATTGCTAATCTTAATGTTATTTCTTCACACTTCAACATTTAATTAAATATTGCCACTCAAATGGGCACAGGGGAGGAAGGTGGTGATGGTACTGTTCAATACTTTGAGCACAACTCACCTAACCATCTATCCACATGTCACATACAAAGATGTTAATATCCTCAGTATGTGAAGGCTGATAGATATGAGCGGTAAAAGGGCAATAAAACCTGTGAGTCACTTCACAGCCAAACCAGCAGAGAAAATAAGTTAACAGATAAAAACGGCACACACTTCTAATAAGGATTACAGATCAGACATGATGGCCTTTTGGAAAAAGTCACTGGGCCATTGACTTCTTATTCATACATAAAGTTTGGATGTTAAAATGCTGACAAGTTTTTACAGGACAAAGAATACACTTATTTACTTTTTTCTGTGAGCTACTGCAGGAGATTAATGGTGCATTCCAATCTAAAGTCAGAACATTGTAGTTTTCAATTTACCAGTTAGAAATTTCACCTTGAACAAAGTGTACAGCTATTTTTCAACCTGGCAAGGTGTGAGAATCTCACCTTTCCTGTCCTCATAATCCAAGATGGCAGCTTCTCACATCAACAGTAGTGAAAGGTGAAAAAACAAATTGTTTATCTTTAGCAAGAAGGGACCAGCTGTGCGAAGTTCTCACATTATTGCAATGCAAAAGTTGTTCTTTTTGATGGTTTTTCAAGGTCTATAAAGGCTTAAAAAATTATGGCTTAGTAACTGTGAATAATGCATTTGTTTCAAATAAATATCCTTTTCAAAGCGCGCCTTATAAGAATGTGGAACTATATTTTGAAGAACCCAAGATTTTTCATCTTATTCAAACAATGGCACCACACATCAGAGCTAATGATGTATTTCTGTACTTTAATCACTGGCCACAGGATTACAGGACTGGAAGCTAAAATGGGTCCTGATTCATTTTATGTCTGTTGCTAGTAAGTTTACATTTTAAAATATCCAAATACTAAATCTACTAAATCTGGTGTAAAACTGTCCTTTAATCGGTGTGTGTGTGTGTGTGTGTGTGTGTGTGTGTGTGTGCATATATTAATTATTTTTGATTTACTTGCATTTCTTTTTGAATCTTTTACAGTGAGTCCCTCCTCTCTAATGGTCCTCTGATGATCAAAGGTTATCGTTATTCTTAAACCCAAACTCAATCACTTTCTGATTTCTTCTAGAGCAAGTTTCCATTACTCTTATGTTCTTTGAAGAGGACATGTTCAAACATGAATGACCTTTACACCTTTAACAGCACTGAGTGTGCTTTGCATTTGGATGGGCTGCCTCGTGCACTGGGAGATGTAGTCATTTCTAACAGACTCAGACAGGATGCAGGATTTCTCCATTAGTTGTTACTGCATTTGAGCAAATGAGAAAAGAGTGAAGAATAACTAACAGCACGACAGCAGAAAGCACTGAAAGGATGCGTGTGAAAGTAAGAAAAAAACTTCCCCTCTACAAATTGTTCTATAAATTAGTGTCAATGTAAGTGCTCTAATCAGTCACTGCCAATATTGATCAGTGCTGACTGGAAATCAGCTGAAAGTTGGTTTGCAGCAGCAGAGAATGAAACATCCCACCTTTATGTCTCATTATGGGCACATGTGCCATTATTTTTCCTGTTCCTCATAAAAGAGAGACAGATGAAACACAGAGGGGGCAGGGGAGCATTGACAAAGCTGCCCTCCTGAAAAGCCTCAATTACCCCCATCCCAGCTGCCCTGTGCACATCTGGATGTTTGAAGATCATACATGAGAGATATGTCAATAAGTCGGCCCCTGGAGGTAGGTAATCTTTACACCTGAAGCCAACAGCCTGCAGCGCTTCATATCCTTCTGTGTCCTTTTCCAGTTCTTACATCCTCTGCTGCACACTGGTAGGCAGCTACTGAGGCAGCTTAATGTATAAATCATACAGCAGTCTCTCTTTTTCAGTATTAATACGCACCAGAGGAAACATTCAGACGGGATATTATTTCTATTTTGAATGTACCCATGATCTGAAAAAAGTAAAAACAATTAGAGATAAAAAAATACACTGTAAAATGTTTAAACAATCATAACAATCTCAGTCAAGGCTGCAAGTTAAAACCAACAGATTGATGGGAAAAATCCAATGATGTGCTCAATATCAACACAAACTAATGAAACACAATTTGAGATTATGCAAAACCTCTTGAAGATAAAATAGCACAAAATAGACATAAGCGAAAGTAGCAAAACAAGCTAGCTTATGTCTGGCATCAATTCAACTTGAAAAAAATGCTGATGTTTCCTTAAAGGCTACACATTTCAGTGTTTTTATGTCAGTGATGGGTTAATTAGTAATATTTAATGTAAAAAAGAGTTGTATGAGCTTGCAGAGCATTATCACCTGACTAAGCAGCTTCTCTCACCTTTACAGAGCATTTCGGCATCTTTTAGGTCCTTAACGGGTTTTACATCCCACAACTTTAAATTCATTGTTTATTCTCACTGCAGTCATTGTCATTTCCCTCCACAGGAAGCTGCTTACTTGAGAAAAGCTCTTAAATTCTATTGACTGATACCTGCTCAATACTGAAGGGCAAACAAATAAAGTTAGCAACAGCAGAGTGGAGGCCATAACCCAGTGTTTCTCAAACTGAGGGACGGACCCCACTGATGGGACACGTAGCCACTGCAGGTGGGCCATGAAGGGCCAGGGGAAAAATATGGAGCAAAACTAAGTTGATTAATATGATTTATGAAGGGAAATTAAACAACGGTTAGCTGATGCTATTAGGCTGACCACTATTTCACAAAATTCAATTAATAATTAAGAAAATTACTTTTTTTAAATAAGCTTCTTTACCTAGGATTGTTTCTAATTGAATAATGATAATTGATGAGTAGTAAAAATCTGGAAAGAGTGTTAACTATTTCATCATCTAACGTGGGGTAGGCCTGAAAAACTTGGGCTACTGCCATAACCAGAGCAAAAAGGAAAATGAAGAGGATGAGTCCAAAACAAATCTCCAAATGAATGCTAATGTGTCTGCCTGATGTGCAAATAGACAACTTCTGCTAACAACAAAGATGCAAGCAATGGCATGTTTTTTATTTTCATAAAGTCATTTCAAAGTCATTTTTAAGAGAATTCCACTTGGGTGTTGGTCAACTATCTGCTTTTCATCTTTTTTATATTTCTATTGTTCAGCCACTCATATGGCAGGATCACCTCCAGATTAATCTATGTTCCAAAAATGTGTCATAACTCTGACACCTTTGATTTTTGTAATATTCAATTCAGAGGCAAAAGATGCAAATCTTTAGACCAATTATAAGCAGATAAAGCCTGCAGATTGTCCAAGGTGACCTGCTGTAATGTGAGCAGACCAGCTCAGACTCTTCATAATCTTGAAAATCACTCCAATTGGGTTTTAATTGGCCTCCATATTTTCTAGTATGTTCTTGGGTTCATCTGTGAGGCACTTCTGCTTCAACAAAAACATGTACCAAGAGAGCATCTCTGCTTAGAATGGATCAGTGGCTAATATGGAGCAAAGCTGACTCATATCTACATGCAAATAGTGCTGTTAACCAAATTTAAGTAACTCAGTTATTAATGGCTTTAATCAAATATCCTGTAGTGTAATGATGAAGGTGCATTGCCTAAATCGAAGTCCTCAGAGCCTGAAGATTAATGACAGCAAATGACTCCATCTGACCTGCTCTGCTGTTTCACACCTGCTCAGTAGCACAAGAAATTAATGATGCTAAGCAAAATCTAATATTCAAGTACAATATTTGATTAATGCTTCACATGATAATATCACTGGAAATAAGTGGAGGTTTCTCTCTTGTAAGACAATGTAGCTACCGTATACCATCACAACATTACTGCAACTCCACAGCAGCAGGTATTTTATAGTAACACAGTGATTGGGTCACAATTTCCTCTGAAGAGTTAGAACAATGAAAGAAGATTCCCTTTGTAGTATTATGACAAAAAGCTAATCTTTCATGAAATCTTTCAGCTCATCAGGCTACATCCGTCATTAGAGCTCTATCATAAGGAAAAAAAGAGAATTCTTAAGACTGATCCTTAAAACAGAATCATTTAAAACTGATCAGAGGTATTATATCTTTTTTAAAGCCACAAGCTCCTGATCATTAATTATTCCATTTGACACACCGTTCTTGCTGTTCTTACAACTGCTCAACATCTCCGTTTGAATCCCCTCTGATGCCTTGAAGAAAAGTTTTATTCATCAGCTTGAAATCAACGTTTCAATTTCCTTTTGGTCTCTCGTCCCAAAATGCTGTGTCATAGTTTGAAGGCTGGATGGTGAATAGAAAACCTAGGATGGGCTCAGCTGCTCTGTTATGGATCAGGCAGCGGCAGCACACACCTCTCACCCTCCCTCCCTCCCCAAAGGGCCAAAGCAACGTTTTAGAGCATGATGGAACACTGTGTTCTTTGTTCGTGGATACAGCATTGTGTGAAAAATCAGTCAGATCGTTTGTTATTCACTTCATGTGGTCATTAAGATGGAAATGGCTAAAGCATGTATTGAAGAATATAGATGCCGATATAAAACATGTTTTTGACATTGCTGGAGTTTTATGAATGCATTGCCTTGTATAGACTTATAAACCAAAATGTCATCATGCAAATGTTATCTTAAAGGGAGTGTGATTCTAAATGACATCTGTTAATGCTGTCAGCGGGTGCACTCTGCAGCACAAGGACACATCCCTGTTGGTTGAACTTGTTTTGCTGCACTCCTGCATCCTCCCTGGCCTCCTCCAAAATAACGAGTCCCTTCTGAATATGGAGGAGCACTTCTTCTTCCTCTTCAAGTGACTGTATCTCTGCAAAAGTTTGACAGCCAGTAGCTGTTACAGAAAAGTGACAGCATCAGGGAAGAGATGTTTAAAATATTTGTTCACATGCTGGAGAAAAAAAAACTTTTTAAGTAGTCAGCATTAGTAGAAGAAGTCAATTAAACATTTTGAACAGCTAATGTTTTCTAAAAAACAGAGACGTAGATCGATGTATATGCAGACTAAATTCTGTCTTAAAGAGCAAGTGAACAAAATCTCATGATTTGCCAAAATATTCCTAAATGGTCTGAAATTTCTGAGAGGTATTTGCATGCCAACTCGATTTATCTCTACTGCGACACTTTATGCCTTTAGAGCATCGAGTGCGGCATCAACAGCAGTCTGCTGTTGCTTCAGTTCTGCTGCTTATGATGAACATATCAGTTTCCAAATGTTCCTTCCTCCTTCTCCAGCTTTTGATGCAGCCAGCTGAAACCTAAAAATACCTACCTTTTAACATTTCATCAGACTTTTTCCGGCATAACAGTGGGTCTTTATTAGATCTGTTTAATCACTGCAGGAAGTGATAAGTCACACTATTACACACCTGACGAGAGAATAAGATTTAACCCCAAATAGTTCTCATGAGATGTGTTTTTAATCTGGTCTATATGTTTTCCTGCAGTCTGCTGTGGCATGAAATTCTGCTTTAGTGCTACAAAACAAATCTTTACTCTCAAATCAAATTCTTAACAGTATCAGGTATATTTGAAGAACAACAGTGGCCGTGCCATCCATTTTCTAATTATAATTTCCAGCTATTGTAATGGTTTTCTCAGGTTAAATATCCTCAGAAGTAGTCCACTCATCCTTACAGAGGCTTTAATGGAGATGAAGAACCGGTTTGCGACCTTTTCCTTCAGTCTGTCAGTCTGTCTGTCTGCATGTCTGGCTCTGCTGGCTCTGTCTCTGCTATTATTAGCATCAAGGAAAAAAAACACAGTGATGGTTAACAGAGAGAGCAGCACGTCACACACAGGGCCCAGGCAACCTCCATGAATCAGCTTTTTCTGCCAGACACGGAAACAGTTTGAAAGAATGATTTAATGCTTCCGTTAATGGTTTAATTCTTCAGTGCTTTAAATAACCCAAGCTTTTCCCTGACCTAATACTAGGTAAAGATTCTAAACAATGTTATTTTAGCTGCTTCCACGGGTTTAAGAATCATCCAATTACCTGCAGTATCTACCTCACCGTGCCATTTTCTGTACTGTGACAGATCCGCTCTCTCTAATATTTGCTATCTGATTGTTTTTTCTTTTTGCTGACTGGCTTCTGCATCTATTTATTTGCCTTTCTTCCAGAGGTGAGTAGTTACTCTATAAATAACCCACATGAGTAAAAAATTTGTGTGATGGGTGTTAAAGGAAGAATGTGTTAGGGGCATCTTTACTGTAGATGTGAGGAAGTTGCAGCTGCCTGAAATAAAGAGGCACCACCCATCTTTTGACCGTGTTGCAGTGATGATGAAGCAAAAACACAGAGCAAGAAGAGCTTCCAGGGACAATCCCCAAAACACATCTGTCCCCACTGTTTTTTATCAGGAAATAAAAAATAAAAAAACGA
This sequence comes from Ctenochaetus hawaiiensis, assembly GCA_029783645.1. NCBI lineage: Eukaryota > Metazoa > Chordata > Actinopteri > Acanthuriformes > Acanthuridae > Ctenochaetus > Ctenochaetus hawaiiensis. The sequence goes on along the minus strand of JAPZDY010000020.1, from coordinate 20,580,221 downwards.
ATGCATAATTAAATGCTTTCTGTGCCTTCTAAAGTCTGCACGCAACCTGAAGGAAGCTGAACACACTGTAGTTGAAAATGTAATTAGCTAGTTATTGTAAACTATGTTCATTTTTCATGTGTAATGTAAATCTTTGATATTATGATGACACTCTTTAGGTTTTTACATTACATAATATTGTTAAATAATGAATAAAAAAATAATATTAAATGGAAAGTAACCAGTAGCCTGCATGTACATGTACATGTGTAATGTATTAATCAGTTATATTTTACTTTTCCTTGAGTAATTTTATGTTAGTTATCATGCTTTCACTGGAGTGAAGATCTTCAGTATTCTATTCACTGCAGCTCTCTTCAGACCTCTTCATCTGCCTGTCTGGACCAAGAGTGAACTCTGTCTCTCTCAGAGTGGTAATTCCCTGAGGCGGTTGAAGCACAGCAGGATGCTGGCAACAGACTCCAAGGCAACTACTGCAGAAACTTACAGATTAGCACTTTGTTTACAGACACAACGACTAAAATAGCCTGTACACAACAATTAGCCCCTTAGACAAACAGAAGAATGAATCATGCTAATGCTGTATTGAAAAAATCTTTGCCTGTCAGGGTAATGATAAATGTACTCTAATATTTTGTGAAATAAACTTGTTCAATATCACTTTTGTCTCTGAGCAGCTTTGTGAAGTGAAAAGCTCAGCTAAGTTAGCACAGAGTCTAAGCATGGAAAACAGCTGACTTCTTGTGTTTACACATTATATCTTTTTTTACATGAAGATTAGAAAATAATAATAAGAGTAATAATATTTTACACTTATAGTACTGGTTTTTTACTACTTTTTTAAAAATGTACTTTTTATTGATAACTCTTTTTCACTGTGATATCTTGTTTTTTAATGTTGAAATGTTAAATCTCCCATCATACACTTGGGTTAGCTACTAATTATAAAAAGAAACTTTAACTTTTTTAGTTGAATGAGCACTGTTTACTATTTTCTTAGCAAAAATCAATTGATTTTTTTTTTAATGTTTGCCAGGTTGCAACTCACTACATGTAAAAGAACAATTTTGGAGTCTTTGGAAGGTCTTTCATCCAACTTTTTTCTCCTGTAACCAGATGTTTGTGCTTAGCTACATTTAACCTGTCCCATGTAAAGAATTGTCTTGTTATTCTCAGTAAGATGACAAACAAAACAAAGGTAGTTTACTTCCAAGACTATTGGCGTTTCCTCTAAAAATTAGTTCAGGGAGAAAGTAAAGCACATTTTTCAGCTCGTGTTATTCATGTGCAGTCTGTGTTTATTCACTCAAAACGACACATGTGCTGACTTGGTAGAAATAAGCTGTAGGCTAACTGTGTGTGTGGGAACATTCTGTACCTGTGCCTAAATTCATCTTCAATTTTGTCTGAAAACAGAATTTAAGAAGACGCAAAAATAAGATTAAACATGTCCCTCAATCAGGGAATAGCATCTATTTGCCTATTTGCCCTTCTTGCTTTTTGTTAGTGTTTGGGTCTGTGTGTGTGTGTGTGTGTGTGTGTGTGTGAGGTCATGTTCACATTTTAATCTGTCTGCAGAGCCGATGCCTCAGCCGAATGAGGAGGAACAGCTTTGATCTGTGAGACTCTGGCAAACAGGACAGATTTACGGTGATGGCCTCCTCACACCACCTGATTTTCATTTCCACCAACATCACAGCACCACACAGACACTTATCACCAGACAGACCATAAAACATGCTTCTCCCTCAACACAGTCTCCTTCTCCTCAGGTGTTAAAAAGAAAAGAAGGGACCGGCACAGTCAGTGAGGAGTGTGCATGTGCAGATGATATCTATCAACCTTTAAAACCTTCCATTATGTGGTTACAACGATGTTGAAACCTGGAAGACTTTTTTTTGTATATTTCAGGGTAATGTTACCAAAGAAAAAGACTCATCTAGAATATGTCCATTTGAAGAGTTAGCCATAAATAAATTAGACTCTTGGGTTTGGATAATTCATCAAAAGAAAACATGTTAGAACTTCGATGAAAGGTGGAAACAAGTTAATATAGTTTATCTGTAATTTTTCTAACCTTAAAACTACTTACTGCGAGATAAAAAGGGAAAATTTGACGTTAACATATGGATCTCCTATAAATAGGAGGTAAAAAATAAATAGGGAGGTACATGTTAAAATTTGTTTTGTGTTGTGCCAACAACAAGTAAGCTCAGTGTGTTCTTAGTTCTTACTATTTCATCATTTAAACAAAGCTTTGATTCACCAACGTAAGTGCTTTTCTTTAAGACAAGCATGTGTGCAATAATTACAGAATGACACACTTGAGAAATCACCCGACTGTAACGTATGCTGATTGCACTGGGACTGAAGGCTGAACACCCACTGACAGTTTGTAGGAGCTGTAAATTTGAAATTAATCCCAGAGTTTCCTATAGGTGGCAAAATTTTCTATGTGGTCCCAGCAAGAACAGTTTTTCATTTGCTTTTACAACCTCATAACTATAATATGTTTTTTTATGGTTGTGAAAAAAGGGCAGGGTGGCTATGGAGAGATTTAAAAATAGAAAGTTTCTGCTCTCTAAAAGTTTGAAGCAGAAGAAGGGAGGGCTGTTTCATAAGAGGACTTTTACAAGTGGCATTTCACTGGTTGGGTTTCTCCACACCTTCTATTTAGCAGCATTGCAGGGGTATAAATCTTTGAAGAACTGCAACCTGCGTCACACATGCACACCGGGTGCTGAGGTTGTCCCACCCAGTTGGTGGGCGAGCAGAGATGACTTAATCAGAGACAGTCCGTGA
>JAPZDY010000020.1:20556034-20576716 GCA_029783645.1 Ctenochaetus hawaiiensis | reverse complement strand
AGGACTGTGTGTTTATGTGTGTGTGGCGTACAAAGGTCAACATACAGTCCAGCAGCAGATAAACCATCATATATTTAGCACATCTTTACCAAGGCTCTGAGAAAGAGAATATATCTCAGAAGAGAAGGTCAAGGTGACCTTGCTTTCTCACCTGCGTTGGTTCCAAAATAATTATTTTTTTTGATGGATGAATCAAAGCAACCCTTGTATTTTTCTCAGGCTTAAAAACATGACTCAACACTTCTTTTAGTATGATTTAATGGATAAATAGGATTTTTAAGAGCTTCCTGTGTTGACTACATCATTTAAAATTACTTTATTAAATGTACTTGGTTACTTTCCTTCACTGTCACTGACATTTAGTTCTTACCAGTCAAACAGGTGTAGTGAGAGTCCAAATCAGTTAAGTTCAACATTATTACCTAAATGCTAATTGGATAATGTATGGCGTGTGATGCATACAAAAACACAGCAAAATCATGTGCAGCCTCAGTAATGTCAGATCTTTATTGATATCGTGTCATACAGCGGTACATAAGTAGCAATAACAGTAAAGAGAATAGCATGTCAACTACATTCAATTTCTATGCTTTTGTAGTCATGGTAGCTCTAAATGCTAGTAAGAGATAATAATGATTAAACATCCCACTGGATAGAATCATACACATCACACACATGGCCAGAATAAAAGCTGCTGGTGTTTTAAGGCATTTCACATCCTACAGTATTTGTCCTAAGGCTAAATCTTGATTGTTAGTTTTTGGATTGGTGGCGTACTGTACTTTACTGCACTGTACTTGATGTTTTTTCTATGAAGTGGTGTCTGCATGTGCTCTTAGAAAAGTTTGGCAGTGCTGTAGAAGTCGTTGTAGTGACATTCTTTCTTCAGACACCAATGAAAACTCTTTTGGTTTACAGTTTTTTAAGATAAAGGCTTCACATTTGCACCCATGACCCATTGAAATTCTTGTACATCTCGGATATTTTGCCTGTTTTAATCTTAAACTCAGCAGTTCATAAAACAAAGCACCTTACTTTCAGATTTATTCCCCATAAAATTGTTCCAGTTATTATTGGCCATTTTGTAGAGACACAAACAAACTCACTACAGTACCAAGATATTTATCACAAGCCTCAAGTAAAACGACAAGAACTCATTCCAGACCAGTGTGCTGTACTAGTTTTCTGTTTCCTTTGTGAGTGCAGTTTGTCAGGGCATGGATCGCCATGACCAGCAGCAGCAGCAGCAGAATAAGAAAGCTGTGTCAAAGTTGGCAGTGCACAAGCAGAAAAACAAGCTATAAGTCTTTCATACTGAAGGATTTCTAGAGGTGAGGTTGCACTACAACAGACATTTTATCCAGTCATGGCCACAGTAATAAAGAGCGAGGTCAAGTTGTTTCAAACACATCATGTTCTGGCAGCTTCTGACTGACTGTGTGATGTAGCTGAGTGTTGATGGTATTTGTTTTTCCTCAGGCTGAGTGATATGGTATGGATTCTGGGGCAAAAAAAAGCACCATCGATGGCACATGATAAATGGTGTTAAGCAGATGGATTATACAGAATGTTCAACATCAGCATTAACGCATAATTTACAATTCAGTCGCTAACTGGCTGGGAAACAATCGCTTCTTCAATCTTATCATATTAGCTGCATTTGCCTTCTTTAGAGAGTCTTGCTTCCCTTTTCCCTGTATCCTTAACAGCACATTGTGCAAACTGTTCATTACCAAATTATGTAGTTTTGACAATCCTATATAAGTGCCTTAAAGAGGATCTTTCCTTCTTAACCTCATAGTATCAGCAGCAGCGATAGCCTACCTAAGTCACATCCTACAGAAAGAGCTATAACAGTAGTCTTCAAATCTAGCCTACAGGCTAACAAGCACATGTCTATTACAGTTATTAATGAACGTTGTGCGTAATAATGCTAAGCATGGTGGACGGTCGGTTTGAACTCTAAACAACAAAACTGTGTCAAATGAGCAACGGGCTGATGGATTCCATGCAAGCATGACATCTACGTACACCATGCAAGTTAATCTCAATTAATACGACCGTTTTCTTGTTGGCTTCAGATTTATTTTAGATAGCTAAGGCATTCCACTTCTGAGAGTGAAACTTCAGCCAAGGTTTTAACGGACAGAGAATGCTCATCCTCTTCCACACAGTGGTCATGCATACAGTTGTCATTGGACAGTCAAACCACTGATACACCAATTGTGATCAAAACAGTTGTGCTAGAGGATGTTTAAGCCGCCATATTGCTTATGAACTCTGTTTTTTTTTTGATAAAGAGACTCAAAATAATGGCTCAGCAAGACACTATCATATATTAATATTTCTTTTGGCTGGTTACCTGTACCTATAAACTGTGTGCTTCTTTATCAAACTGTCATTTTTGTGTCAAGGGCAATTTTATTTTATTGTGTAAATGGATGAAGAAACAGTAACTGACACAAGTTGATGTGTTTTGAATCTTTTGTTCTTTAAACGCGCACAGTAACACTCCCACGCACATGCTTCCATCGGAATGTGTTGAGAGTATCTCACAGCTTGTGTTATTAGTGAATGACCAGAGTTATTGTCTACTGTGTTTCCGTACCATTCGCCCGAAGTGAGATAGACCAGTTTAATATTGTTTTTTTTTTTTTTAAATACCATACTTTTGTAAGAGATGCTACCTAAGTGTTTATTATTGTCTGATGTTGAGTGTGTGAAAGAGAGAGAACAGATGACCTGTGGTTTTGTATTGAGTGAATTATGATGGATTTCCTTTAGGGAACACATGTGGGGGACAAAGTGGACAAGGAAGAATAATCCCATGTAAAACAAACATCCTGATCCCACACTTTACACACTTGTGGAGATTCAACACATAATAGCTCAGATAGAAACCATACCGATCGTGTTACGCTTACAATAAGAAGGCAAAAGCAGAAGTTCCATCCCACAAGTGTTTCAGTGTAAAGGTTCAGGGTTTGTTTAAGATGGGGAAATGGAGAGAGGTTTTGTTTTGCAGGGTAAAGGAGAGTTTCAGGGGTCAAAAACAGGCTTACAGTAGGCTCTTAGTTTTTCTGATGGGTGGGAATATCGCTGGAGTCTTGCTGCTTCTCCATCTTCTTGGTGGTGACCACTGTCTCCTCATAAACTTCACGCTGGGAGACCTTGGCTCCAGACTTGCTCTGCTGCTGGTCCTCGTCCTTGCCCTCCTTCTTTGAGCCCTTGCCGGAGCTGGTGTAAATACGGGCTTGGTAGTTGTAGCCTTGCCCGGCACCCCCGCTTATGGAGGGGCTGGGATAGGTGATCCCAGTCCCAATGCGGGTTTCCTCACCCTCCAGTAGTTTCCTGCAAAGAGGAGTAAGGAGGGAAGGGGTTAGAATTGATAGGTATAGTGGAGAATACAAAGATAAAGGGTAACTAACATTTTCTTAATCACTTAAAATCTAACCCTACCTGTAAGCTGCAATTTCAATATCCAGAGCCATCTTGACATTCAGCAGATCCTGGTACTCCCTCAGGTGACGAGCCATCTCGCTCTTAGTGGTCCTCAGCTCATTCTCCAGCTCTGCCATGCTGTCCTAAGGAAAAACAATACAGCAAAAAAACAAAAAAGTGGGGCGTGTGTCAGGGCTCAAGGTTTACAAAAACAGAAGGTTAGTTAGAAAAAGCAGTCTGTGACTATGCTGCTTGCAGAGGAATCATCGCAGAGTCCAAACAAAGACCTCTGTCAGTCTTACTGTTAACCTGAGTGATGTGAAACTAAAGATGGGAGTCTTTTATAGTAAAAATTGGTTGCAATCTTTTTCCAATCCTCAGTGGACACTGCTGAATCAGAAACAACACTTGTATGAAATTACTCATTTAAAGCACATATACACTCAGTGGGCGTTGTCAGCTGCAGATGCTGAGCGCGCGTCCCGGGGGAGTGAGTTTCAGCACCACGGACAGAGCCCGACCTACAACAGCTGCTCCTGATGTTATTTTTATTCTGACGTTCATTTCCAGAGAGGAGAAAACCCTTAAGAATGGTTAACGTTTAATGTAGACAAACTTTTATAATATGAGCATTTTTAATTCGCCTGTAACCATTTTCTTACGTAATTGGACGTGATTACCTGGTAATTTCCAATCTCCACATGGTGCCTGTCCTCCATCTCCCGGAGCTGCTTTTCCAGAGACTCGTTGGTTCCCCTCAGACTCTCTATCTCGATGGTCTTGGACTGCAGCTGCCTCCTGAACTCGTTCATCTCCTCCCTGCTGGCGCGGATGGCCTCGTTACTCCGGTTCGCCTGCTCGGATAAGTCAGCGAACTTGGTCTTGTACCACTCCTCGGCGGACTGCAGATTCTTGGACGCCATTGACTCGTACTGGCCTCGAATCTCCTTGAGGGCGGAGGTGAGGTCCGGCTTAGACACCTCCATCTCCACAGACACCTGGGCAGCCTGGATCATGTCCATCAGCTCGGCCACTTCCTCTTCATGGACCTTCCTGAGGAAGTTGATCTCATCCAGAAGAGATTCCACCTTCTTCTCCAGATCCAGGCGCACCATGGTGGCATCATCCACATCTTTCTTAAAAGCCTTAAGGGTGGCCTCCGCCTCTTCACGGGCACGGAACTCCTCTTCGTATTTCCCTCTGATTTTTTGCAGGTCGTCTTCAATACTATCCCTCTCGATCAAGAGCTGAGACTTCTCCCCGTTAAGCTCTTCGAGCTGGGAGCGCAATTCGCGGATCTCTTGTTGGTAAAGCTCGGCCAGGCGGGACGGTTCGGTCTGGCGCTGCCGCAGCGCAGTCAACTCCGTCTCCAGCACTTTGTTGTACTGCTCCAAGTTGCGCACTTTCTCAATGAACATTGCAAAGCGGTCATTAAGACCTTGCATTTGTTCCTTCTCGTTGGTGCGGATGATTTTAAACTCATTGTTGAGGACGCTGCTTTGTGTCAGGTCGAAGGTCTCCAGTGGCATGGATGAGTAGGAGCGGCCGGACTTTCTGCTGTACGAGCCCAGGGATGAGATGTTGCTCCGGGATAGAGAAGAGGAGCGGTAACCTCCCCGTGAGGAGACGCTCCCCGCAGTCCGCGATGGAGAGGACGCATAGCGGGGTGAATCACCGAAAATCTTCCGGTAGGAGGAGGATGAGAAGACTTCAGATCCGTAGCTCATCTTGGCTTGTATGGAGACAGAGCAGAGCAGTGGGTGCGTCTCCTTTATATAGAGGGACCAACCCAATCACTAATTAATGCCCGATGGCAACAACCAAACTTATTCGTTCCACATGCGTCAGGCAGTCCAGTGAAAATTAATTTTGATTATTTTGCTGGATAATCATTTTAATTTGCTAAAGTTTGGCCCACAAAAATCCGGACATCTGTCTAGATCTGTGCGGTTGACACGGTTCTTTGTGCGAAACAAGTGGAACTGTCCTACTCTCCTTTTTGGCGCAGTGGTGATGCGTCAGTTATTGGTCGCTTGTTGCATATTTGCACTTACAACATAAGCACAACACATCAAGTGCAAGACAGGGATTTTTAGACAGAATGATGATGGTGAACTTTACTTGGTAACTTTTTCTATTTATAAGCCTACAAACTTGCAGCCGGTATCTGACACCTATTACTGTTGAGTGAACATTACTGTGATATCGACAACAATGTCACATATCAATATGGTTTTACAAGATTAAAATGATATGATCTCGAATGAACATGTGTGTTTCTTACCTTTTCTTCCAAAACATTTAAAATGGGACTGGATCAACGCAGAGATACTGAAACAGTTCAGAACAAAAGGGAGTTGCAAGAGTTTCACTTTTAGCTTTGGATTGTAACATTTTTATAAGCTAGTGAAGGCATTAATCTGAATCTTGCATCTTACTGTTGGCCTTGAGTTTATGACTTATTTTACACTTAGAGTTACTCTTTGAAGTCATTCCACAATAACTTGCTTTGTTTGGTTTGATTTAGTTTAGTTCAACATCCCTTAGAAACAGCACCCCACCGACAGGCTTTTGCTGCCCTCTGTTGTCAAACTACAGCACACTGCAGGCAAAAATGGACTTTTTAAATAGACTATCATTTAATTATCAGTACCACCTGATACTGACAATATGAACTTTTATTGGTCCCCAAGAGGCAACAGCTAGATGTTACAGCAGTCCAAGTCCAAGTCCAAATAAATAATTTTAAAAAATGTGTATAAAATGATAATTTATAAAAAAGAACCTAGACAAGAGCAATTAGACACAAAATGCAAAATTACAGACCAAAGGAGTACACAAGCAGTGTGTGTTTGAACTAATAGTACACTACAATATCTGGCAAAGTGACAAAGAGCTGTGATTGGTAAGAACAAAAGTAAACAGAGTAAAGTATATGTAACAGTATTATGGTCCATCATCTGAAACTCTGTACCACAGAGTGTAATATAATATTGTTATGTAACTACTTTATGAAGCTGTCTTAATATCAGGATATAATTGAGTACAGTTTTACAGTCAGATTGGCACAAATGAGCTCCTGAGAGCCTCTATTGGAACTTGGATGAGACGCTCTATTGGCAGGACAAACTGACTGTCTACCACGGCTTGAGAGGATGAGAGGGGTCATCCAGATAGGCACTGAGCATTTCATTCATCCACATCTCCACCAGAACAAAAAGGAGCTTCATTACCAGCTTGTTGAGTCTACTGGCCTTTCCACCCTTAATGCCATTACCTTAGAAGTGATGGGTGAGAACCTTGGCACATTGTACAAGCACAAAGGTTGGGTCTGAAGTTCCTCATGCTCATTTGCCATGAAGGCCCTGTTCTTTATTGTAAAGCTCTTAGATTTCTTAATTTATTCAGTCTTTATTGTTACATGAGCAGTAGACCTGTTTGTTATGCAATAAGAGGAACCATAAATGACATCCCCATCATCCAGCGCACACTGTTGTCCGCTTCACCAGCTGCTCGTAGGTGGTTTCAAAGGTTTATCAGGTTATGGTCTTACTCTCGGGGGGGGGGGGGGGAAATATGGTGACATATGAGAAATCCAGACAGTGCGGGGGCTGAAACGGGAAAAGTGATAGATAGATGAGTGCAGCCAAGACAAACTATCATTATTAAAATACACAAGCAGTACCATGAGGCTTCAAGGTTTGCACAAGTATCAATCTAATTGGGTGCCTCTCATCTTGTCTACTGTTCTGCCAGAAGGGGACATTGCTAATATTACTCTTCCGAGGAGCTGCAAGCTGACAGACACACAGCATAATTAAACGCAGAATAATAAACAGACTTATTTCAATATTTTGCCAAATTTTTAAACAAGGATAATAACAGTGTTGTTTTGGGATTATAGATGTGAGCAGCAATGAAGAAAACCTGAAGTCGCCACTTTAACCCTTTATATCTTGGTTCAATTTCAGACCCACACAAACAATTAGCTATGTTTCACTGCAAGTACTTTTATTCAAATTCTTATTTAAGTTCCACTCATATAACAATTAAAATTCAGTGTAGGAAAGCAAGTAAAATTTTGAGGTACTGGTACTTTATTATGGTATTTCCATTTTAGACTAAATTATACTTTCACTTGCTTGATGAAGTTGTACTTTTTACCACACTATATGATAACTATAAATACCACATGCTTACTTTATTAAGACTGTACCTAAAAGATGTTACACTTTCGAAAACCATTGATAAAGATAAAATAACTAATTCTACAGAAACAAATTCTGAAGCAACTAAACAGTATGCTGATAGCACCTTTTTCTTAAACTCACTCTTCTTTACACCTTTAATTTCTCACACGGTTCTGATTGCTGATTTACTGTAGATATTATAGAGCTATAGCAGATTACTTAAATCCACGGAAATCAAAATTAATCCTTGCAACGAGACAAATGGATGCAGTTCTTCTAGGTGTCTCTCCGCACCTTGATGTCAAGCTAAAGACGAATGAAAGACCGTAGGGTCACGTGACTGCGCCACGACGACAAATAATCCCGCCTCCTCTTGATAGACAGGATTAAACCCCACCCACTGGATGTCTCATAACAACAGCTGGCAGTACAGAAAGAGAGAGAGAGAGAGGAAGAGAGATAGCAGAGTGCAGACAGAGCGGGGACACTCATCTGCTGCCTGCCCTTACAGTGTGCACACCGAAGCTTTGACTACTGCTATCTCTTAAGAAAATACACATTAGCGACTTCTCCGACTTTTGCACCGCTCAAGGCGCATGCTCAGAAGAACTGACGGTGCAGTTGTTTTATTCAGGAACTCAGAGGTGAGTACAGTTATCTTCAGTCACATCTAACCGCAGTGAAATCCGTCCGAAAATCGTTTAACGTTACTTCGTGGCTTTTGTTTTTGCCATCAAAGCCAGCTAACGCGTTAGCCTTGCCCCGGATCACTTTCGGCTGTCCTTCCCATCAATGTCAGATTAAAAAAGGAGTAGGACAGGGGCTGTTTGAGCGGACTGTAAGCTAGCTGTTAACTGTTAACAATCGAGCAAATGACATGACGTTGTTGGTACGTTAACCCTGCGAACAAGGGTCTTCGTTGCTGTTAGCTTGAAAAAAGATACTTTTACAGTTGCTTAAGCTAATCTTCCACCTTTGGATCTGTTGAAAAGCTCTTTTACACGGGCAAAGACAATGCCCAAACACAAATGCCTTTTACGTGAAGTATTGTTGGGGTGAACGTCGACTCCACTCCCTGAAGGCTGACCTGAGACAACAAAGCCTGTCACAAGTAATGTTTTACGTTAGCCGCAGTTTTTCAGTGCAGGTTGTTTCAGGGATTGGCTGTGAATCTTTTCGAACCAGAGCTCCCCTCAGACCCGGCTGGACCCAGCTCACACTGTGGGCCAAGGTGTCACAAAGACATTAGCTTACAAGAAGAGACATGCATCAGAATGACTGGAAATAGGTCTATGACATAGTAATATGGGATGTGTTGTTTCTAAGAAAGCGACTCCTACTCTCACAGAACATTAGAGGTCAGGATGTCAAAAAAACAAACATGCTGAAGCTTTTGTTTACCCTCATATAGAGCTGTAGAGCCAACACTGATGACAGTGTTTTGATAGTGTAATGCAGTGTTTGTGGCCCTGTTGGCACTTCTCTGCCTCATCATGTATGGCAAGCTCTTTCTATTACCTCTGCTGATTAAAAGGAGTTGCCTTACAACATATCATTTGCATTTCTGCTGGCACCAGGAACCAGAGAGCTGACTTCCTCTGTCTTGTTTGCCTGCAGCTCAGCCTTCTGACAGTGAGAATGATTGAGAGTCAGCACTGGAGGAAAAAACTTTCACCTCTTACCGTTAAAGAGACAAGGCTGAGACTAGGCTAACATTCCACTGAGGCAGAACTCCATGATGCTTTCCACAGAAGGCTGTTTTTTTCCTTTGACCTCTTTAATCTATATGCTTGTCTGTGTGTGACCTGATGCATTAAACAAACAAAGATTTAGCTATAAGTTACTTCTGCTGACTAGCATGACCCCCATGTTGAATGTTTCATGGTCTTAGAAATATCTTTGACCTTTGACTTTGCTTTCAAGTGAGGTCATGTGTTTTTGTTCAATACTTTACCACCATAGCACGATATATCAGAAAGACTGTGTTGGATCTCAATAATTTGTTCTGTCTCTAAACTGAGCACCATGACCTCACTGATCTAAAGTCTAATATATGTCCTCTGGTGACGGAGTTAATCTCTCCTAAGTTAGTGGAGAAAAACACAACTGCGATTTAAAAAGAATTGAATTAAACTACATTATCCTACCAGAGAGTGAACGATAAAACTCATTTGCTTACACTGAGTAAAAGTCCTGGTATGAGAAAGCATTGGGTTGTATCTGTGCTGAAGCTGTTTTTTTTTTTAATTGAGCCACTCCTTATGTGTTGCTTCTCCCCAGACACCACAACACTTTAAAGATGACAACTTCATGGAGTGACAGACTGCAGAACTATGCAGACTTGCCTGCCAACATGGACGGCCTTACAATGAAAAAATACAGGAGAGAGCCATACCACAGGTAAGAAACACCAAAGAAGGCACAAGGTGCATTTCTGATTGTGCAAAACTTCCCCCAGATGGGATACCTGAGCATTTCATGACATAAACTATGCAGCCAAATAAAACTTTACCCATCTGTTGTGGCAAAAATATAATTACAGTGAAATAGGATCACAGTGGTTGGCAGAATAAAGGGAACACCTAGACTTAAACTTTGAGAAATTCCCAACTCAAACTAGTTTTTACACATTTTAACAAAGGTGAATGTGTTAATATCTACTGTGACAATTACAACAATCTAGAAATAAATGTAACCAATGCCTGATGTGGCTGGTTCACCAGAAGCAAGAACACATTTCAAAGTTAAAGATTTTTTGTATTTTTTCATTCTCTAAGACAATGTCGGGAGAAACCTGCAGAGGCCTTAAATCTGTAGTCAGTTTCCCCCTTTAGCAGAGTATAGTTTGGGATATGTAATAGTATAAATAATCCTCTCGTGGTGTAATGAACAGTAATTGATCACTGATGATCAAACACTGGTAAACTAATGAAAGACTGTGGCCACGGAGTCAGGTCTGCTGCTCTCCATGGCTCCACAATCACAGATCTAATCATCACAAGAAACAGGAGCTACCAGATGTAGAACAGAGCAACATAGAGTAAAAACATGTCATATAATTGTCCAGTAGTAAGTCAAATTCAATGTTACTTTATTTAAAGTGTAACAATCACTGCTTGTTTATTTAATCCATACTAGGTTGGCTCAGATATGCTATGGATGACCAAACAGAGGAGCTCACAGATCATCTCACTTAGACAGAACAACTCATAGAAATTCAGAAACTTACTGCTGAGTTGTGAAACTGCATTTAGGGCCAGAATACTTTCAGCTGAACTTTGACATCATGTATATTATTTTTAATCTTTGGCTGAAAGAAAGTATTTGCTGGCTTTTACTTTGACATAACTGACCTAACATTATAAAACTTTACCCTGCCTCGACTGTTTTAAACGCTAGGCACTTAGTAAGAGTACTTATTAAGGTTTTTTTTATTATTGTGCAGTTATGTTAATCCGTTTATTTGCTGTTTTACGTCTCACTTTGACTTTCATTTCATTAAGTGGCACAGAACCTAACTAGGCCCTGTCATGTAGGTTTATGAGCTTAATTGGGAAAGATTTTGCTGGCTTAGCTTTCAGTCATATCATATCTGTTTTCTGAGTGTTACGCAGAATTATCAGACTGATTTGGTGCTGGGAGCGAGTGTATTAATTCAAAGCTTGTAGTTGGCTTAAGGGCAAAATATTGCCCACCATATTTACTATAGATCAATTACATTGTTCAGACTTTTTTTTTTTTTTTTATAAAATTGCACAATAGGCAAGTGTTCCCATAGATACACCTAGTTATTCCTGTACCCTTTGACTGGAAACGCCCTGTAGTCATACCTGCTGAAACAGTGATGTAAGGAGGAAATCATTCCTTGTCAGGGCAGTAAAACCCATGTTGCTGTTCAATGTTTAACTCAGCCTAGGACATGCATGTCCGCTCGACCCTGCTGTTCTTTCACACCATTATATAATATGCAGTGCTCACGAGGTTTATGGAGCTGTCACTCATCTGTTGGCTCTGTGCGGACTGTGCTGACATACTGTAATTCACCAAGTCTGTGGTCCTCCCCCACCAGGACACACATGCAAACAATCACTCACACAAAGATAACAAAGATACCAAAGATGGTTGTTGATCTCATTAAAAGAGGATACTTGTGACAGCAGTTCTGTTTAAGTAAATTCCACAAGGCTGCTTAATCGGTTCAACTTTTTATATTAAACATACTAAATGTGACCTTTTGTTTATCTCCCGGACAGACTAAGACCATTCCTTCAAAGTAAGAGCTCAGCCCAAACAATGCGGCCAGATAGCGAGCTGCAGATCACATAGCAGAGGGCTGACGACTCTGCACAGCACAGATAAACTTTCTATCACAGGGAGTCAAATCACTGTCTTGGTGAGATTAGAGAGCTGTGGAAAAAAATCTGGCGGATTGTCGCACAGCTGCACTCCGATTGAGTAGAAGTTGTCTGCTATAGGTGTAGTGTGGCCCATGTGGGCTATTCGAAGCTTTGGTGTTGTCAGCGGGACGAAAGTCAAGGCTGACTGTCGCCTCCATTCAGCCCCACCCACTGTCAATAAGAGATTTAAGTAATCACTCATGGTGGTCTTCTACTGCGTTTTCTGGAAACAGCTTCTGCTCTTAAAAAAAATAAAATAAAAGACAACATAGAAGTAGTTCATGTAGTCTTTATACTATGTAAGCTGAATGAGGCTCTAGCAGTTTTAAATTTTATAATCAGTACTACATACTTCTTGCTAAAATTTAAATACAACTGACATTATATAATTGAAATGTTTCAAAAATTTAAGCAGAACTGTTTGAAAAAACTGCATTTTCCAGAGAGTTCATGAGTCAGAAATGTGAAGTGTATGGGGTTTAAAGTCACTCATCTGAACTTGTTTTTCCTGAATCATATGACCAACAACATGACATCGTTTCAGGCCCTGGTTTGATTGCTTGCCAAGCCTGAAATAGTCTAACAGAAATGTAATCAGTTTGAGCAAATTATACTAATCAGTATGTCCCCTTTTTTCAAAGTTTCTTTATTGAGATGATTAATTCAATTTGAGCAACTTGAACATATATTTAATCTTTTTAAATGTAAGACACCTATATTTGCATTTGAACTGTCTGAATTTGTGGGCACGAGTAAAAGTACACAGATTTACTGGTGATAAAATTAAGTATATCGGGTGTTCAGTAGCCTGTTCTTTTGTCCATAAAATGCATCTTTGTAAAATTAAAGATAAAATGATCCCTTTTACATTCTTCTATAAAAAGAAGTCATCTCATTCTGTAAGTGTTTACATTGAATCAAATCTTAGTATGGGAAGCAGCTGTCGCTTGGGGGGTGGGGTGAAGGGGTGGGCTTGCTTGATTCTACCTGACTTGTGATTGTTCTGGATGTCTTTGAGGGCCCACAAACACCATAGTGTACAACAACAACCCTGACTGACAGCACACAACAACAACAGAGAATGACGCGGAATAGCCACAATCATTTTTGCAACAAGTCAGAAAATTATTGAATGGCAAGAAAGCAAAGAGAGAGAGAGAGGGAGGGAGAGAGAGGAGGGTGGGCATTGTTTGTGGGCCACAGCTGCCCTGTGCTGCTGGAGCAGGTCAGACCAACGAAGAGTCAAAGTGAGGTTTAATTTCGCACAGAATGCATCGCCAGTCGTCTGCTGGACTAAAATCTAAATGGGAACTTGTTCACTACGGATCTGCTGCAAGGTATTTTCACAGCTTTAAAGTTTAGTGAGGATGAGACGGTTGTTTTCACGGATTCACGGAAGTTGGCTTTCAGATTCAGTTTTAAGGTTGTGTGTCAGATCATTTTTCTTGTTAAGAGTGATGTAACCTAGTGTTTACCTCAGTGTGACATTTTGATTTTTTTTCTTCTGCTAATTTTATTTCAAGTATGACAAAATATTGACTTGGTGTGGAACTATGAACAGTGTTACACATTGAATTCAGTCACAGATGTTGAAGATAAGCTGTGTAGGTCTTTGTCCGCAGTCACACTTAAGATAGTTGAGTGTGACTGGCTTATCTGTGGAGACTGTGGACGTCAGGCTTTAAAAACAGCTTCTATCATTTGACCACAGTTGACGACCAGTCCCCAGATTTGTAATTCAACACAGTAGAGCTATTTCCTGGAAAAGTGTCATCCTCAGAGAAAAGTCTGTTGGGTTTTATGGTTTTCTGTTTTTGTTAACTTCCTGTGGTTTTACCAGCTGCCACTCTGAAGTCATGTGAGGCAATTTTCTTGTTACAGGCAGTGGTGCAGTTTTAGTTGGAATTCAAAGTTTCTCACACAGTCAATTGAAACATCATATTTAAATGTAGTCAGAGCTTTATGTTAATGTAAAATGCAAAATAATATTTTGTCTCTCAAAACAAGACCATAAACTGTTAAGTACACAGTTGATCCTTGTGATAACATAAAATGTCAGCTGTCAAATGATATTTTCTGAAACTGCACTAAACATTTTATACACATTTAGTTCTAATTTTGATATAAACAGGCTAATTGTAGCTTGTATTGTCAATACATGATGGTATTTGCTTTCGTATTTGTATAAAATTGCTTTCCTCAAATTCTACTCATAAGCAACCAATAAACCTTTAGACCTCATAAATGGTAAAGCTGAGGAAAAGACAGATACAAGATCCAAGACACCAGTAAACACATATAGGACACTTTGCTAAAAAAGGCAATAAAAACTAAAAATATAATAAAAGTCATATCTGATAAACAATGAACCTAAAGCAGATGAATAAACTAAAGAAAGGTCAGCTAAAAATTAAATAAAGATAAGATAAGATAAGATAAGATAAGATAAGAACCTGAATTGTATGAAGAATAAAAAGTAAGGTGAGCTTAAGGTTGTTCTGTAGGTTATTCCAGGTTGTAAGTGCACAATGAGGACTTGGTGTTTTCCAAGTTTTTTAAAAAGCTGCTAACATAATCTGGTCAGTTGAGCCTGTTCACCATAAAAGACCATATGGATGTAATGTTAGGGAGTAAAAACCGGTAAAGGCCTTTTAGGAAAACAAATCCCAGTGTTTATCACAATTTACAGACAAATACAGTCCCCCAGCCTCAGCATACAGCTCACAGTGATGAGTATCATATTTATCATCATTAATAGATTGTGCTGCAGAGTGATAAAGAGTATCTAAGGGCTTTAAAGCTGCAGTTGAGGCATGTTTGTGTTAAATGTGACCATAATCCCAGACGAGGAGAAAACTTGCCTCAATACATTTTGATTTTTATCTTTATCTTTAACTCAGAGAAAAACTTCTTTTATCCTTGTAGAAAAAATAAACTGTATTTCTTGAATTGCTCGCGAATTTAGAACTTTGAACTTTCTAGGTAGAAGTGATGAATAGACATCACAACAATGACAAAAATATAATTTTTAGAGTTTTGTAATTCCTTAGAAAACAATAAAATATAACCAATAACTAATTCTTACTGCTGCTCCCAGTAGGTACCACTAGCTAGTTAGCATGGTTAGCCATGCAGCTAGTGGTAAAAGGGTGGCTGTTGGGTGGTGGTGGTGAGGACATGTAGTGCTTATATGCTGCCTTTTTTTGTTGTGAGCAAAAATTCACATACTTAAGGTAGTTTTGCTACCCTGAGAAAAAAAATCACAAAACTACTTTCTCTCTTCACTCTTTTCTTGAAGTTTGCAGATGTGCACTATTGACTGTGTGCAAGAAAAAAAACTAAACTCGTCCAAAAAGTAACAGTTCTTAAAGGCTTCTGAAAGTTTGGTTTTAAAACCTGCATATTGCTCTAACTGATTATTTCTAAATAACAATGAATAATAGTATAATAGTTTTATTAAAAAAATATTAATTAAGTAACAGTGAGGTACAAGTCAGAAAGATGCCAAAGAATTACAAGCTAACCTGCTCCATTAGAACTTTGTAGGTGTGGGTTTATAAAATGCGGCTGACAGTTGGCTGCCAACAGAAAAAGACACATCAGCCGTTTTGTGCACTTGATAGATTTATAGTCTGGTATTGTGACATGCAGATGATTAGTAATTAGCCAGTCATGGGCTGGACTCATGCTGTTGTCATGCTATTGTCAACTAGCTGTTAAGTGCTGTCATCAAGTATGCTGTCTTTTAACAGGCTAATAGTGATAGAAGGACACTCCTAATACACAACACACCCTTGAAATGATGGGATTTAGGTATCGAAACTATTTGGTTAGGTGTAAAACATAATCTTGGGCCAAGGGTGGGTCACATAGTGAAGTGTGTGTGTCATGTAGTCTACAAAACTGTACACAGATTTTCCTTTTTGCCAAGCTTTATGCCATAAACAAGAAGGAAACCGACAAGATTCAGTCAAGATTCTATCTGCTTAGCCTATTTTTCACCCAACAAACTTATTTTAAACAATTATTTAATTTTTTTACTGTCTCTTATGTGCAATTTCTTTTAATTTTCTAACTATTAATGTGCCAATTTATGTTGTATTGCCTCTAATATATATTTTGTATTTATTATAAATGCCCCATTATTGATGTATCCTTATTCCCTTATAAAGTGCTTTAAATTTCTTGGATCTGAATGGTGCTTTAAAATTAAGTTGCCTTGTTGGTTTGTCTTATTGAGTTATAGTGATATTTTAGTACATTTTATATGAATTCTACTAAATAAACCCTCTAAAGCCCACAATATGAGTTTCCCAGATACCATTCATCTGTATAGTATCTGCATTGGAGTCTGCAAAAATGAATGCCAATCTTACTATTGAATATTGTTTTGTAACATAAACATTTTCATCATCTTGTTATCTGTAGAGTGTTTGTCAACAGAAGCT
Organism: Ctenochaetus hawaiiensis; assembly: GCA_029783645.1. NCBI lineage: Eukaryota > Metazoa > Chordata > Actinopteri > Acanthuriformes > Acanthuridae > Ctenochaetus > Ctenochaetus hawaiiensis. Next base: position 20,560,240 of record JAPZDY010000020.1, on the reverse strand, counting down.
TGGCCATGGAGAAGATTAAGTGCTTCGGCTTTGATATGGATTACACTTTAGCGGGTGAGTTAAATTCACATTCACCGTAATGTTCACAACTTGTGCTATAGAAATTGTTATATGTTTGATAATTGAATATTAGGATTAAGCTAAAACAAAAATCATTTGCTGCTAACAGTCTTAAAATGTAAGGATTTAAATGCTAAACCATATTCTTATTGTTTATTTACTGCTTTTAAGTTTTCTGGCTTTGAGTTTCACATTTTAGTCTCAAGCAAACATCTTCAGATGTTTACTAACATTTAGTAGCCTAAAAAAACATTTTTTATATGTGAAAAGACCATTGATATAATAGTTGGTGATTGTCATTGGCCGTAATGTTAGTAATTTTAAATGTTTTGTATTCAGTGCAAGTTGAGTAGAGGGTTGGACAGCAGATTCTCAGTTTACATGGTCTGCCCTAGCTGTTGTCATATTGATTACTAAGACTGATCTAAATAAGCAGGTTTATAAATCCTAACTGACAAAAAAGTTCAGAGATACACTAAATGATTTTATGTAGGTCAATCAAAAAAAATGCATTGATCAAAAAGCAAAGAAATACCTGTGAAAATTAGATTTTAAAGGTATGTACAATATGTATGTTCTGATTTGTCACCTTTGGAATTTGAAAAACTAATCCCTCGTTATCGAATCTTGTTTTGCCTCGGCATGTTAAAGTCTACGGTATCCCCTCTTCTCCACTTTATATCTGGCTGCCCCCCCCCCCCGCTCCTTTACAACTGTGTATTTGTTATCCACAAAATATTATATAGGTCAATGCCAGTGACACGCTGAGCACAGTGGAACACTCATATAACATGATGTTAAGAATAGTATCCCATAAAGTCTGTCGTACAGTGATGTTCTTTTTCCTACCAACTAGTAACTGGGCCAAAAATATTCTGATTTTTCATGCCACCTTGTTCTGTGACTCAGCTCCAGTTTTTGGTTTCCCTGCCTCTATAAATAAACCCTCCCTGACTTTGAAAAGAAGGTCACGTTTGTTTGTTGAGTTCACCAGTGATGGCTCCCTTGAGAACGGGGATCACTCATAGTCTTCCTCTGGCTCCGTATCCTTATCCCTGTTCAGAGTGCAGGAGATTTTACGCACGCTCAGCTGTTGACATGACTCTCTTTATGGGAGTCCATAACCAAGTGTTAATGTTTGCTAGAAGCCTGGCTATCAAGTATCTTTGGAGGGTGTTCAGGTTTTAACCACAGACATGCTTCATCAAGTTAAAGGGGGTTGGTGGGTGTCGCAGAACTGCTGCTGCTTAACCACAGCACCCTGGCTGACTGCAGTAGGCCTGTTTGTTTTTTTGAGGGTGTGAGGGGGTTCAGAAGTACAAAGTGCGTACAGCGTGTGCATGTTTTTGACAAAAGGTTTTTGTAAGACATCTGTATGAAACTGTCAGAATAAAATTTTGACATGGCAGTGTCTAAACCGATTTAGTACATCTTAAAAAGTTGTATGACTTGTGATTTAAATATACAATGGTTTCTACCTGACTAGCAGGAGCTCATTTAAGTTGTGTAGTGGGACACCTCAAACATAGCTCCTGCCAACAGTTAATTAACTGCTGTCAGTCAGTACCCATGATAGCCCAGCCTAGCCTTTATTACACTGTAGGAGCATTACTATTGTTTGATACTGAACTGGTGCTCTTACCCAATATGCCACAGTTCAACTATATGATATTTTAAATAAAAGATATGCACCATCTTGATCAAAAGGAGTAATCGCCAGTTTTTTTCTGTTTTGATAGAGGCATGATGATGCAAATGTCCAAGGAAGCAATTGAAGCGCTAATGAATCATCTGTTATTTTATCACAGTATTTCTTGACTGTTGTTCAATAGTATAATATTTTACTTAAACACAAGACCTTAACCGTTTTTTTCCAAAGCAAATCAAAAGTGAAGCTTGATTTCTGTATATGAAGCTGTATAGACTATGGCCCGAGACACTTGCTCACTCATTTTCATAATTTACTCTGTCATAAAAATGTGATGTACTTTCTTAGGATTATAGATCCTAATTTATTACCCAAATCTCTAATCATCAAAAGATTGGAATCTCAGCTTTATAGCACTGAAAAATATAACACTACAGTACAACAGTGAGTTCCGTCACATCACATGTGTTTTGTAATACTCTATAAGGCTTTGTAAACTAAATCAACATTGCATGAGACAACATTGCCTCATCTGTTCTTTGCTCTCCCTACAATGTTGTCTCAATGTTGAAACACGTCATAGCCTGGAGAAAATGTTGCTCAAACACACATTTAGGCCCAGATTGCACACACAGTTTTGTCCTAGTTTCCAACAGACTTTTGGCTGGAATGTAGGCCCCTGCGGTTATGTTAAGTTTTCTCATTTTTCCACAGTATACTTGATAGTGTCATAAATCTGTGACAAAGGCCTACATTTTCATGCTAGGTTCTACAGATAGATTAAGACAGGTAAGTTGTTGGCTCCTAATTCTGCTGTGCGACATGGTTCCAATAAAGTCTCTGTGTGGGACACGACATGATTTGGCTTCAAGCTCTGTTTGTAGAAGATTGCAGGTTGTTTACCTTGTGTGTGAGAGGTATACATTACATATAGGTCTGAGGTTACCTGACCTTAAGTGTGCAGAGACACCACTCACTTCAGCCGCTGGAGCAGCTGAAGTCTAATTAACTATCTACAGTCTCTAAAGAGAGAGTGCAGTGTAAAAAATCCAGATAAGTTCCACTTAACGTCTCCACTCTAAGTAGATGGTCATATGTGTGGGCATGTGCACACATGTGCACACTGACAGCCTGAGAAATGTGAGAGGGGAGTCATAGCAGGGGAGCAAGGACCCCTATAAGGCAGGAATGCTAGAGTCAAGGACGCTGAGTGCAACAACAACAAAACTTCCAGTAAACATGATTTTTCAATTAGATTTTCCAAAATATGCAACTCTTCATGCCTGGAGCTTCCAGTGCAACTTTAATAGAAGCAGACCCACAAATCACTGCACAGACTCTTGTGCAAGCCTTCAAACATGTGAAATAGCATAGCAAGAGGGTCTAGAATTGTTCTTGAAAGGGATATTGTGTCCTATGTGCTGTAGGTGTCATATGTCAGTGTGGACTTTTCTAAGGGGATTGCTTGTTGATCAAGATGTGTGGAAGTAAAATGGCTCTTTAAAATCACCTTTGAAGAAATAAACTCCTCAAATTATTTGTGATATGGTTGGGGTTGGATCAGGCAGAGTGTTTTTTCAAGGCCTGTCAAAGTGAACACAGTTTTGTTTATGTCACAATTTTTGTGTATTTGTGTTTTATGTTTATGTATGTGTGTTTCTCTGGTCTGAAACAGGTGGGCAACAGAAGGAAAATAGTGATGTAACTTTTTTTTTATTTTACCAATCAAATTTAGCAACACTTAAATTGAAATATGGTGACATTCAGTGAGGTTTTTGCAGTTGTGTGGACCAAAATCCACCCGGAGTCCCAATGAAACCTGTTTACGAATTTTTGATTCTGAATAAATTACGTTTTTTCTCTTTAACTATCTTTTTTACTTTTGCCTTATAGATATGAACATTTGAGGTTTTAGAGAAATGTTAAATTTTTAAACAAACGTATGAAATGCATAAAGGTATGTTAATTTGTTAAAGTTTGTTTGAGTGTCCCTTTTAAACTGTTGAACTCCTTATTAATCTAACAAAATGGTTGAGTTTGCAGGGGATTTTAAGGCAATTTAATAAGATGTTTTAAGGTTCTGATTATAGATAGACCGATATGGTTTTTTCAGGGCCGATACCGATACCGATTATTAGTTGTCAAGGAGGACGATAACCAGTATTTGAGCTGATATTCATTTGCAGTAAAAGTGAAAATATTAGCGTCAAAATTTTGAATAATACAAACTCCAACACTTAACTTCGTTTAAATGCCTTTAAGCATATGTTTATTAAACAGCTTTTCAGATTTGCAACATGTTAAAGGTTTTTTTTATCTTAGACAATAGACATCTTTGTTTTTATTCTGCCCTCCCTAAACGTCTGGTTCAGTTTGGCAGGTAGGTTCACACAGAGACAAGGTTTTGTGATTTTACCCACGATTTATTGACTCCACATGAAGCACTGTAAAACTGTGAAAAAATACAATAAAAGTAAGATATAAAGGAAACATGCATT
>JAPZDY010000020.1:20541149-20555934 GCA_029783645.1 Ctenochaetus hawaiiensis | reverse complement strand
ACAGAGTAGTGACTGCAGACAGAGAGGAGCGGCTGCATCAGGGCCAAAATAACCCAGTTTTAAATTGATCTCTTATCGGCCATCTGATTAAAAAAAGGCCGATGATTTTTTTTTTCAAAACTTTGTTTTGACTTTTGCAAATTTAGTAATATTTAGCTGTTTAGTAATACTTCTGATCTGTGGAGAACATTATTTTGCTCCCATGTATGCTGAGTGGGTCTTATGGAAGTGGCAGATTATCCTCATTGTGATTCTGAAATCTTGAGATTGAATTCCAAATTGTGCATTGACCTCATTAAGTTCTGGTCACTGAGTAGCTGTAGTAAAGTAGTAGTTAGTGTCCAAACACACTTTAGCCTAACATTATTCTTGTCTTATTATTGAGTAACAAAAATCTTGCTCATCCTAAATAACCTGCCTGACTTACTTTTATACAACCTAGACTGAGAAGTGATTTTATTTAAGTTGTGTCAGTGTAACACACCAGCACCCAATGAACTAAAGAAAGAGAGAGTGAGGAAAGCAAAGGTGACAGAGGGCGACAAGTGAGTAAGTGATGAAGAGGAGGAGGAATGGCAGTTTGGTTGGTGTATGCTACTGCTCTGGGCAAAGGGCCCAAACCCTCAGTTTGCCTGGAGACCATGACTGCAAGAGGCTACGTGATTATAATGCACAAACAGGCTCAGGCTTACAGAGCAGGGCTGTCAACAAAAGGACAAAGCTTCAGTGGACTCAAGATTTCCCTGTGACTCAGTGCATGCTCGTTATACTACTGTGTGTAACCAGGTTTTAGATACAAGCACACACTCACACATAGCAGCAGAGTAGGACACAGATGTTGTCCTGTTTGTCCTGCAGTGATGCTCCCCCAATAGCTGTCCCTTATCCAAGCATCATCAGCCAACATTTCTTCCCCTCCAGGGGCCTCGACCACCCCACTGGGAACGCAGGCGACAACACAACTGCATTCTCCGTTTTGTATTTATAACATCTGACATATTCTTTTCCCAGTGTCAGATAGCATTGTAATCCTTTGCCAGCCTTTTCTTAGTCCAGCATCAATCTCTGTGTTTTTATTTTCAGAGCTCCCTTCTGCCTGGGGTCCAGGTTTGGCCCTGGGATAAATATTTGGCTCTTGTGGAGACAGGGTGGGGGGCTCGTCAGTCTCAGCAGAGCTCATTAGAGCTGCTGAAAGTTGAGTGACTTTTCTCGCGCCTGATCCTGTTTCTTTGTGGATTTGTGTACAGAACATCGAAGCCCTTGTTGATAGCATGGAGTGAGAGAAGTGCAATGAGTGTGTATGCAAGGGGGCAAAGGGGTTTGGGGGGGGTGGTTTACTGTTCAATCAGGACATGTTGTTATCAAAATACTGAGAGAAAACCACAGGCTCTTAAGCAGACGAGGAAGCCTCACATGAGTGAACACCACCAACTGCAATGAACTCTCTGACCTCTGCAGAAACATTGTTTTCTGTGTAATCACAACTTCACCCACGGGTCAGGATCCTCAACTGTGTACATACTACAGTGTTTTATGTAAATGTTACATGTACACCGTGTGCTCTGAAAGCTCTACTTTCAGCCAGATGGCAGTCTGATAGCTCATTGAACAAGTAAATTTATCTTGCACAGAGCAAGAAAGTGTGTCACAATGGATTTCTGTTTACTTCATACCAAATGATTCAAAATCTGATGTATGTAGTTTTTCATGTTGCCATGTTTTATTATTTTTACTATATCTATAAAAAACAAAAGTGTTTTTAAGTTACCACAGGCCAGAGTCGCATTTTTTGCCTGAAGACATTGTTGACAACAGAATCTGTGGCTTCTTATAGGAGATCTGACAGCAAATCGCCCTGAGACACCATGTTATTGTGCTCTTCTGTTGGGGCAAAAATTTATTGTAAACTCTGTGTGTGTGTGTGCTTTATTTCTAGTGTATAAGTCACCAGAGTACGAGTCGCTAGGTTTTGAACTCACAGTGGAGCGACTGGTTTCCATCGGTTACCCTCAGGAGCTGCTCAGCTTTGTCTATGACCCATCCTTTCCAACCAGGTCAGACCAGTCACACCCCACCACATGGACATGATGATGATGATGATTATGACTGCTGTCAGAGTAATGGCCCAGGCTGTTTATATTGCCTCATATCTTATCATCTGAGGATTAAAAAAATATGAGAGGAGGCAATTGAAGTCTATTTTGATCATAACTGTAATCTTATCAGAAACAGTAGCAGTCAGAATGTAAGTTGCTATCAAGAGATTGTTGTCAGAAAATGTATTCTCACTCTGTGTTGCAGATTAGCATTTATTTTCTTCACTTTCAGGGGCCTTGTATTTGACACTATGTATGGAAACCTGTTGAAGGTTGATGCCTATGGTAATATTCTGGTCTGTGTCCATGGATTCAACTTCCTCCGAGGGTAAGTGTATTCAACATGCTCTACCCTGGATATCTGAAAAAGATTGTACAATATACTGTGTGTTTCATATATTTCATTTTTTTGATATACCCGTGAGCAAGAAAAAGACAAAAATTAAAATACAGACTTATGTTTCCTCTTTTTCCAGCCCTGAGATCCGTGAACGGTACCCAAACAAGTTCATCCAAAGAGATGATACAGAGCGCTTTTATATCCTTAACACACTCTTCAACCTGCCAGGTAAGATCTCTAAACATTGATGGTACAGACACACAGAATCCAGCCAGGAGGCATTTAAACTAACTACTGGAAGTTCATGCTGGTTGATGTTTCACTGCGAGTTGGGTGGTTCTTGGTTTTAGCTCATTCATTTTCATTGGGTGGGCAGGTAACAAGCTGTCAAATATAACAAGTAAACATTATGCAAAAAATTGTTTCTGATATAAAGCAAAGTGGTAAGAGAGTCATGTTTCATATTTTATCAGCACTGATGTCTGATATTCGCTGGGTGAGCTAATTTGCATAAAGAAGAAGATGAGTCTTGATCACGCAAATTCAGATACAGTGACTGGTACATCGGCTTGTTGTTGAATATCCATCAAGCATATGTAAAAGTTGAATAGAGCCCAGTGTGTCTGTACCTCAAGAAGAAAACTATGGGACTGTTAGAGACATGAATGAATAAGAATGGGCTTTATCTTGATTAGATGCTGATAATAACTTCAGAGATGATTGTAGCAGAGACCTGTCTGTGTAGAGTAAAGACAAATTTGTATAAGCTGCTTTCTCACTTACAGCTTCTCTCTGTCTTTCTGCATCTCTTCACAGAGACCTACCTCTTTGCTTGCTTAGTGGATTTCTTCTCCAACTGTGACAGATACACGAGGTGAGGATCTGTTAGTAACACTATCTGTCATGCATCAAGTTTCTGGGCACCGCATGGTGACACAAACACAGTTGCGAGCCAAACTGGGTCAAGAGCAAGCCCTACAGCATGGGAGGGTCCAGGTGTCTCAGCAGCTAGTCTAATTGTTTTAAAATGGAAAATGAAGGTCCAGTCAAAGAACCCATTTTTTCTGTAACACTGAGTTATTAATCTCCTCTACTAATTGTAGTAAAGCATGAATTCTTATCAGAATGAGACAGAAATGAAAAATGTTCTCACTATTAAAAAATAGTAAGTGTTTCACTAACTAATTACAGATAATGAAATGAAGATATAGCTTTAAGGTAATCTTTTAAATGCTATTGGTAGAGGATACAATGGCCTGTAAATTTGTTAAGAATGTAATCTGGAATGGCTGCATGTCCTTTGTCCTCTGAAACCTGGTTGTTGGTCTTTTAGGGGGAGAATGCTTTTCCTGTTTGGCTGGGGACCCCTCCAACAAGGGAAGGCTATCCCATTTAAAAGCAAACAAAAAACAAATGTCATGTTTTTGAAAAGCTTCTGTAAAGATGTGGCCTGTCCGACGGCTGTGTACGTGTGTGTCTCTGCTTCTCTCCTCCAGCTGTGAAACTGGGTTCAAAGATGGCGACCTCTTCATGTCCTATAAGAGCATGTTCCAGGACGTCCGTGACGCTGTTGACTGGGTCCACTTCAAGGTAAGACACCCTTGATGGTTTTGATGTTAAGCCCAGCAGGTCAGTTATGGGCTATTATTAGTTAGTTATATTATGACCCTGATGTTATGTGTGCCTCACATTCATGCCGGGGTGCTACTCATTATAGCCACCGTCTGTAGTGCTTCTGTAGAGCTTCTGTGTGGACATTAATATCTTTAATACTTCTTGCAATCTGGCCTCAAGACTGATATCATTTGTACTTGCAGTAACATAAAGGTCGTTTTCATGTCTGTTATTTGGTTCATTTGGTCTAGACCAGCGGTCCCCAACCTTTTTTACGCCGCAGACTGGTTTCATGTAAGACAATATTTTCACGGACCAGCCTTTAAGGTGTGGGGGATAAATACGTTGAAATAAAATGATACGATCGGCATAAAAACAATATAAGTGCATAAAAATACAATTTACCATTATGTTGAGTCGTTACTCATACTCTTTACGTTACTCATTTTTGCTAGCTTGAGGGCTTAACTGAGGTAACATACCAGTGACTTAGGCGAGCTTCTTGATCTGTCTTAACCTGTATCAAGAGGCACAGACGGATGTAATTGGGAGAGAATCCGGTTATTTTTCAAAATAAAGCATCTTTCAGACTCTGGTTATCAATAAAATATATATATATTTATTTTCTTTTTTGATCATTAACCCAACAAGCACACTAAAAACAAATTCTGTTGTCTGACAGCAAGTTTTGCAGCACTTACTTGACTCTGACCTTGTTTATTCTCTGGTGTCACAAGGTGCTAATGAGGCAATAGCCATTTGGGAACATAATATATGTCTTATGTCATATGTCAGACTGTGTTGTAAACAGTGATGAACAAACAGAATCAGGAAGAACAAAAGGCATTTTAAACTGTCTTTATCATAAGAGGCTGGAATCACTAAGTTCCCACCTCTTAAGTTGAACCCAGAGTTCAGTAGAACCAAACCAAAGACGTGTGGTGGGAAAGCACGCTAGCATTTATCTACTGGGACCATTGAACGTCACATCACATTTGGTAGAAACTCAGCCAGTATCAAAACAAGTTGTCAAGAGTAAAGCAAACCGGATGATGGCAGAAGACCAAATGTCAGGGAGTCATCGAAACCATAAATAGTCTCCCTCAGGGACTATTAATATCTATGATACTTAGGGAGCACTGCTGAAAAATAGCCTTGTAACACATCTGTGGAGGACACACAACAAGTTGTTGACGTCACACCCAAAGAATCAAAGAGCATGGCTTTCAGGATGACCTGCTGGCCGAGTGGTTGTCTGTGTATTTGGTACTATGGGTAAAACATCCTGAGTTCAGATCAGTCCCTCGGGCTGGGCATTTCTGTGTGGAGTTTGCATGTTCTCCCCATGTTTGCACGGGTTCTCTGCACGTACTCCAACTTCCTCCCACAGATCAAAAATACATGCAAGTTAAGTTAGATTGACTGGTAACTCCAAATTGTCCACAGGTGTGAATGTGAGTGTGATTGGTTGTTTGTCTGTATGTGACAGCCCTGTGATGAACTGTCCAGGGTGTACCCCGCTGCTCACCCAGTGACAGCTGGGATCAGCTCCAGCCCCCTGTGACCCTGTAAACAGGATAAGCAGTTATTGAAAATGAATGTAAATATTAGTGAATTTTGTATTTGTACAGCTGTAATATATATGATTCCTAGATAAAGGTTACAAGTTCTCACGTGTTCTTTATTCTTGTTGTCTTATAGCTAAAATGTATTTGTAATTTTCTGTGTGAGGTCTGACCCCTGTGTTTCACATTGCAGGGTACTCTGAAGGAGAAGACTGTTGAGAACCTGGAGAAGTACGTAGTGAAAGATGTAAGTAGTTTGTATTCATGAGAGGCACTACAAATGTGCTGTGTTAGAGAACACACACACACATTATCACACATTTTATGTGTTACTTTGAGGAGACTGGTTTGTAAAGATGCTTAGAGCCTTTTTCATTCCTTACTTCTCCTCTGTTCCCACCAGGGGAAGCTGCCTCTTCTTCTCAGCCGAATGAATGAAGTCGCCAAGGTTTTCTTGGCCACCAACAGTGACTACAAATACACTGACGTGAGTATGGACATGTGAGTTCTGAGAAGCTTCACTTCCAAGGGGAAAAGGGTAACAGAGGTGTTCAAAAATAGCAGTGATCAGCCAAATGATCATAAATTTATCTCGAGAACCATTTCTTAAAATTTCTACCATTCTGCTGGCAGCAGTAGTGAACACTGCTGTATTTGGTTTGAATGTCAGTCTGTCTGTTTTGTTCTCACAGAAAATCATGACCTACCTGTTTGACTTCCCTCATGGCCCCAAGGTAAAATATAACTTAAATTATACTTCTTTCATTTTGAAATGTGGTGAATATGTAGGTAAAGGTTCAAAAACACAGAAATATGTATGCTATTTTTGTGTGTGTGTGTGTGTGTGTGTGTGTTTGTACCCACCACAGGCTGGTACCTCCCATCGGCCCTGGCAGTCCTACTTTGATCTGATCTTGGTGGATGCCAGGAAGCCACTGTTCTTCGGTGAGGGTACAGTGCTCAGACAAGTCGACACGGTGAGCAAACGCAGAGCACACGACACAGCTGAACACAGCTGAACACAGCTGAACACAGCTGAACACATCTGAACACAGCTGAACACAGCTGAACACAGCTGAGAGGGAAAGCACGTTACTTACAGCTGTACTGCATGTGATCACTGACTATCTGCACATGTTGTAGCCAATGGCACGTCAACTTTTAAAGCTGCTAGCAGATATGTGCATACAAAAAAGATAATAAGTTTATTACATAAGCAAAAGGTAACAAAATATAAATTACATGGTCGTATGATGTTCCCATGACTGTAACACTCACCTCCCTGTTTTTTTTCTTTTCTTTTTTTTGGTTTTGCTTTTCGTGACAAATGTTTCCTTTGTTTTCCATAATAATATTGACCCTTGCTTGGCTCCACAAACCTGACAAAACTTAAACCTGATTTAGAGCTTTTTGTTTTAACATAAAATTGAAATAAACAATGCAGCAGCGTATTCTGACAGTGGTAGATGAAGTTTATATTTTGAAGTTTATATCTTTGTGATTCAGCTCAGGGGGCAGAAGGTGGCAAAAAAGACATTAAATTTCAAAACCATGTGTGACTCATTATGGTTTGTTTTTCCTTAATTAGGGCAACAGAGAACATATATTTCTAGCATGTTCTAGCATAGGGCTTCATATGTATCAGTGACTCTGGTTTTGTTGATCTGATTTATGTTTTCTTCATTTTCAGACAACAGGGCGTTTAAAGATAGGAACATACACAGGACCTCTGCAGCATGGTATAGTCTATTCTGGAGGTAAGATGCCAGTTTCCTTCACTTATTTAGTCAATGACATAGTGGTTTGATGTCTGTAGTTGTTGCGATTGATAACATTTTAATGCGTTTCTGTACTCTTTAAGGCTCCTCTGACATTGTGTGTGACCTGCTGGGGGCAAAGGGGAAAGATATCGTTTACATTGGGGATCATATCTTTGGTGATATCCTCAAGTCCAAGAAACGTCAAGGCTGGAGAACATTCCTGGTTATACCTGAGCTGGCCCAGGAGCTGCATGTATGGACTGACAAGAGCTGTGAGTCTGCAGGATAACACACAACCACAGACCTGCTCACATAGTGACATGTAGAAACTAAAAGGGCACTCAGACAGCACAGACATTGCCAGAAGCTGATAGTCTGCAAATCTGCAAGTGAAACCACAAAACATGTCTGGATGTATTTCTAAAAACATTAGAATTGAGACAAAATATGATAGTGTCAGGCTGAAGCATCAGCACCTCTCAGTCATCACATATAAGCAAAGAGAGAATGTATGGTGGTGTCTGTCTTTATCTACCAGCACCATGCTTGTGCCTGTATTTTGTTGTTGATTGTATTCTTATTGTTTCATTTTTTTGTGATTTAATTGACTTAGAGCCCCCAGCTAAAACCCAGTAATAGTGACAGATGTGCGGTCTGACAATAGATGAAAAACAGAGCGTCCAGCGACCCCTCTGCCTCTTCTGTCTGTTAGATCTGACATGGCTGTTTGATTGACTGACAATGCGGCAGCTTCTTGCTGAGTTGTGGATGTGTTTGTTAGAATTTATCTGCTGTGAGACATTCAGAAAGTAAGGTGTGATTTGTCTGATTCACTGCTAGTTGCCGCTATGCTGCTGCTCTATTGAGCTGAGAAGAGGCCCAACCCACAAAAAAATAATACTGTTAAACTCAAACAAACAATTAGTGTATTTGCCTGTGATGCAGTTCTCCTCCAGAATTTCAATGGTCCTTTCTGAGGTCCATGCTTCCAATGTTTAAGTTTTAGTTTTTCCATAGTTCTGTAAACAGACAAACAAACAGGATAGATAATTCTAATGCAAGAAAACACTTTTTCAACAGGGACCTGACCTAGAACATCTGCTGCAGTGTCTGACTTTGTATTGTCACATTTTTCTCTAACTAATGCTACAACGCTGCATTTGCACTGTAGGTCTTGAAACAATGTGCACATGAGTAACGATCACTCTCTTCTCATGCTTTCCAGCATTATTCGATGAGCTGCAGGGCCTGGACATTTTCTTGGCAGAACTCTACAAGTAAGTTATAACCTTGAGCTTATTTTTTCCCCAAGCCATCACTTTGTCCCAAATCCCACCCATTGCCTAATCCTGCAGCAGGTCTGCTGCTCTTTACTCTCTGTAGTAGCAGGGTCCTTTTGCATGCATGTGAGCGTGTTTGTTTGAGATAGAACAAACAGGGTAAAGTCCAAAAGTTCGGCTCTTGCTGGCTGCCTGATAGCTGTGTATCCCTGACACTATTTATAGCTTGGCAATATCTGACTTTTGCAACCACCTATTTGATACATTACCTTTCAGCAGGCTGATATCAATAGCCTCCCCTCCCCCACATTGTCTTGTTCTCATCGTCTTCTCCCTGTCCTTCCCCAGACATCTGGACAGCAGCAGCAACGAGAGGCCAGACATCAGCACTATTCAGAGAAGAGTCAAGGTATGAACTTCAGCACCTCTGTTTCTATGACAACAAGAGACTTGTGCACATGCTTAGAGTGTTGTCAGGGATGGCCTAGTTATCAGTGCCCATGTTTACAGTATGTTGGATGCAGTGTCCACTATGGTGTAATCATTAACAAAAATGTCCTCCCTCATTGCTCTCTTATAGTTCCTGGTGATGTAATAACTTCTGTAGTTGCATCAGTGAACAACCACACTAACTCCTCTAATAAAAGTACTATACTTTCACAGGTCAGGGCAGTACATTCTTTCAGAAGAGGATGTATCTTTGTTTACGACCTGATTTGCAGGCTCACCAGTCTCCTCTCTACTCTGTCTTGATTTTTAGAAAGTAACACATGACATGGACATGTGCTATGGCATGATGGGTAGCCTTTTCCGCAGTGGCTCCAGACAGACATTGTTTGCCTCTCAAGTGATGCGCTATGCTGACTTGTACGCAGCCTCCTTCATCAACCTGCTGTACTATCCCTTCAGCTACCTCTTCAGAGCTGCACACGTACTGGTGAGTATCTGAATGGAAACCCTCACTGTTCTGAGCAGCTAACACAGCTTCCTTTTACTAATGCTGATATTAAAGGCTTGTCTTACATCAATTAAGAGTCAAAACTTTTGGATCCTTAAACATGTCTCTAAGGTCATTTGTCTTTGTCCCCTGTCTGCAAAGATTGAGTAGCCTCATTTTTTGTAATTATTTCTCCAATATACTTATCTAGCTCAGTAGCACAAAAGTGTTGGATCCATTAATGTTCCCCCCTTGTTCGAGGCCTTTCTTCATCTCCGATCTCTTGTCCTTCCTTCTCAGATCATAGAACATAAGACCTTCATAAAAGGGGAGCCCACTAATTTTATAAATAGAGCTCCGTACCACACTATATGTGAAAAAGTTCATTTCATAAAAGCCATCATGTGACTTCATTTGAGTTAGCATCAGGTGGGTCTGAAGATAACCTTGCAAAGCAGCTAGACTGATAAGATCTCAGGTCTGAAATCTCGCAGATCATCTTTAAAAGTTCCAACCAGATTTGTTTGTGTCCGGTCACAATATTTCTGGCCTATCAGCGTCCTTTGCAGAGAAAGAGGTGGTAGCTATGGGCGTGGTTTAGTTTTGACAAAAGCAAGACGTGGCTGCATGCATGTAAACAACGGCAGTCGCTAAAGAAATTAGCATGTATGCTGCATTAGCTGCAGTTTTAGCAGAACTGCGCAACATTTCCTCATTAAGAGAGGAGCAAAGGAAGGCACTGAAAGCTTTTCGTATTAAAAATGATGTTTTTACTTTTCTCCCAACTGGCTTCAGCAAGGGTAATTAATGTGACCGACAGAACGTTCCAATTTTTGTTTCACCATCCAGGTTGGTTGCTGCTGGTTTGTAAACAGAAGAAAGAAAAGAGGAATACAATGGATGATGTTGCAGGCTCTGCTGCAGTATTCATTTTGAGAAGGAAATATAAGAGACAGATCAGCATTTTTTGGAGGTTAAACTGCCAGTGTTGCACATTTCTGTTATGTGTACTGATGCAGGTCCATCTGGGACTGAGGGGAGTGATATGAACTTTGTACCAGAAAGAGACTTTGTGCATTTACAGTCTTTGAACATTAAATCAGTAATTAGGATTTCAGTATTTACTTGGTCTGTAAAACAACCTGATAAAAACCTTGTGCAGAAGCCCACTAGTTAAATAAAGAGCGGGTGCAGTGCGTGTTTCAAGTTATTTTTTAACATTTTGTTCTTTTTTTCCCCCAGATGCCCCACGAGTCAACGGTTGAACACGCCCATGTGGACATGGACACAGAGTCACCTTTGGCCACACGCAACCGCTCCCAATGCAGCGACTGCAAGGACCTGGAGTGCAAACGCAACCAGCTGACCCGATCCTTCAGTGAGATCAAACCTCCCAACCTGTTCCCCACGACTCCCCAGGAGATCACTCACTGCCACGATGAGGACGATGATGAGGAGGAGGAGGAGGAGGAGGAAGAGGAGGAGGAGGAAGAGGAGTAACAAGCTGGACACATAGAGTAAAGCCATGTTCTTGTTTTCCTGTTTCTGCCCTCTTATGTTTCTCGGTAGAATCAAGTAATTATCAAGGTGAGGCAGAAAGGAAAATCTTTATTGTGTGTGTGTGTGTGTGTGTGTGTGTGTATTGATCCTGTATGCATGCGAACACAAACACACACATACACACACAACCACATACACATTCTGGAGATTTCTGAGGAAAGTTAAAAGAACCAGTAGTGAGACTGCTCATATGCCTGTCAGAAGACACGCTCGGTCCTCCAAAACTCAGTATTTCCTTATAAACAAACAACACTATATGGGTTTTAATTGATGTATTAATGTGTATGTATAATTCTGTTTATAATTTTTCCCATCAGATATAGCATCCCACATCACTCATTAGCTGATTTTAGTTAGTGGATGGATAGATTTATTCATATTCACCCGTTAATCTATCAGAAATGGTCAGTGAACATTATTTGTAAACCTAATAGACGGACTGGCCTGCTGTCAACATCTGAAAATTTCAATCAAACAAAAAACACTTTGCTGTCAAAGTGTTGGAAAAAAAATGCACATACTGTATTAAAACAGACGTGTTTATGCAACATGGGAACAACATTCAGTTTTTATCTGTTTAGTTTCATTTTGTCTGTCTCTTCCTCACTAAAGAGGAGTGCTTTATTCTCACCTGTACTGTACGTAAGAGTGTGTATCTGCCAAAATAGACTTACTCAGACGGCAGCATCCTGAGTGACAGTAAGCTTAGAGTCCATTGTACTCAAGTAAAGCACAGGAGCACTGGAGCACAAGCTGGCATTAAACCAATCATTAACCAGATGCATTTTTGTTTGAAGCTGGGCTGAGAGAACATGCTGTGGTACACAAGTGGCTCTCAAACTGATATTTGTTTCCAAGCAACAATGAGGACAGAGCACTGTGAACATATTTTGTGACTCTATGACAACCCTGGACTACAGTATTGTTTCTATAGCTAGCTTTCAGGTGAGTGGTTTAATGCCACAAGCAGCTAACATGCAGTAAATTCTCCACTTAGTTACTGGGGAAGATGAAACTTGAGTTTTGCATTCGACTATATCAGAGGATTTTATTTTGGTAGGGGGGATGTACAACACATCACAGTTTATGGCAGTTTAAGCATACTAGAGATGTGTAAAGTGAGCTTTGTCAAGTGTTTAGTAGGGGCTTTAGCGAGGCTTCGTCAGCAAGGAAATAAGATTTTTTAGGATGTGCAACTCACATAAAGCTCAGTCTAGCAGTTTTACGTAGCTTCAGGACAGCTTTGTCTTCTTGGTTTTGGGGCTTTGTTGGTGTTTTTTTCTTTTTTTTTTTTGTCATACTTTGCTGACCCTGAACCACCGGTGTCATAGCGTCAATTGAGACCGTGTGGTTGAGTGTGTACACCTCTCTTTTGTTTGGCCTCTAAACACTGTGACATAACCATTTCATTACAGTGCAGCTTCTAGCTGTGATTGCTAGTAACAAACTGGATAAAAACCTTTTTTAAGCACTTCATTTTGCATTTGCATTAAACACTGAAAGTCAACGATAAAACAAGCAGGCTGAACTTAAAGCCCCAGAAAACTTGACTAAACAACCAATGTGATAGGTGAAAAAACATCTTCATGCGCTCATTATGAAGAGTTTAACTCTCAAAAAAAGGTTAATTTGCTTAATCAGGACTGCGTTAGTGTTTTGATTTTTTTATTGACAGTAAGTATGTTTCATCCCCCTGTTTTAAGTGCATTGTCGATTTGTACTGAAATAAAGTATAAAGAGTAAAATTAAAAAAGAAAAATTAAAAACTACCGACATGAAGCTTGCAAATTTAAAACATCAGAAAATAGAAAAACATCAGGTCTGTATGCAGCAATGAGGAGACTGTCATCCTCCTCATATTAATACATGGAACAGACTTAATCGCCAAAATTTGTCATTAATTTTTGAATTGAAACTATGAATGAGCAAATAACCCACCGTCACTGATTTCACTAAATCCTGATAGGTCAACAGGATTCTGTGACACCCCCTTTCCAGCATCACCCTGCTCACTTTGAACTAGTACAAAGAGAGAAAAACAGAAAACTAGAATAAAAAACAGTTCTAGCTTTGTCAGAAATTAGTGTGTTTATGTCAGCCGCACCGCCTGCAGTGAGAAGCTGATGGAGGACAGAAGTTTTCAGGGCCTTTAATTGAGGCAATGCTGACATGTCTGCCTTTTTTTCCACTGAGCCTGTGTCGAGAAGCTTCAGTTTTTGTATGCACTACACCAAGAGAGCTGCATGAATGTCAAATGTTTAGTCTCAACTTGTTGTATCAGTCCTGTAAGTGTTGGATCGGCCTGTTGATGTAGGCTACTAAAGGGAAGGAACATGCCGTCTCCTTTTTGCATAATTTTATGGTTTGGCTTGATGTGGTTTGGAGAAAGATGGAAGCGTTTAATTTCAACTCCATGTGATCAAACTTATAAGAAGCTGTTTGTTATCTCCTTTTTTCTTTTGTTTTTTTTACAAATGTAATATTTGTATACTAAAGTTTAACTTTTTTTCTTAAACAGAGAATAACTGGACATGCTACATGAGGCAGCTGCGTTGATAATAGGAAATAGATGATACATAGTCTTTTCTTTGCATAATTTGCATATGCATGTGAAAATAACAAGCATATCTGTTCTGCCAGGGTGGTTTGTGATAGCATTGGTTTGACTTCTATGTAGACTACATTATTTAGCAAAAGCTCTCTTGACATTTTTCATTGTAGTTTACACAGGGACAAGAAATCCTGCAAATCTGTAAAAACATAAAAGAAGGGAAATGTGAGGAGCATGTTACGTTCAGTAACAGACATGTTTGTACTCAACAGCATGGGGTTATTTTTATTTTTCTAAGCTAGTGTTTTTAAAATGTCCTGGTTTACAGAACTGTAAATAGACATTTCCATTTCCTTTTATTACCCTTTTTTTCCAAATAATTTTTTTGGTTAACTTTTATACAGAAGTCTGCTGCTCAGACTTTGAACTAACTAAAGCCTGGCCAATGGGTTACAGCGCTTTAGAAAACTTTTATCCATTGTTGTGATGCCCGCAATGCATTTGCATTAATGACAGGTGCCAAAACAATCACCTTTCATTTTCTGAACTATGGTAATCTTTTGTTTTTATTGCCTATCAGTTCATGTTTCCCCCAACAGTGTTTTGTTTGTTTGTTTCCAGAAATTATCCTACAGAGCGTAAATTGATGTAAATTACATAAAAAATGTAGAATAAAGATAGTTTTTCGTAATACTCTTGTTGTTCTGTTGTTTTTATCCCATCAGTCAATACTGCAAAGTTACTATGAATGAATAATGAGCCACAAATTCTGACAATATGCATAAATACATAGATCTTTATATTTAGTGAAGGTATGTCAGATAAAAAAATATCTGAATAAAAAATTAGCTTCAAACTTCACTGATTTGTTGCATTTCTGTGGGTTTAAAAAAACATACTTTTAGCTAAAAAGCAGCAACTGTAGGCAAAAATTGACAAATTATATAATAATTCACTGTTGATGTGACAGTAGCAAAGACAGAAGAGTCATAACATCAGTAAAGTGATTTGGAGTTTAGCAGTTTGCTAACATTAGCTAAAATTTGCCATCACAAGCTACTGATCATACCAGACCAACTTAC
>JAPZDY010000020.1:20527392-20540416 GCA_029783645.1 Ctenochaetus hawaiiensis | reverse complement strand
GAATTAAGTGAAGGGGGAAATTTATTGCTCATGAACTCAACTTTGAATATGCAAAAGGAACTTGTGTCACTGGTTTATTCAAAAGTTACATAGTTTTACCTAAAGCACTGTGTCTTAAGTACTCCAGTATGAGAATTATTTTTAAAAAGAGCCTATATTAGTCAGAAGAAACTCTTAAGAAGCAGCAGATTGAGTGCATTCAGCCACCAACTGTCTGTTAATCATTCACTTTTTTATTATACCACCAGTTGGCTGGGGCAATGGGAATGTTGACTTCAGGTAGAAGAAGCATTATGGACAGCATATGTGTACAGTAGCAGCATTGGGTTGGACAGAGGACCAGTTAAATGCAGGCCTGCAAAGCATTCACATAATGGAAGGATGATGGAGGATCTGTGTTCAACAGAGCATCGAGTGTGTGAGAAAAAAAAAAGATAGTGTGTGTCTGTAACAGAAACTGTTGTCTGAAACAACTCAGTCCCAGTGGATGCTTCCTTGTTTCTGGTTGTGCATTTGTAATTTTCCTTCTTGTTCTTCTTCTAGGCATCAAGATCAACTGGCTTGTAAAGCAAAGCAAAGCAAAGCAGAGCTTGATGTCATGAGCACAATCTTACAACCATCATTCTTTGCCTTATCTCTGGGGTGTTTCTCCCTACTGAGCAGAGTGTGCCTGCTGCACAGGAGCACTTTCAAGTAAACAATAAACAACAGCAAACACAGCTGCAAACAACGCAGACGCACTGTCTCTGGTTACACAACCATGACGTCCCTCATGGCCACACTGGTGGAAGGGCTGTTTGTCCGTGTGTGCTGTTTTCAGTGGATGTTACATGTGGAAACAGCAACCACCAGTGGTTACAAATGGCAACTGAATATTAAAAGAAAAGCATTCAGCTTTAGGACACCGATGTTGCCTGTAAGGTGGCAAGAATATTGCCAGCATACAGTTAATATAATGTTAATGAACAGGCCTGGTAGTGAAATAAAAATATTTTTGTAGAGTTAAAATATATGCAACTACAGATAAGAAGTAAACGGAATTATTCTACAAAAAGACTAAGAGAGGAAGAACATTTCAAGCACACAAACAATATCTTAAAACTCATTTCTGTCTTTATGAGGTAAAACAATAAGGGCAAGAAGATACTAAAGCAAAAAACAAAACAAAACAACAAAGAAAACATTACACTTATTTGCTTTCTTGCCAAGAGAAGACTGATACCATTCTCTGACTTTACAGCAGACGTTATGAAGCAGGAGCCAAGAGCTTAGCTTAGCATAACGACTGACAGATAGCATGAAAACAAGCTAGCATGGCTCTGTCCAAAGTTTATAAAGTCTGCTAAAAACTCCACCATGCTTGTCAATGACACCATTGATATTTTCACATGTAAAAAAAAGGTATAAATCACAGTTTGTCTTTTTTTTTAACACTTTCCTTTTGCTTGAATTAATATACAAATTATATTGAATTTATTAGTATAATGACAAGTGTAAAAAGTTGCAGTTCAAAGGCCAGGCTACTTATTGTCATGAAACATGGATTTACAGGAGTAACTTATCAGCTCTATAGCTTTTTTAACCCATGGAAAGAGCCAGACTAGCTAACTGTTTTCCCCCAATTGCCAGTTTTTCAGCTAAGCTACGCTACGCTAACCAGCTGCTGGCTGAAGCCTCAATAACATATGAATGTGGTTCTGATATTCTCATCTAAGTCACAGCAACAAAGCAAATTAGCACATTTCCTAAAATGTCAAACTTTTCTTTAATAATGTGTTTTTGAAACTGT
Organism: Ctenochaetus hawaiiensis; assembly: GCA_029783645.1. NCBI lineage: Eukaryota > Metazoa > Chordata > Actinopteri > Acanthuriformes > Acanthuridae > Ctenochaetus > Ctenochaetus hawaiiensis. Next base: position 20,538,627 of record JAPZDY010000020.1, on the reverse strand, counting down.
GAAAGAAACAAACATATTGCAACAGTGTTTCTAAGATAAAATTAAATCAATATAAATATCTCTCTTTAGCTAATAGCAGCCAACATTTCTTAAGAATGGTTTAGATTTTTGCTCTGGATTAACACAAGAAATATTAAAACTAGATTATTATCTACACTGTGTGAGGAGCCAGAACAAGCCAAAGCCTAGTCTCTTTCACATTCACTGCTGTCAAAAAAATTTGCCTTTCGTGAACCAAACCACCCAGTTATGTTTTGTAAATGCACACACGCATTACCACAAATGCAAAACAAACACAAACAAAACAAAGCTTGTTCACACACATAAACAGTGGCAAAGAAAAGGTGTGTATAATTCATGGACATGTTTAATGTCGAGGTTACTTTTTGTGACGTTGATGATGCTCAACAAGTTAGATGAGGTCATTAATACTGTGCAATTATCAAGTTTGATTATGCATAAAATTGGCAAAAAAAAAAAAAAAAAAAAAAAACATAACTTCCACACGCATAGTGAACCATGTTGGCACTTTTTTCACATCCCACCACCCAGTAAACCACCCCACTGTGGTAAATAGTCTAGGCATTATGTCTCCCATTTGAATGTATAGTAAGATGCTGTTTGAAGTCAAAGGATGCAAAAATAGGACAGAGACAGAAATGAAAGACTGACTAAGGACAATTTTGCTTGTGGATGGCTGCAGTTTAGCAATTTCAAAAACAAATATACATATACATACAGTACATACATACAAATATATCTGTCAATTTATAATACATAGATTTTTTTTAATTCATAATCATCTCTTAAATAAATTGCGTTTCATTGCACTTTGTTAAAATAATCAACTATATGATTTCTCTTAAAGGCAATAGTGTGATTTTTTTTAAAGGTGAAAAAGAGAGTTTACCATGAGCCTGATTTAGGATAATAATAAAAATAATAAAATCTGTAATATATATATATGTATATATACATATACATATACATATATATTTCTATCTGTAAAATACCCTCACCTCCTCATATATATGAATGAATTTTTGTTTCCATACATGTAGCATGTCCTTTTTGATATGACACGTGTGCCCAATGCACACCAATGTGTACATGCTCATGCATGCTCGTATGCCAGTTTGTCATATCATGTCACCACGCATACATATATACATACAATATTATAAAATAAATAAATACAGGAAAACATTCTTGGTTCGTGGTTTAACGGTTTCTTTCAAAGCGGTTTTTGGTGCAGTCTTTAACCAACCATTGTTCTCTGCTTGTTTGGGTTGGAATCCCAATGACGGGATCAACAGTCGACTGAGCCTCCCTGAAAGATGCATGAGTGGGAGAGTTGCATTTGTGTGTGTGGGAATGAGATTGTGTTTGAAAATATGTGTGCAGTGTAAGAAAGGGGGACCAAAGTCTTTGGCCTGAGGACAAAATATAGTTGTATTTTGCTGTGTGTTTGTGTGTGTGTGTGTGTGAGGGGTCAACAAGTCACCGCTTTGAAAATGTCAGATAATTGTACCAAAAGAGAAGCTCAGTCACAGGAACTGTCCAAGAGCGCCCTCTGTGAGAGGGTGTAGTACAGCAGGGATTCTGACAGCGTTCAGGTGGGGACATACAGGGTGACACAGCACCCATGTTTCCCACTGCCCCTCCATGAAAGGGTCTCACTGACTGACTGACTGAGGGCTACAGGTTGGAGCAGAACCCTCACTCCACCCGCCCGCCACTTCCCCACTTTCCCTCATCTCCATCTATGCCACCGCTCTGTGTGTGTGTCCATGAAACAGGGTGGAGGGTCTTGGTCTCCACCGGGCACGGAGAGGGCTAGATGGGCCCCTCGTTGTGGGCACTGTGGTTGCTCCTGCTGAGGCCCACACAGTTCTGTTGCTGGCTAAGCATGTGGGACGTCTCATTGGCCACAACTACAGACATGGCAGGGGTGATGCTTGTGGTGCTGGCTGTGGAGGGGACAACAGTGGGGGTTTCCACTCCGTCTTGGAGCTCCGTCAGCGTGAGTTCGATCTTAGTGAACTCACTGTCTGTCGACTGGGGTGTTTTGTCCATCCGAGACGCCATAACAGCGTTCTGGTACTGTTGGCGTGATACCTAGGGAACAAAGAGGAGTGAGAGACAAACATTATTATTCATACAAAGTTCAGTAAACAGCTCTGTGACAAAGTTAGATGTTTTTAATGTAGATAAAAATTTACCTTGGAATCCTGTTTTATTTCCTTTATTAAAAGTTTGTCGCCAGAATTTGGTGGATTAATTGATGCATGTATAATTAATTAATTTTGTAAATTTAATAAATAGCTATTAATCTGCACATATTTTTATCAATCCTCTGTTAAGTGAAAAAACAATCCTTTTTAATTTTAAAATTAATCTATTAATGTATATGCTAAATGGCCATAAACAAGAATCTTTAAGGCCTTGATAAGCCTCAGCTGCAATACCACCATCAATCAGCTGGTATCAAACATATAGTTCTGACAAAATAAATAAGGTTATTTATACTCATGTGAGCCTCAGTGGGGCCTCCCCTGCTCACCTGTGTATGCTCTCACCTTTATAAACTGCAGGTCTGAGCGCGCTCTGACCGAGTAGTCAGGTACGTAGATCTGCAGGAAGGAGTTGAGCTGGTTGTTGCTGCTGCCAAGAGTTGGGGTGATGGCATCTATACGATCACTCCGGTTCAGAGAGTCTGAGTGGTTGAGTCCAAATGGCCTTGGAGGAGATTTGTTTTCTGTAGGGTGATGTGCGAGGAGAATACATTTAAACACCTAAAACATGTGAAATACACATGAAGGAGCAGGTCCAGATAAAGAGCAACTTCAGATATATTACACAGAGTTATCTTTGTAAGGGATGACAAGAAGGAAAAGAGACAAAACACAAAATACAGTGAAATCACAGACTGCAGGTTATTTCTCATTTAGATTGGAGGCTCTGAAAAGGACTTAGAGGGAATATCTTTCTGAAGTGCTCCTTTACAGAGTACATGTGATGAAATTTGATATGGATAGTGATGCTCCCCTTGGTATTAATTATTCTAGCAGTAATTCTTTCATCATCAGTCGAAATTCTACTTGTCCAGTGCTTTTCTTGAGACCAACTACCTGAAAAGCTAATTACATTCCCATCAGCCTCGGTTGTACTTTGAGGTAAGTGCTAATTAGCTATTAGTAATGCAAGCATGCTTACACCCAACTAAGGTATAAAATATGGCAAACATCTACCTTCTCAGCATCAGTCTTCCAGCATTGTCACTGTGAGCATGTTAGCATGCTGACACTAGCATTTATCTGGGATCGCTGCGCCTAAAACAGCCTCACAGAGATGCATAGTCATAGAACATTGGTGTTGTTAATGGATTGAGGCGCCAGTCAGCAATTACTTGGTAGCCTTCACACTCCTTCTGCTTGAATCTAATATCCCTCTCAGTTTATGTGACACTTGGTCTCAATCTGTGTTGTTTTTTGGCCTGATTAGTTGCTTTCTGCAGCCTGAACCCATTATTAATCACAGTTGTAAGTACAGCATGTTTTCTTTCTGGACATATTTTGCAGATTTTGATGAAAAAAAACTCTCCTGCTGTACTTGCTCTGACTCCAAATGTTCTTTGAAACTACTCCAGGTGCTCGGCAGCTTTATCAGCACTCAGCATCCTATGATGTATAGATATCTAGTATCTACATAAGTCTTTATGTAAGGGGAGTCATCTAGCCAACACTGAGTCTGTGGTCTCCAGTGATGCTGCTTCCTTCTCTGTGCTACCACACAGAAGTCTGGTTATGTTTTTTTGTTACTTTTTAAATTTTTAATTAAAGCCAGATTATGTTTTCCACTGCTTAAAGAAGCCTAGTGAAAATCACACACAACAAAGTGGAAACGGCTTGGCCAACGCTAATGCTACTACGCAGACTGGAATGTATGTAATCCCATGTAGGAATATGTGTGTGGGCCAGTGTGTGTGTGTATGTGAGTGAGTGTGTGGACCAAGCGCAGTGGGCCAAAGACCTGGCATGTGAACTTTTGTGGATTAGTACTCCACTTTCTAGAGGCCGCAGGGGCAAGGTCAATACAGAGAAACGGTGGTGTTGTGTGTTAAGGATACACACAAAATGCATTCATGTACGTGTAGACACACTCAAACGTGTGCATGGCGCCAAACAGGGTGACAAAAACACATTAAGAGGTGCACTAGGGGTCACTGAGAGAGAGAAAGAGAATGTATTTGTTCATCTGCATTTCCGGATACATGTGGGTGTGTTTGTGTTCGTGGCAGCCTGTCTGTGGTTTTGTGTGGAGTGTGTGTTGGTGTGTGTTCTGTGTTCGTGTGCCCGTGCGTGTAAACATATGTGTGCGTGCGTGTTCTTATATGTGCGCTCAGTGGTGTCCGGCAGGGGGCTGTAGCTGTAGGTCTTGTTTTTGTAGTCAGAGGGTTAAAGGTTAGGGGCGAGCGGGGCGGAGCCTGGGTCTGCTCTGGGGCCTCCAGTCTCCAACACCATTCAGCCACTTGACTAATGGCTTATAGGATGAGGGTGTCATGACCAATCTGAATCTGTTTTCCTCTCTACACCTTTCTTTTCCATGTAGACAGGAATAAAACATACGTCACATGTTACAATAGGTACAAGCAGACTTTCAGACAGATGCAGCAATGTTACACAAAACTAAAAATAAATGATTCATGCAGATGATGAAATTCAAAGCGACCAAACACTCAAAAAACTACACAAAGCTTGCAGGTTAAATTATTTTCTAATTATAAAAATAATTTTTTAGCCCAAATCAATACTATGATTTCTCAAACTCTAGCATCTAATCTGTTAACAGGATGAAACTGGTGTACTATTGGACGTAAAAGTGGATGTACATTTACAGAAAAAAGTTCACTATACCTGGAGATCCTGCTAGAGATTCAGCCCTGCTGACCACAAATGTTCGAGACAGGGACAGAGGCACTTTAGGGAGAGTAGGAGATACAGAAGAGGGACAAAAGAAGAAGAAATAAACAAGGAGAGCCTATTAAAGTTGATAAATTCTTACTGTATATTCACAAGTAATTAAACATGGGTTAAATTTAGTGAAGAGGAATAAGAAACATTTGTATTACCACAACAGTGCCTATTAGTATCTGATATTTAACTGCTCAGTGCCTGCACATGCCAGGAAGGTCATTCTGCTTTTTCACCAGTAGGTGTCTCTCAGATCACATCGCCCACTTGAATAACATTAATTGAAAAAAGGCTGAGAATAGTACTGTAGTTTATGAATGAACTAGGATCAGTAGATGACGCTTTCTCATGATGTCACTGCAGGACAGCCTCGTCAACCTCACAGTCATCGTTCAAACATATTCATAGAAGGAGTTTTAGGCTGATCTGCTGCACTGGTGACACAACCACACACACATTACAGGAGGAAAGAGTGATGGCAGACAGGTGGATCATTTAGAGATGATTTAGGACATTCATGCTACACCTCTACTGCTAAAATGTTATTTTAGTCTAACATTTTTTAAAAAAAAGTCAAACATTAATGACTCAAGATTCTTAAAAAAGGAATTTGCTGCTTTTCTTTGTCATTTATGGCGGCAAATCAAGTCTTCGGGTTTTGGACTGATGATTGGACAAAAAAGACAACTTGAGGACATTTCTTTTGGCTAACTTGAATTTGATTAAAGGAAACAAGTAATCAATAAAATAATCAAAGGACTGATGAATAATGAAAACAGTGTAAAATTATGGGCTTGTTTAGAACAAACAAAGCAGCCATTTGGTGCCCAATCCTGTCCGTTACTTACTTTAACTGGACATTATTTCTCAAATACATGATCTCCATACAAAAGAGAACATTTTAATGGTTTGAAAATATGCAATAGTATGTCAATGAGCAGATTTTCACCCACTCCACTGACAAAAAACTTTCGGAAAACACTGGACAAAGATGAGGTGTCAGTCAGAGATCTCACCTGGCGATGCAGTCAGAGCCATCATTCCGTAGAAGGAGAACGGTCCCGCATCAAACTTCATCCCCTCTTTTCCTGCCTCCACCTCCACTTTTCCCTGCATCAGAAAGATCCAGAGATGACGAGGAAAGAAGTGTTGTTTTAAGAAACTGATTATTTTTTTATAATACAACTTTGTCCACTTATTAAACCATAAACTCCAAGAACTGTTTGCATTTCAATTGCTTTTTTAAATTGTTTTATTCTTCTTATTTGATTGTAAATATGTTTATATGTTATTACAGTTATTTAATTTCTAATTAACTCCAAATTGCACATGCTTTTATGGAGTAAGTGCAGCATTGCCTTAATTTTTAGGATTTCTGCTCCAGCTTTGCATTTATACTTTTCCTCTTCTCTAAATCTGCCACGCTCCTGCTCAAGAATATTTTTTCCTCCTGCCTGCAAGTTTAGAACAAATCCACTCCTGCCCTCCCTTTCCTTTTACTACTTTAAAAAAATCCACACTCTCTTTCGTAGCTCCCAATCTGCTCCTAAAGCCCAGATTCAAGGGCAGTGACCCCACACTTGTCCTACCTGGAGCTCATTTCATCCTAGTACAACACACAGAGACTTAGTGGACTTACAGAGAAATATACTGCTTCCTATTTGCTGATTTTAGTTCCATGTTTTGTTTATGTAGTGTTATTTTTTTTACTTTTGATATACTTTGGAAAATGATGAATGGAACTGGACCTTGAGACTTTTATAAGACCTGAAGGTCCATTCTGTGGCCATCAACTTATTCAGAGACAGAGCAGACATTCAGACCAGTTTCAAGCTGTAAGGCTACTGTAAGTCAGCCGCACCTGTTTTAATCTTCTTTTGCATAAATAACTGTCTCTAAATAATTGTAACTCTATGGCAGGATTTCCGTAAGCTGTCTGCAAAGAGAGAGTGGCAGAGGATAAAAGAAAAAAGACAGTTATCACTACTGACATACCACGCCTATCCAAGTAAAGTTCAGTTCTGTGACATTTAGTTCATTCATAAGGTTAAAAAAAAAAATTCAAATTAAATTCATTAAACTGTTTTTATTTGTGGTGTTTTCAAATGAAAATTGGCCTCTTTCATTTCTTTTTTTATTTAGTTTATTTCCTTTTTAATGTTTTTCAGTATAATTTGAAGTGTTGGATCTTTTAGACCAGACATCTGCAGTTCTAATGAACTGTTCATCTATGGTATTGTTGCTTGCTTTGATCCAAATGGCCCTGCAGTACAATCATGCCATGCATACCCTTTTTTGAAGATGCATAGCCCCTGTGGGAACTGTTACTGGAGGGATGCCTACAGTGTAGTGTGAACAACTGTGGGATCAAGGAAAACAATGACTTGTAGTGCTGCCAGCAGCATGCCCTAGTCTTAAATGTGTTTAGTGTAATGTATAGTGGAGGGTGCTTTAGTTAGAGTTAAACATACTGTTGTTATTGTTCTTTGACAGGTGACTTAAATTGTGCTGTTCTTTATAAATAGATTCTGCATACGAAGGTGAAAGTTTTAAATCAGGAGCCTTCTGATTCTCTTTGTAGACTAATTGCAGTCTGAGTAATTTTGATCAATCACATTTGAGCAGGCTTTGGTTGCACGCAGATAAACAGTTCATGTTGAAGGCAGAGAAGGTGGAATGCATTGGCTGAGATAAAACCTTGGAACCTATTATCATCTAATGACAATTCAGTTTTCATGAGCTTTTTTAATGTATCTGCACTCATATGCAGCTATCACTACAAAAATTAGCCAGATAGGGGGAGTTACTGCTGATTGAATAATGAATTAAAAGGACTGAATAGTGGTCTGTACATGGAAAAAGAACTCCCAGACACAGTGAAACATTATCCATTGCCCTCTGAAAATAATCCTCATGAGACAATTAGCTTCTGAGATTAATGTCTTTCTGTATATCACTTTAAACATCATTAGCAGGGGCCAGTGTTGGGTCCACTGTTTGTCATTGGTTTGGAGCAAAACTCGCAATATATTTTTTCCTTTTTCCTGACTGTTTTTACACACCTGCAGAATGAGGATGAAATAATCCACGGGCTTGTTCCTGTGGAAGAGGTAGTGCTCTGCTGCTCGCTTGTTTTTGTCATCATATTTCAGCTCCTGGATGACGTTGGGATGCTTCAACAAGCGCAGCAGAATCTTTTCTGACATTTGCACCGGTGAAAAAGGTTCCACCTCTGAAGGAAAAGAGAGGGAGACATTCATTCAATTATGGCCCAACTGTTGAGAGGTTTTGGGGCTTACACAGAGCGGACACAATTGATTGATTTATAAAACTCTAGTGATAATTTTTTATGATTACAAAAAGTTTACACTAATATTTTAAATATTTTGTTGGCTGAAAAAAAAACATTTTGAAAATATCACCTGTGCTCATGCAACTGTTGACCAATGAAACCTTTTTTTTGACATTTTTATAGATTGAACATCCAATTAACAAAAAGGACCTGCTTTCTTTCATTTTACATATCTTCTTTGTATAAACAAAATCACATAATTCAAGTGCACATAGTATGGAGGAAAACATACTTCTTTGCCTTTAATGAGTGTCTGAATTGACTGAAATTAGTCATTTCAATGCTTTAGTCTGAGCAACTGTGAATTTATTAATAATTCACAGAAATTAAATAAAATAAAAATTAATAACCAAAAAACAAATGCAAAATTCATATTTAGTTCACCACATCATCATTATCAGGGCTTTTCAACTTATAGGGAGGTTCAATGTCATATTTCTACTTGTTCTGTTTATTTTTCTGTTTTTTAATGACATTTTTTGGCCTGACAATTTTTGGGCTTCAGTTCACTTCTAAGTTCCAAATATAGCAAATGTGGAGTGTTGCAATGATTAAAATGCTTTTTTGACAAATTTGTTATTTTAGACTGTGTATGTGAATATAATTAATTTAATTCATCAACATAAAAATAGTCATTTAAATATTTTGCTGCAGCCCTTGTTTCAAAAGAAAAAAAATGCAGGATTTTCTTTAAAAAAACCCACACATTTTTGCTGCCCTCTGCCTGTATTTTCCTCTTAGTTTGCCGTGTTCAGGACTTTTCTGGGTGTCAACCTTTAGGCAGATGTGTGTAACCACTACCCAAAGGTAGCCCACAGCCAATAACACTGAGAGGCTGAGACTCTTCAACAATATATCATTAAGTCTGTGTGTCAGTTTGACCAAAGTTTGACTAAGGGCGCACTCACATACATACATACATACATACACACACAGCAGAGAGGATGACATATGCGCTTCGACAGAATTCACAACAAATCTAGCATTAAAACGTCTTATTACAGGGCTGCGCAGAGGTGTGTGTGTGTGTATGGTTTTGTGCTTAGATTTTAACTGTAAAACAATCAGGAAATATAGTTTTTTCTGATTTGCTGCTTTGTAAATCTGAGCTGCTCCCTCTCTTAATGGACTCTCTAGCTCGCTTGACCACCGCTGCTCTCAGTCCAGCTGAGCCAAGGGGGAAGGGCCAAGCCTGAATATTGTGTTTGTAAACAGTGACGTACAATTCCCTTATATTATGCCCTTAAGATTTTACCACATCTGAGTGCACTACCATATAAACTTGATCCAAAAACTAGTTTACAACTTTAAACACTCTATCCAGATTGTGACTGGTCTGCTGCAGCCACTGAACAGGCCAATCAGCTCCTTCAACTCAGCAGCGGTGATATGTGTCAGCTGGCTCCACCACCAGGAACTAAACTCTCTAATAGCCTTTAGAGGAACTTAATCAATGCTTAGCTGCTAGGTCAAAGTTCTAAAGCAAATCCATCTGCAGGGAGACTCTAGTCAACTGATGCTGCTGTAGTAGTACTTGGATATTCTGCAGCTTTCTTGTTCAGAAATCCATTTCCCAAGGGAAAGCGGGTGAAATATTTCACATTTTACACTAAGTATGTCGGCTTGTGTGAGAACCCCGCTCACAGGCCAAAAATGTTGGACGTGATGTCACTGAGGAACGAGTGTAAGCAAACAGGGTGGTGTTTTTAAAGCTGTGAGCAAAGATCCCAACATGTAACCTTCAGTGCATGACACGCAAGCAAATAGAAGCCTGCATTTTTTTGTTTTTGTTTTGATTTTTTGTTTTGTTTTGTTTTGGGTCTGAGTGCAGACTGCACAGACATCCCATGCTGCCCTCCTGAGAGCCCTTCTACCCCTTCAAAAACACACACACACACACATGCACACCAACACCTTTGTTGTGAGTCCTCACACAACTCATTCCCTCACACACACAAACAACAGATACTCATTCTACACACATACTCACTCCTCCCTACACTCACTCGCCCAAAACTGAAAGGCCGTGTGGGCACATGCACACACAAACAGCCTGAACACACACTTTCCCCACAGTGAGGGGCTGAGGGCACACTGGGGGAAGTCAAGCAGCAACGCAACCCACTTGCCTGTTGCTAGGAAACGCACGGTGGCCAGCAGAAGCTGAGGTGATATTTTAACCTTCATTTCATTGTCAGTAGGCTTGAAGGCCGAGAAATCCTGCTTCCTTTCCCGATGGGTGATTTTCTTCTTCGTCTTGTTGTCAGCTGAGGAGGGAAAATTAAAAGTTGAGGGTAAGACAAAAACTAAAAGTTTTTATGCAACAGGAACAGGATGATCCACGCCTCTCCACAGATTCTGAGCGAGTCCTCCTGGGTCACAGGGTGACTAAACTTGAGTTACCCAGAGCTTATTGCTTTTTCCGATAATGTAGCCGTGGCGTTCTTCTTAGAACTAAAAGAGAGCTATAGGGGGCTACGTTGTTAGCTTACCACATTCTTAGCATTACTTAAAGCCATATGCATTAGGGCAACAAATAGACTGGCATGTACTGCATGTCTGCAGGCCTTTACTGATACAATTAGAGATGTAACAGTACAGTCCTCTCATACTTTGATGAGATACATGAAACAATGAGTCTGACACATTTCAAACATTTGGAGGACAAATTATGACTGAGGAAAAATGATTACTTAATACTCTCAAATGGCACAAGAAGATTTTGCATTTCTGGAGCAGGATGATTAGCGTCAATAAAAAATGTTTTTATACAAACAATGATTTGTGTGTAATGCTTAGAGAGTCACTACTAGTGATAGCCCAAAATTCCCCTTCAGCTCTTCCGAATGTTGTGTCCAGATGCAGCACTTAGTTGTTCAGTTGACAAATATATTAAAAAAAACAGCTGCC
>JAPZDY010000020.1:20496398-20522543 GCA_029783645.1 Ctenochaetus hawaiiensis | reverse complement strand
GGTACAGAATACATTGTTATGTGTTTATTTTATTTACAGTTCAGGTTGGATTTTATTTTATGCGCTGCATGGAATTGCTGTGCGCGGAGAACGCGGGAGCAGTGCGCGATTGCGCAGGCGCGCAGCTTAGAGGGAACATTGGTCTGTACCATAGGCTACAGTGCTTATTAGGACTATTTATAGGATATACAAAAATGTAACTACTGACTTATGATGTTTTCAGTAAATATGTTACTATGCTCTTGATGTATGTTACTATGCTCATGATGTGACACAAAGGGCTGCAAGAGTTCATGATGGCGATTTTATCACAATATCTAAATAAAACAAAGTAAAATATATAAGTAAAGTATCAGTTGGTTTTGTGTTCTGTCTCTGTTTCGGCAAAAGAATTGCACGTGATATTAAAAAGACAAAATAATCTGATTGATATGAGCTGTGACACCGTTTACAAAAAAAAGTTTGTAAACTTTTCAAGTAAAGGGAGGTAGAGAGAAAGCCTGTAAACCTAACTACAAGAGCATAGAAGAAAGTGTTAAAAAAAGTGCATAATTAAGTGTATAAAACCCATGAGCAAAGCTGTCATACATTCTGTCTTTGTACTTCTTACAGGTGAAACAGTTAGTGAAGATAAATTGTTCCCTTTTTATCAGGGACCCTAAAGGATCCCTGGACCCTCCTTTGAGAACCTCTGGCATAGACAACAAGGTCAGCAAAACCTGTAGTTTGTTGTCCATGTTGAAATTAACAAATGGTAGACACAGTTCATAGAAAAATACAAGTTGAAATCTTTTGACTTGTTCTTGAAAAGGAAGAGCCACAAGAAGATCAACATACTTGTAAAACAGAATTATTTTAAATAAATAAAGTTGTTAAATGAAATATCATCAACTGATCTGAAATCATGTATGAAGTTGCCAGAACGCTTTGAAAAATACAAAAACATACAGTTTTGACGCAAAGATAGTGAATAATATAGAATTTAAAAACTTAACAGAGGTTAAGCAGTAAAGTCATAAATCATTAATAACATCACTGATAACAATACCCATAATATTAACCATTAATTAAACTAAGAACAAACAGCAGAGCTGTAGTCTATGTTTCCTAGTGTTTCTGTGGTGGCAACAAAGCACTAAAAATATAAATATTAGCACTGTGAATAAAATTTAACCTCTCTGTACTCACCAGTGAAAACGTTTAGCGAAACTCCTTTTGAGAAAAAAATATATTTTAACAATTCCTTATTTATCTGTAATAACAAATAACTCTAGAAATACAGGTTAAAGACCATCTTATCAATTTGGCTTCTACTTAAACTTAACATTTTGGATTTTGTGGTATTATTTTGCTACCATAGGAATGACGGACAAAAATTAGAAAGTAGTTCAGGAACCCTGGAAATTCTTTTTTGGCCATTATCAAAATAAATACCAGGTTTGCCTGATGCAGGAGAGAACACGTGTATTCTTAGATAACCCTACAAGATTAATTTTTTCAGAAATTTTCAATTTCAGCTTTGGCAGCAATACAGTGACTTCAATCAATCTTTTTTGCACAACCAGACAAAAATTCAGAATATAGTTGGATGGCTCATACTGTTTAATAGCTGTCAAGACAGAAAATGTAATTTGTTATTCTAATGCTACATATGAAAAAGGCAAATACGACGATTTTTAATCCGGCTAGCTCAAAAGTTAAAAATATTTAAGTTGTATGATCGAAAAGTGGAGAAACCCCAAGTCTAATAGTGTGGGTGTAACTGCTCCAAAGCTCTGGTGCTTATGAGAGCCACATGAGGTCAGATGTTTTTCTTGCCCTGTGAAGTACATTAATTCCTTCTGCATCAATTGGCACAAAGTTCAGTGCAGACTCTCACGGCTACCACATAATAAATCCTAATTACTACCAAGAGGTTCATTTATGTTGCCCATAAGTTGGCCTGTAATAATTGTGGTGATTGCTGGAGATCACAGTTTTGTGCAGACACTCATATTTCCCAGAGGATGAACCCTAATGACTTCAGTAAATCCCTGACTTCTCCTCTAGCACCACCTTGAGGTACACAATTTTGTGTTGAGCAAAATGTCTTAACAACTAGTGGATTAGCAAAAGCTAAATACCCACAAAGTACCTGCAAAAATACCTGCTAATGACATTTACATCGGCCACAACTGTACTTTGTATTCAGTATTCACTGACAAATGTGGGCATGTTCACATGCTAAACTAAGATATTGACAATGGAAAACACTACTTGCAAAATAAAAACATGTTACCATTGCCAGTGTGAGCAGGCTAACCAGCTGACATTAGCACTTAGCTCAGTTTCATCATTGAGTTAAGAAGAGTCTCAAACAGCTTCTAGCATGGCTGAGGACTGCTTATCTTGTTCATGTCAAGAGTCTACAGCCATACTAGCAGCTCTCTGAGACTCTTCTTAGGCTTAGTGGCTCAGTGATTGGTCCTTGAGGGACAAATGACCGTCTGAACTATTTAACAGTTCTTTAGATATTTGAGGTTGGACCAAAGTGGTTGACCAACTAATCAACATTGTCATCCCTAGAGCCATGCTGCTAGCATGCATAAATACAAAAACATTTTAAAGTTGGGCAGCCAGACTTTGGGCTAGAATATATCAGACTATTAAGTATATTATTCTTCATTGTGAGAAAAGCAGACATCAGAGTCAAGAGCCATGCGGTAAATTTGGATTCTGGATACGACTGACTTTTAAGAATCTAATATGGATAAATGGATTTACATTCTTTCCTGCCCCAGTGGCATTACATTTATCTTACAGATGATTTTTCATGAAGGGCAATACATCAACTACAAATTTAACTCTAAAAAAGACTTCTACATCAGCTGATCACTGCTGTTCTTCTGAAATGAAGGTTGTTTCAGGAGGGCCTATGTAAATGATCAAAATTAGGAGCACTGTGTCCATGTAAGCTTGTTCATGTTTGTTGTCTAAAGTCTATTAAAAGTCTATTTCTGTCTATGTCAGTGTTACACACACACACTCAGCCCCACTTCACTCCACATCATTTTGTCTCACTATCCCACAAGATGAGTGCATACTTTCCAGTTTCCCACAAAGACAAAATACCACACAAGAGGCAGAAAAAATGCAGCTTCTGTCTTCCACAAATATATTGCGAGACAATTACAGCCTGTTTATTCATAGCTCTTTAGCTGCTGTCATGGCACTGGGTTTTGTGAGGGGGGGACTGAAGGTAGTGCAGGAAGGCTGACCCTCTGGACCCTCTGGATCCTGAAACTTGGACGCAGGCCATGGAGAGAGTGTGTCCTTGTGAAGACCAGTTGTCTGGGGTCCTATAAGCCACCACTGCTGCCTGACATCTGTGGCTGTCTAGCTGGGCTGAGGCTGAATGCATGCTGGGTAGTCCAGGACACGGGCCCACTGCACACATCAGGATCAGGGGTCAATCACTTTCAATTTCATCCATTAAGAAAGTGTGTTTTCCTCGGGTCAAAAACTGATATGCTTCAGTTATGCAGTGGCCCTCTTGTGCGATTTCTAAAACATTTCTGAGAATAACAGCTAAGTCATTAGAGTTGTACATGGCAGTTTCAGTTTACCTTTGTAATTGGGTGAAGATGCACAAACACATTATTATTTGGATTATTTGGTTTCCCTTAACAACACGGCAGACAATGACTAAGGTACCAGGAAGTATTTGTTCTCACTGAGGAGAGAGTCGGGGACCACAACACATTTGTTCAGCTGTGTGCATTAAAACACTGGCTGCAAAAGGATGACGACGCAGAGCAGCAGGTCTTCTCCATAAACTCAGGGGATCACTGACGTCAGCTGGCTTCATCTTCTGAGGAAATTAATGTCCATATAAAATTTAATAGTAATCCATGTAACATTTGTTGTTATATTTCATATATTAAGATATTTTGGTCTAGGCTAAAGTGGTGGATCAAGCGCCTTACAAATGTGGCACATTGATTGGTCCTCAAACCCAGTGGTAAATTGTGTTTTTGGTTAGATGATTAATACAAGACCTGTGCTTAACACACGCTTAAGAGACTTTCACGTTTGGTTCTAGGACTTAAAATACATCAGTTAATACTCTGTTCCTGATGTTTAAACTTTTAACATAGCTTAAACAAATTATTGCAAACAAGTGTGTAGATGAGTCTTCAGAGGTCATTGGGGATGTTAAATGTTATCACATCGAACACATTGACTAATCTACTCGCTAGTCCGCCTTTACAGCCTCATTGTGTCTACACTCAGCCCTTTCACAAACTACTGTACCTCAAATTTTTCACCTTATTAAGTTTTAATGTGTGTGTGGTGTAGTGTAGCAAGTTTAATGGCGGTGTCATTGAAGTGTTACCATGCTGTAGTATATTTACCTAACGTTAGCTTTTAACTTGAGACAATTAAATAAATGCTTAAAAAATCATAGTGTTCATTTGTGAAGATTATCTAATTGATTAAAATGTGTATGTATCCGAATCTTTATATTCTCAACAGAGCTTATTTTCTACAATAATGCAAAAGTGGAAATATCCTGTTGGGTTTTCACTGAGGGAACCAGGGCAATGATCACTTTCATGTTTGCCTACAAAAATATGTCATCCTCATAGAAACTCTATTGGCACAAATTTATAAAGATCTATAATTTGCCCAGTAATTGTTGTATAAGATATAAAAAAATAAAAGCTAAAATTATAAAAAAAACAAAACATATCAGCTTTTGATGATCAAGGTACCCAAGTGTTCGTCAACGCAGTAATAAATCTTGTGGAAATACTCAGTTGAGGATACAAAAGTATTTTTAGTGGGCTCATTTTACCCTTTGGATTGACAAAGCCCCAAATTAAAAGCACTTCAACTCTTGATAGCTGTTCCTGGCCAAACCAAAATTCCATCTATCTGTCTGTCTATCTATCCATCCATTCATCAGTAATCCATAGCCAAGCCTGAGAACCTCCAGTCAGGCCTTAAGAGACCAAGCCGTGTGCTCTTTTCCACCATTCCCAGCTTATTTATGGAATGCAGCTTTGTCATATTTTTCCATAGCGCAATTTTCCCTATAAATAGGCACTTAAGGTTCAGAGAGTGGGGGTGGGAGTATGAGGGGTCAGTATCTGTTGTGAACACTCATCATTGCCCTCCTCTCTGTCTTGCTCCCCCTCTATTTTTCCAAATATTTGAGCACTGACAAATATAGTGCAACATCAGGGTGATGGGAACCCATTGGATAGCCTTTCTTCCAAATCTACCTCCGGTGAAAGTTTCCAGCCATTTTGACCCATTTTTCCATTAACATCGGTGAAACCCTTACCCTAATGCCTGGTAGCATGTCTACTATTTAAAACTTAATTTACATAAACATTCAGTCTGTACACATGCAATAAAATAACATAATTCTGTGTCTCGGCCTGTATTATCTGGAGACATAAGTGGAATGTGTGTCCGTCAGTATGTTTGTGTGTCTAAGTGTCTGTATTTCCTCTACAAGTATTCTAGATAAAACAGATAGATGAAATGCCTTGTGAGGCATTCATAATATTAATATAAAAAAGGGAACAAATGAATCTTAATCAGGCACTTAAAGGGGAAGTACAGTTGCTAATATGTAATATTCTGAGGAAATCTTGCATTGTAATTCAGCCTTATTTGGACATCAAACAAAGATTTTTTTAAACACATAACAGCTGGAACATGCCTCTACAGGCCAGATGTCATCAGCTTACAGAAACTGTGATTCTTGTGTTAGTTGTTTAGTATCGCTCTGAAGAACACTCATAGTGGCAACATAGCGAGCATTAACAGTAGCTTAGCAACAAAAGATGGCTATACACTGACAGCACTACAAAAAAAGAAAATTATGAAAGAAGTCAGCAGCTTTCTCTACGGTTGCATTAGAAAAAAACAAAACAAAGACAAACCTGATGGAACAACATGGCAAAATGCTCTTGAGTTCAGACTATGTTGATATTCATTATTTACTGACCAGAGTAACACATTAAACCTGGTGATCAACTACAAATATTCAAATATGCTTGCACAGGTAAAATGTTTCCTGAGCACAAACAACAGTTCAAAAATTCCATAAGCCACACACCAATCACAGTATTGATACAACAGACTACAAGTTAATGTGTTACATGTACCTTTTCTTACTTCTTTTTTGTCTGGATCGCTAATTGAGGGATCATAGGTCTTCATTTAGTATTTTATGGTTTAAGGACAGAGATGGACATAACTCTAAGTTACAAGAATGGTTCATAATTCACTGGCCAGTGAGCTAGACACTTGAATAACAAAGACATCAGACTCATCACACACACACACATACACACGCACATGGGCAAAGACAAAATACTGATTAACCAAGCTAAGTTTCCTTGAAAAGCAAACAACATGAAAAACTAAAGGTCTTTGTGTGTGTGTGTGTGTGTGAGAGAGAGAGTTTGTGTTTGTGTGTGAGGATTCATCATGAAGACTAAAATGACCATGAAGAGATCCTGTTTGTAGCTGTTGTAAAATCTCTGATGGATTAAGGGATACATGAAGTACTGCAACATCAGATCGATAATGCATTAAATTCAGGACATTCAATCATTACAATGGTGCATTACCATAAACAATGGGCAAACCTGGTGGAAGCTACGAGCCTCTACACTGATATTAGATGGTCAGGCTTTGCAGAGAACAAAGAGTGCTATATGACACAAAAGTAAACACTGTTTTTGTAAAGGGGTTATGTGAAATGCAGTCATCCGCATTTGCAGTAAGGGGGACAGGGTGGTCCTGTGGTTTCAGACACTGTCCTGTGCACAGGAAGTCATTCTTTATACACTTTGTTACATCAGAAGTCACCAAGTTCACAGTGTTTGGTGCCTGATCACTTATATTAACATTTTGTTCAACTTCATCTTAACCCTGGGCAGCTGAAATGCACCATAGAGATGAATACTCATTTCTGCGTGACATTGACCAGCTTGTGGTTTTAGTTCAGTCACTGACACTTTGGTCCCTTTGCCTTGTTTGGCCTCTGGGTCAAACAATACAGTTTGCAAAACATGGGCAAATTAGGGAAATGCAGTAAAGTTAAGTCTGCCCACAGCTCCTAACAGTCATTAAGGGGCCTTGGTCACAAGATCACTCTGCTGCTACTAGCCAGTGGTGTTTCACTACACACACACATACAGTACAGCCACACACACGCACACTGCTGGAATGACATTGTTGTTCATTCAGAGAAGCAGCTTGCTGTCGTAGCTGGCTGCGTTTGTTGTTGAAATGTCCCCTGGGTGGAGATTCCTTTGGGCCTCAGTCATAAGGAGAGGCATCAATGGGAAACCAGTGGGGATAAATGAATGGGCCTGTGGTCAGGTGCTGCTCTGTTATGCGAGTGTTGCAACTGCTGAATGGTGAACACATCACACAACGATGACAAGAGCTGGGAATGTTTTGAACCAGCAAAACAGATGAAAGTACAACTGTGTCTATTACAATGTTTTGCTTTATGTATATTTCATTTAAAGCAAAAACACAAAACAAAATTATATTCTCATTAACAGTGAAAACTAATTTACCACAGTATAAATCTATCAATATGTTTAAATCATTATGTTTTGTCATAAGTCATATTTCTGATTCTTTTATTTGGTCCAGATTAGAAAAAAAGAAATTTAGCTAGCAAATGTTGACAATGCTATATTTAAAGCTTTAAAATCAATTCTGATGTGACAATAACACCAGGAAAGGGGTCAAAAATTGCAACTGCGGTTGTAACAAATGTCAGCAATATACTTTTTTATGTTCTTAATAAGGCACTGTGAAGGCAGCATTGTACCCTGACAGACTACAGCATCAAGCAAACAAGCTATGATTTGCATACCTAGCTAACATCACCAAACAAAGAGTGTAATTGAGGTAAACTTTTTTCATTCAATTGCCATTTGCTTTCTGATTTCAATCCCTTATTCTTCAGCACCTCCACTGATGTTAAAGCCAATGTTTTTACTGACATTTGTAAGCCAATGGAGGGATAAAAGGCAAATTGTAAATGATCAGAATAAAAGTGTTATATAACGCATTTATTCATCATATAATTAAAGTTTGGTTTGTTTAGTTAAACATATAGCCAAAAAAACAGTTAAGGTTCAAAGGGTTTTGAACATTATGTAGGAGAGCTAAAATGTCAAAAATGGCTGATGAAGATACCCTCCCTTTAAAATGACATCCCTTTTCAGTTTTAAGACTGAAGTAATAAAAAACTGACTGAATGTACAATTTCCATAGAAGTACATCATTAAAAGTAGTGGTGGATCACAACGAAACTTAAAAACTGTTAAAATGTTTGCTAATAGGAGTCTTTTTTTAAATATTTGTTTTAATAATGATAATAGAGCTGTTGATTGTGGTGAAAGAGGTAGGTCCTTTCCATTTTCTTAATTACTTCCTTACAAGCCCAAAAAGTAAAGTGTGATACCGTATGATAGAAAACTCAGAGTAACAAAACACTGACTTAACAATGAATTTTAGAAGTGAATATTTACAAAATTAGCAGGAATATGTCACGTGGCACCATCAAAACTGCAACAGAATCAGTAGCCACATTCTTCATTTGTGACACAGAAAGAGCAAGCCAATTAAACACCTGAAAACACACATTTTTGGCACAGAGAACTTGGAGCTTTAAAACTCATAATTAATACCGCAATAAAAACAATTAGCCGGGCGAAATCCTTAAAGCTAGAATGAGCTAAGTACTCAATAAAAAAGCTGCTGTGCTTTGTGCAATGAGCTTTGAGGATGTGGGTTGTTAAGGAAAACATGAAACCTGCAGGAACGTCCTGCTTCCTGGGTTGTTTTTATTACATTATCTATTTACACTGGATCATTAATCTACTGCAGGTGGTTAATATTGACAATTGTTCTTGAATCTACATAGATCCTCAGGTTAAGAAAATATGATCACAATTTTTATATAAATATGAAATCCAGGGGAAGTTTTTAACATTTAAGATCCTTTTTATTTTAAGAATTTCCTGGGTAAAACTCATGCACTCCCTGTTCAAATGATAACTTAATTACAGTGTTTTGTGGTGTATTGCTGGCTGCACACTAATGGAGTGTAATCGATCTTAATTTTCACTCTTAATAACTATAGCTTGAAGCCATTTTAGTAATATATTAACATTTCAATGGAGTAAAAATTAGTAGTGTGAAACTAATCCATACATTCACCAGGCATTTTCACAGGTTTAAATATGTATTGAGTTAGATACTGCTAAGTTACTGAGTGTCACTTAAAACCAAAATCTTCATGTCTTAGAAATGATCTGAAATAATTGTGCTCAAACAATTAAAATCTTGGCACAAGCATTTTTTTCTCAACATCAAGGCCCTACTGATTACTTAGTAATCTTTACTCATAAAAAACAAGCGGAGGTACTATGATCCTTAGCTCCAAAGGGAAAAATCCACCCATCCACCAACAGAATCACTGTTCCAATGATTTGAACAGTAAATATCCACCAACACTGACAAATGTTTCCACAACTTACTAAATTACGATAAAGCACAGCAAAACCACATTGCAAAAAACCCATCTAAATGCATACAAACAGGACAGAAATTATTCAAACTAGAGCGCTAGCTGTGGATGGGGTTAAGACTTGCAGCCTAGATCTGAGTCTGGACGGTCAGCTGGAGCAGTGGCAGGGGTCTGCAGACCATAGTCTACAGAAAACTGGGGGAAAACTACTCTATTAGCAGGTTTCCCCCTTGCTGTTCGTAGGGAGACACCAGAGAGGGGAAAAGTGCAGGCATACTAAGAGAACTGAATGACCTAACAAATGCATCTGTGCAATTACAACAAAGCTGCATAGGTAGATATCTGGTTTCCATCTAGTTTATTTCTGCAGACAGATGTGCTGAAAAATGATCTGAAAACAGTGTTAACACATAATCCATGTCTCATCACATATAAGACAAAATCATAAATTGCTTTTACCAGGCAGTATAAATGATGCCAATATGACCACTTATTTCATTTCAATTTTAATGGTTGACTGACACCCTAAGCCAGAGTTTTACAGGCTTTATTGTAAAAGTAGGACAGTTTCTATTTTCAAAAATTAATATGTGATAGTGTCTGCAGTGTGGAACTTTCTCAGTTTTTCAAAATGAAAGCAGCTTGTAATGCCTGCAGTGCAGAGGAGTTTCAGTCCAACATGCCGTGCCATTTTTGGCAGAAATACTGTCAGTTTTTTAATGATAGCTATACTGTATGAATACTTGTTGTGCTGTATCTTTTAGAAAAATACTTTTAAATTAAAGCTGTGATGCGATGTGTCAATTCGTACGGTAGATACAACTTAGTTGGCAATTTGAGTCTGTTTTAGGTGGACTGTCCCTTTAAAATTACTCTGACGGTGTGACTGCATGAAATCGTCACATCCACTTAAGGAGAGTCACACTTCATTACCAACTGGCTTTTGGACATTTGCTATTATTTTCCCACAGACATCTTAAATCCTTAAACTTTACTGAACATTTATTTATATGACATCATGGAAGAGTAAATGTAAAGTCTGGCTGCTCCATCTATTTGTTGTTTTTTGCATTATTGATGTCTTACATGGCCATTTGAAATGAAACACTAGCGCTGCTGAAGTCTCAGAAAAGTAGGCTTCATCAGCTGATTGTAAAAAGCGCTGGTGTCTTTCGGGCCTGTGAAGGGCCCGTCTTGGGCTTTTCCTCCTGCCAGTAAATGGAGAGACAGACAGTGTGCCCGGTGTTATCAATGAAGCCAGCCTCTTGGCTCTTCAAAAAGTGCAGCTTGGAAGGCGTCCACGGCAGGGCATTAGGCCTGGAGGTTTGTGTCGTTTGTAATTTATAACACTGAGGGAAATGGGCAAGAGGACAATATGGAGAGAAGAGGGAGAGAGGGAATGTGGGAGGAGGGGGATGGGACTTGCTGCACAAGCAAGTGGCTCTGCTTACCTGAGTGTGCTGCACAGAGCCTGGTTACTAGGCTGAGCAAGCTGGAGGGCTCTCTGTCCCTTTCTGAGACACAGTCTGAATGGGTCTTATTTTTCCTTTTGCTCAAGTCAAAGTTACACAGATGATATAAAGACATAATTGTTCACATGTACACATGAGAGCAAATGCAAAGAGAACAAACTGTGGGCGAAAAGCATTGCTTGGCTTTAAAACGATTTTAATTAATGACAGAGCTAAACCGTACACGACACTTTGTGTTTGATGGCAGCTACTGGCAGTTTAAGTGCTCATAAGAAACATAGATGATGTTAAAAAGAAGCCAGTAAATCAAAACGGATGATTGTTATAAAGTATCAGCACTGCACTTTACCTCTGTGGCTCAGTAGTTTAACCAGTGTGACAGACTGCCACAGAGAGGAAAACGGGCCTGATTTTCATAGCACATTTTAAGGGAGCTTTGCAGTTTGCACCTTTCAGCATCTGCTGATAAGCGGCGCATCATCATCATTTTTCTCCTCCAAATCATCACACACTGACACTAATCGCAGCAGTTTCCCTTCATTTCATAAGTATGATATAAAGCACAACACCCAAATGACCATGATAATATCTTAAAGACATAAATGCAGTCAAAACAAACATGTCTATGACGTCTCTCATCAGACATAAAAACATGACATTTTTTTACTAAAGACAGTAACAATTTTTTTAAAAATCTAAGTAAACTGTTTCTTTTGCCCTAGAGGCAATATGAGGTTTGCCATTGAAAGCAAAACTAGTGTTAGTTGTCTTGTGTTGAGGAAATGGCAGACTACATTTGACATTTTCAGTTTTTAGCTTTGGGAGAGTTTTTGATGGTCACAACATTAACTAGATGGTTTCTTAATCACTTTTAATCATTGCTGTCTTAATTGCATTTTCCCTTCTCATGCCATAAAATTCATTATTGCCTTGGACCATTTAATCAAGAAGTGTCTGAAGATTGAGACAAACCCCACAACAAGAACTCAATCTGTAATGTGATAGTCAACACAGTCAACATAAAGATGCTCATTTGGCATTTGATTAAATTTGATTTTTGAATCTTACTTTAAAACTCTTTCTATTAAAAAATGCAGTTAATCATTAGAAATAAGGCACCAACCTGTTATATGTCGAGCATATGATGATATAGAATAATGGTAGTAGGTCTCTTATCATGTCAACTATACAGTCTAAATAATCTGTTTACACCTTGGCCCTTCCAGGTCGCTGTTTTGGGAAACAGCTTATTAAAAGGAACGTGGGGGTGGTTGTATTTTGGATTGCGTAATAACAAATTTTCCTCAGTAGTGCATGACTACAGATCCTTGGTAACATGCACTAAAAGCAGACTCAGCTCCTTAACTACATCCACAACACAAATCTACCAAAAGCCTTTCTTCAGAAAATAGCCATCACCAGAGGCTGCCAGAAATGAAATGAGTCACTAAGGAGTCTAATGTAGGTTCAGAGTAATGGTCCAAAAATCATGTCTTCGTATTTGCAGGCTGAATGGTGATTCACAATATGCCTTTGTATTTTCAAGATGTAGACTAAAAGTTCAGTTGTAAGTCAAAGTCACTTTTAAGATGTCCCAAACACTTAAAAAAAACAAAAAAAAAAACAGACTGGAATAAAAAAAAAATGAAAGACAGGATTTCCTTCCTCTCCTTTCAACACAGAGTTAGAAAATGTTTTTAAATTTCATAAATAGAAGGTTTGGTGCTTTTAAAAATATTAACACTGACATTTTTCATAAATAACTGCCATTAATGCAGATATAATGACTATGTGGGTAACAGTGCACATTAGAGCAGATGGAGCAGTCTGATTACTAGATAGTGCTAGATAGATATTCTGATTACTTTAGACAATTCATTACATTGTTATCATATTTACTGAAGAACTTCTATCAAAAACAACTCAAAGTGCTGAAATATACACTGGAATTGTACATGTCCGCAAACCACAGATATGTTAAAACTTTATGCTTTAATTTTCAATTTCATAATGTGACAACAATGTCATTAGGGTCTGTTTAGAATTAGGCACAAAGACCCCTTGGAAAAGTGTTTACAATAAGTGTTCTGGTTTTAAGTACCAGTTTTTTACCACACACATGGTTAGAAAAGTGTCCAGAAATCTCATTAAAAATACCAGTTTCTCTCTGTTAAAACAAAAAGCGATCTGTGGTCTCTATAAGTGATCTGCTGCATAGCAGCTGTCTTGTCATCACCATCCCATTGTCCTCCAAATGAGAAAGTCAACTAATATACATGTTATCTGTACTAAATCATTAACATAGGTATTTTAGAAACATTAACATGGTATGCATGAAATGTAGTACTTAACATAAAAATACAATGTTGCAACATTTCATTCTGGCGAGTGGCTTCCAAACTGACACGACACACCAGATGGAATGTTTCACGTATCCATAAGATTTATTTCACAGGTCCATCTGGGAAATGGCCCATAAACAGCCTTTGGAAGGGGCAGGTCATTTAAAAAAAAAAAGTTGGAAGGTGATTGGAGGAATTTTCTGTCTGTCACATTTATTACTCTTGCTGAAGTCAGTTGGGAGAAAGGCAAAAACATCATCTCTATTAAAAAAAGCCTTTATTCAGTGCCTTTATTTGCTCTTCTTTTAATGAGGACATGTTGTTCAGTTCTTATAAATCTGCAGCTAATGCAGCATATATGCTAACTTTTTTGGCAGCCGCCATTGTTTACAAGCTTGCAGCCGCTTCTCACTTTTGCCAAAAACCACACCTGTAGCTACCACCACCTACCACCTCTTTCTCTGCAAAGGACACTAATTGGTCTGGTCCTGTTCTGAATAGACACAAATCATTCCAGTTGGAGCTTCTCACAATTAACCAGCGAGATTTCAGACTAAAATCTCAGCAATCCAGCTGCTTTGCGAGGTTACTTCCAAAAAGACTTCAGTAATACAGAAAGACGACTATACTTGTTACAATAAGATTCTTAGACTAATCCTACTCACATCCTTGGTATGATATGGGACCTTTTTTAAAAAACTCTTTTATATTAGCAGACATTCATTGCAGCCCATTGTCACTGTTCTGTAAGAAGCCTTTTGATACATGAAATAAATCAACCAGAGGTGAGGAGGCCAGATCACAGAGGTTCAGATCAAAGGTCTCCCGTAAAAGAACTCCATACAATTTGCTCTACAAAGTGAGGTTTCGTAACATGTCATCTTCAAGGCAACTGGGAGCTTGTTTTTAGACAGTAACACACGCTATTTTCTACAGCACAATTTGTTTGTTTGCAAACAGTTTTGCCAAGTGGGACAAATTTAGAGGCTAAAGCTTTTTCTAATTAATGCCAAATACACAGTAGCAAACTGATACGGACATGGATGTTTGTTTGGTGAATAACAAGGCAGGAGTTGTAAGGCAGTACTACATAATAGCATAGCCTACCTTAAGACTTAACTTCACACAAAACAAATATTTTACCTTCTCACCTCAGGTCACACATCGCTGAACAAATCCAAATATCAAATCCAAACCACTGCTGACACTCTGCACGGGTATTTTTGCGTTAAATACATAGTATGGAGTGCCCAACAGAGCATAAATGTAAAGTAAAAGTCCTAATGCCAGATCAGACAGGCTTTGGGCATGCACTGCACCTAGATTCATACTCCTCAACTGTTGTACTAATCGGGTCTTAAAGGCCTACACTCCATGTTGTACCAGAATCTGAAGAATGTAGGCCAATTCAAACACAACAAAGTTGAGTTCAATCCAGACAATATCTAAATCACCAGAAGTCAATCATGTATTTATTTTTTAGACTGCATTTGACAACTTATATTTCTAAATAAATATTGCATCACATGGGATTTCTACATTGTCTGTATTTTCAACACATTTGCATCCTATATCCATACTGTGTTAATTAGTTAATAGATTTAACAGCATAAACTACAGACAGCATATAATTCACATTAAATTCTATTCTATTATTTTCTATTTTATTAGTTTCCATTCATGGTGAGTTTAAAATGAACATGTAGAGACTTTGAAGTTGCAGGAAAAAATCCATGACAAAAAACATTTTTGACAAAACTGTTATTCTGGAGTGCTGAGACAGCTGTCAGAAGGGACCACTTTAAAAACTCTTCCTTGTTGAGCATGGACTCTGACATCTCAAGCAATATTTTGGTAAAAATCAAACCTAGAAGACCAACATTAAGTTAACATGGGTGAAAAGATAAAGTCGGTTGTTTGTAAAATAAGTTTGACAAACAAGTATGAATCTTGAAAGCCCTAAAATATCCTTAATGCTCTATCAATAATCAATCAAGTAACCGTTTAAGGTGGGCTCATCACTTGTAGTGACAAATCTATAGAGATTGTCACCCAATGCTCCAGTTCTTAACTATTTCGGCATCTTGGAGTTCAGTGTTTTGTTAATGTGGGCCACTAACTCCACTCTCATTGACTGTGTTTGACTGTGGACAACAGCAGACAAAAAATGTGAGCAAGGAACTGGTGAAAATAGTGAAGTATTTGGCAGCCAAAGAAAGGAGGTTTAAACTTAATTAATTCTACAAAGTAATTCTAATGTTGACACATCTCTGCTGGATGTGAAAGCATGTTGACATGTTTGCCAAAGCAACTTTATAGTGCCACTACATGTATGTGTTCCTTTTAGCTGGTTCTGCCACTCCGTCAAGTTGCAAAATGTGTTAAGTTGTGATGTTAGCTGAACTGTAACAAGAAGCAAAGGACAAATAATTCTTAACTGATTGATCACCTACAAGTCTCTGCAAAACTCTTCTTCGGAAAAAATGTTGGCAGTAATAACAAGTATTCATGGTTTGTAGAATAATGGGCTAAAGCATGCAAAACAGCTTGTGGTCTCTTAAATTGAGATTCAAGGGTACAATAGGTGAAAAGTTACCATTCAACAGGTTGCTACAACAGCAGCTTTTACCTTCTCTTTTAAAGGGAACATTGGCCACATTTCATATGAATTTTCAATCAGTGCTGAAGGTAAATGTTCAGAATTCAAGTGATAAATGATTCAGTGTGTGCTGTGTGAGTCCCAGAGCCATGCCACCAGTGCCTACATGAATCAGGACACATTACACGTGAGCTTCTGATGCCAAAAGCTAACTGAGCAAGGCAAAAGCAAAGAGAACAAAGTTGGTTTTTGAATGGCAGTACACCCTTTGGCTACCACAGCTAAAATATTCTGTAGTTCTCAATTAACACTGATTGCATCACTGGTGTCATAAGGAGAACAGATTTTGCAGCAGGATGACTCAGCTTCTTCAGTCATAGTAGCAGACATTGAGGAGAAATTTATCGTTTTGATTGATTGTAATAACCATCCCTGCATTGTGGACATCCACATAAAACGTGTTGAATTTCCCTTTAAGGTGCTGCCAAAACCTTTTCTTAACTGCACATGAAAACTTTTCATGAACTTACTACACAGCTAAGACCCAAAAGGCTGCACAAGTGACCAAACAGTGTGTAAAAACAAGATATTAAAAATTTTAAATTAAGCACCTGGTAATGTTTGAACACATTAAGTTTCTTAAGCTGTTTGTAACATGTACCTGCCACATGCATGCACTAAGTTTAGTATCAAAATTATAATCCATACAAAAAACATCTACTGCTAATGCCGTCTCCAGTGACACATAGTATAGTGAAATGCAGACAACCTTTAATTTGAGGTAATTAGTTCTGATAAAGTGAGCGGCTGCCAGGAGAAGTCTTGCTGAGTTCAAAGGGGTGTCCCTCATCAGGAAACATTAAGTGTTCTTACAAACATGATGCCATTTAATCCCAACACTTGCTGCAGATTTAACAAAGGGTTACCAAGCAAACACACACATTTTCTAAACATTTGCTATGATACGCTGCACACAAACACCCAGAAAGAGTAAAAGCATTTGAAGCAAACCACAAAACTCCTGTCAGTAATTCAACAAGATCGACAGAGAGAGAGAGAGAGAGAGGGAGAAAAAGAGGTTCACTTTAAGACAAAGTACTGCGCAAAGAGACCGTGAAGGCTGTTGAATCTGAATTAAGCATAGATTGGCCTATATTGCAGCAATCGGGGAACTAGTTCAAGACGTGCCAGGCCTCATGTAGGCTCTGTCACACAGGGGACATTACTTTCAAACCATGAAGCATTTACACCCTGAGCACTAACCAAACATAAGATGACAAAGCAGGCAGTGAGTTGCAACTTTTTTAGACTACTTAACACTTTTATGCTTTAGACTTATCATAACGGCGCATATGGAACACAATTTACATCAGTGAAAATCAGCTAAAGTAACTTTATCAATGTACAAACCATGTTCACAAGATAGATATTAGATGAACTGAGTGTTCATGTCCATTGTTAGTAAGGTGGTAGCAAGGCAGACAATGGAGGAAAAGGTTTTCCTCGTGTCCACTGGGTGGATTCCTGGTCCCCCTCTGGACTCTAATATTCAAGTTAGGCAAGTGGTTTGCCTTCCCCAGAGGCACAAAGCACAGGGAGGTGGAGAGGAATACTTGTGCATAACCTAAACCAAGCTCTCCAAACATCCATACAGTAGGTACTTTCCTCCTCTCACAACGCAGGTTTGCACTGCATGTGAGTGACTGAGTAACTTTCGCTTTCAGGAATATCACACATAACTCAAAGTCAGAAGGGCGGCTAAATTCCTGTTTCTGACTCAACTTCTTGGTTTAGTCCCAAATGGCACACACTGACCCACTCATTAACCAGTAAACCCGCAGCTTGACGAGCAGCCCCTGGATGACAGTAATTGTTGCAATCGCAGACAGAGAGCAATTAATGAAGGGGTCAGAAGTTTCCAGAGGGGTGTCTGCCTCAATTAAAAAGCTCCTGCATGAATCTGACTGTCCCTGAATCCCCTAACCTAGGGAGCTTGGGTCGACCTGGGTGAAACAGAGCAAGTGCACAAGGTTGATTTTTTTTAATAAAAAGAAAATGTAAATTTCAATATGTAAAGAACTAACTTTGCCTTTTAAATTATCAACAGATTTTTGCTGATTTTAGGCAACATCAATGCAGTGAAATTATATCAAAAAAAGAAAAAAATAATTATCAGAGGGAGTGTGTGAGTATAAACGCTTTAACCTATTCAAAACACAAAGAGAAACCACTTTGTCATAAATTTAAAATCCAATGCTGCGACAGAGTCTCTAACATGAGCCTGTTGTGCTTTTTTTCATTTTGTAACAGACTTCAGACGACTATGCAGCTCTGCAAGCGGCATCAAATTAATTAACAATGACTTACAATACAAAGCACTTTGAACTGATTGTGCGCTGCGAACAGAGCCAGATTAACGGGAAACTTTAACCCCCCAGCCTTCCCTGCAACAGCTGCTTATGACTTCCATCAGAGGCTGAAGGCGAATTCCCTCTGGCTCAAGGCCAGCTGCAGTAACACCCCAGAACTGGACCTATATGATGAACTTAATTAGCAACATAATGTGAGCACAATATGACTTATCTTTAAGTTTTGATATCATAGTATGGGTGGGTAGTTATCGTTACACACAAGTAAAATTTTTTTTTTCATGAGTAACAAGTAGTTTTTTGTTTGTTTGGTTTTTTTTGTAAAATAGTACTGTAACTCTTTACTCTTTACTCTATACTACACTTTATTTTTCAGCTAGTTTTCGACTTTATTTCACTCCATTTGCCATACCTTTATTACACCTAGGTTGCTCTAAATGAAGTGTGTTAAGTGAATCAAGTGTAAGGGAGTAGAGTGTACAAGGACCACTTCTGTCTAGATTGAGCTATCTTGGCAAAACAGTATATTAAATATCTACTAACAAGGTAAAAATAAACCACAGAATACTACATCTTTGCCCAAGCTCTTTGTTGAGAATTTTAAACACAAGCTTGTGACACATATCGCAACTAGAGTTCACTGAAAATTTCAATGCCAGGTACATAGTTTGGAAAAGAAGATAAAACATGAATGCACTGAATGCACCACAAATTACTAGACTATTTACAAATATAATTTGTTAAGCATGTGGGCCTGTGTGGATGTCTCCATGCACACATTCTATTTAGATTATGTATGTAAAACAGCAAAATATAAAAAATGGTCTGGGTAAAGATGAATATAGATGTTCGGGTCAGTAGTTACTAAATTCTGTAAGCTTGACACATCACTGGTCTCATGGTTCTGAAACAGCTTTGCCAATCACATTGAAATGTGATAATGTCAGCTCAACAAAGCTTTACCTCAGGAAGTCTCTGGATGGTTCAGAGCATCGCAACATGCACAGACATCACCACAAATCTGCATCCAAAGAAATGGAGTGTGATTTTCCATCTGGTGGCAACTACAGTAAGGACAGGAATAGAGAGATATTTTTTGCTCTGTAATGTGTTTCAAGCTTAAAACATGAGACACTAAAAGAAAGTTGGAAAAGAGGTTATGATGAGCCCTAGTGACTGAATGCCTCCTTGTTAACAAGCAGAAAATCAGGTTAGAACGACCAGTCTGATATGTGCAGAGGTGTGTGTGGTTAGACTGTAGTAGTCTGGTGTTGTTTTCAGGCAGTTTGATAAAGATAAAAAAGGCGAAGACACTGCACTGATCGCTGCAGCAGGAGACAGCAGAAACTGTAAAAAATTATTAATTCACCGATCAAAGACTGATTTACTGACTTTCCTGCATTAACCACATTAAATGTTACTCCATGCCAAAATTGCTTGCAGGGAATTTCACTGTTATTATATTTGCATGCAGCAAGTATTAATTTAAAACACAACACATCCATCAGTGAATGAGTGTCAGTGAGTGACCACATTGCCCATCTGCTTCAGGGCCTCACAGCCTGTGCATATTACATCAGTGACCGAAGGCGTTCCCTCTGGTTCCCTCTACCCCCAATGAAAGATTTTAAACATGTTATTAAAGACAGAAACCTCCCTACATGGGCAGGCCTTGTATTTGGATACTCTAATAAATTCACCTGTTAAATACTGAATGTCCATTTGATTAAACATCCCTAAGTTACCTATTAGAAATTAACATGTTATAAAACAAATTTCTGTTCTTATTAGTCACACAAAAAAATGCTTAATGATAATTGGCCCTCAGCTCTCTGTCCATGGTGCTGAAATATGTGCAAAATAGATACTATGAAAGGCATCTTCACTGCTCTCTCTGAGTTGTGTAGTATTTGCACAAACTGGTGTTGTGAATGTGTGAGGGAGAGAGCTTTACATCTGTTAATAACAATCCCTGTAAAATTGGACTAAATTACAGAAAAACATCCATCCCAGGCATGATAAATAGAAAGCTGTTCCTTAATCATCCAGAGTAAATGCATAGTTTTGTTCTCTAATAAAAGGTAACACTCAGAATTGTATGTCATAACCACTGTCAGTGCTACAAACCCTAAGTAAAATGAGTCTAAACACTCTAAGATTTTTTTTAAATGTTTAAATACTACCTGAATTTTGAGTAAACAGACAACTTCAGACAACTTCAGACGGTAGTTATTAACTTAAAAATAAAATGGTACAACAGTATTAAGCAAGGTCCATGAGAGAAACTTCATATTGTCCACACTTTCCTAAGGGTATATCTAGGTGTTTTGCATAAAGTGTTAATTATTATATTTAACCGGAAAAATATTTTATTTTTGTAGGGTTGAGTATCTATCAGGAATGAGAACCGAAATAGATAATGTATTTTTTATGGTTATCATTGGTGTAAAATGTGTCATTATCCACAAGTGTGCGCTTGATAAAAAATCCTTGTTGGTAACTGTGTATCAGAAGTTCACTTGAACCAGTGTAATAGATGAGCTGAGAGATACTGCTATTGTCATATTTGATAACTACATTATTGTAATCATGTAGCAGAACATGACTTGATATAATAATCTCATTGAAATTGAATCTAAAATTTTCCCTGAAAAATAATCAACACGGTCCAGGGCCTTCTGATGTTTTCTGCTGCTAGTGCATGTCGGTAAATAGTGAGTTGTGATGAAAACAAACAAACTCCTCCAATTAGTATATTATGTAATGCTAATTTGGCATGGAAGGTGCGCCTGCTTTCTGGTAATGGAGCTCACTGATTTGTTCTGTTTTTCCTCTGAATAAATCCTCTTACAGTAAAGTGAATACTCTAATGAGCACGCAATTCATCAATCATGTTTTTTTACTCATTTGAAGTACTGATAAAGCTGTGAATACACAGATGAGGCTATGTATACCTGAGTCACTCCTATAGCAGGTGTAAAGAAATACAAATGCTAGAACCAAATCTACAAACAGTGCCAGGAATACCTCAGTCAGAGGCAACAACAAAGGGGGGTTGGCTATGCAAAACATCAGGTAAACTGTGGGTGAGGTAAACACTTTTCTTAAAAGGCCATGCGCATAAACACACATACACAACACATGGGGGGCTCGAGGGTGTTAGAGGCTGTTATTCATTATCCACACAACTGCATTCCAGGACTGGACAAAAGGAGTTATCGCCACCATCACTGAGAGGCAAGCACTAGAGGTAGAGAGGGATTTAAGCAGGTTCTCAAACAAGATGCCCCCACCTGATAACCTCAGCACTGCCATTGCACCATTCCCACATGTCCTAATGCATTCACAAATCAGGGAGGGCGAGGAAGAAAGGGAGAGAGAGAGAGGGAGGGGAAAGAGTAAAAAGACTGAATGAGAGGGCAAGGTAAGAGAAGGAAAGCAAGACAAAGAGCAAGAGGAGAGAGAAAGAAACTGTGTGAACATTAACAGTGAATGGAAGCGATGGAGAAAGATAACTACCTCCTCCTCCCATTTACAGGAAGTGACCAGTGAGACTGTGGCAAGTGCACCTCATGACTGATGTGGCTGCTTCAGTGCTTTGTGAGGAAGGCGGGATAAGTAATGCCAAAACAACCCATCCTCCCTTCCTTTTTCCTTTAACTACCTGGATATTCTTTAGGGGAAACAAGAATTCTCCTCTCACTTTAGTACCTGAATATCAAGTTTGAAACATTTAGGACTCACTCCTACACCTGTACTTTTTGATGCACAGAGCTGCTGTGGCTTCTTCATGGTTCTACCTGAAATATGCCATTACATAACTGGCCTGTCTACTCTTCCTCATTTAAGAGGGGGGAGGGGGATGAACAGGTGAAAGAACAACCTATTTGTGATATGACCCTTGTCACTTGATGGTCAAAACTAATGGAGCTGAATATGAAGAAACTCTCTGACACTTTTTATCTAGTGTACTTTTCATTTGGCATCATAATAATGAAACAACAAAAAATAGCACATGAGTAAACACGCTGTCAAGCGGTCTCACCTTTTTTAAACTCCTCCAACATTGCGTCCAGTTTTGTGTCATTGAACACAAAATGTAACGGGTGGCTGTAAAACTTTGTAATTGTTTTAAGCGGGGTGCAATCATCCGGGTCCACAAACGCCAGGTCTTTGACAAATAGCAGATCCACTATGTTGGACCTCTCGCCCTCGTAGACCGGAATGCGCGTGTAGCCGCTCTTCATGATCTCGGACATAGTGTTAAAGTCGAGGGTTGCATCCCCGGGGATCATAAAGCAATCTCTCAGCGGCGTCATCACGTCCTCCACGGTTTTGGTCCTGAGCTCCAGCGCGCCCTGGATGATGTTCAGCTCCTCCTTTACAAGGTCGTTGTATGGGTCCGTGACGCGCAGCATCTCCAAAAGCTTCTCCCGGTTATACACGGTTCCTATCTCCTGTCCCAGAAGGTAATCAAGCAGCTTGCTCACCGGGTAGGAGGCAGGGAAGGTGAGCAGCATGAAGAACTTGGTGAGGAATATGGTGTTGGCCCCCACAGCGAGGCCGTGCCTGGAGCAGATGGCCTGGGGCACGATTTCTCCAAAAATGACTATTCCAATGGTGGACATGACCACCGCGATTAACCCCGAACCAGCGATATCATCCAGCAGGATGGTGAGCGTGGTGTTCACCAACACGTTCCCGAGCAGAAGTGAGCAAAGCAAGTAATTCCCTTGGCTCCTAACCGGCTCTATTTTTTTGGCATAATTCTTTTCCTTTTCTGTGCCACAGTTCTGGACTATCTGGAGCTCCATGGGGTCAAGAGCCATTAGCCCTAAGTTCAACCCGCTGAACATACCCGACAGGCAAAGCAACATTGAGATGAAGATGACCTGGAGCCAGAAAGGCAGCAGAAACTTTTTCTCCTCCACCACTATCACTTTGGTGTCATCCCCATCGTGGTAGATCCAGGTGTTCTCCGTCCAGGGGTCGTGCATCCCGGGCACGGCCGGTGTCGCGGTGGCGATGCAAAGGTAATACGCTTTACTCCTCTCCGTCTTTCGCAGAGGTTTGACCTCAATTTCAACTATTCCGGACGTCTTTCGATTCAGAATGATGTTGGGCAATATAATTATATCCGAAGTCCTAATACCACAGGGATGCAAGCCGGACGAGTCCTCTTGGCTCTGGTTATCCCCCGAGGAGCTGTCAAGGCTCCCTACCGTCCGGCTCCGCTCATGTTCCGTAAAAGCAATTTTGGACCAGGTCTCGTTGTTGATGTTCTGCCCGTACACCCTTAATTTCACCCGAGACCGCTCACTCACCCGCAGGTAGCCCTTATCCATGAAGGAAATGTCGTCTGTGTCCTCCAGTCGGAGCCCTATGATGACGGTCTCCTCAGACCCTTCCTTGCCACTTGTAGGGGTGACACAAAAGCCAGTGACAGTTAAGAAAATCATCGCTAAAGCTCGGACCCGGTTTAGTGACGCCATTTTTGCAGCGGTGGGTGCTTGGGATAACGGCTCTGCCATATTGATAACCATTGGCAACCAACCTCCTGAATGAAAAGGGCTTTTAAAAATCAGAGCCAGTCGGAGTCCGCCTTCATCTCCGCCGAGGGTTGCCGTAACTTGTGCATCAGGACCTGCTCGTTCCCACTA
Source organism: Ctenochaetus hawaiiensis (assembly GCA_029783645.1). Lineage (NCBI taxonomy): Eukaryota > Metazoa > Chordata > Actinopteri > Acanthuriformes > Acanthuridae > Ctenochaetus > Ctenochaetus hawaiiensis. The sequence continues at coordinate 20,498,545 of JAPZDY010000020.1, read as the reverse complement.
CGTGTCCGACACTGATGACTCGCGAGCGCAGGCTTATGGGCCAACTCGTGCCTCCCCTGATGTCCCCGAGACAGGCGACGGCGGCGACCAATCAGGTGGGGCCGCTGAGCAAGGGGCGGGGTCTTCGCAGCCTCCTTGGCGAATCAAATTCCAAAACAAGTGCACCTCATGTTAAGAGACAGAACTCTGCTCGTGACTTTCTCTTAACATACCCAACTACAGAAGACAGGCAATGTACATGATTAAACTGTTCATGTTAAAAATGACATATACATAAAGAAGCATAAACACCTGCACAATAATATGCAACACATTATTAATCTAAAATATATATTTAATTTTGAGACTTTTGGAGGTGCTGATTGACCTAGATGGTACTTTTCTATGCAGCCTACCTATTTTTTTTCATTGCATTGCACTGTTTATATAGATGCCCTAAAATCTCTCTGACTCTTGATCCCTTTATCTCTGCACCCCATTGGCTGTTGCAACTTCTACATTTTAAATCAGAGTGGGTGATCTTCAGTGAAAGCTCCAAAAGTCCTTTTTCAAATCAACTACCTTACTTTTTTAATGACTTCTTTTTTGCTTGAAAGCACCTCATGCAATACCAGTGTAAAGAACCCACTTTATGAAAGAGCAAAAATGAAAACTGAACATTCAATCGATTACCAATATTTATTGAAATGGCACCATCATAACTGGCATAACACTGATTACACTGTTACAAAGCAGAAAAGAAAACAAGTCAGCTGCATAAACAAATTATTACACTTAAAGGTATTATAATAGAAGGATAACTTGTAAAGATGGGAAAAGTCCTAATGAAGGGTTGAAAGGCATGATATGTAATTTCAGATGTGAAAATAACACACATACACACATTTTATAAAAAGCATTCTAAGTATGTGATACTATTCAAGATGATGTGATTACTAGGGTTGAATATTTAGCTTTTGTCTTGATACCAATGTCATTTTATTCAAGCAACATTATTGTTTTTAATTAATCAATTCATAGAATTTAGTCCAGACTTGCTGGAATATAGACAATGTGTAAGCAAGGATTCATAAAATCTCACTTCACACGGTAGTAAGACACACAATGACACTGCATAAAGCACAATTATGTTAGTAAATTTTAACTACTGTTCTTATGCATTATCAGTATGATACTGGGCCTGTATTGCATAATCACCATGATACTGGGCCTTTTTTTTCTGTGCTCTTCCCACGGTCAATTGCAGCAGGAAGCAGACTGTGTGCTGCAGCATCCCCCTGTGGCTGATCCTGGATTTTGTTTCTCCAGCTGAAGGGCCAGCTCGAAGGGATCCACAACGCTTGCCTTTATCAACAGTTCAAAATGACAGAAGGTAGGAGTTAATTAGGAGTTTACAACTTACATTCATTTCTGTTTCAAGCCTTACATATTTGTGTTTCTTACAAGAAAAAAATAAGGTAGGTAGAAAAATAAGAATAGTGAATCCTAACTTTTCCTTATTTTTTAGCACTAAACTCTAATATGATGTACACTGTATAGATAGCACAAAGAAAAGTTGTTGTCCACTGAGCTTTAAAATGCATTTTTACTCCTGGTTCATTAAATCAGTGGCAATGCTTTCAAAACCAAGATCAATAGGTTTTTATTACTATTATCACCAACTAGAGGTGCTGATTAGAGAAGAGTATCTCAGACATGATTTCACTTGAGAGGGGCAGTACAAAGGTTGAACCAAGGAACTCTTTGAAAAATCAGTGATGTTTAATTATTTCTATGTAGCTTAAAAAATGGAAAATCACCAAATGGAAAAGTAATATGTGTAATTTAAATGAGTGTTTTAAGGAGTGGGATAATCATTAAAAAATGTATGATGGTGTTTGTAAATGTGTGTGTGTATGCACAGAATGACCATGAAAGCTGATAAGATGGCATTCCATTTGCTGAGAGAAGAACATTCCTTCCTGTTCAAGGTTCCCCAGCATGACTCCACAGTCTGGTTATGACTCCAAGACAGCTGCTTGACCTTGTGCATGTGGACGTGTGTATGTATGTTTGAATGGATATGTTGACTGTGTGAGTTAGAACTTTCAGCATGCATCCTAGTGCATGCATGCATGTGTGACTAAGTACACAGTTAAGACAGTGGG
>JAPZDY010000020.1:20471151-20483024 GCA_029783645.1 Ctenochaetus hawaiiensis | reverse complement strand
AGAAAAGCTGCCGTGAATTCAGGCATTTTAGGCCGCAACAATCTTGAAAAACGCCCGCGAAATCCTGGAGGGACTGACTACAGGGCTGCCTTGGATGCTGTTTTCACTACTGGGATGCATTGTGGGATTCTTTTTTAGTTGGTGCAGACAGAGTTAATAATAAACATTCTATAAACCTCATTAAAGTTTAATTATAAAAGTCATATTTGATGTCTGCTGTCACAGGTATTGTACAATTATATTATAGTATACATTGTAAAGTATGTTGATTTCTTTTACATTAACTACAAATAACAGTATACTATAAAATTAGAACATAGCACATCCTTTTATAGTTAGTAAGTAGTAGAAATCTGGGAATCAGTCACGTTTGTTTCTAAATATGCATAGCCCTGATCATGGATTTAGAATAATAGAGATCTTACTGCAAATATCTGGTAATCAACATTACTGCTTAACATTAGTTATGAATCTGAAGTAAACATGTCCTAAGCAACAGTACTAGTAAGCTGCTAGAGTTTCATCAGTGTTAAGACCCATATCAAGTGCAAATGTCTGAATCACAGCCAGCACAGAACCAGTCACTATGCCACCCAAGATCTGCCCGATCAGAACTGTGAAAACATCAGAAGGTGTTCAATACAACAGTTAACTTCATCCCAAATCAATTAGCATTGGGCCTCCACTCGAACAGCTTGTTGCATGCTACAGCTGTTAATACAGCATAACAACACCTATGCCTGATCAAAAGTTAACCTGACTGTGCACATCCATCACACTCATGAAAGTTGCGAAAGGTCACAGCTGAGGAACTGAGGATAATCATATCAGAGAGATCTGCAAAGTGCCAAACGACAAGGGAGCACCGGAATCACAATCCTCTCATGAGAAAGGTCAATGGATTTTTCCAGCAATGATCCCTCAGCAATGATCCCTGAGATGTTTTCTTCTAGATTAGCTTAATGATTAGCCAGTCAAAGTTCTGTGAAAGTTTTTCTCTCCATAGATTACCAGTGCAGGTCCCTGGTTGTGAAGCATGATGATCCAAGGTCCACAAATCCCAGATGAGTCCCTCCACAGCGAGGGTCATTATACCACAGAAGAAAACAGTCAGACAGCTCTCACACATACTCTCTCTCTCTCTCTCTGTTCACCCCCCTCCCCCTAAACACACACACACACACACACACACACACACACACACACACACACACACACACACACACACACACACACACACACAAACACACGCACGCAGAAAATAAGTGACGACCAGCCAAAATGTCCTCATGTCTCAAAAATGTCTTTACTATGTTGGTAAAAAACTTGTTCAGGTGCTCACTGAGCATGCACGCACGCATACGCACACTCCCTCACCCCACTCCAATCAAAGCCCAAACAGTGAACAAGGATTGCTCTACGGAAATTTCCAAGCAGCTGCAGAGAATGAGCTTCAAGCTGGGCCGCTGCATGATAACAAGTCCTGCACAGCGGTAAGAGGTGTGTGTTCAAAGTGTGTGTGTGTGTTTAAAGTGTGAGGCAGGGAGCGAATGGCAAGAAAAGCAGTGAGAAAGCCAGAGTCAGAGCAGTAACACAGGAATGATTTGTCACACATGACACACCAGTGCCAACCAAACTGCTGACATTAAATGTGGCCTCACTCCTAAAAGTCATCATTTCTCAACAGCTGTTTCAACATCATGAATGTGACACTTTTTAACAGACCCACACACATAGGGATGTAATTCTCTGTGTAATAAACACATGATGTTCTGCTCCTCTGCTTTGACTCTGATAACTTCAGCTGCCTTTTCTGACTCACTGACTTCTCTCCAACACATGCTCTCTGCTTGGCAGGCACTTTCTGCAACTCAATACCAATAACCATCTAGTTTGTTTGAGTCTTCAACCAGAGCTGCATAAAGATAGCCAAGTGCTGAAGGGGGTCGGGCTTTTATAAACAGACCTTCAGAGAGAAAAGTGCTAATCTCTGACATGCATGTGACTTGGAAAAATAAAGTTAACTTGAATGGCAGTAAAATTAAGGCGACACTATCTTAATCAAACAGTTTAAACTGAAAGAGAAATAAAATCAGAGACATCCTTGAGTAACCTATTTTTTGCTGACTGTGTGAGACAGACGGTGACAGAGCAAAGAATCTAGACATACTAGATTTCTCTGACCCTCTTCCAGACATGCAGCGATGAAACAATTCGGCTCTCTCATTTTACACCACCAAATTAAAACTGGATTCGGTTACTGTCCTAGAAATTAATGCCGCATTAGAAAATAATCAACCTCAATAATGAGAAGTTGTTGAAATGAGCTGACAATAAAAATCCTCTGGTGACTATCGAATGTTGCTCCTGGAGACGAGTGGCTACGGTTCTTAGGTAATTCTTGACTGCACAGTGATGAGTTAATCAACTAAGCACAGGCCAGTAGGAACTGGCAAGTTAGCTGATGCACACAAAGGCCTCGCTGACCCTGTTTTGTATCCTGTCCTGCAAAAAAAAAAAAACAAGAAAGGCACTCTTTCATAGTCATCAAGGTTATACACCTCAGAACAAAACACTGCTGATGCATTCCTAGTTACTGTTCATGCCAAACATTCCCCGGAGAACGTCTTCCAATTTTCAACAACTTAGGTGGGTTTTGTAATTAATTTATTATTAATACTGAGAATTTTAGGTTTCTGTGATTAAGGGAGACATTCATAAACCCTTTGTGTTAAGAAGGTCCCAAGTGTAGGATTTAGAGGCATTTATATTATAAATATCATATTTCCATTCAGCTATACTTTACAAAATAGAGCCCCCTAAATCCTACACACTGGACTTTTAAGGGGCTAATTCTACAAAAAAATAAACAACCCACACATATACAGACATAAAACCAACACTATTAAGAAACAATGTTCCCTTGATTTCCCTGGGAAGAAATAAATTAAAGGATTTCTATGTTTAAGGTGCGAGTGTTTTGGGGGGCTTGTGGCTTCTGCTGTTCACTAGCTTTATTTTTATCCCCGATTTCATGTGACTGTTGTAGTAATTCAGCTTTACAAGCTCTTATTTAGAATAAAAGGTACAAAGAAACCAACATTTATTTGCCTTTACAGTCTTGTCTTTCTTACAGCTACTACAAGGGGCTGTGTAAAGAAACAAAAAAGGCTGCACAGTTTAGGAAACGAGCCTATGAATACATCACAGTGACCATTTATTAAACAAATATTAAACTGTCAGTAAAACTCTAACATGCAATCACTTGTTATGATAATGTTGTTAACAAATAAAACATAGCTGACTCTGTGTTAGCAAATAAAACATAGCTGACCCTGTGTTAGAAGGGTGAAAACACATTGCAGATGTAGCTCAGGGCCACATGATGCAACTATGGTCCCCTGGCAGCCATGACCCGTCAACTTTACAGGCAATAACAAACGACATGCTTGTGTTCCCACGTGTAATTTCACCACTGAAGTTCTTCTTGATAAATGTTAAATGACGCGTGTTGTTTCGTAACACTATGGTTTACGCACACATGTGTGCATTGATAACAAACAGTTAGAGACACTGCACGTGATGAGGCATGTGATAACAATATTAGAAGCTAGACTCTTCTTTTTCCTAACTTAGTCCATTAGTTTGTGACCCTTGTGCCTTGACATCTTAGCGGAGGAACTTAAATCTTCAACACTTAAGTTAACCTTTTAGAGATATTTTATCACATTTGCTACAGAAAGAAACAAAGTGGGGGAGATATCCTGTATGAAAGGACTGGCCAAGTTGTGATAGGGTTGATAATTGATGAGCTTTCTCCTGACTGTCCTAAAATGCATGGAATGACAAATGGCAAATATTAACAGTAATGATAACACAAGGTCTGTTGTACATCACTCATTGCTTTGCGTATTTCTTCCAGTGGAAGAAGAGCAACAGTGATGGAAAGGCATTCAGTCCTGCTCATGAAGGAGTAGTTCTGTTACAATCTGAGTCTTTAATCAGCAAAAAATGCTAATGCGAGATTCTTGTTATTGCATCTCTCTGCTTGTGCTATCCTAAGCCAAACATTACCATACATTACCATTCCTATCTCGTGCCTTTGTTTGACAGTCAGAATCTGTATATGATGTGAAAGTTTGAGCTTTTGTCATATCATGCCTTATCAGACTAATTTACTCACTCATGTCTTTGCTTTGTATGATTTAATAAATAGATCAAGCACCACTGCCAGATCAAAAAATTACACAGTTTATTTTTAGCTTTTGGTTATTTTTTTTGTTAAACACAGTCATATGATCTCAAATACAGATGACTTAAAACTCACACTATATGAAATTCAGGAACTGATAAGGAACAGTTCAGAATGCTCAACCCACCCACTCAAATTATACATGCCAAGTGTGCACAAGTGTAGTCATAACAAAACACGACAATTTGTATTACGACAAACTACCGGATGTTTCCAAACATTCGTAGCATCAGGGAGGTAATACTGCTTTGAATCAGTTTCACAAAAATACCCCTCTTGCCAGATGCACTTATTTTCTGAAAATTGACAATGTTGTAAACAGAATTCTAAATAAGAATTTTTGAATTGAAAATTGTATTATAATCCACCAAATCATCACGTCTGCTCTGGCAGTCTCATTAACAATACCTCGTATTTTTTTGTGGAGCTTTGCCTCAAGTGTTTAAGAAGAAAGTCTGAAGGTATATTGATATTTAAAGCAAATTTGTTTTCGTTTTTTGTTTGTTTTACAAAGAATAAAACATATGACCTGGTAACTGGGTTTACTGACAGAAGACTTATGACGTTATCCCAACACAGAAAAACTGTTAGGTTAATTAACTTTTATGAGTTTTTTCTGTTTTGACAGTCAGTATTACTACAGAAGTTATATTCCAAATAAGTGTCAGCTGTTATGTCTACCAGTTTGGCTGCATTCATGCCTGAAAAACTTCTCTTGCTTTTAATGCAACTCTCCTCTGGCTAAAATGTCAACCCCTTTACGCTGAGTTATACCATAAACAAACACAACAGAGCAAGGCCCTTACTCACGAGCGCTCTGCTAGGTTAGCTATCACAGCTAGCAACAGGGCTTAGCACGCATGCTAGCATCCTTAACAACAGAATATAGTGTGCTAGAAAAATTGCTTAGCTTGTTGTTTATTAATAAACTCTTAAGTGTGTAGTTGGACAGTTTATTTACACAGCCGGGCGTCTAGCTAGCGAACAGCCCTGTGACAGTGCGCCTTGTTTCCGATTGCTCAACCTTACCCTTTCTGCCGCCGTCTCGGTGGGGTTGACAGAGCCAACAGCGTGCAAAAACAGTCCCATTTTAAAAACCGAACATACGCCTCTCATTCCTCCAAAAAGTGGCTACAGCTACGGCAAAAACATACGCATGTAATACGAAACTGTGTTAGAATATCCGTAACTATTTCTCGGCCCCTGACGCGTTAAGAGGCCGCTGCATGCGCCGCCTCCTCTGCGTACTGGACATTTCAACAAGGCACAGTGCTGGCGCAACTGGTTGCTGTAGGTGCCACTGGCTGATACAGCTGTTACACAAGCCGCTCCTCCAGTACAAGCACTCTGCTTCGGTCTGCTGGGTGTGGCGTGTTCACCTCGACCCGATCCATGTGCGCAACGTGATGGGCGTACAGTTGGATAGCCACTGGTTTTGCGGACTGACCTCCGATTGGACAGCTCTGGACAGCTGGCGAATGCTGACCAATCACCGATCGGTGCGTCTCCAGTGCATGGCCTTGTTATCTTCATGACGACTTCTTCTCTGGTGTGTGAGAACACATGTTCGACAGAGTCTTTGTCCACATGATCAAATTTTAAAATCTTGAAATTTTGTTATAGACCCGTATTAGACTGTAATCTAAGCAGAAATGCTTAAAAGACTAGGTTCAACATTGTATCTACGGCCAAATAGTAAAAGTCATTTCCGCTTTTTTATTATCTGCAAAGAATCTTACACTGCACCTAAAAATGCCTTTTCATTTTAAAGTGATGCTTTAACATAAAACAAATTAAGCATATTAACGTGCAGTTTTGAATAATAAAGGCAGACACTGGAGGCAATTTTCTGTTAGCCTTACAGGTGTTTTATTATCTTTCATAAAATATATACTGTAAAGTATCTCCTATATTAAATTACATTAACTCATCTTGCATATTCCTTAATTTTTCCACCCACCTGAGATGGTATTAAACCCTGTAGATATCTTGAAACTTACTTGGTGAATTTTGAGATATTTGCCACTGAAACATTTGCTGTCAGTCTGGCATAATTAAAGATTTAAACAGTAGCATTTGCTCTTGAAGGCCTAATATGAAGGATTTTCCTAAAAAAAAAAAAAAACCTCCCATGACTTTCTTATTTTGCTGTGTTTAGGATGTTTGCAGGCATTGGCTGTTGGGCAGTAGTGTGTAAACCTGACCAATTACAGTACTCCATAAAGATGGAGCTGCCAGGTGACACCAATGTTTCATGTCCCTCCTCTGCTTTATCAGTGAGCTGTGCATCAGTTCGAAGCAGAGAGGCAGTGAAGAGGGTAAAATGTGCAGTTAGGCTGAATTCACAAAAAATCAGGCATCACAGCTCCCGGGGGTGTGTGTTGATTTGTGCTTCTCCAATTCACTGCTTTGTTCTAGGTGGCACTGCCCCTTCTCTTTATTACCTCTCCAGCTAAACTGACCATCACAGGTCTCTCAATTGAGTTAAGATGGAAAGGATAGGCCAAGTTTGCATGTTATTTTTAAAAACAGTTACATAAAGTCCAACATATTATGCCTTTAAGTTTTACAAACGCCACGTTTTACAATTTGAATTCTGCAAAACTTTACTGAAACTTAAGTTTTAAAGATGTCTCAGTTACTTAGATTTACCCAACTAGTAAAGAAACCATCCCTAAAACCATGTAATTTGTAAAAGCTTTGGACTCTGCAAGAGAACTGCAGGGGTGAATATCCAAGGACCTTGGTACATACAATTTAAACTATATGGAGTGGCATAAACTCAGGATTAAATGAGGAAAATATGTTTTTTTCTGAGATTTGAGAAAACTCACCATTTTCTCTGTAGATAAAATATCAGCATTCAAGTCAAACAGGCAAACAGGGCTCTTCATGGATTATTAAATGTCCTTAAAATTGGTTGTTTGAGCATAATTGCAATTTCCATTGTCATCTTTATCATCATTTTGATTTTTTTTTTAAACGGGACAAGGTACTGTGATTGGCTTGGTGATTGGTACATTTTCACCAGTCCCTTTCAGGTGGCTGTCGATATGGTATACCTAAAAGACTAAAAACATCCTTTTCTGTCAGTGTAACAAGTGGAGTGCCGCCATACACCTTCAAGCTACCCTGACGCACCACATTTTCATTTAGCGAGTGCTCTGATAAGCTCATGTTCTTAGTCTTCGCTAGAGCTCTCATTGAACGGTTGAAGTGAGCTGATCCGGTGAAATACATGAGCGCACAGGCAAACTCATTGTGGGGCACTACTATGATGTCCAGCCTACGATGGCGTTGGTTGGGTCCTGGCAAACGACACACACCCATGTATTTCTTCTGCTCCCCATTGTCCTCATGGCTCACCAAGTCATCTGTCAAAAACCCTAAAAATAAACAGCTCTTAATTATTTTTTTTAGTTTGAGTAAAGAGAAACAAACCTATGAGTCAGACATAAGAAAATACTTAACACCTCGTAAAGACAGAACTCACCACTGTCATGGAGGCTCTGTAACACTTTGCTGAACACGCCCTTGTGAGACTTCCCATCAGGATGAGATATGAGTACATCAACATCTCCACATGTGGCTTTTCCCCGACGGAAGGAGCCGCATGCCACTGCCACCAGCTGTGGGTCTATGGCCTTGACAGCATTCCGCACCTGCATGAAACAGATGCTGTCATCTATCAAGAAGTGATGAAGCTTTATCAAATCTTTTCCTGCCCCCCATCCCCCAAACTGGTACACAAGTAAATTTTTACCTGTTTTCAGCCAAATACTGGGACTCAGGCCTGCTAAAGCATCACATATTATTTTGACAAGCCTGAGGGAGTACACATGCTATAGTCATCTATCTCATGTGCATTTTCTATCTGGCAGCTTTGGAGGAAAAAGAAAATCTAAGTAATACAATCTGGAGTCAACTAGCCTTGTACTCAACGCTCTGGAGTGAGCAGGTATCTGGCTATCTTGAGATGCAGCAACTTTCAAGAGTTAGTTTTCCCCTTTGGGATGCTCTACTTTGTGAAAACACAGTCTGGTTTTCACATTATCAAGCAGTAAAAGAAAGCTGACAAAAACTTTTTCCTACTTCAGCCTTCTGCTTCCAAATTTCTGAGTGTTGGAAGAAGAATTATTTTCAAAGAATGCTCTTTGTAAACTATATATAGTCTTGCCTTAAGCCATTAAAGTTGTGAATGATTTTGATCATTATCACAGAATAATACATAAAGACATTGCAACAAATGAAGAAACAATACCACTGTCTCTATGGCTGCTGCTTCTTCTCTAGGCATCCGGTCTAGAAAGTCATTGTAGTGCTTGAGTCCTATTTTCTGAGTATTGCTCAGGTGAGCTTTAGTGCGGATGTCCTCCAATGTGCGAAATCCCTAAAAGACAAAAAGCAGTTTAAAGAAAATTGGCTTAGCTCTCATTACTTTAACTACAATTCCAGAGGCATTTCAATAAAGATTACACTTACACTTTATAAGACATTGCTCTACATTATAATAAAATCCTCTGATGAAGAAGCCTTGAATTGAACAAAATCCATATCTTTACAGTGAATAGATTTTTGAAGAGTAACAGAACAATAAATGTTTTGGTTTTTTTTTTACTAACACTATAAACAAGCAGTTTAGTTGAGGGCAAGATAAATACTGCAAGCATCATTTTTCAGCTTGAAAAATAAACTTGTTAGGGCTCAAAGATGACTATAGTCACCTCAAACATGTCTCGTTTTTTTTGCAATTTCTGACACAAATACCAATAAATGTGTATATGTATATATATACACACACACATATTTATTTATTTACACACACACACACACACTTTTATATATATATATATATATATATATATATATATATATACACACACACACACACACACACAATTGACAAATATCAGTATTATATGGGGTTGACCAACAGTCAGGATGTAATACAGAATTTAAGTTGCTACAGTGTCTTTCACTATAAGTAGATATCTTGCCACATTGTCGTAACTCATACTTTTATGTGAAAGTCTACAATGAAATCAAACAACCTTGTTGCCAAAATGGAAGCACAAGCTTGATTCTTTTCAGCTTCAAGATTCTATAGATTTGTGAAATATTTTGATTTGATGTGTGTGTTTGCCTGACCTGCTGGTACCACAACTGTGCAGTTTTAGCTCCTGCACCCCAGATGTTAGTAAAGAGCTCTAGTACAGGCACAGCCTCCCCGATGTGATCTAGCTTGCGCAGGTGACCGCTCTCCATGATCTCATCAATTTTGTCGGCCATGCTTTTTCCAATTCCAGGGATCTGACAAGCCTCCTGAATTGGGCAGAAAATTGGTTCTAGTTACAAGAGCAATATACACAAAATAATCCCTGTATTGAGGACTACAAATAATTGGTCATCCAAGAAAAAGTATATATTATTGTACATTTAATATCACATTCACACATTACTCACACGAGCAACAACATAATATTAACAGCATCTGCGTTAGATTACCTGATATGATGTTACAGGCTTGTGGTAACTCTTCAGTGCGTTGACAGCCTTGGAGTAGCTCAGCGCTCTCCACTTGTCCCCCTGGTGTGTGTAGGCCTTGGCCAGCACCTCTAATTTGTCTGTGATGTGCTTGTTGAAGTTATTTGTTTTGGACTGAGAGGACTGGGCACAAACCCACTTCCCTGAGACCACCTTCTGAGCAGCAGAGTCTGCACTGGGACTAAGGCTGGAGCCAGGAGTCTCCTCTACTGGGTGCTGGCCAGTGATGAGAGCTTCCAGGTCACTCTGAGACACCCTGTCTTCCTCTGCACGCAATTCCTCTTTTGTGTCTGGGACCATCTGAGAGTAAAATATTACATAAAATATTATGTAGAACTCAGAATCCAAGACACAGAGATTTGTTTGTGAGTGAACAAGGCCTAGCTTAAAAACCTACCACATCCACAGCCTCCTCTTGCTTTGTTTGATCAGATGCTGGCTCTACAACAGTTTCTACAGCAGGCTTTACATTCAGCAACTCTTTTTTGACATTTTCGTGTACAGTTTCACTATCCCTAGGTAGAGAAAATTAAAAAAAAAAAAACAACTTGAATTTTGTGTGGGAAATGAGACATAAAAGTAAAGTAAACATTTGATGCACTTTTACTATTTGGTCAATTGATTACTAGTTTCTCTTTATTATGAATTATTAGCTTCTCTTCTTTGTGTTAACAAGCACATCTTAGATATAGATATAGAAAACAATGGCTTTACCACTAACTGTATCATTTACCTCTTAGTAGTCAGCAGGCTGTAGCTGACAACATCTTCCAGTTGTTTCTCAGTAATGCACGAGCTCAACCAACTGCACTTCACCAGTTGTACTCCAGGGGGCATACATTCCACTTTCAGTAAGCGCAAAGCTCTGTCAATGTCCATGTTGTCATCTACAACAACATGAGTGACACTGGAACACAGTGAACTCTCCATCTGTCCTCCATTCTGCTGAATTTGTCTTTGAAAGATCTGATGTCTGGCATTTCCAATTCCAGCAGGCAGGATGTAAATTGTGATTCCACTGAAAGTGTTTCCTAGGACAGAAGAGGGGCATGTGTTAGAATGAGTTACATGGCATTGTCAGTATATTTTTCTCTTGAACTTTCTTTTTTTTGTACAGCTGTATGTGTCTTTCATATCCATATCTTCACGATATTTCAGTCACTCTCTCTCATAAACACAGGCACACAAACACCATGACAACCTGTGACGTGACATTCATCTAGTTTCTTTTTTGTTGGGGGTGCATCCCTTCCGTGTATAACCTTGGCCCTTTTAACTTTAGGAAAGGCTTTCATGATCCCGTGACGTGGCTCCATCTTGGCTCCTAAAGGGGGACACCAGTGGTCTGTGATAAAAAGCAGAGGTTACAGAGTAAAATCCATCCACAAATGGAGAGCACAAGCTGTGAACTGCCTACTGTACACCATACAAATTGTCTCTTGATGTCATAGTATGTAGTTGGTTCAGACTAAAAAATAGACAGACTTTAACTACTGAACATTGAAGAAATTTTTCAATGTTTCAATGCTTGCTATTTGTATGCTTTTAATATTTTGAACTCTGTCTCAGTTTTTAAAAGTTTAAAAACAACAGTAGGGATATTACATTGTAAAAATACTTCAAAGGCCCTGTATTCAAAATGCTATTGAGGCAATAAAATATAAGTAACTAAAGTAAAAAGTAGACATTATGCAGACACAGTGTATCCATGTCTATGTTTTTTTTTTTTATTTTAATAAAGGCTTGTAATTAAAAGCATTCAAGTGTAAGTTGAATTTTAATGTTGAGTTTGGGTTTGGTCAAAGTGGGGATTATTTGAACTATTTAAAAAAAATATGAAAAAATGAATAGTATTATCTGTATTAAAAGCATTTTAATTTCAGCATGATCACTCAAACTGGCATGGGATGTGCACAGCCCAGGACAGGAAGACTCTGCAACAAGTAATTAAAACTGCCCAAAACATTATTGGTACCCATCTACCAAGCATCAGCGATATTGGGGAGGTGAGGTGCCTGCACAGAGCCAAAAGGATACTAAAAGACAACACCCACCCCAGCCACAGCCTGTTCACCCT
>JAPZDY010000020.1:20456023-20470383 GCA_029783645.1 Ctenochaetus hawaiiensis | reverse complement strand
TTTGTAATTACCAAAAAATATACAATTATATGGTGTCAATAATTTAAAAAAAAAAAAAAAATGCTGTGTAGTTTTTGTATCCACCTCGGTTGCTGTGGTTACCGGTTGAGTCCGGAAGTGTCCCCGAGCAACAGAAACATTTTAAGAAACATGGCGGTTCAAAATTGGATTGATACCCTTAAATCATCCAAGAAAACAGCCTTGATTCACGATGGTGAGTAATTTACGAAGAGGACTATTGACGTTTTTAGCCAGTGCGGCACAAATTTTGAGAAAGCTGTGCCTTAAAAGAAATGCAAACCGACTTACTGCCCCAAGAGAGGCTTCTCAGAACATCTCTGTTCACTTACACCGATCTCATAAACAGTATCCTTTACTCTTTGCTTGTTTCTATCAACAGTACTTATGGTTGTTTTTATTTAACCTGAAACAAACTTTGTACGTTGCAAAATGAAAAAAATATGTATTTTAGCTGTCGTCCTTTTCCTAACAATGATTGCATGTATACTGAATTGGTACTGAAAGTGATTAACTTGTCAGGGCTAAACTAGAAACACATAATGTTCTATTTTTCATTTATTTATTTGTTCTTCTAGTTTGTATGTTAAATCCTTTTAAATTTCATCTCAAGGAAAAAGGAAGATCCACTACCTCTTTACAGAAGGAAAAGAAATGGCAGAAGAATATGACTTGAAAACAGATGAGCTCATTGGTAAGCAACAGAGTTTTTCCACAGCAGCATGTCGTTTCTGGCATTTTGAATTTCAATTACATAAATTTATTTATCAGTTAAAATCTTTTTGTGCCTTTCAGTGCGAAAGTGGCGACATAAAAGCGAACTTGGAGCTCAGGGCCAATGGCAGGTGGAAGTTGGGGAGCCACTTGCAGACCCTGGCACATCTTTGGATACTGGGGTGATCAAGGAGAACTGTGCCAATGTAGGTTTTCCTCCATGAGCTCAATGACTTTTACTTCAGAATTACTCTTAAACCAGTTAATTTTCTAATCCCATTTTGGTTTGTTTTTGTTATCCTTTAGTCCTTAAAAACACTAGTAAAAGTTGTGGCTGTAAAAGGGAATTTATTCTGTTTCCACAGCCTGTGTTCATGCGAAAAGATACAAAGACAAGCTTTCAGTGGAGAATCCGCAACCTTCCCTACCCCAAAGATGTCTTTAGTGTGTCTGTGGAGCCATCTGAGAGATGCATCATCATCAAAACCTCTAACAAAAAGTAACAAGCATCTGGTTCTTTTCATTCCTGCACTTTCACTTGTTGCATGTAATCCTTAAATCTTCCCTATAGATGGCACTGTTTCCAATGCATTTGTCTATGCAGTATAGTGGTGTGATAAACCAATTAAAACCTCTCCGTTTCTTACAGGTATTATAAGAAGTTCAGTGTTGTTGATTTAGATCGCAGTCAGCTGCCACTGGACAGCTCCGCCCTCAGCTTCACTCATGCAAGCAACACTCTAATTGTCAGCGTAAGTCCTACACTAACATTTTTTTGCCTCATACTTTAAATAGAAAGTTGTAAGCATGCAAAAAGATGTAGTCTTAGATATGTGTCCATGCCTAAAATGTTGAATGCAGAGACCCCTCAAAAGTATCATCTCAGGAATCTGAGTAACTTTTTGCTAATCCAAATAAAAAATTCCCCAAAATTATCATCCTTGCCGGCATTAAATACATTTTTAATTTACATTTATATTAAAGCATTTTATACAAACCATGAGGATGAGATGCTTGTGTTTTTTCCATAGTTTTTGTACTCCAGTGTTTCCTCACACACCTGTGTTTTTGATAACACAAGAATGTTTTTTAAAGCCCACAGCATTTGTTTTATTTGTAATTTTTGTTTACTTTGCTGCGCACTTTTTAAATGTGAGTACATTAAAGGATTTGCAGGATAGAGGTGAGCCGAATGTTGAAGTCATTGTTTTATTCTTCCCTCTTGTGCAGTACAAGAAACCCAAGGAAATCTTAAGCCTTGAACAGGAGCTGATGAAGGAGCTGAAGAAACTGAAGGGGACCAGTGAAGGGGACATCGACTGCAAAACTCAGTGAATTCTGTGTTGCATGTAAAGCAGAACCTAACCGCGTCATTTTCTACTCACATGTGAGCGCTCGTTTATTTTCTTTACTGGGTCTCTTCGTTAAAAAGACCTTTACAGAGTGCCTTATAAATGGTTTAATGCTACTAATTTGATTGACTAATTGGGCTTCATTTATTTGAGTTGTTAGCATTAAAATTTGTCCTTCCATGTATATTTGATACATTCATATCAAGTAAATATAGTTTTTGCAATCTCACAACCAGATTTATAAACTTTGTAGCTCGAACATGAATGCATACCGAGCACTATATTAACAAGTGAAAATATTTGTAGTGGAAATTCAAAGGTGTATTAAAATAGTGTCTAGTTTTGCAAAGCTACAGGGGAGCAATTTTGATGTAGGTCACATAACCTCCCACCCTCCTTTCCTTGATGTCCTTGTAAAACACTCAAAACACACAATGCCTCATCCCTGTCCGTTCCGGGGTCACTGTTACGAGCACAACCCATTTGTGTTAACTGAATACCCTCATGTTCCTTGCATGTAGTGGGCCACCCTGAAAGCCATTACTGAAACTTTGGTCAGAGAGCAAGCTAGTGTTACTGTGTCCTTTTACAACAGAGGGTCACTCTGACCCTGTGGTCTCCAGCTAACACTCCCATGACACAAGTAAGAAATATGTGCAACTGTTGCAGCAGTTTGTTCCTAATGAACTTCACATTGTTGTCTAACAAGGACAACTGTCAAGACACAGGTATTTGAAGCTTGGATTTTAGAAGTTAACGTAAATATGGCATGAACAGAAGAAAATGATTGTATAGATGCTTTATAATTGAGTATTTGTCTGCTCTTTCACCAGGTACAATTAAATAAAAATATGGCCTGCTAAGGAATAATTAGTAAAAAAAAAACAGTGTTGTTTTAAAGAAACAATGGCATTTAAATATAGATAGTTTCAACCTTGTGATTCTTTGCATTTTTTTTTACCACTTGTTCAAACCCAGAGAGCAAGTGCAAAAAGTAGAGAAGAAACCACAGGTCTCTCACTATTGTGCTTTGTCTTCTTCCAGATGGAAAGAATAAGAATTCATGAAAACACTTAAAAACCAGCCGTTTTCACTGTTCACTGTTTTTGCAAAATCATGCAGAACAACTTGAACAAATTCGTACATTCCTGATGAGGCAGTGTTTGCCTGTTTGAATTTTGAGGAGGTGCTGAGTCAGTTACACTTAAATATACCATGTACGAAGTCTACACTGCCGAACAGAGGCCCTAAATATCAAGCATACATTCTGAGGTCTTAATTTTTCGTAATTTAGTTTAATGCTTTGCAGTCTTCAGAGCTTGAGCTGCTGTCAAAACAAATTCCTGTGGCAGCAAACATCAACTAACAAATTGGACATCCAGCTCAGGCACTGTGAGAGCAGCCGAGTCCCTCTGTTCAGGGTCTTCTTCCTCCCCTGTCGTTTGGCCTCTGACGGTCATGCTCAACTGCTTCTGGGAAGAGGGTTTCTTTTCTGCCTCCCTTTCATTCCCGAATGCCTCTTCCCAGCCATTCCCCCTCTTTCAGTCGATGCCACATTTTGCCACACAGGCCCTGATGCTTTTTCTGCAACCCCTCTCTGCAGACCCCCCTCCCTCTACCCCCTTACCCCTCCCTGTGTGACTGGCTTCTTTTTGATAACTGACCCCTCCTCGTGTTATTATTCGAACTCACTATTGTATAACATGCCCTTTTATATGAGGTTTCACAAAGGGCCCATTTGATCAGAGGGTTACGGTGTGCGATCGTGAGAAATGCAACTACATGGTGGTAACCTTTGTTTGGGCCAAAATGGTGGGCTGACCTCATCGCTTTTAATGCATAGCTAGGGCCATTCAGGCCCAAGTCTCACTTGCTGAGCACATTGAATTCAGTAGCCTGTCACAGATATTGCCCCTCAGTTATCTGGGTCTCCAGCTTGAAGAAGAAGAAGAAGAAAAAAAAACAGTTTTTGTAGGCAACCAACAATGTATGCTGGCTTTCCGTCCCAAAACAATCACTCAAGACAGAAGCCAAGCAGCATGTGAACTGATTTTTAGTGGTTTTAATATACACTCTACAATAAATATTTCCATCATTTCACATCATTTACATTTTTACAGTAAAAATATATTCATATATGTAGAAAAAACAGGTTAAAAATTCTCTGAAATGGCCTTCTAAAGGCAAGATAGCATATCAACTGAGACTCAGATGCATTAACCACAAGAAAATCCACAGGTAGCTGCCGTGTCTAGCTTCATTGTACTCATTTCTTTTTAAAAAACAATCTTTTCTGCCGAGCTGGATAACTTCTAACCAAAGGTTTTTACTCATGACAGTATTGAGCTCTTCCGTTCTTTAACTGCTCCCTGATTTAATAAGTAAAAACCTGCCCTAAAGTCTGTCTGAATTGGAAATAACTAGCAGATTAGATAGTCAATGTTTACATACAATCCAGTACAAAGAATTACATAAGTCCACAAAATGAGGCAAAAAAGTGTATAGGCATTTGACTGTAAAAGTTAATTTCTCAGGGAGCCCTTGTTTTCTCCTTAAGTGGTTCCACGGTGCTGGTTCATCCACAGCTCTCCCTCAGTGGTTTCAATCCTCAGCGGCCTCCTGAATTCTGGTGATGGGAATGTTTAGTCCGCTTGCTCAAAGGGTGCGCGGGGACAGCGAGAGGAAGGACATCAAACGGCCTCCTCTCACTCAGCAAGTGCCCCCTGGGCAGACGCTTCATGAAGTGGGCCTCCCTCTGGTGCTGTTTAGTCTTGGAGGCCTTCCTCGGACGGCCCTTGCGTGTAAAAGCCATGTACCAGCCCTCGTACTTGGCGTTCTGGAGCGCTGTGTAGTTGTTTTCCAGAACGATCTCGGTGAAGATGCAGTCTTTGCCTCGTCCTTTCCGCTGGGGGAAGAAAAAACAAGGGAAGAAGTTGAGGTATTTTGGACAATTTCCAGGAGGTGGAAAGCGGATCGTCTTTATTTCCAGACAGTCAAATACTCTTTGAAACCCTGAGAGGGCTGCTCACACAAATCTAAAAAAAATGTACTTTGTTCTGGCTTAGATTGTGTCTCAGCAGTGTGTCACCATAAGCTGCAAATATGGAATAAAAATTTCCATAAAAACAAACAAACTTCAAGATGTTGGTTCAGTCATATGCAGCCACAAAACTATGAATTCCAGATTACCTTGCCGATCAGCTTCCCCCTCTTGTTCATACATATGTAGTATCCTGTCTTCACCCCTTTAATACGAATACGACTTCCAAAAGAATCCGTCTCCACCTCCAGCTTAGCTGCATAGACAAAAATCACAGATAATCAGATGACATGGTGCAGATATGCTGATTATAATGTTGTAATTTTAGAGGCATGTGGCTTTAGCACATCTCTCCTCTGAAAGTATTCTTTGGGTTTGACAGACGCTCCAATAAACCAGAATTACATCAAATCATCAGTAAATAGCATGACATTGCTTTGAAGCAGTTACAGCCAGTGAACCCGAATCATGAAGATGACATACACTTTTCCTCTTAACCCATCAAGCAGATGCCTTTAACAATGGCATGCAAGCCTTACAAAGTAACATCAAATGACAGTGACATTGCACAGCATGGTTGTTGTTGAATGCCAGTAAATGCTGCGCTGTGATGCAGCTCAGACTGCAGATAAAGGAGAGTGAGAATACTGCGGTCAGGGATGCAGCCACAAGCACAGAGCAGTGGTCAGATGTGGGCCCGTTACAGGAGTGACACCCACTTAGGATGTGTAGCCAATGTGCAAAGGACTGACTCTCTCCTTCTGTGTAAATGTGTGTGTGTAGAATGAAAAAAATACAAAGACAAAAGAGCACACAGGAGAAGAAAAGGTATAAAGCAAAGATGCTGACTTCACCGCTCCTTATAAACTGAGTCATACATTGAGTTGTAATGCAGTGAAATTCCTCATAAAATGAGGCTCCAGAAAGCAGGCAGAGTGGAATGGATGGGTGGTGGTGGCTGTGGTGGAAAGATGGCTAGATGCACCAAAATCTTTTGGTGACAGGAATCCTGCTACCTTCTGCTCAATAAAGTTTTTCCCTGCTTGAAGCAAAGAGGAAGGTCTCTCCCTGACGTCCACCATAACAGGTGTCAAAGACTTTCTTAACAACCAACACACTAAAGAAATAAATCATCCTCTTAAGACTGTGAAAGATTGCAACACTAATACCACTAAAATGTTTACAATTGCCTCTACTGTTTCTCCTGGCTCAAACATTTTCCTCCAGGTGGCCAAAAACTACAGAATTTTACTGCTTTAAAATGCTGCCCTCTGCACCACTGAGTTTTGCTGAAGGCCAACATGTTTGCTATTTTATTGTTTTTCTAAGGTTTAAATACGCTTAAATGTAAGAAATTATGGCGTTTAGCTGTCATTAGTTTTGGTTCATCTGGTCATGACATAGAGGGGCTTAAAGGAAAGTTGCCTAATCAATTTAGACACAATAAAATGCTTTAATAAAGAAACATACACATTTCCGTGGTTTTTAAATTAAATTACCGTGTTTAAATAAATTGTACTATTTACAAGCCACCTCAGATGAAGGTTTCTCTATAGGCAATTAAGCAGATTGTTGAATCTACATATAACATAATGTATTCACGCAGTATTTCGTATATTTTCCGCAAATTGCCATGTTGTGCCGCAACAAACCCTTTTTATTGGTTAAATGAAAACTAAAAGTCTGTTTTTTAAAAAAAAAAAAAAAATAAAGTGATTAGGGCTCTCATTAATTGCTAAGGTATACTCCACTCATGTACTTTTTTTTTTTTACTCTTTGTCCGCGGTCTTGATTTGTCTCACCGTGCACCGCTCCGTCGTCTCCGTTGGCGTTGACCCTCTTGTTGGCCAGGACCTGGACGTGTTTCCCGCTGGTGCGGCTGTACAGCTGGTAGGTTCGGGTCAACCTGCGGCTCATCCGGTCCGACAGCCGGCTCTGCTCGGTGACATGGTGCTTGAAATTGGGAGGAGACTGCACAGTGTTCTGCCGGACAATAGGAAACACATGTCATGAAATATGAAATTACTTTTAAATGTCGCAGATTTTTTTTTTTTTACTACTCGGGAAAGCCTGAAAATGTTAACTGCGAGGAGACTCAAAGGCTGCCAGTCAAACAGCCAAGGCCCACAGTTCATTATGTCAATCATCACGTTCAAGCAGTTCATCCCACTGATGTACGAAATGTTTATCCAGCTTTTTCTTCATTCATTTATTTCTACACATAAGACTCGTAGTAGCCTAACTAGTGAATATTTTTGGAGATGCTTTCATGGACCCTCCGGGATGACATTTTCCTCCGTTAGGTTGTTTTTTTCCCACCCATGATCTTTCACCCCTTCTTGACTTCTTTTTTTTCCTCTCATTTCAGCAGTTCTCCATCCACATGTGTTTTTACAATTACTTTATAGGCTGGAGCTTACCTCTTTTCAAGATGTTTGAATTGATGCCAATTGCCATAGCACTCATAATAAAATGTTTTCATTGTTATTGCAGCCTATTGAAAATGTAGAGACATTAAACCCTAAGCCGCTAAGCACGGCGCCTGCATACCTGTTAAGTTTTACTTACTTAATTATAGAACTTAACGCAACATTAACCATTTGTACTGAAGTGAAAATGAGTTACCTGTGCGTAAAAGCAAAGCGCCGTGAACTGAATTAACCTGAGGAGAAAAGAAAAAGGAAAATTGAAAGTTCTAACCTTGTATTCTTGAATTCAACGAGTTCCACAGGCAAACATATTATCTTTACACCTCTTTACTTACAGATAACCTAACCTCGATGTTCTCAGTCTCATCTTGTAATAGTTCAAATATTGCTTCATGAATACTCCACTGATTCTTTGCTGAAAGCTCCTGGAAATAAAAGTTCCTCCTGATGGGGGTTTCAGCTCAGTTTTATCGTCCTCTTGTTGCACATAGACGGCGATAGCCGTTACAATTAAGAGATCCGAAACTGCCAGGCTCCCATGCAGGTACAGGATCCACTAATATGATGACAGGATTTGAAGTCCAGAAGGAGTAGCGGTGCCAATCCGACAGAAAGTCCGGGGAAACTGTCGCTGTCGTTTCAATCCCTCCCAGTGATGAAGGTCTTGTTAAAGGTTTCAGGTCGGGATAATTCCTCTGTGACTTTCTGTGACAGAGTAGCGCCGTTTACTTTAAGTTTTACGCACGCATCTTTACGCACCAGCGGTCAGATGAGCCATGTGAATTTCCCTAAGAATATTTGATTAAATGAAGGGGAGTTTGCTAGAAGGATCCCATGGTTGGCAGCATGCTTCATTTGTATTCCGTTACACCTATAATGCTAAAGCTGTCCGTCTATTAGAAACACGGATAGTAAAAGTCCAACGTCAACCTTCCCTCCCACACGTGTATTTCTTGTGGTCGCCTCCAGTCCACATACAGCATCTGTCTCCCTCTACATTTAAATACTTTAACTTGCGGGAAAGTCAATATCCTCGGCGAGAGCAGGCGGAGCGTTCAAGCTGCAGCCCAGCTGAAACTGAATACTTATTAAAACACTTTGCCTGCACCTATTTGCTTACATATCTAGGAACACTGAATTCATCAATAAGTTGGATGCAAACAGTTTAAAACCATGTGAGGACGGAAATGTAAACAACAGTCCATCACAAAGAGTTGAGCTTATGCACATTAGGACCATGCAAACGATCTTATATCAGCATATCTTATTAAATGTTTAACAAAGCATATATTTGCAATCACACACATTCATCTCATTCACTAACATGTCATAATATGACTGTATCTTTATCCGTGTAAAGTCACAGTGCACTTGGTTATAAGCAGAAACGTCCACATGGAAAAATTCCCTGGCATGTAGTTAAGAAAATCTACAGTTACATTAACTTATTCCCTGACTGCAGGTTAGAGGTTGTTTGGTGGTCCCTCAGGACCGACCTTGATGTACTTTTTCATCCTACATATGTAAGTAATATGTATTCCATGTGAACACACGACACAGAATGGTTTTCACATAACATCTAAGGTCTTTGCCTTTGGATAGAAATGCTCTCTTGCTCACAATCATTCTTCTATAACTTTCTTACTGTGCACCTCTCCGTCATCTCCATAACTTTTCACAATCCTAGTTGGGTTTTCAAAAGTGCGTCTTGGGCCTGCTCTGCTACTTTCACAGCATGGCTTCATTCACTGCATCATCCAATTATGTTGCAATTATTGGTTGTGACAACAAAGTAGCAGGGTTTTCTTCAAGGGGACTTGACTGTCAGCTGCTACACTGCAAACTCTGGCTGTCAGGCGCAAACTCTAAACTTGATCAAACTTGATTTAACACAAGTAACAGTAGTTACTTAGTAGTTAATTTCTCTCATGATTTAGAGATAAAATAACCGTCTTTCTCTTTGGTTTTGCAACAGTGAGATGTGGGATGAGTGCACCAGATTTCAAAGGTAACAATGCAAATATTATATTCAACCTCACTCTCTCCACTCCTCTTGTGCATACAGATGGCATTAACATGGATTCACATCACAAAAAAAAAAGACTGTAGGTGAAAAGCTGAACATACAAAAGGATTGTGCCTCCTTCTAAATCACTTAAGTGTCCCTGAATCCTCATGGCACTGTGAGTGAAGCAAACTTTCAAACAATGTCTGTGTCTTTACGCATGCTTTAAATCAAAACAGAGGTGCTAATCTACAGCATAGCTTTACTGACTTCAGGCCTCAAATTGGATTATGAGTCCTAATGAGCCGAAACCAACTTTTGGACATGAACTCTTGGAGTGTTTGTACATGCAGGCCCGTGGTCTCTTTATGAACTGTATGAGAAACTTTTGCACCTTCACACAGAACAGCTGTATATGAGTATAATATCTATACAATTATGTGAGTTTGGTCTATATTTTAGCTGTAAATCAGTCATTTTAGCCAATGCAGGGGATTTAGAGGGTGAAAATGGACCTGCCTTATTAGTTCCAGCGGGACACTGCAACAAGTGATTTTGCCACCTGGAACAATTCAGCTTTGTTCTTTCCTATTTTGACCCCTTATGAAGCAATGATCGCACATCCGAATATGAAATCCACATGCGTGATAATTAAAGAGATTTGGTTTTATGAAGACCACACAGTGACTCATCAAAAGTCACTGTTCATGTTTGACTGCATGAATCCACAGAATAGTTCTGACGCGAGTCATTTGACGAAAATTTGATTAAGAAGAGGAAACCTGGAATAATCTCTATGGTGGGTCTCTGTATAGTTGAAACCTGCTCCAACAGTCTACTGTCAATAATTCAAACTTTGGCTAAACACATGTGTTGCTCCAGAAAAGACACTTTTACTTAAGTCCAAATTCATATTAGATGGAATGACTTTCCTGTGATGTTACAGATTTGTGTTTGTAATCAGTGATTGATGGAAATAACCAATATTGTCTTTCAGAAAACAGGAATGTCCTCAGTAGGAACCTTTGCCTCTCTGAAACTCCTTTCAGTCAAAACATGCAAATGAAAGAATCAGTTCTATCCACAAAGATGTTTGTAACTGTTGAAATTCCTTCTTCAAACAGGCAGCTGAGTCTCATATGCTGGAAAGCACGATACAATTTCATTGCAAGATGGCTTTTATTGTCTTGCCAGCTCGCTTCCTTGTCTACTCTTGTCATGGCCTTGGGTTAGCCAAAGCCAGACAATGACACAGGTCCTGTGCCTCGACTGCTAGGAAGGCTGTCTATTTCCCACACTCTCAGTGTTAGTTGACATTAGAAGTCAGTGTGAAGAATTTAAATACCTTAAGAAATGTTAAATATGTATGGTGATGAAAAAATGTCTTCATCAAACATTTTCAGTTCTTCTTTTAGAAAAAATCTGCACCAAGAGGTCATTTTATGTGACTTTGCTGCCTGAAAACAACCATGGCTTGTTAATTTGCAGAAAACAAGATCAGCATTTAATTTTTATATTGTTTCATCTATATTATGTACATGAAAAACAACCGTGAAGTGAGGCAACAGCTCCGATAAAGTTCTGTGGAAAAGAGAAGTGTTTGTTAATACAATATAAATGAAATAAAGTGCAAGTGCCACTTGTTCTGTTACAGAAAATCCACTTAGGTACCTTGACTAACTCTAACCTGCCCTACCTTCTTAAATGAACTGTTTCAGGAACTAAGTGGAACCCAACTTAGAAATAATCCATCATAACTTCCTGTAAAAACAAAATTTAATGGTTTTAAACCACTTTTTGTACAGATTAAAAAATAGGATATAAGCATTAGTTAGTGTGTATTAGGAGTGCTGGTGTGTGCAGACAGAACAAGACTTGCTGTTTCCCCTGTTTCCAGTCTTTCTGCTGAGCTAACTGGCCTCTGGCTATAGCTTTGTATTTACTTTACAGGCATGAGAGGTAATAATCTCATCTGACTCTCACTGAGAAAGCCATAAACTGAACTATTCTTCTAAATACAAACAAAATCTCAGTCTCAGCTAGTTTTTCTCACATACATTATCGACCACACGCTTCTCTACTGATGTAAAAAACTTGAGTGAGAACACTTGGTCCTGTACAGTCGATACGTCTCTTTGACTTCACTACACTCTACAACAGCCACTTATAATTTAGAAACAGCTCCGTCTCTGCAAATGTAAGTGACATTTGGTAAAGGGGACCTGACAGACAGGTTTTTGGCTAAAACTCTCCAGAATGTACATGAAAGGTTTCCCTGAAACACGATCAAAAGCCATCATTTTTTATTCCCGTTTTGTACATACCAAACTGTCTGCTGCATCACTCCTGAGATTCTCTAGTGACCGGCTTTTCTGGCCCCTTAATGAGTTTGAGAAGAGTTGACTCAGGTCCAAGGTTTGCCCCAGATCCCCATTCTTTTGCATTTTCTCTTAGTCCCCCAATGCTGCTTTTCTCATTTGGATCAGAGTTTGCTAACTAAAGCAAGGCCCTGGTATCAGCGAATGAGGTACAAAAACAGCAATCATTGAATGCTGTGAAAAAGAAATCACAGAGAAGAACTTTTTGGCAAAGATGCACATTGGTTATTCTTAGAAGAGGAGTGACTGAATGTCTGAAAAAGGCCTTAGAGCAGACTACCGTTCAGTGAGAGGTATTATTCCCCCTAGCTAATGTGAGACATAAAAATACACACTCTTTCATAAGGCAGAGCCAATGGAAAGGTAGACACCATAGAGGAGGAGAAAAAACAGAGCCAGAAAGGAAGACAGACAGAATACGAGAGTGTGTGAGTGTGTGTATTTATGAGTGTGTGTTTGGGTGGAAAGAAAATGTGGGATGTTGTGACTCTCAGTGTCATCTGCTAGCAGTGTCGCTTACGACCCGAACCACAGCAGCTTTTTACAGAAGAAACTAATTATGCACCGCGGCACATGAAGTGCCTGTGACCACATCAGCACACACAGCAGTAATTTACCTTAAACTGGTTTGAGAGTGTGTCAAACATTTTACATTAGTGAATGCCACAGTTTGCTCCTGTTACATGGAGGATTAATGGCATAAAGGGTATTAAAACACTCCAAACACTTAAATGCTTTAATGACTCTTAGTTTAAAAGGTGGATGACAATTGCAGCTGAGGGAAAACTGGTTTAATGAAAAGTTGCCCTTTACAAATGTCTTGTACGAATGGTGTAAACTTTTGGGTTCCTGGGATTAGGTTTTTCTTCATGCATGCATATATCTGAAACTGGTGTTTCATGTGTACATCTAAAACTGGTGCATCTGTGGGGGCTTTCTGGCTCTGCAGGTCCATCAGTTTGCTGGGTACATGTCCCGCAGCGCTAATACACTGAAATCTGAAAGGGCGTGTTAAACTTACCATCAGCAACTCCAGGAGGAAATCCAGTTTCTCCCTTAATAATGCTACATCATAAACAATTCTGTGTTTAAATCATAGAAGTAAAGTAAGCTCATCATTTCAATCAATGTCACCGTAGCCTCAGTCATCACAATGTGTTACTTTCTCTGCAAAAAGATCAAACCTCGCTGCACAGGTTTCAGTTCAACAATCAAAGCTTCAAACATGGTGTTGAAAATTCAACTCATGTGGCTGCTTTCAAAAATATAACCTCTGATCAATGCTGCAGCCTGTCCACTCATGGCGGTGATGACTTTTATTTCTTAATATTTAGATACATTTTCAAAACCTATGGGTTCCTGGAACTCACTGCACTGAAAGCCTTTAAACATCACTGCATGCTATAAGACGTATTTCTTGGACGCTCAGACCTATCCAAACAAGGGCAGAAGAAAAGACGCCACTTATCACCCAATAAAAACTAAATTGTCCAAGTTGTTGCCTTGATAATTTGCCTCTTACACTGAAAAATTCTTCTCAAGTTTCTCTGAGTCATAATTTTTGTTGTCATCTTAGAAATGACTTTTGTCTGATGGAAAGACAGCGTGAGAGGGACAGTAATTGTCCTGCACTGTGCCATTTCAATGAGGTAATCATGGTGGGGTGGGGGTGTCTGTCTACCTTTCAGTTACTCGGAGCAGCTCAGTCACACAGTGATGATTTGGTGAGTGTGTTGCACGTATGAGTGAGTGTGTATGTGGTGGTGTGACAACGCCAGCGCCTGAGGAAATTGTTACTGTGAGAAAATTTGGAAACTCAAGTCAAAGTCCTCGCCACCGAATGACGTTTGAGGTACTTACTCGTGTTTGAGCCGAGCGGAGAGCTTGAATGACTTTTTAACTGGATGAAACGACTGTCTGGGAATGACCCCGGCGTGTAGAAGTGATTAAGGGAACCCAGTTTTGCCATAACCCAAATGTGTTTGCGAAATGACTTTGAGTGGTGTTCCTAGTGATATTAAATGAGGTTCTCTGTTGAAGCCTTTAACAACTGTTGAGTACCGCGGCTCTTTTTTGGCTCTTTCTCTTGGTTGGCTTGTTTTTGAGTATCTCAACAACAATTTTATAGCTCACTAAGTCCTAAATTACTCATTTGCTCTTGTCAGAACAGATGAAAATGAAAGTGATGAAGACAAACAGGCCCACCGTGGCCTCCCTATTACTTCTCAGTGAGGAGAGGTGTGCGACCATAAGGTAGAAAGCTGCAAAGTTGTTGTTGGCTCTATCGCAGCGGTCTTCCTTTCCAGCGACTTGGATGTTTCTCCCGTATTTCACCCCCCCTAAGCCCCCTACCCTGAATGGAGCGTGATTTACTGTCTTGTAAACACATAGGAAGTAGCATTGAAAATGGTTTAACAAAGTCAA
>JAPZDY010000020.1:20433556-20446899 GCA_029783645.1 Ctenochaetus hawaiiensis | reverse complement strand
CTATCTATCTATCTATCTATCTATCTATCTATCTATCTATCTATCTATCTATCTATCTATCTATCTATCTATCTGTACTGTGTTATGTGATCAGTTCTTCAGTGATGCATCTGGGACTGAAAGCTGCCATCTTCATCCAGTTTTCTCTTATGAAAGCAGTCTCAGTGCTACAGTAAAAGTGGCTGTAAAACCCAAATGTTGCATCATGGAAACAGATCCCTCTCCTCCTTTCCCTGTTTCCTATTCCACCTCTCCATCCTTCCCTTCTTCATCATCCTTCATTCCTTGCTTTGTCTCTTTTCTGTCTTTTCCATTTATCTATCTCCTCTTTCTTTATCTCTGTTGTCTACCCCCGCCCCATCTCGCTCTGCCCTCTATGCAGCCTCCGCCTGATCCCTCCTTCCTGTACCCTCCTCTATCCCTTTTTCTCCCCTCCTACCATTTATCTGTCTCTTGCTCCCTGCTGTTATTCTCCCCTTTCCCCTCTCTCTCACCCTCCTCCTCTTCCCTGTTCCCCTCTCTCCTCTGTAGCCTGCAACCTGTGGAACCAATTAGACCTTGTAAGCGGGGACCTTTTGCCACTGTCGTGTGGTCCGTTTAACCTCCTGCTCCACAAGGACCTGGACTCATAGTGCCTGATTTGACGGGTGGGTTTGGGACTCTGGGGTGGGGGAGTGTGTGACTGCAGGAGCTCAGGGACCACCAAGCCTCTTTTGAACCCCTGTGCTCAGTAAAATCCCAAATGTGGGGTTAATCTGCCTTAACAGAGAAAGAACAATTTCTATGTTTTTATTCAATGATTTTTTTCATTTTTGGAATTAAACCCTGTAAAATAAGCCAAAAAATGTTGTAAAAAAAAAAGTATCCCTTACTTTTCTGACATTTTTCTTTTTTACCTTTTGTGTGTTCTTATGTTGCAGGCCTGTTAGGATATGCTCCATCCTCTTTAGGGGTAAACAAACTCCTCTTTTAGCACCAGACCGTCTCCTTTCACCCTCTTTTCACCCTCACCCCGACTGCCAGGAATGCTTTTAACAATTCACAGTCGGACGCAGAGCAACATGGGACGCTGGGAGATTGTCGCATTCCAAAGGGGAGCATTTTTTAGTTGCTCTTCACGTGTCAATCAGCGACACTATCTTCTTGTCGCCCCTTTAAACCCCCTCCCTCTAAGACACACAAACACTTATACACCAACTCTGTGAGCCTGCAGCCCGCTTTGCAGCTTCTCAGTTTTAGGACACAGCCGTCGATGTGTTAAGCACCTAAGAATGTGAACCTTATGGTGGTTTGTAGGACACACAAACACTGTTTTCTCAAACTTCACACAACACGCTTTTCTACCTCCAACATCTGTGATGTGGGTCACTGAGGAGCACCTCTCCTCCGGTGAAACGCGCAGAGTAGCAGGTCTTTTTTAACAAGGAGTCCCTGAAAAAAGAAAAAAACTGAAAGTATTGGTTTCAAGGCTGACAATTCATCTCCACTACTTAGTGTTTTCTACATGTGATGATTTCTTGCAGGTTTGGGTCCAGACTCTGAACTTTCTGGGCACTGTCGTCCACAGAAAACGCATGACATACTTTAAAATGAATCAAAACATGAAATTCTATATTTTTGTAGCATGATCCGAAACGATAAGCAGGATGTCAGGTGAGGAAGGTCCCACAGACACACACACACACACACACACACACACACACATACATACACTCTCACAAAATACAGGCCAACTTTCAACAGCTCGGCCACTAACTCACATCCTCCCCCTTTACAGTTGGGATAACAGTCCTGCTGACATTCTTCGGCACATTATCAGTGCGTTGAAAGCACCTGACTGGTATGTGACAGTGGCAGTTAGTGACAGTTTCTCCTTTAAAGTGGGGGGTGGGGGGTGGGAAGTGATGGTGGCGGTGGGGAGGCAAAGGGTTGATCCATTTGATACGAGCCCTGCTGGATACTTGACAGGAGCTGTCAGTGAGCCGAGGGGAGGGTGGCACTTATCGATCAAACACCCCTCCTATCTGCCCTGCTGACCTTCATGTCCTGAGGAGGGGTGTCTGGGTGGGGAGAGTGAAATGGGAGACATGGGGCGGGTGGGTGGAGGGGTCTTATACACTCACAGATTTCTCTGTCAAATGATTCAAAGTGATTGGCTTTTACTAAAATTGTTTTTGAATACTTAAAAATAAACACTGGATGATTTATTTTAATTCTGTGTTGAGTTACTGAATATTCAAGGAAAGTTACATTATAATCATATAATCAATAACACAATGTTGTAACAGCTCATTAATAGTTAAAGCTCTGCATTCAGATTTGAATTCACAATAAACTGATTTAATGATAAAAGCAAAAAAAGTGAATCTTAATGTTGGCCTATGTTTTAGAAACAGAATAAATTATTAAAACAAATAACTAAATCAATAAAAAAGATGTTTAATTATGCAAGTAATTATTTTCATAGACAGTTAATCTTTAAAATACTTATTTGATGAATTAAATTATTTTTAGCCAATGAAATGTAAAAAAAAAAAAAAGCTCAAGCTGACATCTTTGTAAAGCTTGTTATCAAAATTCCAAAGTATTCAAATAACAATATCATAAATAATTGAAAACCAACAAACCCTTCTCACAATCAAGACGCCAAATCAGCAATAGTATGACTTTTTTCCAGAAAAAGAAGAAAAAGATGGAGTCAAAACCACAATATCTTCATCTGAAAGTTTTTCAGAGCATAATGACAAAAACACAATTTATTTTTAATATTTTAATTGTGCACAGTATTTTAGGAAATGTTCTTACCCTCCACCTTTCCACCTTTTTATTCCAAATCTCAGCCAATTTGGGTTTGAACCAACCACAGAGCTGCTTTCCTGACCTCCAGGCTACTGCTGCCCCAAGTAACACACATGCATGCACACATACAGACACAGACACACACACTGCGAAAGATAAGAGAACGGGATTCACCAATTTATTGAAAACAACAACATAAAAAAAAACTCTCTACAGAAGTCATATCAGACACCATATGAGTGCTGGCAGTTTGATTCTGAAAACTGACTTTTTAATTAACTCTTTCTTTAAGATTAGACACTGCCAGTAGTCTAATTTTGCCGGAGAGGTGGCTTGCATGCAGCGTGCCAAGACTGTGGAGTGAAAGGTGGGACTCATAGACAGCCAGTCATCTTGTGTTCAAACATAACCAGTGTTTAGCCTAGATAACCTCTGGCCAGTTGTCATTACAGCGCCGTGCTGCTGTCTGGCTGTCAAAACACTGAGCAGCAAAAATGTGTGAACTTCAGATTTTTAGAATTGATCATTATTATGAGTCTGTGATTTGCAGGCTGCAAATTTTCCACTTTATTAGTTATGTGTTGTCATAAGGAGAAAATGTAATTCCGCTGTTTTAAGGAAATCATGGAGTGTCAGTGTGAAGGAAGCAGCTAACTCAGAATAAACTGAGGAGTCTGATGTGTGGTGAATGGGCTCCCTCTACTGTCTCCTCAGTTACTCACAACTCTGTAATGCCTCTGCATTAACTGACCTCATATAGATGCAGCCCAACTAATGTGCCGACATATAACTTTTATATGCTGGCACATTATATAACACTTAACACTTAATAACACAAGTGGATATTACTGTATTAGGTTATGCACACTTTCTATCATATCTGTATTTGCTGCATGCGCATGTCTTCACAAGCCACTTAGACACACAGCCTATGTCTTCCTTGCTCTCCTTCCCCCTCCCTCTCTGCTTCCTGATCTATAAATACTCTCTCATCAGCAGAACTTGGCTGCGAGAGGCGTCGACCTCAGCCTCTCTCCGTCCAGCAGAGCTGTGATTTATGGGGGCTCAGCCTGGCGCTGACCTTGCACTTGGGCCCTGGCAGTATAAATGATGGCAGGTCAGTGGCATCATGGATGGAGGGGAGAGACTCTCTTTCTCCACCTCTCTGTCCTGTTATCATCAGTGTGATGGAGACATCATCATCATCTCCTGGGAGTATAAATAGTGCTGGATCAGGTGACAGTGCCGGCCCTGGCCTTTGATGGGAGCTTTAATTTCATGCCTAATTTCTCTCGGCACAGAGAGGATCGATGCTGCCCTGTTCGTGCTCCCCATCCCTCTGCTCTCCTCTGCTGCAGAGACAGAGGGAGCAGAGAAGGACAAATGTTCACTGCTGAGTGATGTGCATGCGCCAAGACATTTAGCTTACCTGTAAACACATATATGTGCAGGCATCCTTCACTGGGTGCAAACGTGTTGACACATACTGTAAATGCCAAGTCAAGACCCCCATGCAGGGATCTATTTCTGCACCCACATATGATTTAAGCGATCAATAGAGCCGGAACAGATAGCTTTGGAAATAAGAGCAACAAGCAAAATATAACTACACAGCTACCCACCTGTGTGTTGTGCACGTTACACATTGTCACAGTGATAAATAAAAGCCCTCTGTTCCCACTCGTAGCCCCAGGGAGGCATTGAACTCTAGCCCCTCCATAATGACTTTGTCTACCTATCGATCCAGCTATGATCCATGTACTGTAATTCTTATATCATCAGCCCCAGCCCCGGCAATAACTCCAAGTCATATTTCGGGGCCTCCCGTCCACTTGACAACTTAATGATGCAGGGTCCTTGCCGAGTTTGGACTTTTACCCCTCCCTCTCTCCCTTTTTTCCTGCAGGGCTCTAATTTCTCCTTGTTCTTTCAGACTAATACCAGCAAAGGCACATAGAGGCTGTTCTCTCAAAGGACTTCCCTCCCTGAAACCACATATCTTCTCCTCTTCACCTCTGTGTGCTTGCAGTATAGCACAGGGTTAGTGTCTGGGACTGCTGTGCATCTGTCTCCGATTTGGAGCACAGTCCCTGCAGGCTCCCGAGGAGACTCAGCCGTCCCTCTTTAGACCCTGTTCTTTTTCTCCCTTTGAGCTGAAGCTATATTTCATTGTCATTTCAACCCTCTCTTTCTTGCCTGGATGTAATAGCGGGAGATATATGGCCCTGCGCTTCTGCAGCCTTCTGAGCTTCCTCAGCCTTTTATAAAACACTGTCAGAGTGACAAAACAGCAGCCCCTGGGTATTCGGGCACAGATGCCACCTTCATCCCAAGGCTATTTCTCAATATCCTGCTCTGATCCTTTTAGCAAAGAGATAACATCTGAGTCCTTGGACAGGATGAGTTGGAACAGTCATCCTGGACAGAGTCGTAGCTCATCTCTATAGCCCTGTCTGCCTATAAGCCATTGGCTGTCTGTCAGCTCTGTTTTTATAAGAGCTGATTTAGGGAGCAGCCCTTGAATCCTGAGCCAACAGAGAACCACAGGAGCATGCAGGACCTTATTTTGATCCAGTGCTGACACCTGATACTGCTGATCGTGGAACGTCAACCTGTCAAAGGAAGAATTTGCTCAGACATTTCACAATCTAAACATAGAGAGAGAAATGTATTGTGGGATGGGACAGTTGTTCATTACTGTTTCTGTTTGAAAGGAACTGGAGGTGATCCACCTATCTGCAGAGAAACATAACAACCTTTTACCTCTGAGAAAGGTTCCTACTGGGATATGAGTAAAAGAGGGAAGGTGGGAGGGAGCAGATTGGCCCTGCAGACAGTTGAAGCTGCATGTCCTGTTGTGGTATCTCCACTTTGTTTGTGTCGTTCACCTCATCCTTACTAACACTTGCCCTCCTCATATTTCAGGCATCTACCACACTTTTCCTCCCCGCCCTCACATTTCCACCCTCTCCTCCTGCACTCTTCCCTCCTCGCACCATCCTTTGCTCTTCCCCTTCCTCTCACACTCCTATCCTCAAGACACACAGTCTCTATCTCCTCTACCCTCTCTCCTGCGCTCCACACCCCCCATCCCTCCCTCCCCCCCAGCCTTAATTGGGAGTCAGGGAGAGCAGTGGAAATCGCATTAACGCGGG
Source organism: Ctenochaetus hawaiiensis (assembly GCA_029783645.1). NCBI lineage: Eukaryota > Metazoa > Chordata > Actinopteri > Acanthuriformes > Acanthuridae > Ctenochaetus > Ctenochaetus hawaiiensis. The sequence continues at coordinate 20,440,945 of JAPZDY010000020.1, read as the reverse complement.
CCCTGCCAGGGTGTGCCATCCATCTTCTTTTTTATTACGCCGCGCCGGGGCTGCCTGGGCTCTGCCGTTCGATTTGTCACCGGCCTCGTTCGCTGATAACAGGCATTTGTCATCGCCTTGCCTCCCTGTTAATGTTATCATCTCCTCCCTGACAGCCGCCCTCCGCCGGGGAGCGCCGGCGACAAAGCACATCCGTCAAGCGAATATTTCCACGGCTAAGGGGACCGCACACTGCAATAAGCCACATTAAAGCACTTATGAAGGGTGCAGACTGAGTATGTGTGTGTGTATCTGTGTGTACGCACCGCTGCCATGATGCGCGCTGGAGTGTGCGCTGCGTACGCATACACACGCGCTAACGGCCGCGCGCAGGAGAGTGTAGTGCGCTGTCAGTGCTGTAAAAGAGGCGAGGTGGGGGCCGACAGGGAGAGGAAGAGGTAATTTGTTGCAATTAATTACGCAGTGAGTGTGGCTTTGTTGTGTGGGAGAGCATTTTATCTGTTGGAATGCTTCCTTCGCCAGGCTGTGATGCTATTTGTTTGATTTATAGCTTCTGCCTGCCCGAGGCGGAGTGAGCGTGTGTGTGTGTGTGTGTGTGTGTGAGTGTGTTTTCACATGTGCACAATGCTGTGGCATAATCCACAGAAATACACTGTAGTCTTGGTGACAAGGAGCCCTTTGTTTGGGAGTGATGTTACATATGAACAGCCACACTGCCCCTGTTTGTCCTCTCCCAGGACTCACACTCTACTGTCCATTTGTCATTCAGCAGCAAATCAAGAACTCCAAAGGTTAGCTCTCAATCACCCAGCTTGCCTCACATTTTCTCTCCTCTCTGTGACAGAGAGACACATCTGAAAAGGCTGAGACACTCAGATTTACTGCAATCCAAAACAATCCAGATGTGGTAAGCGGATGTTCCTCACACTGGCCTGGCCGACCATCCACTTTCTCACTCTCCTCTGTGATGTCAGGACAAGCAGGGATTTGACAACATTTATCCATTCTGCCTCAGTTGGGGGTTTGCAGGGCACTTGTGCAGGGGCTGACAGATGGATCAGGCAGCCTAAAGGCAGTTGAGGAGACAAGAGAGAGAGAAGTGCCTTTTCCTATCCCTCAACTAACTGCATGACTCCCAGATTTGCTGTATGTCACATGGTATGGCAAATTTGCAACCCCAGCTGGCAGAGGACTGCAGACAGGATGATGGCTTTTTTTTTTGTTTTGAGAGAGAGAATGCCTCTGTGATCCCTTACATCATGACCTTCCTGCACATTTTAAAGTGAATGACAAAATTATCAGGTGATGATAATAACCTTCCTTTCTTCGACTTCAAAATGTCTTATTTACATGATCAGGGTAGTGTGTAGCTAAGAAGTAGCTGAGCGTGCTGTCTTATACTTAATGTCAAATTCACAGTATCATCAATCCATTCACTGAAGAGTTGTACCTTTGTTTGTAGGTTGTTGTTTGTTTTTGTCATGTAAAGATGTTTTTTTCTTCTCCTGACAAGAGATCACACCAGCCCCCCTTTGCACTGCCTGCTCAAGGCAGGAATATTGTGCTATTTTTGCACCTCATTATTCTATATGATGGCAGGAGATAAAAAACAGCTAGCAGCAGTTAGCGGCTAACTCAGAGAAGACAAACAGCAACCAAAAATGTCTGCAACAGTTAGAAACTGAGGCCTAGGAGCTTTTCATTAATGACTGTTATTACCATATTTGCTTCTGCTTAAAAGGTTCAACCAGAAAGGCAGATTACACGTCAATACAGCAGAATGACAAAGAAGAAAGAGACAAACTTTCATTTCCAAACATCTGAATATTTTTGAACAATCCTACTTTTATTTCATAAATCCCACTGTCACTAACTCCACCATTTACTACGCAAAAAGGTCATCTAAAACTAAAAACTTGTACAGCTTCTTTGAAGGGACATGTCGATAAATTATCTATAACAAGCTTTAAATACATGTGCATATATATTTGGACAAGCCATATGAAATGACTACTACAGTAGCCACAATATCCTGCTCTCTTCAGTAAAAAGAGAAACAAAACTGCATGAAAAAAGACAAAACAGACACAAGTTCAAGTTCTTGGTCAAGACATTCACCTTGAGCTGAAAAATGAGACATATGACGACAGTAAATATTGTACTGAAACATCAGAGGAACATCTTTCGTACTGTCCTTTGGTACACTGATGGAAGCAATGCCTTTTTGTGGTGTTACTAAATAAACATATTCACTTTTATTTGAGAAACAAAGAGGACCACATTAAATTCTGGATATGGACAATGAAGTGATCATGGGACATGTTCAAAGAAAAGTGAAGCTAATGCACAGATTAAAACTTGTGAGAACACTGTGAGAAAGCAACTCAGCTCCCGTGAAAAAAGCTTTGAGATGCTGAAAAAATTGATTAAAATGTCACTGATGGTTGATTTGAAACACATGACCGCGTGATTTCTGTCTCACATAATGTGCAGGAGCTTCACTGTGACTGAGGATTAGCTGTGTGTCGAACCACACCGGCCTGTTTTTTCCTTTTGTGTGTATATATTGGTTTTTGTAGTTTTCACTTGAAGCAGCAGGTCTCCTCATGACCCCAGAAGTCCCACCTTTTATCTCTGCTACAGTTACTTCAGTCAGTCTGAACCTGACATTTGCATGAGGTCCACCTCATCACTTCTCATCTCTAATCATGTTGGCTGAGGGTTCCATATCCGTTCATCAGAGCCATTTTGAGTTGACCATTGGTCAGCTCATCTTTGTGGATCTTGTTCATGGAGGCGAACATCTGGCTGATCTCCATAAATGTTTTGTTCTTGGTCTCAGGAATAACAAAGATGGTGTAGACAGCCACTCCCAAGCAGATGGAGCAAAAGATCAAGTAACAGTAAGGACCTGTGGCAATCTGTGGAGGGAGGTCACAAAGTGTTACTTTAAAAAAATATACATGAATGAAAAGAAAACAAACACTGGAGGCCTTCTTAAAACAGTGGAGATTATTCAAGGTAACAACGAAATTACTGTTCACTATAAGGAGACATGAAAGAAAGCAGGATCTTTAGGGAGAAACAGGCCATAGCGAAGCTAATAAAAGCAGTATTAACATTCATTTGAATTATAACATGACCACAGAAAAACACAGACAAGTAGGCTACTGTCAGTTACATACAAATTTCTTTTCAAGAATGAGTGAGTTTGAAAATAATTTGACAATAATTGATTTTTCCGTCGTTCTCTGGCCACTTGGTCACAGCAGAAACAAGCTGTAAACACAACATGAACAAATTGTCTCTTTGTACAGTTTTTATGGAAATCATGTTGGCAAACAGTTTGATTATTTACATTTCCTACAGAGCAACACTGGCATTTATTTTGTGGTCGAGTTTGTGTCCAGCTGGTGACTGTAAGCCCAGGATTCACTCCTCACTGTTTTTGCTTTCTAAGGACATACAAGTCTCTAGCTGCTAACTTTCTCTGTCTGATGTTTGGTGTTAGCAGGTCATTAACAGTACTATGTTTAAATTAAAAAACATGTTCCTGCTGTGGCTAAAGACAACATGGAGGAGCTGTGAGCCTGAACCAAAACAACTAAAGCAATAAAGTTGCAACAGAACAATTCAGAAACAATCAGACGAATGATGCTAAAAAGTCCCTAAAGTTAGGAGGAACTCAGGGTTTATCTGTGGCTTCATCAATACAAGCAATTCCTTTCACACTGAGCCATTTTGGAGGTAAATACATTCATTAGTGCAGCTCTGAATAGGGAATGGAATCCTTCAATGGGGTTAAACTTGAAAAAATATAAAATCATGAGATGAGAACATTCAGCTTTTCTTTGTATTCTTCAGAGTCAGTCAGTGTGATAGTTGTTATCAGTTTCTACAGTGCAAGGTCAAAGACTCTCCAGAAAACAACATTTAGTCCATCTTTGCTGGCACAAAGACTGGAGCCAAGGGAGAACTGTTAGCATAGCTAACACCTAACAGCCCTGAAGCTTTACATGAGAAAATAATCTGTGTTGTGTTTTTAACACTTGTGGCCAGAATTTATGCAGGTTAAGTCATCACTTTTCCACAGGTTGGATCATTGCCCTCTTTGTGTGTGTTTGACTTGAACAACACTAAGGAAAATGAGAGGAAGCAAGGTCATCTTTTTAAATGGTAACTTAAGGAGTTGCTCCAATTCAACTAAAAACATAGATGGACGCTGTCTAACAAATGCAGCCACAACAGATCCATAAATAATAATGCAAAAATAATAAAACTTTGAGCACATTTTGGGCAGTAAGCCCAGAATTTGCACACAAGATCTGCTCCAAATTTTGCATGTTTTGGTGGTTTCAGGGTAATGTTCCACATTCAAACATCAAAACAAACTAAACTCAAGCTGAGTAGAATCTGAGTTTTCTCTGACCTCTAGGAAGGGAAAAACAAAGCCAATGGTAAAGTTGGACATCCAGTTGAGGCAGCCGGCCACAGTGTATGCAGCCGGTCGGTGTGACTGCTTAAACAGTTCTGCAGTGATCAGGAAAGGCACACCAGCTACACACAAGAGACAAAGAAACATATTTGCATTAATTTTTTAGAGGACAGTCTTCTCAGCCAGTGATGCAATACTTCATATCCAGCTCATCTATTGGTCTGATCTAACAAGACATCCTACCAAGCTGCCACAATACAAATCACATTTAAACACTGAGTACAGCTGTTTGACTCAATTTGGTGTTGTGATATCAAATTCAGTGTCTGCATTTATCAATTGGCTTATCAAAATTCCCACTTAGGGCTGTGCTTGTGCAGTTCAAAATAAAGAGAATATGATATTACAAATGACTTAGGTTCCTTAAGCCTCATTGCTGTTTTATAATATCCTTTTTCCTGCATGCACTTCATTATGTTTTCATTATTACTTTGGGATCATAGATTGAAAAAAAAGGATGTTTGTCAATTTGGCAAAAGTCAAACTCCCAACCAAAGAAACAGGACAGCTTAGCTGGGACTGCAGCATTTCATTAGTTTGATACACAGGATCTATGAGATGTTGTTTCTTCTTTAAACACGTTAATTCTTCATTGTTAGAAGTGAAAGCTACGAAGGAGAAATATACATTAATATGCTGCAATGATGAGCTTTCCAAACGACTTCCTCATTATCTGTGCATGATAATTACATAAGGAAGGTTTAATATTGTCAAACCAATAACAATACCGTAATTTGTCAACATTGATGGTATGTCCGGGGGGGTTGGCAATGGGGGGTGGGTTTTCATTTTGCGTGCAAGGTTTTGTCTGAAGCAAAAAAAGGAAACCTTATTCATCATGGCTAGCTTATGAACAATGAGCCATTAAAAGTGTAATTGCAGCACCAGAAATCTTCGTTTGCGAGCAGAGGTATAGATTCTGCTGGCTTGACGAATGACGCTATGTAAACCAGATTTGTTCTAATTCATCATCCTCGCAGGTCCACTCAGCGTTGCTCCTAAAGTTGTAAACCATTGCCTCTTAATTCACTTCACTCAACTCATCCGGTGTACAAATGGCTGTGGGAATGGATGTAGTGTGGCAGTTATGATTTCCTAATTTACAAGACTAATGAAATACATTATCTATTCGCAGTCAGAGGAGGAGCAGGGAGGGGACAATGCTGGTTTTTCGGAGCCAGAGCCTGCTGTTATTTAAGCTTCCAGCAGGGAGCAGTGTTATCTTACACACAGGGCAGCCGGAGTCCAGTTCAGTATAGCCTGCAAATACATCTGAAGTTTTTTGAACAGAGGATCAATGCAGATGCAGAGAGGGTGGATTTGCTCAGATGCTTACCTGGACCTATGCAGAAGCCTGCAATAATCCCAACAACGCAGCCCACACTGATGTAGCGCATGAAAGACAGCTGTGCCTGTGATTGGTCAAACAAAAGTCATGGGTCTGATGTCAGGAGTTGTATACATAAGCAATTAATGTGTACAGTTTTGTCATAATTAATCATTTGACTGCATTCAATCATTCTGATTGAATGCCACACATTAATAACATAACTTGTATCACGTGTGGCTCCTGATCTTTACTTCATGTGAATATTCTTGTTTATACTGTAGGTACAAGGGGTTCTCCAAACTTCACACAGTTCACGTTTTCTTTTACTAATAATCTAATGGAAATGTTTTACATTTTACTCTTAAGGGACAGTTTCAAAAATCTTTAAAAGCCTTTTTAAGAGTATGAACATAGACAGTTCTTTTTTGTTTTTTGTTTTATCTTCCCTCCTGTTCATGCTGATTATTGAGAGATCCCTCTCAAATGTGGTGTTAATCAAAGTGGTGGGGGGCATAACTGGCTGTTCTCTTTTCTGCAAAAACGTATTAAAAAGTTGTCTGAAGCTAATGTGATACTTCATCTGTTCTTACACAAATCAAGGAGATATCTTTAAGTGTTACAGCCTTTTTAGTGCAAAATTCCTTCCTATAATACTTCCTTTACAAATAGCAAACTTGTTTTTAGGATATCCACATGATTTGATTAACACACACTGTTTAGGCCTCATCAAAGCTTTAGATAAGCTTTTGATGAAGTTTTTACACAGAATGTCCATTTTGACCCCCATCACTACAATTAGTACAAACAGAAGAAACAATTATAGCAAGAAAAAACAGCTTCTTCTTTCCTTTTTTTCTTTTTAACCTATCCAAGTATGTTTTTACATAAAATAAGAGGAATACATTGGAATTTGGACACATATTTTAGTTTACATTTACAATAACTTCACAATAACTAACTTTACAAAATTTTCTAAACAATGTACTGCAGCCTCACAATCTTTTGGTTAATGTAGTATATATTCCTAGACAGGCAGGGCATCAGATGACACTTTACCTGGAAGAGGACTGACACTGTGATCCCAACACAGCAGAGTCCCATGAAGAGGAAACCACCAATCATCAGAGGTCTTCTGCCCAGACGCTCAATAGTAAAACACTGCAGAACAGCAAAAGAAGCAAGAAGTGCTGTGATTGGCTCACAACACCAGGCATCATAAAGATGGAAGAAACAGCTGAGTTTTATCCTCATATCATTTTAGCCCATTTTAATGTTTACTGGTGCACAACAGAGATACAGGGCAACAAAAATGGAGATTTGGCTGATTCTAGTGTACTGTAGGATTTCCAAGATATATGTTTTCATAAATGTAGAAGCAAATTTTAAAAGGTGTTGAAAAATGAATGTATTTTTATAAAGAAAAATGTAGCATGAACCAGTAGTGTCATTAGATCTATTCATAACAAACATTGTTTTACAATCATTTTTGAATTTTTTTACTTGTTCCTAAGAGTCCGTGTAAGCTATGACAAGGAAATACTTATTCATACACAGACCATTAATA
>JAPZDY010000020.1:20380580-20433456 GCA_029783645.1 Ctenochaetus hawaiiensis | reverse complement strand
AGACCATTAATACAGACATCGATACAATATCAAAAGTATTCAATCATTCATTTTTCACTTATCCTTAAAAAATGACTCTTACACAGCATAAGAGGATCCACAGAGGATCAGCAAATGTTCACACTGGATCCTAAAATCAATTAGTGGTTGTGCAGCACATGGGGTGTAGTGTGTAACTGTGCAGGAGTGTGAACTGTGATAATGTCCACTCACCCCCAGCATCCCAGAGATGACCTCAATGGCACCGGTTCCCACCGTCGTGTACTGAATATAAGATTCGTTGATCCCTGCATTCTTAAATATATCATTTGTGTAGAACCAGATCTGAAAGTGACAATGACATAAAGTTAATAAATATAACGAAGATGTTGGATCATTGACAGACAAGCCCACATGCAGACAGATGCCTCTAAACTCAGAATTTGTCTTTTTATTTCAATGAGGAGCCAAAAAGTCGCTCAGCTTATATGCTGTTTGCATGTGATTCATCAAAGTGATCATTATCATCACGCCGACCATCACTCATGCATTTGAGATCCAGCATTTTATCAGCATGGACTTCTGACAAGAGCTCCCCTTGAAATTAATTTGTGTTTTCTCATTAATCACACTTGCCGATGCAACATCCATCATTGATGAGGTGTGGACAAGACTGCAATTGGTTCAGTCAAATGCTGTCTTGTTGATTTAGTAACCAGATACACACTGTTTCGTCATCATTGCAGCACTAAAGTGTGCGAATACACAAGCCTGCCACAGCAGAAAGTATACAAAACAATTTGAAAAGTAAAATGACAGGTACTGGAAATACTTTGAAAGCATTAACTGTCATGAAAAATTACATGCTGACGTGTGCTAAAATTCTTTCTCATTGACCTGGCAAATCCTCTTATTTCAGATCAGATGTGACATGAGTATGCCGGTGTTTTATCAGTTTCATTAGTGTCAAAGCAAAAGTGTTGAGAGTGACTAAATTACTTCCATCCTGTGTATACTAGCAATTTCTATGTATTTTTTTTCAGGGGGTCCTCTTTAATTCTCTGTCATGAGTCATAATGTACATAAACAGGGTAAGCAGAGCAGCCCTGGCATACTTTCCTCAGAGACTTCTTTCAGCTCTTTCAGGCCAAACACATGCTGTTCCTGGACCAGCTGACTGATGTAGTCCCAGTGGCATTTGGGTGAACAAAAAGGTCTTCTCCCAATTACACAGCCAGAGGGAGGCACCTTAAGAGCTCTCTGCAGCTGTCTGAACCGACTAAGCTGAATTCTCAAAACTCCAAGGTCTTCTTGTTTGAGGGTGTGCTGTGTTGAAATCTGCGCTGGTGTCATATTTATTTTTATGAACTTCTATATTTCCTGCTAGACTTGCACTTTTCACCTAAAATTAGCCTGCCATTATAGAGGCAGAGGACAATGACCATAATGACACTTTCACTGTGTTTCTCTCTAGATTGTATCTGAGATCATTAAACAGTGTCATCTGCAAAAGTGCAGAGAAACCACACTTGTGTCACTTAACATGACTGTTGTCCTAACAAACTATCCTTAAAAATAAGAAAAGGGATGAAGTACGATGAGCTAGATTGGCCCAGCAGCATGTGTTTATCATTCAGTTCTAAAGTTTAACGTATTCTACTATTTTACTATTGGTCTTATCTTAGAAGCTTGTTCCTAACAAATAAAAGGACTCAGATAACATGTAGTTCCTGTTGTATGATTTTTCACAGTGTGAAATAGTATTGCCATGTGCCAGTCCTCTGTTCTCACTGTACTCGCTGAACAGTTCTGATCAAGTGCCACTGGTGGACACTGGTTTCAATAGTTCATGCTTTAAATTCAGTTGGGAAAAATGATATTCCATTTAAGGTCATGTCCTTAAAATGTGGTGCTTCCTAGAAATGAAATAAAGTCCTTGCAGAAACATGGAAGTAGAAAAACTGAATATCTCCTTTTTTGGTTTAGAACAGTCACATGTATCCATTTCTTCCCATTATGTAAACTAATTTTTATTGTGTGGGACAATTTAAAAAAAAAAATGTATTGTATAAATTTCCTAATGGGGGGTTCTGCCATTCTGCGCTGGTGATGTCTTCTGTAGCAACATTCTGTGCCACAGTTTTTGGTGGATGGAGCTAAAATATCATTGTCACACTCATACAACCACAATCAAGGGCTAGGGTAAGCTGACAAACATAAGGACCCCCCTATATAGCATTTAACAACTGAATTAAGCTTAAATTGTCTGAAAAATTAGCTTTTGAACAAACATCAGTGTGATAAGAGCTACCTTAAATGACAGAAGCCAGCTTTGGCTTGACTTTTGAGGAGCTTTTATGAGCAACTATTACAGTCAATGGTTTTGGCATGGATATATTTATTTATAATAATGAATACATGTATTTAATTGCCCTATAATTGTTGTTTTTACCTTTGTTGTTGAGGTAGATGCAAAAAAAAAATGTCCATGTTGTATGTCTCCTGTTTACTTGTAGCTATTTACTATAGAGCATTAGGACGCAAAAAACAAAACAATATACCACTGTGGATCTGCGGCTATATGATGTGAAAACCCAGACAGTCACAGTGGTAACATAATAATTTACGGATGGAGAAATGGGGATGAGGAACATTTGTTTTTTTTTTCAAGATTCGGCCCTTGGTCAAGTGGTTCCAGATTCCCACGATAACTTCACAAAATCAGAGTTACACATACTGTGAAAGGCATCTTGTTGACATCATTTCGTATCATCTCTCTGTGCCAAATATAATGATGTGATTTGTGTAAATAGAATTATAAACACTCAAGATAAATATGCATGTATTTTTCTACTCGAAACTCAATTTTAATGGATTTGTAAGAGTGTGTGCAGCCTTCCAGTGTTCCCGTCTGAAACAGCTGGAATAGCAGGACTCACTGGGATGTTTCCCTACTGGGAATTTTTATTAGCATGTGAGTCAGTGTGCACAGAACTTCCATCCTCATGCAGCAAAGGAAGAACAAATGTGTTCAACTCAGTGTGGATGGGTGGACGGTCTTATGTAAGGAAACACTGACAAAGAGGACCAGGAGATAGTGAGGCGTGGTCCTGGTGCCTCCTGTTTAGTTACTACACAGCTGCACATGGAACTGTGATGTATAGACAGGGGGAGGAGTAAATGGGTGGAGTACGGATGGGAACTATAACTGTACAGTCAAAATGTGAGCACACACACACACACAGACAAAGACAGGAAGGACAACAGGTCCACTTGCTTTTCACACTTACTGCATCAATGCCAGACAGCTGCATGCCAATGTTGACCACCATGATGGTGATGACCTGCCAGCGAACACAGCGGTCCCTGAGCAGGCCGTAAACAGAGACGGTCTGGATGGAGGACAGAGAGCGCTGTTCCTCCTGCATCTCCTCAATCTCTGCCTGGATGTTTCCTTTAGTACGATACCACTTCAGGGCTAAAAGACAGACGGAAAAACCCTCAAAAAGGCTGCAGATACACTAGTACTCACATTAGCTTAAAATTCCAGGAATAACAGACAACATGAAAAGAAAAATTTCTGACCTGAATTTCAAGTTATTAACATTAAGAGATAACCATTTTTAAAGGAAATGTCTGTATTCTAACCCGCGATGGTGGCGTGAACATTGTGCTTCTCTATCAACAGGTACCGTGGACTCTCTGGAAACCATGGCAACAGCATCAGCTGGATCATGGTAGGAAACACCACCAGGGACAGGAGAAGAGGCCAGTACTCTTCCTGTGTGGGAAAACAGGATACCTTACTAGATGTAACAAACAGCAACTCTTAAAAACAGCCTGTAGACTCTATTGAGTACAGAGTGTTAAAAGGACATTAATATGAGATGGGATGAACCAAACTGCAACCCATCCTCATATTTACAAAAGATCAGACATTTTTAAGCTTTAAGCCTCATTTTTCCGTGCACCTCATCCAGCTGAACAGGAGGAAAACACAGGCTGGCTGGGTATGTTGTACTAATAATTGTTGTGCTTCCTATAAAATTTTTTAATATTTTTTTATTATTTGTGCTTATAAGTGATTTTAGAATTGCCACAGTTCAGAGAAATGCATGCGTGTACTTAAAAGTTTCAAGCTCAGGTTAGAGAGAAAAAAAACAAATTAAATTTCAAATGCAAATCATGCTTTTTCATGCTAATGTTTATGCCACAAATTCACAACCTGTTCACATTTACACCCATTTGACTATGTAGACCTGTAAAGAGTTTGAGCACCATGATGCTCATACCTTTCCCAGCAGTTCCTCGAGTCCCAGAACCTGAGCGATGAAGACTCCAAGACAAATGTGAATGCTGGGAACAAGGCCCAGGAAGCCCCGCAGGTTCTTGGGAGCAATCTCACCAAGGTACATCGGCACCACACTGAGAGAGATACCTGTGGGGAAAAAAGAGTGATTACCATGGGCTTCAATGTGTGTTTATTTTTCATGATAATCTGATTTTGTCTTGGATGAATGTAAAGCACCAGCTGATGATGTGACTTGTTTCTTGTTGTTTTTTTTTAGTTTGTCTGCTTCCTGTCTAAAAGAAAAGATTTGACATTCTAGTTTTATTTCCACTTGTGTAATTTTTTTAATGTCAGACATGTAATGTCCGTTCCCACGTTAACTGTTAGTGAGCAGAGTGCAAAGATACAAATAAGTCCATAAAATATTGCATCATCCCTTAAAAAATCTCACGTTTTTATTTATGGACATACGAGGGATCAGTGGGTGTCAGGATTTTGCAAGCTGTATTTTTACAGGTATTTGTTATAGTTTAGTTTCTTTGTATGAGCAGATTAATATTTAGTTATAGTATGAATTAAAATACAGTGAATGTCAGAAAAAAAAGCTGAACAATAGATTCCAAAAAGGCCTAATGAACAAAATCCTCAGGAGACATTAGACGTACTTCCAAATAAAGGACAACTAATTCCAATTAGACAACTGTCTATCAACAACAGTACATGGCACCTACTGAACTGTCTCTATAATGTGCTGTTGTAGCATTTCCTTTGTAAAAATGGCCTAGTTTGTACTTGCATAGTTTTTTTTTGTTTAATGTCGAGCATATTTGTGAACACATAATTGATTCAGGAAACAGGCAGGCCCTACCTGAGTGGACTCCTGTGATGAAGCGTCCGAGAATAACCATCCCCGGCATCCTGCAATCTCTGCTGAAGCCCATTAGAGCTCCTCCTATAAACACGAGCACAGTGGCTCTCACCAGCGTCCCTTTCCTGTTTGGACACACACTGACTTTACTTCACTTTCTAAAAGAATAACAACTGTTATTAGCACAGACTGATAGTGTTTTAAAAACATAAACATGCATTGTGCATTTGTCACACACCCAAAAATCATCCACAAACACACACGAAAACACTAACCTTCCAAATCTGGTGACAAGCCTCCCTACCAGCAGGGCCCCAGTCATCCCACCAATAGCAAAGATTGACACAGTGAGGGAGTACAAGACAGTGAGGAGCTCCTCATCTGGAGTCCAGTCATAATTTTCTATCAGTGTCTCATTGTAGAAGTCTTTAATGTACTGGTGGCAGAAAGAAAGAGTCAGGTTGATTTAACATGTCCAGCAGAGAAAAAATGAAATAAATCTTTTTGAATATACCTTTAATGAACCATGATGGATTACAATATGTTGTCTCCTTTTTTCCATGTTTTTTTTTTCAAAGGTAAAAAACAAATCACTACATTTTGTGACATCCTACCTGCATAAAGCAGTAAAATGATCATTTTTATTGACTTGGAGAATAAAAATGGTGGACATGAAATAACTAAAGAACTCCACATGACTAACTCTTTCTTACAGCCCCATATCAATATTTCACAGTAAGTAGTGTACTGTCTACAGTGTTGGGTGTTTGCTGTGTTGGGGAATGGGATGAACAGAACAGCTTTTTACTCAGCATGAGTGGCAGCTATATTCATGTGACTGTTGACAGAGTAAACAGGAAGTCAAATAAAAGTTGCTGAAAAAGAGGTCAAAAGACTAGAAATAAAACATCAGAAAACAGGCACAGAATGCAGAAAAGGAGGATTTAATTTCAATTCAGTAAATATAAAAGGTCTTACTGTTTACGCCGATTAATAGACTGAATGAAATGTTTTGTTTGTTTACTTGGGAGGATACAGAGTGATAATTTGAAGGAATGAGTGGTTCTAATAGTGCCCAGAGAGCAAAAGAGAGAAGAGAGTTTGTAATTTGTCATGGATCTCTGATTAGGGTATGTGTCCAGGAATGTGACCACCCCCACCCAAGTGTGGGGGAAATGTATAAACTTGCAGACATATAGACATGTTGAAGACATACTGTTATAGACAGAAACTGCTAAAGAGACAATTATCTTTACTGAGCCTTGATGGCCTTATTCCTGTAATTATTTTACTCTATTTGGAAAAGTTTACTGATTGAACAATGAGTCAAAGTGAAATTATTCATGACATACATAGTAAGTTTTAGAAAGTGGATCTAAGTGCATACACCTCCTATGAGGAGTGATTGATAAGTTCATGGCCTAAGGTAGAAGGAGATTAAACAGCTCTCGTAGCGTGCTCATGAAGTTCAACTCTGAGTTATTATGCAGAAAGTATGGATGAGTTAAAAATGAAGTGCTACTTCTGTTTCAGGTAATTGTAAATTACAAATAAGCACTGTCTGAGAGAGCAAAAAGCATTGGCCTTCATGCAGTCATCAACGGCTCACTCAAAGAGGTTTGATGGGACATGTAGGAAACACTCAGGGAGGTTGCCTGTCCTTACAGCAAGGTGAGGAAGTCAGTTACTGAATTCACACATGGCAGAGAAAGACAACTGTACAAAGGCTGGTTTTGCCCATTTTCTCAGAGAGTGCTGACCTGCAATTTGAATTACCACAAAAGTTGTTGACTTCAAACTTTCTTCCCAATCAGTCACAGAGTTGAGCTGAACATTCATGTAACAAGAGCTGCATAACTCATCTCCTTTCATCTTAGGCCATGAACTTATCTACCACCTCATCTGTGGCTGGTTTAACACAAGTTTATACAAGCTACAGTGATTTAATGTCACTGTAGCTTCTTCTTACATTTGACATGTAATGTGTAGTTATGATCTCATGTTACTTTCATAAAAAAATGATATGGTCCAAATTGCCTTTATGCAGCAAGGCACAAATTTCAAATTGCATGGAAAAAATAGCCCTATCAAATTGCTACCAGCCTGTGCTTGTTAATCAATTTGCTGTATCGCTAGCTGAGCTGCTAGCAACCACCTGAGTCACCAAGATACCTAAAAGGCACATAGGAGGAACAGGACTCACTGGAAACCTCAAAGAAGAGCCTCTTCAATAGCACAACCCAGTGTTTTTTGTAGCTTCCCAGTACAAAAATAAACCCTGTCTAAAAGTCTACAGACATCACTGACACGCAGCAAGTGATACACAGTAGGAGTTAGTTCATTATCAAGAAGGGAATTTCACATGTGATCATCTGATGTCTACTGAATCTTTGGCAGAAGCTTCACACTCCACACTAAGCTTTTGGTCCAACAGGTGCTATCACAGTTTGTTGATAGCTGGAGTGATCACACAGTGTCACATGATGTCAAGGATCATTTGGAGAATGTAAGTCAAACAGGATCCTAAGACAGTCAACACAACTTGGCCTTGACTTTCTCTCTATTCAGCTCACACAGATCGTTTGTCTTTTCCTTTAACTTTCAAGCCAACGCATTTCAAATAAACGCACAGTTTTTAATTTCTGCCTTTACACATCTCTCAGTCAAACAGATAAAATAATAAAATGTGTTTTTACCCATGCAAAAATGTTACCTTGAAGTTTATGAGTTATGGACACATCTTGATTTCAAGGTTTGAAACATTTTTTTTAGTATTTTTACTCAAAACACCAACACTAAAAACTTGTGATCTTCAGCAAAATAGAAAAAAAATTCAGGAAGATGATACAAGTTCAGCTCTGTGATATTTTAATCCGATTATATAAATCCAGGTCATCACTTCTTGAGGTATACTAGAAAAACCTTTTCGACTATTTTCTCTGAGCTCACCAGCAAATTAACCTTCTGCCACATTTTAAGTCTGAGTGTGGAGCTCAAGCATAACTAATGTCAGATGACACGCAAGAGTCAACCAGGGATCCTGCAAAGTCACATGGACCACAGATAAAGACTTCACCTCATCACATTCAAAGTAATGTAATTTGGAATATGTGTGACCCTGAGCAAATGGCTTTAATTTAAAAAGGAAGTCTATTAAGTTTGGTAAAATCTTTCTGTTATAAGTGAGAGATGTAACAGTTAAGAGCCTTGAGGAAGCTGCTGGGTATCTTCATTCCTCAAGGAATATACAGTACGGCTTTATTAAAGTGACCATAATCAATATTATTTAAACCAATGTGTCAAAAGACAGAGTTAAAAGGGTTGAACCTACAGAGAATAACCAACCAAAATTGCAGCTCCTTAACTTTATAGAGCTTTATAGTGATTTCAGCTCAATATTCAGCTGTCAGACCCCAAACTCTACTGTATTGGCTTATTGTCACCACACTCAAAGCACTGTGCTCAGTCACAGCAGGCAGCTGTTTTCAGTCAAAGCGCTCTTAAAACCCATATGTCACTATCTGCTCAGTGTCAATGAAAGACGGCAGCTAGCATCAAGTATTTAGCTGCAAAAGCTGCCAGATATTTCCCATAGGTGTTGGTAGAGACCCAAAATTAGTACTAAAAATTGGTGAATCTTAGACTAAAGTTTGCTAGGTGGACAGAAACATGATGTCAAATGACTTACAGCAGTGTTAACAACTGGATCTGTAAATGGAAAACTGCTTAGAAAAGAAAATATTACTGTCCGGTGAAAGAAAGTTGACTGCATGTCAGAAGTTGTGCAGATTTATTATACTTGTGTCTTTTTGTCCAATACGTAGCTGAGCAAGTGGTGGTTAGCTTAGTTTAGTGGCATACTCACTGATGTGATTTAATCTGATTTTGAACATTACCTTGTCAGGCTAGCTTGTTTTCCCTAAATGTCTTCTCCTTTAAATCCACTAGTAAAACAGGGATGGTTGTATCTTTTTCACCAAGTCAGGATGACCTCAGAATCATGTGATCAATTTCATGTATGACCTCTTTCTCTCTGGTTGGCGTGTGAACCAAAGATGCCAAGCAAAGTCATTTGCATTCAGCTCCATGCAGGAAAGAATTGAGGGAAAGCAGGAAACAAAGAATTTTAAAAGTAACCCATCATATGCTTAGTGGGTCCAAAGGTGCAGCTCCCTTTTCAGAAGTAAACACTGCTTTATACTAGCATAAGATGAGGCACTGAGGCTCAGATGCTTATTGTTGGGCGGTCCGTAGCCCAAACTGGAGCAGACCACAGCTTCATCTCTGCACCGCAGCAAATCAAACAGCAACTGAACAGCACACGTGACGGATAAAGATGACAGAACATCAATGACATGGTGAGTCACACCACAGCTTCTAGATTTGATACACATACACACATGACTTCACATGACAATGACACACCCTCTGACCTAACTGTGCCCCTACCATCCTAAAATAGCTCACTTTTACACCAGCATACCTCTCTTAGTCTTTCAGGAATTTATTGAGTTTTCAGGAAAAGTGTGAAAGTGTTTTAGCAATGAGCTCAATCAGTGTGATTAGGATGTTGATGCTGTTGCAGTGACACAAACCTCTGCTGGAGAGTTGACGACTGCCAAATTGAAGCCGTAGAGCATAGAGCTGCCAAACGAGGCCAGAAAAGCTGCCACCAGCAGAGGCTTTGTAAGATGCTGAAAAAGAGATGAGAAGAAAAAAAAGTCAGACTCCAACAAAAAATACACAGAAAAAATTTCCAGCAGTTTGAAAGCAACATTTAAAGCAATGCAAAGAAAAGACTGAGGTCTAGTCTAATGAGAGATCATTGTAATGAGCTAATAACATGACTTTGCTATTAGCTTTGCCTGCCCGTCTTTGAAATTGTACTAAAAAAAGCAGTGTAATCAATTAAATGTAGATGTCAAAAAAGGCTGCTTTCTGAGATTTACTGTCAAAAGGTCTGTGTTAAAAAAATTGTTGGTTTCATAACATTTTACTTATAGAATATCTTTAAGTACAGAAGCAATGAGTTTAAAAGCTGGTTGTTTATAAAAAAGGTCTGCAACAAAAGATACACTATTAATTAAAGTAACAATTCATTTACTTCTCAGGCACTAACCAGACACATGTCGCAGTTTAAGGAAAGACAGCAACTTAAGCTTCAAGTGGGTAACCTGGGCATTTAATGTTACATGCAAATGCTAAAAAATCATCAAGGGGCTTTTGTCAACCACCTGAAAACCCCTGAAAGTCACATGAGACACAACTCTGTCTTCAGTAGGATGTTTGGAGCCCATTGTGTGTTTATCAGGAATGATCCCAGAATCCAGCACACAAAGCTTAGCTGGCCTCCAAGGAAAATGTCAGTAGGATTGTAATTTGATTTTTGAATATCCAAACCTTTCAATGGAGCAAAGAGAAGAAGGTGGCTCCACAAATGTTCATACAAACTAACCCCACTCATACAACTCTGGGATTTTTTTTTATCATTTGATTAGACAGTGAATGGGAATCCACTAATGAAAATATGTAGGATGTTAATACAAAGAGCAGACAGAGGAACCCTCTGCTCTGACTCAACAATAACAGCACAGCGTCCCTCAGAAACTTAATTTAGTCTGAAATGGCCTGATGGCAGAGATTATAAGACTACACGTGAAAGTAGCTCATAGCAGACAATGCTGCCCAGTCTTCATTCAGTTTAAGTTGGTTATCTGTCAGATGTGCAGCCTTTAAAATGTTCATCACTTTGGTCAAAGATCGGGGACATAATGGTTAGGATTATGTCTATATGGTCTTTTTCTCTCTAATTTTCTTAAGTCTATTTGTTGGCCTTCTTAATGGGTTTATGGTTTAAATAAAAAGATGTTTTGGATGTGTGTATTTGACTAGAGATATAGTGTATTTTAATGGTCAAAAGTGCCAGGCAACATCTGAGACCCTGATCTGGCGCTATTTTGATTACATCCGTGTAAATGGCCTATTGATCTGCGCTGACAGAAGGCCAGTGAGGACAAATGAAGTCACAGGATGGTTTAAATGGAAGGATCACATGAAATATATCAATAAAAAAGTTTGATGAACTCTGTTTAAGATAGAAAACAGTAACTCAGTGTAGGGAGGTGATCTACATGACACCATCTCCATAGATTTTCATTATTTAACTCTTAAAATCACACTCACCGTGCTGATCCTTGCATCTTTTTGCTGCAACAGGTCCTCCGCCATTTAAGTCATGAATTATTACTCCCCGTGCGCGCTCTGCTCGTTTGAGATGAGACAGAGCTCATCCGCACAACTTTTCAAACTCTTTCCCTCCGCACCTCCCATTTGAAGTTTTTCAGACACGCTCCCGTGATAGAGGAGGAGGCGCGTGGTGTTGATGGGCGGAATTAACAAGCTTGTCAAACTCCCAGTCTCCGACCACCGGAGCGCATCGCGGAGCAGGCCCGTCCCGGCCGTGAATCGTTTTCCCCGGTCCATCAGCGATCACATGAGCCAAGTGGATCGTCCTACGTCCCAAAGTGCTCGCAGTTGTTATTAAATAGCCTATGACTAACTGTACGCAGGGGCGCTTGCAGCATCACTGAACATCCGGGGCTTTGGCTCAGACTCGGGGGCACCTGCACCTAACGGAGAAGGTGGGGACCTCAACACCTAAATCACTTAAAACGACCTTTCTGTCTGTCTTTCTTCCTTTCTATCTTTCTCTATTTGTTTGTAGATTTTAATTATGATGAATTTGAAACAGGGAAAGTTTATTTATAGAACACTTATGCAACACCTTTCAGGCACAAGGTCATTCAAAGTGCTCTACTTATGGATATAAATCATCAATAAAGTAAAACAATATGATTATTTTTAAGTCGATAAATATATATATATATATGTATATATAGTTTTTAAAAAGACTAAAAATGTATTGAAAAAACAGATAAAACAGTGGAGACAATGGGCACAAACTAGTGTTGTTATGGTTAAAAAATGAATATTGTCTTAATGGCTCACACTCTAGTCAGGATCACCAAATAAAAAAACTGATGAAGATCACAAACATGTATTTTTAGCGCCATTAGGATTTTTTCTGCACACCTATTAGCATGTTATTTTGAATCTAAAGAGAAGTAAAATAATGCTATAAATAAATATAGTGTGAAATCATTGAGAGAGGTTAAAAAAGTAACCTCTCTTATTCATCTTCGATGACCTACTACAATTGTGTGGTGGTGTGTATTTCTGCAGAGACACTGCCCTCTGTCTGTGTTTCTTATTTTCTTGTTTTGCTGTGTTTGGGACATTTTTGGGTGGCAACCCCCCACCCAAGCAACTAGCAGTGCACAGGACTTTCTAAAGTCATGTCCAGCCACGTAGCAGAAGATACAATAATGGCGGACACAGCAGCAAAGAAGCTTAAGCATGTGACTGGCTGAAGCATGTTTTCTGTTGGACAGATAGGTGCTGGCTATTAGCCTAGTTAGCCTGCTAACATATCAGCATCTCTATTGCCACAAATGTAACATTCCTACATAGCTTACAGTGTACATACTGAACCCATTCATCAAGTTCTACTTACAAACAATGCTAATAATTTTACATTTGATTACCTTGGCAATCTGTAGTGCTGCCTAGCTTTAAATCATTTTCTGTCTAACACACAAGCCCCTGTGTTTAAAACAAGCTCCCACATCAAGGCCAAAATTTGATTGTCTGAGACTAATATTACATTCCTCTGTAGTCCCTCAGCAGGATGCTGTAGGTGGGCATATGTGTCAGGGGCAGGAGGTGTTTGGTTCTGCTCTCGTTGGACCTGGGAGGAGGGCCCAATTTTGAATTGTGTTTACATTCTCTGACCAGATAATGCTGCATATTAATTTAAATCTTCAAAAATCTTCCAAATCTGTTGTATACAGAATCATACAGAGTGATTTAAATTATCCACAGGTCCAACAAAACACCACTTTTCCTCCTGAGTCATTATAAAATACACTCTTACTGCTTTACCCTTGTAAAAGTTAAAAAACAAACAAACAAAAATACTGGCTCATAATATATTGAACCCAACATTATTATTATTATTATTATTATTATTATTATTATTATTATTATTATTATTATTATTATTATTATTATTATTCATGAGCCCCAGCTGCTTAATCTTTGACAGCTAATGTTAAATTTGGTATGTTTATAACATGAACATGCTTAAAGCATAAGCACATCAGCAGAGGTTAATATTACACATTAAAATTTAGCATAGCCAACACTTGCTAGCTAACTTCAATTGGCCTTGAAAATGGGCAACTCACCTCAGTGTCCTTTAAAGGGTTGGAGGAGGAATTTTTAAAAGTAGGGATCTCAGTGTTTTTCAGCTGGCACAGCAAGCACTTCATCATGCCACTTCATCAAGAAGGGGTACTCTCCTCTTGTCCTCATCCATTTCTGCATTCAGAGCAGACTAGTTGTAACAGAAGTGCTTGTAACAGAAGGTAAAATGTAGATTACTGGCTCAAGAGTTTACCTAATTCAAGACTGACATAATAAAAAATTTTGTTAAAGGGAAACAATATGTGTGTAACAAACACACTTTTTTAATGAATTGCAATTTTTTGTAATGAGTTACGACACACCCCTGACTGTTATCATCAACAGTGGACTGACAACTTCGGAATTACACACACCAAGTACAATTTATTCATTTAAACCAGGTTAATGGGAACCTGTCTCTTAGTTTGTAAATAGAGGTGGATTTCCAACCTAAAACAGTCAGAAAGGGCAGGAAAAAAATCCCTTTTTGGTTGATGTAAATGAAGAATCTGTTTAGGGTATATTTTGTTTTGTTGATAAAATTTTTCTTGATCTTGGTTTACATTCAATATGTTTTCAATATTGTTTCTCATGAAAACATAAGACCTGTTCATCCTGCATTTTTCCCATCAGGCTATTGTGTTGCTGTAATACCTTTTGTTAGCACCTTGTTGCACACAGTTCTTTTGTCATTCAATTTGAAATATCCTCTAAAAACAATAAAACAATGGGGATAACCCTTGAGCAAACAATAGTTAGAATTCAGTAGAAACAGGCTTTGTCTTGTGCTCACAAAGCACAAATGAATGATGTGAGTTTATTCCCAAACCTGACACGCTCTGCATCACTTCCTCACACATGACTGTCTTGCATGCAGTCCTGTTTCGTCACTTCTTAATGGGCTTCGGTCACAGTGTCTCCTGTTTCACATATGACTCTTGCACTAAACATCTGTGGTCATTTCATGGTATAATGTTTTAGGTTTTCATTTTCTGTGAAGCAAATGCATGATCTATTGAGAGAAAAAGCTCTTGACATAGATAAACATACATTTTTCTTTGGCTTTGACATTACAGAGATTTCAAAGATGTACAGTTTATCGTAAAAACTGTTGTGCAACCTCCCTCAGTGATGCATTGAGCCACCATACAAATCTATACAGGAGACATGGAAGCTGCTCCCTGAAGTGAAAGTTTGATCATGTGTCCTTCAAAGGGCCAAACATTGATCTTTAGAGGTTGATTTGATATGAAGTGCACAGTACATAGCAAGCTGAGATGTATTACTTAAAAGAGGAAAAGAGGTTTAAATGACACGAAACAGGAGATATTTATCCCATCTCATAATCATGTTAACAAAAACATGGTGTAAACCTGCATCTTTGGTGTGTTTGACCTGCCTGCTGCAGTTTGTATTTCCACACAGTTCCTCAACTAGACAACTAATCAACCTTCAAACGTTTTTTCCTTACTTTAACCCAACTGGCCAAGTTGAGACTATTGAGTAGGTCAAATGGCGTGTGTCATATGACTGTTATCGCTGTGAAAATGTCTGCTGATTCATGCTGCTTTGTGTAAAAAATCAATTATACTGCGAACAGGGAGACAACTCACAGGACTGACACCACAAGACAAGAGAAGAGGACAAACTCGTACAATGACATGCTAATCTGATCAAATGTGTTTTAATACATGTGAACTTTAAATGAGAAAAACGTCTTAATCCCCTGAACTATGACTAAAGAGTTCTATTAAACTCTCAGACACAGTTTCAACTAAAAACCGAACATTATGAACCTTGCGACTGCAAGACTGGATGCAGGTTTATCATGTAGGACTTCCTCACAAATTGTTTTACTTAATTTTATTTGCTTATTTTAAAATCTTTTTTTTCTATAGTCTTAAACTTATCCAGACTTTCAACATATTTATGATTGTTTACTACTTGTGTTGTGGTCCCCCTCATCCACTAAAGGAAATTAAAACCTGAAAACCTACATATATATATATAACCTATGAATATATATTTTTCTACAATTTAATTGCAAAGTTGGAGCCACAAAGAGGAACTGAACTGAAAGTATAAATGTGAGACATTTTTGATTAGTTTAGTTTTTGAAAAAGCCCTTAATTTTTGTTATTTATCTATCTAAGAACATAGTTGGCTTCCGTTTCACTCCTAATTTTGCATTAATTGATTAATGATTACATGGAGACAGCACAACAAGCTGTAAACACAATATCTACATATTATCATCTCCAGGTTATTGTGATGAGTTTGTTTTTTGCACATTCCAGCAGTCACATTTAACTCTGTTTTTGGTCTCTAGCATCTCCCAAGGGAAACAAAACTTTACCTGATAAATTCTCCTCTTTGGTCTCTGACTATCTGTAAACTCTGTCTGTTTTTAGTCCTGGGCAAGTATTATGGTTTTATCAGAGGATTTTCACTGAAAACATCTGCCCTCCTGCAGCTGAAAATGAGGTTTATGAGATATCTCTCTTTGTGTTCACCCCCACGACCAACAGCTTACACATGACACACTGTCATCCCAACCATTTTCTAACAGAAATATTGATTATTGCAGCATTTTTTTCTCACATGTTCAAAATAAGTAAATAAAATTAAAATGAAGTGAATCTTTGCCATTGTTGCTGGTAAGGTGGTTGCATGCAGGAACTTACAGACAAAGAATGTCACCCTTATGTCTGCTTTTCTTATGCCTACATTATGATTTATCCCATCTCATGCTCTCTGTGAAGACACGATGGGACTCATGACTTTGGGGTTCATTTGTGAGCATTTCACTGCTCTAG
Source organism: Ctenochaetus hawaiiensis (assembly GCA_029783645.1). NCBI lineage: Eukaryota > Metazoa > Chordata > Actinopteri > Acanthuriformes > Acanthuridae > Ctenochaetus > Ctenochaetus hawaiiensis. Next base: position 20,417,198 of record JAPZDY010000020.1, on the reverse strand, counting down.
AGCACCCAAAAACTGTAGAACTCTTTCATCTGCACCCAAACTTTCAATACAAAGTGTAAACCTTTCCATCAGCAGGACTTTCTTCCAGCCTTTCCTGCCTCCATTACCAGTCCTCAGTATCTGATTGTGTCTGCTCATTAACACAATAATTAGGTGAAAACCAGAGAGAGACTTCCATGTTGGCAAATAAAATAGCTGTGAAAAAGAAACAACATAATTTACAAGAGGGACATCTCATGATCATAATCAGGATCTGGAACTACATGATTTAATTTCCTCTCAACAGTGAACGAGGTGCCATTTGATAAATTACCCATCAATAGCAGACAGTAGGGGGATGCTGTGCTGGAGAACTTGGCATGGACATGTGTGAATGTGTGTGCGTGCCCCCGTGTGAAAATTAGACTGTGTGTGTTTGTTTGGGAGTCAGTTTTTGTGTGCACATACGCAGCAAAAACCTTGTGTCGCCACAATGAGTATCCTCACAAGAATTTGTGTGTGTGTGCAGTATAGCGCAGTATAACCTCACATTAACAGCCCATTATTTCAATAAGCCTTCTCCTGCATCCCGTTGACAGATCATCTGCCTGGAAAAGCAGATATTGTGGCCTTTAATCAGACAGCCCCCTCCGAGCTGCCGTAGTCTCTTGTGCAGTATTTAAATTCCTCATTTACTCTGTTGCAGGCGGGACGTGCCTGTCCCCCATTGTTCGCTCTGAATAGACTGGGGAGCTGATCGTGTTAAGTGCAGCCATGATTGATGGCTGCTGATGAAATCTAATATACCCGCCCCATGCCATCGTTTGGCAGAAATAGGTTTAGAGAGAAAGGCTCCAACATGAGCTGATAAAAGGTGGAAATGTACCTAATGTTGCTTTTTCTGATCTTTAAAATGGAGGAGTTTTGGCTGTGGTCGAGTAACTCCAGCGGGAATCTGGGACAGTAACCGTTAAATGATGGCTGTTTTTCTTTGGGTGTGTGTGATAAAGGTGTGTAAGGGAAATGAAGTGCGCATAAGGACACTTAGCAGAGTTTTTATATGCAAAAACCATGAGGTGGAGTGACTGTCATCTGCCAAGCCTCTGCTAAATGCTAATTATTCTCACAATTATTATCACTGCACTCTCATCTGTTCGTGCTCATGTTAAAGGTCAGCAGTTAATAGCAGAAAATTTGTCATTTGCATTTTTACATGCATATTTTGGTTCTGTGTTCACACTGCCTGGTTGCAAATGGCACATGATTCTGGGACACAACTGCTTCATTGTGCTGAAGATTTGAGAGACGAGAGCTCTAGAGCATTCAGGGGAAGTGAGATTTTAGTGACCCCTTGTGGGACTCGAGCTGTAGTTCATGATGACTGAGCGACTGTGATTATGGACTGACAAAAGGGACAAACTGCTGTGTGTTTTGTGTTAGCTTTGGCTACGCATTGAGGTGATGTTGTGACAAAACAGTGGCTCTAGCTAAAGGGCGCATGGACATGCTGTCAGGTAAACAGACAAATTCTTGGGCAAAGAGCCCACTCTAACCAGTCATAAGTCTCAGCAACCCCCTGTCATCCTCTTTCTCCTCTCTTCCCTCCTCTCCCTGTGTTTCACCCACTTCACAGCTACATTAGCACTTGATTTGGGTGTAATGGATCTCCCTCCTCCACTCCCGCCTGTTCCCATTGGCTGCGGCTGGCCCCCAGCCCAGCCCAACTGCTCCACAGCGCTCTCCTTAATGTGACTGGCCGAAGATGATGGATCACCTCCTGTCACTTTCACCTCCTCCTCCAATCAACAACCAGCCATGGAAATTGATTGTTCTAATTTGCTCTCATTATTATTATGATATTAAGCACAATATACAGACACAGCTCACTGTCAAATCTGGGCAACGCCGTCATTAGTTACAGGGGCTGGAGAATACGCCTCAGCGGGGTTTTCTCCCACAGATGCCAAGATGTAAAGGAATCAGCGAGCGTTGGAGAAACACACTGCTTTTTCTTAATAAGATTTGCCATGCAGCCCCTCACTGAGGTGATGTAGCATCTAATTAAGTTCAATTCGATGCATCTGGGAAAGAGAAAAAAGAAGATATGATTAAGTTCCTCCGTGTCAGATGCAGTGCGTTCACTTGCAGCTGCCGGATTGTAGAAAATGGGAGGTGCCAGCGTGAGAAAACACTCATCCTCACATCTACAAAGGCTGCAAAAGGCACAAATGAACAATCTGGGGTCTACATGCTTGGTCATTTTTGAAAATAATGAAAATATGAGCATGTACCATGTACTTTCACAGGCCTTAAGTACAGATAAAGTTTATTTTCTACAGATATGTTCAGTGACTTTGTGGATGACCTTTCATTACTCTTTTCTCATTAGATCTCTTTTGCCCTCGTCATCATGCCTGAAGAGGAATCAACCAAAGGTCAGCAGTATTATGCCTCCCCTCCCCTGCTGTATTCACAAGCCTGATTTGAGATGGTATCCTGATATTACCACATTAGCCCCTCCAGCTGTATGCAACTCCTGTGTTCCATGGACCAAAGTGTATCCCCAGTCATGCTGTTAGCAGCCCAGAGTATATTGGATAGTGCTTACACTAACACACAGTGTCTAACAAACCGCTTACGCTCCTTTAATTGGATTACAAGGAGTGCTGCATTCCCATTGGTGAGATTAGGAGGGTCCGGGCACGGAGCCGACTCCCCTCCCCCGCCTGAGCGAGGTATCTGATTCGCTGTCCCCCCTAACGACCTGCAAATGCCAGATGTTTGATTGGTGGAGCAGCGCTGGCATGGGTGTTTATTGGTCCATGACAGTGTAATAAGGGTGGGTGCCAAGTTGACTGTCAGGGCGTTAAAGTGTCTACTCTGATCTAGTGGTGATTAATGAGGCTATTTATTTATTTACTGGCCTTAAATACAGTTTGTGGAGATACTTTTTCTCTAAGTAGGTTTAAAGGTCAACTTTGAAATATAGTAGAAATAATTCAATATCCACTCTTGGTTCTTATGTGATTTTAAGGTTCAAATTGTTTAAATGCAACATGTTGTATGTAAAATGTTTGTTGTTGAAAGGTTAGTTCAGCCAAATTATATTGAAATTTTCTTTCATGTCTGGTATCTTGCTCTGCAGACAGCAGATCCATACCTACCACTGTTTTTTTTTGCATTCTGTATTTGTTTTGGAAATGTGGGGAATTTTACCAACCTTGCAAACATTTATAAGCTGAGTCCAGTATTTTCTGAGCCTGTAAATACAGCATAAAGGATTCAGTGTTCCTCCAAGAACCTACCAGTTCAGGCATGTAATTTTGAACAATTTCCAAGTTAAAAGCCTATGTGCCAGCTGATTTATAGAGGAATTTCAAACTATAAGTGTTACATTTAAATAAAAGTTGCATAGAATTTAGCGATAGAGGTCAAATAAATAGGTAAAATCCAAATAATAGAATGTTTGGGGCTAAAATCTGGTCAAATCCCTGGCACATAGGCTTGGTTTTATTTGATAATATCTAGGTGCATCAATATTTTATGTACCCTGGTTACTAGGGTTAATGACCTCACTGTGAACCATTGTTATTTGAACAATTTTTTAAGTGAGGAAATGCATCATTTCTAGATTGAGTGAACTGACCCTTTATGGTTAGATGATATAAAGATATGCAGACTGGAAAATTGAACGAACCTCATTACAGCTTTGGGTTACATTAGCTTTATAAAGTGCGGTGAGGTGTGTATATGTGTGTGCTTAAGAGAAAGTGCACCTTTTGACCTTCCACACTTTGACTTCCGACCTTCGACCTCCACTGTAAATCTTGTGGTTTTTGGCCTTTTCTCTCCAAACCTCTGACCACTAACTTATGTGAAGTCCTCTGCACAAGCTGCTGAAAACCTGGCAGCTGCTGGCCTCCTGTGAAGGAGGACCCTCTCCATCACGTCGGTGACACCTTAACTGTCCTGCTCTTGCTCAGTGAGGAAGGCCCCCTGCCACCGCATGCACACACAAACACACACACATACACACTTACTCACAAACACACACACACACAAACACACACACACTGAACCACACACACTTTCTCATGTGGTGGTGAAAGGACAAACACAATGATACAAAGTGCACACAGTCACTTTCTTTTCTTGCAGGTGCAAAGAGAAATGCACGCATGTGTACTTGGGTGCATAAACTCGCCAAACACACACTCTCACACACAGTTTCTGTTACCAACACAAACTGTCTTTGAGTCCCAGTTCCCACACCACAAACTCTTCACACTAGCGACTCAAACAATCCCCCTTTTGACTCCCTCTTTCACACACACATGAATACACACACACACACACACTGGAGCTCAGCCATTGTGGCTTAATGTACTCTGGCCCTGTCCCTGCAGGTGACCTGACCCTTACTGTCCTGTGTGTCAGGGAGTGAGGAGTCAATCCAGCCAGATGGCAGCAGAGCAGAAAAGCTGCAAACAACGGGCGAGTTAATATGTAGCTTTAACCATTGTCTCCTTCGCTTGACAATGAAGCGAGCTGGGAGGGAGGAGCGCTCGCTGGAGCTGCAGCTAAAGATGGACTCTGCATGTATTGTTGGAGGAGTTCATAAAAACAGAGCTTAAACCCACTTGATTCATCACTGTCTCATTTGGGCAGGAAAGCAAATGGACAGACGGGGGTTATGCGTTGTTGGTGGTTGATTCTGTGGGGATGTTTGGAGGTGGAATGGGGAAAGAAAAGTGCAAAAACACCTTGGTTTATTTGCCTTCTTATAAGCTATTAAATCCATTTATCACGGCTGAAATGAAAGAAGAGGTTTGTTGTTTTAATCTAAGGGTAAATTTCATAAAATGCACTGCAATCAAATCTTCTAATTATGCTCCTGCAGTCAAGTTAAACACAAAAAAAAGATATCAAAGTGCTTTTTCTCCCTCAATAACAACCACAACAACGCCTGCTAACATCCCCATTGTCAGCCTCTGTTCCTTGGCGCTATCACTTTCCTAAAGATGAGGGTAATTTTCTATGCAAATGGCCCGTCGTCATTGTCCCCGCCTCGTTAATCTGGGCCTGGGCTCCTTTGACAAACCCCTCTCTGATTGATGAGGCCCTGACAGCTCCAATGTGTGCGTGCATTTTCACAGATTGACATCATCATTAAGGAGCGAGAGCAGGGCCTGAATCACTGCAGATTTACTCCCCCCCACCTCACAACCACCACCACCACCACCCCTCACACACACACACACAAGCACACACACACCTCCGCCTTAGCATGCACAAGCAAATGTACAAGGAGGAGGACACACACATACACACAAAAGCAACCCACCATCCGTCTAACAGCTGAGGTTTCCCTTCTGTACCCACAGAGTCAGGCAGGCGGCAGAATGCAAAGTGCTCACTCATTGGCTGCCTGAATCTGTCATGTTGAAGTTAATTGGTGTAGGCTTTAAGCAAATTTCCAGCAGCACCCCCAGTCACCGCGCCACTTGATGGGTGAGCCACTATCATATGTCACCTATTGATTCACCCAGGGGATGAACTGACTCCCATAATGCTCGCTATGTCAGTGTCACCCTCTCACGGAGCGGCCAGTAGCCTCTCTCCTCCCGGTCTGATGATGTAGATCCGAGAAAAGAGTATTTTAAATCATGCTTTATTCATATTCACTGGATCTGCAGGGGATCCACTGGCTGGATTTTTAGTGTTTCAATTGGCTAAAGTCCATTTTGGAGTTCATTTGAAAATGGAAAAATCGTTACCTCATCCTATTGCTTTGGCCCCAAGCTACAACATAAGAAACATGGAGTCTGCTGGCAGAGTGGCTAAAAAAAAAAAGATAAGAGACACAAACACTGACTGAGTGGCGGCAGCTGCAGATGAGCAAATAAAGCATTCAATATTTATGACTGAAATTAAAACCAGATAAAGATGTCACATATTACTGCGTCCCCGCCCTGCTCTCCTCCCTCCCAGGCCTCTGGCCCTGACTCCGGTGCTCACAACTCTCTACTCTCTCTCAGCGCGAGTGAAAGGGAAGCATTATTCCTTCCCAGCCCAATGTCTTCAAAGACAGTAATGAATTCAATGCAGTGACCCAGAAAATGGACTTTAGAGAAGGAGAGAGAGAAAAAAAAAGCAATCTTGCGTTTGTGGCGGAGCATTATCACTTTACTCCCCTCCCCTCGTCCTCTCCCCTCCCGGGTTGGTGTGTGCGTTAATATGTGTGTGTGTGTGTTTCTGTGTGTATGTGTGCACCTGCCATTATGTGTGTCTCCTAGGGCCTATGTGGCTCAGTGCGTTCATGTGAATTTGTATATGAGTGTGCACACTTGCCCTGATCGTGTGTGTGTGTATGAGCATGCATATATATGTGTGTTTGTGCATGTGTGTGCATGTGTGTGTGTGAGTCAGTGGGTGAGCTGAAGTCTCCATCAAGAGGGAATGGGCACGGGCTGACAGGCAGGCCCATTGTGGGGTTAATTAAACACTTCAGGTTTAACACCCCGTCCCTGTCGTTAACCCAAACACTGGCTCATCACTCATTCCTGCCACACTTCAGTTAGAGAGCGAAAGGGGTGGGGGGACAATGGAGATGTCACTGCAGGAGGAGATGTGGTGGTGGTCGGGTGACGTGAGTGTATCAGGGATGGTGGATGGGGTGAGAGTTTGCATCAGAAAGAGGAATATTTTGACAGGAATAATAAAGTGTCCATTGTTAGCATGATATGCTATAACTAACTAGTATAATATACTCTGCAAAAGAAATCTGGAATCACTATTTCATTTAAGTTTTTGAGCCATTGCAGTTAGATAATTATGCTCCATTAAGTCAGAGCAGGAGCATGTGTGTAAAGTTGTGATTCCTGTCTTAGAAATCACTGCTTATAGTGATAGAAAGTACAGATGGGTTTCAGATAAAGTGTGATAAAAAGATTTTGGGTCCCCATGAGATCACCATGAATGGCATTCCTTCTCATGTGGTATATTGCTGAAGGTCGAAAGTGATGACTAATAAACATCACGCTGTTTATTTTTTAATCTCATCTGTCTGAAATAAAGTTTAAAATCATGAGTGAAACGGAATAAAATCTTTCTTCTTCAATTCTAGATTGCACTATTAGATGGACGATATGAAACTTATGAGAATGCTTCTATTACCCACTTGTACAAATCAGAATATGGAATAAAATACAACATTTCATGTAGTGGTCATTTGGGAGGGATTTTGGAATCATGTCATATTTTATACCAGGTGAGACACCAGGATGTCTGATTTGTAAAATAAATTTAAGAAAAAAATCAAAACTGCACATCCTCAACCCAAAAAAGTCAATGTAGTGAAAAAGAAGTTTGTGTGATTGTAGTACAGAAGGAAAACCTCATAAAGCTGCATTATTAAGCCCTTACAAAACCCTTCAGTGACCCTTCAAGTGACTCCATGAACACAAATTATCTTTGAAAAACAGTTTTGGTAAGCATTAAGAGATTTATTTGCTTGTGTCTTTGTTCTTGTTCTTCTCACTGGTTTAAAGCTCAGATAAAATATGTGTTTTAATTAAAATATCATGACCGTTGTGAGGTTGTTTGAGTATGTTTTCAGCCCTTTGTCAGTCAAATCTGATTAAATCACACCCAAACAATCCTCATGAAACTTTATTAAACTTTTAATAAATATAACTAAAATATGCTCAGCCTTTATTGCTGCTTGTTTAGTCATAAATGTTTAATTTTAGAAAAATTACATTTGATTTGAAACAAAGTTTTCTGGGACTTTAATATTTATTCATTGAGATTTTCCCTTTAATTTGTTCTCTGTCTGTATAATAACATAGGATAAGAAAGACAGATCAGGTGACAACTGTCCTCCATGACATTTTGTTTTAAATACAAACACTAGTGATTTCTTCATTGTGTTAAAATTAGTTGAAAGAAAGTGACACTGCGCTTGAAACCGCTGAGCTGCAGCTACAGTTGTAGATTTTTAATACACTTGTCTGCTAATTTAAACAAAAAAAAAATCAGCAAGAATTGAAGGAAAATTAATGCACTATATTCTCTTAACGCCTTTCTGTATATGTACACTGATTTTCATAGGCGTGATTTGAGATAAATGAGAGAAGCAGTTGTGACTCTGGTGGAGAAACTACTTCTGCCTGCAGTGTAATGGATCCTCACACCACTAGATAGCAGTAGTTTACACCACTGACAACTTAACCAGCCTGCCCAGTTAATACGGGCCAGTGCAGATCAACCACTGAATGAATGAATGCATGAATGAATGAATGAATGAATGAATGAATGCATGAATGACTGAGTGAATTAAGGGATTTACAGAGTATTTTAAGAGCCTTATAAAAATGTGTAATTACATTGTTTTACTCGCATACAACAGCAGCTACTATTAAAAAAATAAAAAATTTAGGAGGTTACACTATGTTTAAATCATTTGATGCATTAATATGACAGTATGTTTGCAGTAACTTTAAAAGTACGAAAAATTAGTTATCCCTAATGATATGAAAGCTTAATCAGGTTCATACATTGGCATGCAGATTGGTTGGTTAAGTTGTAAGAAAATTTGTCATCAGTGTTCTTTCATAACATAACTTTTACATGTCTATTTTTAGTAAAATAAACAAAATCATCATGGGTAGAAAATGGATACTAGCTTTTACAAGCAACTTATTATTTAGGATCTATAAGTGGAATCTAATATCTTTGCTAACATAAACAAAGAGTTTTACCATGCTGCCACATTGTGTTTCACTTGGAGATGATCATCTTTTCTATCTGATAAAGATGCAGTTACAAATATTGCGGTATTATTGATTTTAATTCATTAATAAAAAATTATAGCTCTCTGACTTCCTTAAAAGCAATCATATATGCAGTTAAACATGTTACTAAGTTGTGATTATAGGGATTTTGGTACATATCTTTATAGCCCTTACAGTCAAATCTGCAAAATCTGTGCTAGTTTTCACAACCTGGCAACCTAAAAGATGATGGCAGGCTATTATTGGCTTGTAACTGATCTATAAAGTGTTTGTAAATGATTAATTAGGCATTAATAAAGCCATTACTTACAAATTACTTTCAAAAGATTTCTTGATGTCTTGCCAGTTATTGCAAAGATAAAATCATCCCAGTTTCCTTTTCTGCAGTGTTTGTGTTAGCAAAAAACCATTAAAGCTGTACAAAAGCTAGCCTCTTTCTCACCTCATCACATAAAAAGTAAATTAATCAACTAGCTACATCTTGGTGTTCTTTTGACTTTGTCTTCCATAATTTGACTTTGCCTCTGATAATTAAAATTAGCTGCGCAGATGTTAGCAAAAACAGGTTTACACGCATATTTCCACAGATTCATTAATGATGGCGCAGTTTTTGTTGCCATGTTGTCTTGTTTCTGTATTATCGTGCAGAGCCCATGATGCAGTCTCTCCATTAGCCATTAGCCCATTAGCCCGTTAGCGCTCAGGCTGTTGGAACAGCTTGAATGTGTGATGCTAATGCTTCAGGGATGCAACCCAAACTGGAGCCTTGGCAAAGGGCCAAGCAGGGAGGAGCAGTGCCACATCTTCCTGCACCTATCCCCCCCCCCGCTCTTTCCCATATTATCACCTCACACTCTACCCTCCGTTGTTTTGTCTTGTTTGTCTATAAGCTGCGAGTGCTTTAGCGTCTTTAAGCTACACTTTTCATTGGACCAGCAGCTCTGTATCATCCCTGTGCCATATGTTAGTAAGCAAGACTAATGAACATGTCGATCCAAATGTGTCGGAGATATTTTTCTCCTTCAGTTCACTCGCCATTGCCCACTGCAGTTTATCCCCGGTTTGTTTTCCAAGCATTTCTCATAAAAGTGATTTGACTGGGGATGGGAGTTGGGAAAATGTCAGGCGGGATGGAGGTCATTGCCTTCCAAAGGGATAAACACACATTCCACATGGCTCCCTACTGTGTTATCATTTACTGCCCTATCGGACACGTTTTGCCGCCTCTGAATGTATTTATATTTATAAACATTCTTCTTTATTTATTTTCTCCGAGGCCACTGGGCGGAGGAAATGATTCTGAAATCTAACATTTGGAGAGCCATCGTGACTGCCAGGATGCAATTTGTGTTCTATCTCCGTGGAAGAAAGGGGGCTGTGATGCCCCGGGGCGGCCATTTCGTTCCCTGCAGTGACATTTTTAACAGGGTGCCTGCAGGACACTGGGGCGCAGTCTGAGCCGCGCGCTCCTCGTCATGGCAGACAGCCTGTGCACCGCACCGTGGACATGCTGACTGTCTTTCTAAGGGCCTTAGTCTGGCTCAATATGCCGGACTAAACTTGGTTTCAAAAGGCTACATATGCAGCAGAGAATCTCTATGGGTTTAAAGGATTCACAGGTCATTTTGTTCCTATAGAAACTTTTTAGTTGGTTTGTGAGTCTGGTGAGCTTGTTAGAAGTATAAAATTAGTGTCAAGTGAGTTCTGTTCATGCTAGGAGGCCAAAAACTCATTGAATCTATGAAAATGAGTTGCGATGACACTTTGTTTGATCTTCTCTGCAGCTCAGGACACTTGATGTTTTCTTTGTCACATTGCCGTGTTTCCTGTCTGTAAACAGACCTCTATCAGCGGCCAGGAGACTTTTAATGGCTGCAGTTGCTTCTTTTCATTAACAATGATATATGCCAGTTTTGTGTGAGTTCCCTGTTCCTGCCTTTATTTATCAAAGCAACATTAGGAGTGTATCAGCATCAATTTGCCATCATGAAGCATGGAGATGCATTCCACTCATGTGTGACCATTATACTAATGAGGTTAATGGTTCAGCTGTGCTTACCATAAGATGGATGCCCCCCAGTGGAACCTGCTCCTTTGTGTGTGCGTTGTTGTGTGCATCTGTGAGCTTGTTGGCTTGTGTCTTTGCTTTTTGAGGTGCATAGATTGCAATTAAACAAAGGAGCAACTGAGACAAGTTTTTATTCTTTTCCCAACAAGCAGGTTTTCCAACATTTCATCTCTCTTAGCCGGAGCCTCATTATCAGTCAGAGGTATGTATGGCACTCTCCATCGTCCAGAATTATCTTTGAACTTTGCAAACTAATGTGATGAACTAATGACTTCTTGTAGGCTATTACTAGAGGGCGAATTACTGGTGTCTATTTTTTGCTAATTACAAATGGTAAAACCAGTGAAGCTTTTTATAAGCTAGGATACTGTTTATGTCCTGCCACATGCTATTCAGTCTAAAAGTGAAACAACCCTCAGGATTGAGATTGCACCATTTCTTTAACAGATGGGATGCCCCAGCCATCTGTATTGGGGTTTTTTTCTTCTCCAGTGTTTTAAATGTGTTTAGGTTGAGAAATGCTCTGTCTGACTCAAACAGTCTACCTGCTAACTCTTCTTTTGCTGCTTTAAAATAACACGAAGGGCACTCCGAGATACGAGTCCCACAGTTCAAACAAAGTGAGTGGAAAGTGATTAAACTAATAAACATGTTTGTTATTGATTTTAACGTCTTGACATAAACTATCATGAGGGCTCGGGTTTGTTTGTTTTTGTTTCTAATTTCCATTTCTGCACCCACAATGGTGTCGTGGACCAAAACTTGTTTGCACACAACCCCAAAACCACAGTGTTGCTTCTTAATTAGATTTACAGGATATTAAAAACACAGTAGGTGCTCCTAAACGATGATCATTGGAGACGGAGCTGAAATAGCAGGCTATCATACATCTTTTTTATATTGCTAGTCGAACCGTAACAATATCTGTTTTTGTTTTTATAAATGCATTCAATTACCACTACCAATCTCCCAAAATATGAAAAATGTCAAATTAAGAGTGCAAATTTGGAAAAACATGCCGCTGACTGTTATCAATTTTATCATCTTCAGAATGGCGCTTTAATGAACAAAACGAAGTTGGCCTCATTTACTGTTAATGCAGTCAAATGCTTTTTCTCAGTGGGTGCTGCCCAATAAGCTGAGGAGAGAAGGGCATTGGGTCTCTAGAGGGGTACAACTTTAATTGGATGATCTGAAAGTCCTTTTTTCCCAATTCCAAATGTAAACAAGGCATGTCATGGCACATCTAACACCAAATGAAGAAACCTTGTGAAAAAATGCCTCTTACAAGTTTGTCTTTCTTTCCATTTTCTTTCTCTTTATGGCAAAGCACATCCATTTAATTTGTCTTTTTGTCTAGAAAATAGTAGGTAAAGCAGAAAGAGAACAAGAAGACTGCCTGTTCAGATAATCAGTACTTCTGCAGGTCCTTAGTCTATAACTGAGCTAATGTGAGTGTTTTGATGTATACCATCTTTTTTGATACACAAGTTAGGAACATAAGGAAATAATCAAGACCAGGGCTGCAACCATCAATTATTTTAAATTATTGATTAACCTGAAGAATATTTTGTTTGTTCATTATTTGTTGTTTAGTTAATAGAATATCTTGTAATTGTGAAAAAAGGCCTATCACAACTCTCCAGAGCCCCAGGTGATATGTTTAAATTGCTTGTTTTGTCCTGCTAGCAGCCTAAAAAACAAAGATAATTAATTTATACAGTTATGTAAGAAGAAAAGCTGTTAATCCTCTCATAGGAAGAACAGACATATTTCACAAGACTTTTATTTATGAAATAAATAACCAAACATTTCATCACCAAAAGGCAACTAAAACATTTGTCTGCATTTTTTTTCTTCATATATTTCCTTTTGTGGAATGATTTGGATCATGAAATATTTAATTATTTATTAGACTCAGCACCTAAAATAACATTTTTTCCTTTGTGTAGGTTATCAATACTATTATATTTATTATTACAATTATTTTTATTACTTGATGTATTAATTATCTGCTGCAACTACTGTACTACTACCACTAGTACTAATAACAATAATGCAAGTAATAACTGGCTATTTGTTTTAGGGTTGAAGTTAAATTATGTAAACCTGAGGTATAATACAGCGTCCACTAAATACTGATGCTAGTAGTGTAAATACAGTAATGATGTCAGGTCATATTTATAAATAGTACCAAAGTTGTCATTTTGATTTGTCACATCAGAGGTTTTTAAAAACATTTTTTTTTGCTTATTTTGTAATGTTACAAAGCAGTTTTTGTTTGAAAAAAACTGAAAATGAATTTGCAATAAAATTGTATGTAAAATAAACAGTTACTGTCACTCATTGGTAAAGCCTGATCTTTGTTAAACTATTATATGTAGTTTGATTTAATGTATCTTTTGTTTACATTGCTGCTTAAGGCTGCACGCATTACGTTTTTAGATTAATTAGTTCTCATGTTTAACATTAAGTGGGTATATTTCACTGAGGAACAAAGTTCCTGTAACAACCAAACAAACAAAAATGGAATACAACCTTGCAACTTGTGGATTTCATCAAAATTTTCTTATGGTCTTTAAATTAGAGGTTGTGGAAAAATTAGCCTGGAAAACGGTGAAGGTGCATTATGTGAACACAAAAAATGTGTCTTTGTTTTATAATCAATCCTATTGAAACAAACTCAAGGGCTTTGATTCTTTAACTTAACTGTATGTTTTGATGTCCTGATATAATTTGTCCATTCACTGCAGAAGAAACTAAAATGGCACAAAATCACCAGAGCAAAAAATACTTTTTAACACATGCATGTACTACCAGCTGCGTGGTAATTTTATCCTGAATTTAGTTAACTCCAGTAATGTTTGATTTTAATCTAAAATATATACTTTACTGTTTGAGTCTCAAACCCTCATTTGTTTGTTTATTTTTTTCCCTCCATTTTATGCAAAATGGATACTTTTATCAACAGCACAGCTAAGAATCAGACAATGAGCCAGTTAAGGTCAAAGAGAAGCACTCTGGGATACAATACTCTGACCTCTATGTGAATGCATTTAGAAATTCAAAGAATGGGTTTGAAAACTCAACACCTACATTCACCGTGCAGCTTGATGATCCAACTTCTCTTTTCCTCTGACTTCTCAAGGCTCAGACCGGAAACATCAAAGTCAATAAATCATAAAAATCAAGACATAAAAACAACACAAACATTTCTGAAACACTTACATGTTGAAAATGTAAACCCATGAAGTCATAGCCCTGTGTATGTGTAGCAGAGGCTCTGTTGTTCGCAGAAAAATGCTGGTTTCACTGAGGAGAACAACAAATGTCTCCTGTGCTGTTGTGTTGCTCTCCTTGTCTACATATGGGTGATAATATTGGGCCTTTAAGTTTGTTTCCCAGTGCCTCAGCAATGTGTTGAGGAGCTGAGCTAAAGAGTGCTGAGGCAGTGAGTTAGCTTAGCCGACCCTTGGGCCTTTAAAGCTGCTGAGCGCAGCACAGCACTTTGCACACACACACACGCACACACACTCACACACACATACACACACACACAGACGGCCCTGATAGCACATAAAAAGTTTTCAACCCCTGAAAACACTCGTGTATGCACAGCTCTATCTCAGCTGAGTAATTTAACAAGACTTATATCAACGTCTCAAGGATGTGAAATATGCAATCGACAGACAACCAATTGTACAGGAAGAAAAGTGTTCCATAAAGTTCACGCTGGTGCCTGGTTTATTGGCTCTTTTAGGATCAGTGAAACTCATAGCCAATGGGAGCGCTGGAACACAGACGGCATATTAATTCATCGCTATTCGTTAGGACCTCCGCATGTGCTAAAGATGGTAATCTTAAGTAATTTGTTAGTGCTGCATCGGCGCTTTGACTTTTTAGAAAGCTACTTGACAGCAGCGTTAGCCCCTGGGCTCCCGTCTCGGTAAAAAAAAAAAAAGAAACGATGCTCCAATTTGCAATTCATACACATTGGGGGAAATGTTTAATTCCATGGCCGTTATTCAACTCAGTTCATTAATTAAAGAAAAAACGCTACCATTCTCTTCCCTGCTTTCCCGCCATCTTTTTGATGAGCTTTCTTCAGGAGTAATTGAGTCCGTTAATTAGACAGAATTAGGCTCTAATTATTCTAAAGGCCCAGTGCCGGGGGAGAGAAGAAACCAAATGTGCCATATTTCACCGCCTCGCCACTCCAGCAGCTCTCACTGAATCCCCTTTAACTCTCTTTGATGTCCTCTACACCGCCGGTTTCACAGGAAATGGATTAGATATCAGGCCTCTTAATTCTGCCGCTCTGCTCAACAGGAGAGCTCTTTTGACATTTGTGCTCACTTCTGCCTGATTTCAGGCCTGTGCTGCAGTAAATGCATTTCATTACAATGGGGTGTTTTATTTTTTCCAGCTCAGTCTTCATGTTATATTAAAGGGGACGGGCATCCGTCTTGTTTATGTCCTCCCTCAGCCTCTCAGTCAGTGGCAGTCCTTTGCTATATCACATTTTTACGGCCTTACCTTTAAGCAGCTCTTTGTCATGCTGAGCCTTGGATTTAAAGATACTGAATCGATCCTTTGCAGCAATATTCAAAAGATATGCCCTCTATTTACATTACATATCGCTGCTGTTGTAAGAAAAAATGAGAACTCTGCTTAATAGATTATCTCAGAACCTTCGCATGGTTATCAAGCTAAAAAAAGTCCCTTTTAAGTTAATTTTAGAATTTTCCTATATGATTGTCATCCTGTATGTGCAGATAAAAACACATACACACAAACATACAATTTCTGGGGCCCACAGCAGCCTCATATCCACTTAATCTCTCCTGTCTTTCCAGCATAGTTCTCCCTCTTTTTTCTCTTAATTTTCAGCAAGACCCTCACATTAAACCAAACACAAGCATTTGTTTTCCATGTTGACTGCTGTAAACACTCCTGAAATCCAGCCCAGAAAGCATGTAAAGCTAGCCTCTTCTTTCATGTAACAACTGATTTTCAGCATCATAAATTGAAAGAAAGGAGAAAAACAAGACATTGCAGTCTGAACTCACCTCACTCCTTCCTCCTGCATTCATCTAATGCCAAGCAATGCTTTATTAATGATGCATTATTGTTTCTGCTCTCTACTCATTCAAAGGCCAGACAGTGACAATGCGGCACTTAACCACCAAAACAACCAGGGCACACACACACACACACACACACACACACACACATATACACGGGAGCCGCCCCGCACACAGCTGCTCTGCTGGAGTCTCTCATGCAGATGTTGAATTGGACAGACCACCCTGAAGCAAAGGGGCAACAGTACCACAAGTGACACCGCCGCCAAACCTGCTGTGATGGATCGGCCCGCTCTCATGCCAACCTCGACGAGTGAGACATGGCTCACTCCCATTGGTCCATCTCCAAGCGATAATGGTTGTTCCCAGATTGTAGCATGAAAAGGCCCTTTAGCTGCTCTCATAAATATGGTAAAGAGGTAAAAAAAAAAAAAATAAGACTGATCCATCAAAGGAGTTATGAAGGTTTGCACACACATGAGCTCAGAACATAACCGCTGGTGATGTTGTAACGAGGAAAAATAGGATAATAATGGTTGTTGGTAAAATAAAGTACAATGTTTTGTATTAATAACTCAAGTTCTCTGACTCAAAAATGATACACTCCTTCCTCCAGAGTCAAAAGATTACAGTGAAGCTTATATATCAGCTTTTTATATTGCTTTGGTTCTCTGATCCAAGCTTTCCCTTATGTTCAAGGGTAAAACTGTCGCTCCGCATGAAAACAGCCATAAACCAAGCATTGTTCAGAGGTATTTTCCTCTATTTTCAGATGCCAGATGCTGCACGTTATATGAAATGCCCTCGTCGTATTTTTCATGGTGACAGCGCCATAGCTTACTCTAAGGGGACGGGGGTTAGTTTATCCTCAACTGGTGTATTACTCTTTGAATGTCTCTAAGTTAAACTGCTGGTGACAGCTTATCAGTCAATGTAATGCACAATGCCTCTATGTGTGCAGAGCAGGGGAGTAATTCAATATCCCTATATGATTCAAGGCAAAAAGAGGAAAAAAGAGATTTATGCCTCCAACGGTGGCGAGGGACATTAATGTTGGCGGTGCCTGAACTTCCTGAAAGAAAAATCTATCCCAGGCATCAGACTTCCATTTGTAATTTATTCTAATATTAAATTGCATTTACCAGCAGAGACAAATGGAGAGCTCAAACAGATGCAAATATGGGGGTGTGCAGGGATGGGAAAATAAGGACAGTAAATAATATCAGCATTTTCACCTTTTTTATGTGTTTTGTGCTGAATGCAGCTTTTTTATGGTTGGTCTGTTGGGATTTCTTAGTTTTGACTTTTCCTAATATATATCTTTGTTTTCTGCAGAGTTGTTTCCTTGCATCTCCCTCTGTTAATCCAGAGTGCTCATTTGGTGTCCTCTTTGTTTTGGCACATCTGTGAGGCCATGCTCTTTCACAAGTGGTCCCTATCTCTGCTTTAGCCATGAAATCCCACAGCCGTGACCTCTGACCTGCAACTTAGCCTTTCTCCAACACCAAACAGATAATAAACATGAGTATCGGGAAGCACATCACCGTGAAGATGTGTGTTCATGTGCTGCATGCCTGCACATCTTTACATTTCTTTGAATGCAGTTTCTCTGCTCTGCTGCATACAAAACAATTCAAAACTTTGCATGTGCATCCACCAAAAAACTGACAGCAGACTGAAATAGCACACAGAGGCTGATCTCACATACCGACAAACAGCACACCAGACTTCTCCATCACTCCCAAACGTGAATTTCTGTCATTCTATTTTATCCGCCTCACCTCCGAGTTTACGAGCGAGGTCAAGATTGCACCTCCTATTGGAGTGACCTTCTCCCCTCTCACGATTTCTGACTCAGAGAGAGAAGCGATGAGAATGGGCTGCTCTCGTTTGAAAAGCTGCACCTGTTCCACCACATGTATGAACATAAAGGCCTGATTATCTATTTTTACATGCAACTTATGCATTATTGGAATAACAGCACAGAGCCAGGCCAGGAGTTCCCAGACTTTTTCTGCTCAAGACCCAAAAGAGAAATTCCTGTGACTTCTTCTTAAAAATTACCAAACAACTTGTACATTTTACATGTATATAAAATGTGTTCATTTGACTGTAAAATACATCACAGCAATAATCAAATTTGCTGAGTATAAGTGTGAATTTATTCAATACTTATACGATGCATACACAGTTTTGTATGTCTCTTTAATGTTGTTACCCAAATTACAGCTGAACAGATCACCAAACAAAGAACCAAATATCAAAAAATGCTTTTGTTACAAGTAACACAGGAATAAAACAAAGCCATCACCTATTTTGGGTCCTGACTCTTGGATTGGGAAACACTGAAACTAGATAACAGTATAGAATTTTCATATACGTGAAGTTTGAAATATGGCCAAAGACTGAACTGGTTTGCATTTGTTTGGAGATGATTATTTCTTAATCCTTCGTATCAATCATTCAAATCATAAAGTTAATTGAATGAGTGGAAAATAGTTGACTTAAAAAGGTGTTTGTATGGCCACATCTTTGATTATGACATGTTAAAGGTTTATTAGACAGTGAATTAGTTATTGAAACAGGGTCATAAAGGATATACCTGGTGATATGATAGATCTATTTTTCTTATCATTATAAAATCCTGTAAAAGACCAAAGTTAGCTGTTATTTGATTACTTACAAATACTGACCAAGTATTCAGGTACTTATTCCTTTGTACAAAAGAACTCCACACTTTTAAAAACAAATCACAGAGGCACACGGCTGCACTGGATGACATTTTGTATGTGTTTATTTTCAGTCAACTCATCCACACTCACTACAGCACCGAATTTGTATTCATACTCAATTGAAAATAGTCCCCATCAAATGCAGTATTTTTGTTGTAAATTTTTCTTTGCTAAAAACTAATGTGCCTAGCCATTAAAAAAATATTTAATATTTTTGAAAATTGCCATTATATATTTATGACCTGTTTATAAAGATTTGCGACTTCGGAAGCATCGAATGGAGTTGGGACTCAGCGCTACAGACATGCTGGAGATGTCAGGAAAAATTCAGAGATGGATAATACAGAAAATAAAATACCAGTCTTGTCCTCTATCCTAAATAAAAGGTCTTGCAACCATAATACTAGATAAGATTTATAGTTGTAATTGATAAGGAATCAAAGGGATTTTGGTCTTTCTAAAAAAAAAAGCTAGCTAAATGTTGGTTCCACTTTACAAGCCAGGTTTTCTCAGCCTGGCAACTTAAAAAATAGTTAAATGAATCATAAGTGGTTAATGAAGTATTTTTACACTGGCATCATTAATAGATTTTTTTAAGAGTTGCCTTATCTTAGAGTTGTGCACAATTTTCTAAAGAACTGATGATTCAAAGTTTATTCAGTGTCTTCAAAACATGAAACACTTGCAACAGAGCAGCAGCATGAAACAAGCAAGAATTGCACACGCATAAAACCACACACAGTGAGTATGCATGTGTTTGTAAGCACAGCAACACGAGCTGTGTGGTTTCTCTCAGCAGCTGATGAAACACTGCTAGCTTCCACCTTTTAGAGTTAGTGATGAACTCCACATAATCAGATTAGCTGGCTTCCCTTATCTAAACATCTACATGTGTTACTGACCCCAACTAATGCCACCTTATAGCCTGAGAAAAATCAACACCCGGGCTCATGTCCTTTAAAGTGGCCATTGTCGATTTACAGGCCATTTAAAATAATCGTGGCTAATACACATTGTTTTAGAGGACTTTTTGGAGAGCATGCCTGGAAGGAAAGGAGATACTCTCTTAATCCAGCTGCCACAGAAGCATCATTAATTCCTTTAATGAACCTGTAACCTGAGAGAAGTTAACCTGTGAACTTGTCATCCAGGACACACATTTTTGGGGGGGAATCACAAAAACAGGCTTATCTCTCATTCGTAAGGAACAGGCAGTGGAGCGGCTTTGTTTTCTGGGGAGATATGAGCGCGGTCCGGTCACGGCCGTTAGTGAAGGCATTAGCAGAGTGATGCAGCCCGGCCGCTTCCTGCCACGCAGGGTTAGGGTGTCACGCCTTGAGCTCTGATTGAGTTACGGTCCAGAAAGAGAAGGTCACGGTGCCTCTGCAACACGGCTGCCACTCACATTTGACCAGACTCCTGAGGTACAAACACACTCCTGTGTGGAAATTGCACACACACTCACCTCATAGTCCCTAAAGGAAACCTGAGGTCATTTGAAACCGGTGTGTGTATATGTTGTTAGTTCAGGGGTGTTTGTGAATTGCACCATGTTAGATCAAAGTGGAGTTATTTCTGGGTATCAAACCTTAATACATTTTGGATACTGTATAAAATGTGTGCAAAGCGTCCATAATCTACAACTAACAAATACCTTATGTTGGCATCATTTATAGAATCAAATTTGTAATTTTGTGCTCTTATATGTCTTTTTAGGGTAAGTTAGCCTATATTTAGACTAACCTACCCAAAACTACAGAACGCTTTGTTTTAAATATGAAACACTCACCTATTTTCCCCTCTATTTAATTTGTAGCACGCTACAATTCTGGTGATGACCCACATTAAAAAAATACTCTAAAATTTTCCCTAGAAACCTTTAAAATTTTAACATTTGTCTCTGTAATCAACACTTGTAGTTCCGTCTTAATATTTTTAACGGTAGGTTTACATCACGTCAGATTGTAATTAATCACAACCAAGAGGGAAAAAACATTAATTACAGCAAAAACTGTCAGCCTCCCTGTTTCAGCGAGTGCTGTGATCTGAGGTGCAGATAACTTTTTCAGTCAGGTCTTGCGTGTCAGATGATACAGATGCTCCTCTCAGTTCCCAGCTGAGCTTCGCTCTGGTCTGCTCAGTTCAACTGGCACCTAATTCAATCAATCCAAGAAAGTCTGAAGTAAAACTATCTATTGTTTGACACAAACACAATTTATATAATCCCTTGTTTAGTTGTTTGTGATGTAGCTGATCCATCAAAGAGAAGCCTCCAAAATTCAGCAAAGTGCAGTTTTGCTCTGAACTTCCCCCTGATATTTTTTTCTGCAATTCTCTGCGTGCATTATCCGTGTTCCCCCTCCTTCATGAGAGCGATATGCCTCCTGACATTCAGTCCAAGCTGCTTTAATAAAGCAAAATGCTCAGCTAAGGAAGACATAGGAAGGGCCTGTTCAGCCTAATGAAATGCAAGGAGAAAAAACATTTCACAGCTTGTCGTTCTTCTTCATTCAGCTTGATTTGACATTTTGCAGGTGGGTGACTGGACTTTATAGATTGACTAGCTTGTTTGTTATCAGTAGCGTGTACAGTATGCATGCCTTTAATAACTAATAGATAGCTTTATTCTTTGAGCTTGCATACAATTTACCAGATTTTTTGATTAGACAGATGCAAAGGACAAATCGTTCATTACATTTTGTCAAGCTAATTTTTAGCCTCAAGACACGTTTCAATGGAAAGTACCTTTTACTGCTCTGGTTTGGTTTCTTTAAAGGTGACAAAACGCCAAAGTAGCAGATTATTTCTTAGCCTGGACAAGAAATGCATGTAGACAAGAAATGCGTGTTGATGACCACTTGGTGTCTGATACACAAAAGCACATTCTGAACAAATCACAGTTCACATTTCTGATTCCTGTCACACATGCATATGTTGCCTGCAGATCAGTAAGGCCTATGTGCTTCTCTGGCTGTGATATCTTCCACTTGGCAAAAGGAAGAAATGTCAGCAACTACACTATACACAATTTCCTTGTATCTTGTTTCACGTGTTAATGAGCTGCTACAAATGTAACACAACAAAAGGAGCTAATTTATGTATTAAATTATGTGACTGCAAGGTTTGCAGTTTTTAAGCAACACTGACAGTTACAACAAAGCAAACTACAAACTTTGATTCGGACACTTTTTAAGCCCACATAGCAAATGTTTGATACATTAACAATTTTTTTTAAGTATTTGCCTTGAAGATAACTTTACTAATGCTAAACTCTGATTAGACATTATTAGCATTTAAGAAAATGTGGCTTAATGCTTTGCAACAAAACATATATTTTTTAAAGAAAGGAAGGCTATTGAAAAAAATGGGAAAAGCCCACAAGACTAGCACGTTTCAGTGTGTCAGCATACACAGCATGCAACACTTACCGGAGCCATAAAAATGGCATGGATACATCAGACTTTTGCAGAGATTTACCTAGAAAGCTGTTTGGATCACCGTAAGTAAGTTTTTTTAAATGGTGATCTTTGTTTGTGGATGACAAATTGAGTTTATGTGTAATGTGTCATCATCTTTTTGAATAGATTGTTTAGCGGACTTACATATCCTAAAGTTTGCCATGTAAGAGGATTTCAGTATAGAAACAAGTCAAGTTTCTGTCAGGAGTCTTTGTCTGGATGAATCTGACAGAGGTTTGTCTCATCGCTGCACAGGAACAACTAAAGGCAACACTGTCACTTCTATGGTGATGAATTAAATGAGAATTTATGTTTGTGATTCAGCAAGTACAATGTTTTTATTTTTTTACAGTTACAACATTCAGACTATTGGTCTGAAAAAAGTGAACTGAATTAAAAGTGTACTTTTTTTTAAAAAAAAGAAGAAGTTAAAAATATATATTTTCAACTGCAAATTATTCATCACCATTAGATGCTTGAATGAAATCAAGAATGCTACAAATTAACTATTTTTGAGTTATTTTTGACCCAACTGATTAGGTCAAAAGTGACCACTTAAAGACAAATTAAACTGAGTTCATTCCACTTTTTTTTTTAAAAAAAAAGCACCTGTTATTGATGATTTAATTGATATTGAAAACATTAGCTGTTGATCACAGTGAACATTAAATAAAATTACCTGAAAAAAGTTTTCCTTATGTAAAGCTCTTCCCTTTTTTTTCGCCTTGAAACTCATACATTATAAATGCACTAATGGTAAGCTCACTGATAAAAGTTACCAGTGGTTAAGTTCATCTCTGGTTAAACGGTGTGAGAATTTTTACTGGCGTCTGCAAAGAGCAACAAGGAAGTGGTGTGACAAACCTCACAGGAATTAGATTAAGATCAATTTCCTCCTGATGGTCTGATCTGAAGTATCACAACAATAATCATCTCCCTAAAAAAAGTTCATCTTGCAGCCATGACCAGAATTTTTCCTCATTTTAACACACCCTTTGTGTTTAACCTGTCCAGACCTCAGCCAACGAGGCTGTGGATCAGCAAACATCTGAAGAATCATTTCTCTAATGCTTATATTTAGACTATTTTGGTCAAACAATGTGTTGTCATTTAGTTTGGAGCTTTTGTCTAAGGCATGGTCTCATGCTACATGTAAAAAAAAGCCATCAGCAAACAGTTGTTTATTCCGTTGTCAAACAAATGTGCCATAAAGCATCTGCACGTGTTCACGCAAAAATCAAGCTTGTAAATTCTCACACTTGCAAGGCTGTACCTGTGCATGCACACACACACAAATACACCCACACACAATCAGATGATTGAGTTCTCTTCCCTTAATAAACCCCTGATTCAGCATAAGTATAACCATTGATTGGTGACTTAATTCCCAATTCAAATTATCATCCTGGGTCCCTATACAAGGTTGACATCAGCCTTGAGCTTTGGTGCGACTAAATTATACTCCACTCCCTGTTAACCACCCCCACCCCACCTCTCTCTCTCTCGCTCACACACACACGCACGCATACACACACATACACACACACACACACACACAGACTCCCAGTTCCCCCATCTTTCTCCCCTGTATACCTCTCTCTCAATGCAGCCCAGGTGCTGATACAAGCAGAAATCCTCCACGCCCCATCGCTCCCAGAACACATACGCACTTACAGACACACAAACACACATTCAAAGTAAGCACATACACACAAATGCGCACACACACACCTCCATTCACTACGCCTCTTCAGAAAAGCCGAGGGGAGGCAGCATTCGTCTCCTCTCTATTTGCTGTGTTAGCATGGACGCGATATGAAACACAGGAACACTGTAGTTTTTCTGTTGAGGGGCAATGCTGCTGCATGCCGACTGGAATGTGTGTTTGTGTGTGTGTGTGTGTGTGTGTGTGTGCAGCAGTGGGAGGGAGAAAATAAGAGATTATAACAGTGATGCATTGGCAACTGTAGTCTTAAGTCACCCAAGGTTGTGGCCCTTCTCTCTCAATGAGGATGTAGTAGCCAATAACGGTGCTCTGTCAGTCCAAAGACAGAGAGAGTTGAAGGAGACAGAGGAGAAAAGACAAGTAGAGGATGGGTGAAAAGTAGTAAACAGAGGAGAGGAGGCAAAAGAGGAAGAGGAGGAGTGGATTAAGTCTGCTATTGTCTCTGCTTCATCAATATCCTCTTATATAAATGTCAGCTGTACCATTTCCCTCATCACTGTTTCACCACCCCACTGGCTTTATCCTCTGGTACAAGAGGAGGGACATCACTCTCTCTCATCTCTCTTTATCGTTTTTCTCCCACCCCTCTCCTTAAATCCTTTTACTCTTTTTTCCCTTTTTTCCCCTCATTTCTTTTCACCATATTTCTTTCCCTCCTTCTCTCTCTCTTTCTCCATATGCCTCCTTTCTTTCTCATTCTTTATCTATCCTTCCACCCCCCCATTTCGTTGCCTCTCATGGCAATGCGTCACTAGCCTGCCCCCATGAAACAAGTCAATTTTCTGCCAGCTCGGCGGATGAATAAATCTCCCTGGCTCTGCTCAGAGCGATGGGGATATTTATCTAAGTGGAGTGTGTCCTCTTCGGCTCAACGCCACTGACTTCTCGTCTAAGCCCCCCTCCTCTTTTTTTTTCCTTACAGGAGGAGAAGGAGATGGAGGAAGCAATTGCTAAGGAGGGATGTGAAAGGCAAAAGAGGTAAATGAAAGCACAAGGGAAGGTGGAGAAAGAGATGGAAGTGTGTGATGACAGGAAAGAAACAAAGGAATCACAGCAAGAGAGGAGGGGTAGAGAATTAGGAGGTGAGGAATATAAAAAAAAGGGGATAGAAGGGGGAAATTAAGAGGCTGCCTCGAACAAACCCTATAAAGCAGCAGCGGAGAAGTGAGGCAGGGGCATTAGTCGAGCCTGCTCGGGTTTAAATGGCAGGAACAGGCACAGATCTGGATGAATGGCAGCCCTCTTCCTTCAGGCCACACTCATCTGTTGGGGAGAGAGAGAGAGAGACAGAGAGAAGCAGGTTATCAGGCTCGCCTGTGACAAATACTGCACGATGAAACCAAGAAGACACAAAAACAGAAAAATAAGAGGAGAAAAGATACGTGTTAGATTTGAAAACATGATTATAATTGAACAAAATTTTTCCTCTATGATGATAAAAGAAAAGAGTGAGGGTGCGTGGCAGGCAGCAGCAGCAGAAAGCAGAAGCTGAGCTGCACTGATTAGCAGGAAAATCAGTGCGAGGTGAATTTGTCTGGGCTCCACTCATATCTCTTAAATTTTTAATGCAGCGTTGTATTTTGCAGTGTAACAAGTCTGAAAGCTCTGGGCAGCAGCGGGGGTATTTGTCGGGAGGGGGGTCTTGCCAGCTACTTTCCACAGCATTAAAGTAAAGTAAATAGCTGTTGTGTCTCATTACCATTCATTTTTAAAGGGGACTGTTAGTATAATGAATGCCTCCACTATCTTCACAAGGTCCTCCTCCTCATTCAGTATTAAGATGAGTAATACTATCTTTCACAATAGATAAAGTGCCAGCAAATATTTCCTTTGCAATTAAATTGGTCAGTTTTGCTTATGCACAACAGGCACTGTACAACACCAAGTTTTGAACTTAATTACCCACAATAACAGTGTGATATACTGAGTATGTGGTTCTTTGCTGGGAGAGCATGATACAAAACGAGACGCTTTTAATAAACACATAAAGACAAGCCCGGGCCCCGCGGAGCGTGTAATGTGTGAATATGTGTGGGAGTGTGCAGTCTTTAATTTGTTTGCACACAAAAAGCCTCAATGATGAGCACATACATCTGCAGTCACACACACACCAAAAGTCACAAAAAAGGATTTTTGATTGTTATATGAGCTTTCCCTTCTGAAGATGTGTCCATTTTCTTATTTTTTACACCACTTTACTGTTTTGAATTCTCATGTAGCCACCAATATTGACATGTTTTTCAATTATATGGAGGTTAAAGGTTGAGGACCTGCCTAACCCTTCTTGCCTCAGGTTTTCTGTTGTTTACGTTCTTACAGATGATTATTACCATCAGTGCTTTTATGGAGGATGCCATCAAATCCTGTTTAAGGCGCTTGTAAAATTAGTGCTGATTCAGTCGAATCTGTCATGGCAAATGCTGAATTATACTGCCATTTTACACAAAATCGATTTCTTCACATTGGAAATTATAAAAATACATTTCTGCTTAATTGTTTGAAGGGTGGACTTGCCCAAATTACAAACAGACAAACATATTTTCTCATTAATGTGCAGATGGCATTTTTATCCAGTATTTGTCTCTCAAATTTCTGCCTCTATATCAATAAATGAACATGTATAGAATTTTGTTTGTGACGCTTGAAGCACAAAAAAGAGAATATACTATGTTCAGAAGCAATGTGTTTTCCCAGAAACCACTTCTCTATTGATCTGGATAATCCACAGACCTCAAAAGGAACATTTTTACTGGAACTATTTTCTAGAAGAGGGAGAAGAACTAGTCCCAATGAAAACTGTTAACAGTTTGTAAATTGATTATAACCCAAACATTGCTGTTGAATATTTAAAGGTGATTTTTCAAAGCTGTGATCATAACATTTAAAGTTCAATTTTACTGAACAGCGTCAAAATACCTGGAAATTGGGACTAAAAAAAGCCAAACAAGCTGCTTGATACCAGTAGCTGTAAGTGAGAAAATAGGTGTTTTGTGATTTAATTTTTGCACATTAAATTGAAATGAAATTATTTATAGTCATGTAGATGTGACCAGGCAGAACATATATTTCTCACACATCTTAAATGGTACATGTTTAAGAAGGCGCTATAGGTCTGCCTGGCCCATGTAACATTTTTGTTGTCACTGCATTAGCATGATGAGTGCAAACGCGTTTTATTAGAGACAAATGAAAGCTGGTGTGACACAATTATGGCAAAAACAATAACAGCGCCGTGTGAGCCACGCCATGATTGATAATACATCAGGGGGGATTCAATGGTGTTGGGCTTAACCAGGCTCTCCCTCAGGGGTTTTCCCTTGGCATTAGTCAGACAAATCCCTTTGTCAACCTCTCCCCTTGCCATTTTTATTCATAAGCATTTGGCCCTAAGAAAGACATCAAACCAAGAATACAACGAGAGGTCAACATCGTCTTTGCACAATGTTAACCTCTGCATTGATGAAGCTAATTCACATTTCCTGAGCCCAGCCTACGGGGGTTTAGAGGAGGAGAAGGAGGAGCAGAGGGAGGCAGCAGGGCATGTGTGTGTGTGTGTGTGTGTGTGTGCGCGCGTTTGTGTATGCACGCATGTGCGTGTGTGTCTGCCTGTGCCTCTCTGTGTGTCAGCGGCCACTTTGTAGTGAGTCATCCTCTTGACCCGGGCCCCTCCGCATGGGGTTTGTATTGATAGCGCTTGCTGAAAGGAGGGGAAAGTGAATGTTGTCCGAGCTCATTGGAATGACAATGGGGGCATATGGTTGTGTGTGTGTTGGTGTATGGTTGTGGCAGCCACCATATTCCTCTGCGCAGGGTTGCCAGGTGCTTCATGAACGGACCCACTGAGAGTCCACAAATCATACACAGATGCAACAGACTGGCTCGTGGCTCTTCAGCCCAACGGGGGGCCCTGTGTTGCTGTTGGCCCCTTTTTCTTTCCGTCTCTGATATCTCTCAAAATTAAATAACAGAATATAAAATCCTAACAGTTAAAATAGAAGAAATCCAACTTGAGATAACTGTCAAGCAGAACAACTATTCATGATGTGTTTATCCTCCTAATCAGAGCCCCCGACTCTGAACACTGTGAAAACCCCACAGAGAACAAGAGAATAAAGATAACCTGATGTAGCAGCATCCCCTCCCACACAAAGCCACTTCTTCTGTCATGAATAGTCAGCTCCACCCTAATGACTATTCAATACAGTCTGCAGGCTGCAGATGAACGGCCAATCCACAGCAGCATCTGCTGCGGGCCTAACTCGCCAGACGCCAGCCTTGTAAGAGGGCCATTGCAGGCTAATTGAAAGACAGAGGCCATCTCTCAAAGACAATGTTTGTGTGCACGTATGAGTGTGTGTGTGTGTGTGTTGAGAGAGAGACTTGACAGAAAGAGGAGTAATAGGGAGAAAAAAAAGAAGAAAGTGGCTGACAAAGAATGGAGAGAATGAGGAAGAGGGAATGAGGAGGAGAAAGAGAGACATTCCTCTCCTCACAAAAAGAACAGCTGACCTGTCAGCATTTGTTCCCATGCGGCCATATTGGAAAAGCTCCTGTGGGTATTGAATTAACACAAACCCAAACCCACTTCATGTAATTGGAGTGGCCTTGTGGTCTTAATTTAAACTTGTCTGAGTCATAGGACTTCTGATTGTCTCTGGGACGAGACATGGCTCCTTTTGTAAAAGACTAAAGCTTGAACTGATGTCTTGGATGGATCACAGGTTAGAAAATGTTGAGCTTGTAATAAACAACAATAGATAAATAATAAAGTCCAGTTTGATCTACAATTTTAAATGTGTGAGTAATCAACAGAATTGTAGCTGGTATTTTCACTTCTGAATGTGACAAATTGGATTTGTTTTTTTTCCTCCTCTGTAGGTCTTTGCATCAAATAAAATAAAACAGCCTCCACAAATGAAAACTAAAGGATTGCTGTCATAACTCTTCCCAGTTCTCCTCTGGCACTTTTTATTACCGAAGGCGGTGAATAATCTTTTCCACTCTGGCCATCCCAAATAACATAATCCTTCAGCATCGCTGCTTACTGTGTTTTATGGCGAAGTGTAGATGAGAAAGGAAGAACATTCAAATGAAGCACTTTCATAGTGCAGTGGAGGGATCCATCAGCTGCTTGTGAATACAGGGATGCAAAGCGAAACTGTTTACTGGAAGCATGTGGCTGCTGCTGCCTAAGTGTTAAACTGGTCTCTTTGTAAATGAAGAGAACAGATTGTGAGAGGATAAACAAAAACAAGGTGAAACATGTCCGACACTCGTTTCTGATGGCCACATATGTGCCATTTCAAAGTGTGCTTTCTGTAAATTAGGAATGCTTATGTTCAAGCTGCGCCAACAACAAGTGTACAGGCCCCAAACCACACCAGTATGATCAGGGGCGTGCAGCCAGTCTGTTACTGGCTGGCAGGAGAATGTGAGAGGAGCCACTGCTTTATCAGGTGAGACACAGAAAACAGAACTGATGGGGCTCAGGTTCACTTTTTATTGTCATCATGAGGAGGGAAAAACAAGCTCAGGTTTAAAACATCATGTCAAACTATTTATTGAGTGAATGGTTCTTATAGAGTCCACTCAGTGAGTGTGTTTTGTATTACTTCAGCCAGAGACCCATGAAAAGGTTTCCTAAAGGAGAGAGTAACTCTGCATTATACACTCCCCATGGGGCAACTTCAGCACTTCTTGCATTTCCTGAGAGACTTTGCATCTGTTTTTGCTTTTCTTTGCATGAGGATAATCTTCTGAATTGTGAATATTGGCTGTTGTGTTTAAATAATTGTTATGTTTCTTTTTTATTTATTTTTCAGTTTGATCAAAGGTTTGGAAGCACTGAGCAATGAGTTGTCCTTTTATTCATCTTATTTTACAGTCAAACCTCATGAAAATTAATTTCTTTTTACTCTTGACAAGCAGACTGGATATGACTTTTTTTTTACTATTAGTTCAGTCAAATAAAAAGGATTTCTATATTTTTTAATGGCCAAAAATAAGTAGAAGTACATTTACCCAAGTAGTATATGTGTATTTAATAAGTGTGATTTTTTAAGTACTTGAATTTTCTATTTTTTCTGGGGGGTTTTTTCACTATTCGGAGAGAAATGTTGTGCTTCACACTCACCAACACTTCTATATTTGCTAGTTATTTTGTAGATCAAGATTTTACCGAAAGATACGATTATATTGTAAAATATGAAGCATTTCGATAGAAAAACTATCCAGCAAATAAGTTAAAATTAACTTTGACTCAAGTGGAAACAACATTTAAATGCTGCTTTTATGTTTAATGTTATCCTGAATACTTTTACTTTTAATACTATAAGTACAATTTGCTAATCATTTATTTCTTATTTTTTAATTCTTTGTTTAAACATTTAAATGAAATGTGACAGAGTATTTTTGGATTGCTGTATTAATACTTTTACTCAAGGATCTGATTACTTCTTCCACCAGTCATCACGTATTACCATGCAGAATGTCTGGGTCGATCTTTTGATTGGGTCACAGATTCTGACTTTTTAATTTTGTACGTGGCTTTCAAAATATTTAAAGAATATATTCAAGATTTTTGACAGCAACATGTGAATCCAGTCCCAGGTCCTGTTCTCACACTGAACGGATTTTATTTGACTATTTCTTTGATAGAAAGTTTTTTCAAAACAACAATAATGGTTATGTGTAAGAAGAAGAAAAAGTTACTTCATACTTCAAAAGTGAGATAGTTTCTGTTTAATGCACTTTCATTGCATATCATTCCTGCTGGGTGCCATTACTTTATCATTATTGTGCTGCACATGTTGTTTGTACTCCAAACTAGGACTTGGCTACATGGACCAAAAGTCAAATTTCTTTATCTTCGGGCTGTATGGTGATATATAAATCAGTATTTTCTATGATGTGGACCTAATGTTTTGTTGTAAGTCAAAGCCACATTTTAGATATGAAAGGTACTCTTATTTAAACAAAATGTTATCAAAATAAAATGCAAAGTCAAGGTTTCCCTCCTTGAAAATATGAAAATAAATGACTGCCAAACATTTATCTTAACATTTCTAAAATATAACGAGCTTTCACAAAACATTAACACATTGAGATTTTTCATGAATAGTCATTGGTAATATCGATATGATAGCCAAGTTGGTAAAAGCAGATATAAACGAGTGGTAAGTTCAGAAAATCACATCACTCGAATGCAGCCTTAATATCCAAGAAAACCATATCACAATATGATGATATCCAAAACTAAGATAATAGTTAGTCTCATGTCACAGTATTAATATAATATCTATGTTACCCTAATCCAGGCCATGTAATTATTGTCTTAAATAAATGATTATCTGAATCTGGGCTCTCAGAGGGGATTATTCTGGCACTTAAAACCATGAATACGTGGCTGGGCACCAACATGGAGATAAATAAGAGATTTTTCTTTGTGATTTGGTTGAACTAACCCTTTAACAAGACCCCTGTGAAAGTCACAGCACAGAGCTCCCAACCCTGGAGAAAACAGCTTGCTGAGCAGCACAGTGCAGTCCACGTGCATCGCAGTGATAATGATGCACGCGCTGCTCATGATCCGCCGTTCCACCAGCACTGGCACTGCACTGTGAGGCAGGAAAAGCCGGGCCGTCAGGGATTTGTCAGAGGCCTGTTATTACATCTCTAGTCACATAAAATATGGCTGCCTCTCCAGAGATCCAACGGCTAGATAAATCCACTCTCCTCCAACCAGACTGGCCCCCACGATGAAACCATCCAATGGTGTACCTCAGCCAGTGACCTCTGGTAATGACATGTGATTTATACAGTACATGTTTTAAACTGAGAGACGTCTCTCCCTCCACTTCTCTCTCTCTCTCTCTGTATCTATATCTGGTGTCATGTGAGATAACAGGCAAGCCTTTGGGAGAGTGGGAGACATGACACCCATCTTTGGGGGCTCACAAAATGGCTACAATGTGGATAGTTCCCCCTGCAGCTGTCTAATAGCAGTCTAAGCCTGCAGTGAGCGCTGTCTCCTCCTGCATGAGGTCACTCACACATAATGCAGGATGGCACTTTAAGCTAGCAGACCGCAGAGTGGAAGGCCTAACTCAACACCTGGGTGGGGAAGAAAAAACGGTTTCTTCCTCTTTGTATGTAGATACAATTAAACGTCTGGTTTTAGGAATTTTGCAAAAACACAACATGTGACATTTTTAACCAGAACTTTGGGGGGGGGGTTATTAGAAACATAAATACAATTCTGTTCCATCAAAATGGCAAAAAGTCCACAATACCTTCAAAAAGCTACTTTAAACAAATGAAACACTATAAAGCAGTGGTAGTACAAGACTATCAGTACAAGAGAGTATTTTTCCAGACAGTCAGTGATGTGGCCTGCACTGTCCCCTGCCAGGCAACACCCCCTGCACAGTCTAGTAGCTTAAGAGATTAAGTTCTGTGGCTAAAGGAGAGCTGAGAGGCAGGCCATGTTGCTGACCTTGGCAAGCAAAGCACGGAGATGATGACACACCACTGCAAATATCTGTCTTTAATAAACAGTGAAGCACTGAACACCATGATTTAACTCAGATCCGCTGGCTGGAAACAGCCACATCGGATGTAAAATTTAAAAGAACATTTAAATCATTCATTTTCCTTACAGAGTGAATGAGCCTGTGTTTCGTTTGAAGCATTTTTTGTTTGTTTGCTTGTTTTTTTGTGGGGTTTTTTGTTGTTGTTGTTTTCTTTTTACAGTAACTGATAAATAATATTATGATGTTAAGGCTCCCTGTTTTTTTCTTTTGTGCTTTATTTTCTAAACATCCAACAAAACATATTGCAGTATTCAGTTAGGTAGGCTTCTTATTTCAAATGTTTTATTTTTTTAGAAATGTTTCTTTGCCCTTAAATGTAGAAAACATGTTAATTTTTTAACAGTCTATGTAAGCCTGATTACATTTGTTGCATGTGGTAATTTTCTCTATCTGGTCCTTATATTATATTTAAACCTTGCTGTATCTTTTAAATGGTTTTGTGGAAATAATAAAGATTGAAGAAACTCATGGCAAATGTGAGAGAAATAAAATTTAAAGTTGGGTATACTTTAACAAACTCCCACAGAGCAGCTACCTCGGAAATCAAATCTGACCCTTGCAAAGGTCAACTGGAAACAAAACTTCAGATCCTTTTGCAAACTAACGGCAGAGATCTTTTTATCTCATTAAAAAATAACAAAAGAAAAAGAAAAAAGAAATGAAAGTTTAGAAAAAATGAAGGTATCAGTCTGTCTCTTTTAATATATGAATGAAAGGTTGATAGCAGGCTATTATTAAAAAAAATATATTTTTGGTGCTTCAGTTCTGTCTGATGAAACACAGCTTTTTATGTTAGAGCTAAATGGCCTAAGTAGCTTGACATCAGTGAAGTTCTCTGAATAAATATCATCTGATGTTTTAATTAAAATAATAGAATGATAAAGAAAAAAAACAAACCGACAAGGCTTAATACAAATAATGAGACCATGCATTTATCCTATCTCTCTCTCTCTCTCTCACTCTCTCTCTCTCTCTCTCTCTCTCTCACTCTCTCTCTCTCTCTCTCTCTCATAATCATCATCATCATCATCACTCCGTTAATGTTTTATTTCTACTGGAGCGTCAGTCAGTGACATATGCACATCATTACAACATTGAGCTAAAAAATATTTTTTGAATCAGGGCAAATACACGATAATAATTTTATAAAATAATAGCGTTTAGTATAAGCTGCAACAACAAAAATGACGAAAAGCTATAATAATAATAATAATAATAATAATAATAATAATAATAATAATAATAATAATAATAATAATAATAATAATAATAGATTGCTAGCTATAGAAGTAGGCCTATTTCTGCAGGAAAATTATCGGTAATTTGTTAACGTAAAGATTAAATCAATGAAATTAAGACTGCTCTTACATGGCATAAAGAATATCTTTTCTTTCTTTTTGTTTAGCATTTAAAATGTTACGTTTGATTTTTAAATCTGATTTAATAATAAGACATGGGGTATTCTGCCCCTCTTTTTTCCAATGACAATAGCCTTTTTCCGATCAACACCAAAATAAACTCATCAGCCAAACCTGAAGGACGCGGGGAATTTTGAGAGGATGATGAATTTTTTCTTGGATCTTATAAAAGGAGCCCTTTTGCCTGAGTTATGGCCCGGATTTGGCGTTGCTGAGAGGGATGCATGCTGCTCCTTCTCTCCCGCCCCAGAGGAGGTATCATCAGAGCTGATATATGGCCCAGCTCTACATTACCTTTACAAAACAAAGGATCATCCACGCTTTGAGTCGAGGAAAACAGCATTCTGACTACCTCTTAGTTACCATCTCAGCCGACTCGTCTTTTTTGGCAACAACAGGAAATCCAAATACTTAAAATAAAAGGCTAGAAAATCCTGCAGAACTAAAAGTAGAGTCTTACGCATAAAAACGCTTAAAAAAGCTACGGATACGGATTCTCTCTCTTTCCCTCATCTCCCTCTTTTCTTTCTCTCTCTCTTTCGGCTTCCCCTCATTTACCCCATATACCTATTCTGGTATCTCGCCACACGACTAAATTAGACCAAAGATGATAAGAGCACAAAGCATTATAATTCCGCCGGGCTCCTCCTCCTTCCAGCCATGCGTCCTAATTAATGGGACACCCCCAGTCGCAAAAAGCCCAGCACTGGACTGCAACATAGTCAAAGAGTGAAAGGGAAGAGGGCGAAAGTGCCACTGGAGATAATTGATTACCTACCAATCAATGATAACTTGTTAGTAATCGTCAACTCTTGGACCTCGCCATTTTCAGGGAGGCATCTCACTCCTGCGGACTTGCTGCTCCCGAGGATCGACACTTTAAAGACATCCCATTTTGGAATAAGATTTTCTTTTCTTCGTTCCCTGCTCAGTGTCTTTGTTTTGTTTCCTAACTGTTATGTGACTTTCCCCTCAATAGCTTCGCTCGTTTTTACCTGCTAAATATTTTAACGAAGTCCTGCATAAACTCTGCGCACAACCAGTGATGACATCCAAAGAAGTGGCCAAATGCGATGCGGTGGAAAACAGGAGGCGAAGTCCGCTGGACCACTTGCCGCCTCCTGCCAACTCCAACAAGCCGCTGACCCCCTTCAGCATCGAGGACATTCTGAATAAACCGTCTGTGAAACGAAGTTACACGATTTGCGGCACGGCTCATCTAATTTCGTCCACTGAGAAGCACCGTGCGTCCAGCATCCCTCTGTCCAGCCGGGCGCTTCTCACCCAAACCTCCCCGCTCTGTGCGCTAGAGGAGCTGGCCAGCAAGACCTTCAAGGGGCTGGAAGTCAGCGTTTTACAGGCCGCGGAAGGTATATCTCCACCCTGAAAACGCAGATGCAATTCAGCTTTTTAAAATGTAATATTGTGCGATTTCTCAGAATTTTTCTCATTTGGCGACCTGCAGCAGACAGACGTTTGGCTACACCTTTTATTTTGCACCATGCTATGTAATACAATATTTAAATGTGCTCATTTTTTAGTCTGAGCTAAATATTTCTTTTCTTTTAAAGAATGCACAATTTTCCTCTTAAAATGTCTTATCGAATAAAGGTGTGTAAATGTTCTTGGGTTCCAAGACGAAATAAATCGCTACCGCTTTTCTTTAATATAGAGTCTCGTGTGTCTGGTGCTCAATATTTCCCAGTGGTGTCGGTGTAATATTCTTGTAATTACCTGTTCCCACACAAGCTGAGGACTTTACTGTTTCACACACAATGTCGCTTTCATTATTATTTTGGGGTTAGAATTACTTTTACGCGCACGCTGCAGCGTTGCAGAGAAAGCTTTGCACCTGCAGGATTCAATGATTTTCACTCATCCTCTGTCTCTCCCTCGCAGGCCGGGACGGGATGACTCTGTTTGGCCAGAGAAGCACCCCGAAGAAGCGTCGGAAGTCTCGAACGGCGTTCACTAATCATCAAATCTACGAGCTAGAGAAGCGCTTCCTTTACCAAAAGTACCTGTCCCCGGCCGACCGGGACCAGATAGCGCAGCAGCTGGGCCTGACAAACGCACAGGTCATCACGTGGTTTCAGAACCGGAGGGCCAAGCTAAAACGGGACCTGGAGGAGATGAAGGCCGACGTAGAGTCGGCCAAGGCCATCGGCCAGGTCCCCTTGGACAAGCTCGCCAAGCTGGCGGACCTGGAGAAATGCGCCAACGGCACGCTGGGCCACCCGCGAGGCGAGTCCCCCGCGCGGGGCGGCCAGCAGGAACACGAGCTCGCTCAGAAACTGCGGACATCGCCGCTGTCTCCTTTCTCAGACCACACAACTAGTAAAGAGTGCTCAGAGGACGAGGACGTGGAGATTGATGTGGATGACTGATGGCACAGCGTGGGGTTGGAAGGACGCGTAAAAACAACAAAGACAATAAAAAATCCCAACGAGGACTTGTAACTTACTGCTTATATTGTATACCATATCTCAGAACGTGTACCAAAATGTATGACTTTTATATCGGCACAGATAGACCTATTCATAGTAAAGCATGAACACAGAACAAGAAATATGCAGTGGTATTTTACAATGTATCCATTAGCAAACTGTTACTTCTTGCAATCAAAGCAATATGGTCTAAAATGACATGAGTAACCTATTATTTTTTTACACTATAGGCCAACACACACACGCGCACACACACACACATACACTCTTTGCTCAGTAAATTAGCTAAGCATCAAGAGAATAATGTTATATCTCCTCTG
>JAPZDY010000020.1:20361679-20373575 GCA_029783645.1 Ctenochaetus hawaiiensis | reverse complement strand
GTAGAGTTTTAATCATAGCCATCCTGTGGAGCCAGTTAATACTTTAAACTTCAATTTTACGGGCGATTGAACTAAGCATGTTCCTGACAGAATTGATGTATGTATTAATTTCCTTTAACTGTTGATTAATTAGGCTGCGCTGAAGGCTCAAATGGAACAGTTTGTTCGGAAATTTGCATATTAATCAAATTCTAGTTGATCATTCAAATAATCCAGGCTATGTGATTTTTGGGGATGAGGCTTGAAAACATATAGTAGTGAAATCAGTAAACATGTACAAGTATTCTGTAATGCTGCTGCTGCATGTGCACTCTATCAAAATAAGATACTCAGAAAAAAGTCAATCCCACCTTAACACGGAGGGGGGGTGGGAGGGGTATTGTATTTTTTTTTTATCATTTTAAACGGATCAAAAATTAAGTGACTGCACTCTAGATGTGGTGCCACTAAAACTACTCCTCTGCTGCAGTCTTCGTGGCATCAGTAGGTTTCATCTCAAAGACAGATGGAGTTTAGGGGATGATAAACACTACAGATATGCAGCAGAATGATAGAAAATAATTATTTTCTAAGCTTCTAATCACAGACAGTGTGAGGAGTCAGAAAGGTGTACCAGAGGCTGCAGAAACAAAGTCTGCAGGTAAGAACTATGTAGACAATTCTGTGTCAAAAAATACATTTTTTTAAGACTTATGAACTAATTTTCTAATAATTTTCTTTAAAAAAATAAAAATAAAAAAGCTGCACCCAAGCTTGGTGAACTCAGTATTTTAAGCAGTAATGTAAACCAAGAATGTTAAGACAATCACATTTGCAGCTCACACAGCAGCTCAAAATATTTTTTAAAATACCAAAATATTTTGGACAGTTTGAAGAGATCAGACAGGAAATAAAAAAGCTTTAAAAATGTTATGATTAGAAGATAAAGTTTCTTATGATAAAATTACATAGTTGCACAGAGCAAAACATCAAAATAAACAGATAAATAGGCCTAAAGTAAAGTAAGCCCTGGGAGTCCTCGATGGTAGTCATGAACAAATGTATCAAAATCTGATGGATCTATCTTTTAGATTATGTGTCAGGCCAGAACACACTAAATGTGATAAACGCTTAGTGTTCAGTTGTGCAAGAATCTCTATAAAAAAGAAAACAGGAAGGTGAAAAGGAAACAAGAAGATGTAGACAAGCTGCAACCTCCAGTCAGCTGCTCAGCCTCTCAGGAGAGAGTCAAGCAGAGACACCTGCTGGTGATCACAGGACAGTGTACTCCACTACAGTGAGCAGTTAACCAGCCATGGTGTGTGTGTGTGTTTGTGTGTGTGTAATTTAAAAAATAAGATATATTCACAGAAAATGGACACTTACATAAAATAAACCATGGAAAGTAATGATGTGAGAGGGAATTCTCAACACATTTTGGTTTTCCCTTCTCCCTCTTTTGCTCTCTTAATTGAAAAAATAAAACATCAAATTTAATATGCTAGAGTGATCATAAATATGTTGAGCAGGCAGATTATGCAAATGTATAAAGACAAATAAAAAAAATAAATCACTAAATCAAAAATAGTATTTGTAAAAAGACAAAATATAGTTAAATATAGCTGAGCTAAATTTAATACTGATGGTGGAGGAAATAATAGTTTCTAGAGTTGCTGTTGCCTGTTTTCCCCTTGAAAGCTCAACAAGATTTAGGTGACTTAATGTCATTTGCTTCCCAAAAAAGTCTAAATTTTAGATTTCTTCTGAAAATCTATTTAATTCCTTGTGATTAAGTATGATTTCATGTTAATGCAGACTAGAGAGTGTAGTAGAGACCTGACTGGATGTCTTTTTTCTTTAGCTCTCTCTCTCTCAGTTAAAAATAAAGTTTTATTGGATTTATGTAGCACCAATAATACCTTGTTCAGGATAATAGTTCTCTGGCGTCTTTAGCCTGCTGTGCAATACTGCATTACTGTCAAACACATGTGGGCCCATAATGACACCTTCTGCACCCTTGCAGAATCTCAAAAGCTTCTGGTAATATTTACCAACAGATTCACACTGTTTCAGAGGCAGGCATAATAAAAGAAGGACTCCAAAGAAAAGAAAGTAGCTTCTTTTAGGAAAAGTTGAGCTGATAGCTGTGGAGAAATAATGTACTGACTGAGTATTGATCATTTACTGAGCCAGAAGTAGAAACCTCAAATCACTGCACAAGTAAAAGTCCTACAGGCGTATTTAAGACCTCACTTAAGTGAAAGTACACTGTCAAAACCAAAATATAGTTAATGAGTTAAAAGTAAAATACAGAATGATTCAGAGCACTACAATGTTTGGATTATTATTAATGCAGACTTTGTTTATTTTAATCTTGACATTTAATATGTTGGGTAAACAAATTTTCCAACAGTGTGTCATAACTTATAAGCTAATCTGCAAACAAAATTTTGAGCTTTAAATAAATTAGTAATTATTGCTGTCAAATAAATGTAGTCAGAATAAATGCAGGGTAAGGAAATAGTTCATTCAAAGTACACGTACAGTTTGTTTGTGTATTTATTGCCCCTATTTATCCCTGTAATAATTTCAATTTTCTCTGAAAATACGAAGTACCAAAAATTATGATTGGCTTTTCTTATGTAGCATAACTTTTTTTACATAGCATAACTTTTTGTGACTATATTGAAGAGAGAAATAAAAATTCCGCTCAGTGCTGACGGTCTGTGTCTTATTTGCTGCAGTCTCGTGCTTTTCTGGGTCTCATGTTTAGAAATTGATCACCAAAACAAAAAAAACAGTGTTCTGTCAACTTCACATGATGCCCCGATGAAATAAGAGTAGAATGATTTATCTAATGTTAATTTGTTGAAACCCAGTCCACTTTACATGTTTTACAGATCTGAGCGTCGCACGTCATCCACTGCGCCTGCGCAGCACAGCGCCGCGTCAGCGCTCCTCAGCACATGTCGCAGACGTTACGTCATCAATGTTGGCGGTATTTTGAAAAAGGGGTGTCTATTGTTGTTGTCAGCGCCGTGAAGAAAAACTGTTAAAAATTACAAATTATGGTAAGAATACACATCTTTTGATTGACTTTTGAAGTGCAGATATGAACACAATACGGAGACTACGAAATGTTGACTTTCATTACAGATCAGTTCGTCACTCGCCGTGCTAACGTTAACTAGCCAGGCTACTGTCCATTTCCAGCCGACAGTTAGTGATACCTAACCCATGCAATGTGCAAACTTTTCTTGTACCGCACTTAGTTTTTTAGACATAATTCACACAGATTCAGCTCGACACTCTCCGA
Source organism: Ctenochaetus hawaiiensis (assembly GCA_029783645.1). Lineage (NCBI taxonomy): Eukaryota > Metazoa > Chordata > Actinopteri > Acanthuriformes > Acanthuridae > Ctenochaetus > Ctenochaetus hawaiiensis. The sequence goes on along the minus strand of JAPZDY010000020.1, from coordinate 20,370,280 downwards.
CCTTTAATGTGTCCATATTCAGGCTGAGGGGAAGCCTGGCGGCCAGGCAGCAGCTGAGCTGTCAGAGGCCGCTCGGAGTGCGCTGTTCGACCTGTGTGAGGATCAGTTTGCTCACCTGGAAAAGGTAAAGTCATGTTTGAACCTGAGCCGAAACGCTTTCCTTTTAACCATTCACTGTATGTGCTACGATGGTACAAACTGCAGACTGTCCCTCTCTTTGTGTTGCAGCTTCAGAATGAGATTATACTTTGTGAACCAGACTTATGTGAGGCTCCGCATGATCAGGTGATATGATGATGTTCATTTTATGTTTGTGTGCAGAACGGTCTCAGTGTTACTAATACAATACCAAAGAACCTAAAGAAGACAGTGCCAACAGTGTTTAAATAGTTCTGTTGACACTTTGAGGTGTCATAGATTACATGAGCATCAATTTTTTAATGACACTTGAGTAAAATGATATGAATCAATGGCCAAAGCAATGCATTTTGGTGTCAAAGAAGGAATTTACAAACATCCTCTAGATTTCAAGTAATTTTATTGTTGTCTTTGTAATCATTAATTTAGTGTAGAGCAATGGTCTTTATCCACCTGTTTATCTAACAAATTAACAATAAATTGCACAGCACAATGCCAAACATTGGACAGCTTACAAACAGTTTGAACAGCCATAAAATGCTTGTCAAACTTAGCTTTTGTAGCACTAGCAACATAAAACTCTATACGCATAAAGGGACAAACTCAATAAAACAAAAAGGGAGAAAGATGTAAAGGAGGCACCCCTCTGTTGTGCTACAAATGACAATAATAGGCCATAATTTTTTTTCATAACACAATCTTCATCCCTGCTGGTATTCTATAGTTTAAAATCATTCTGATTTTTTTTTTCGAGACATTTGATAATTCTTTCACCAGAGCATTTTGCCCTTTAAAAAATGTTGTACGACACTTTTTGTGTATATAATATGATACTTGTGTAAGTTACTCAATTCATGAAGTATTTAAAAACTTAAATACATGTCATTAATTAGTTGTGTTTGTTTCTTCTGTGCATTGGTAACATTCATCTCCAACAGTCAGTAAATCGACTGATAGCAACAGAAGCTGAACTGAAGCAGTGGCTGGCAGTGGGGCCCGAATGTAAGTCCTTCACTCACACAATGATGAAAGCTGTGACAGTAAAGTGTTTCCAACCAAAGTATGAATTCCACAAATCAACAGCACAGCTTTATAATACAGTTAAAGTTTAATGTCATTCCACATTTTAGACACAATTTAGATGTGTGTGAAACAGGCAAGGCAAACATTACTGTTAAATAAAAACTTAATTTCAGATTTACTGTGATTCTAGGTTTTCAAATAAAATAGAATTTGTTCCATTTATTGTGTCTAATGTATGGAATTAAAATGCATTTGTAAAGAAACGTTTACATGTGTGTTTATTTTGATACATCCAGTGTTGGCAGAAAATTCTGAAGTTTTACTTCAAGTTGGAAAAGAGGAGGTATGTCTGCTTGAAGAATATCTCTTATTAAAACTCTCTGTTTAAATGTGTTGCTCTAGTTACACACTCTGTTTCCTGTTTTAATGTCCACAGATGCTCAAGCTGTGCTCTGAACTTGAGATGGTTGTTTCTTGCTACGAAGCAAAGAGAGACAAATTAAGAGAAACCAAAGAACTGTATGTACCCTTTTTACTTTTAGTGCAGACTTTACACGGGATAGTTCACCCAAAATCTGAAATTTCACATAATTTCCACTCACCACTATGTCTTTAAGAGCTTTTGAACCTATTGGCACTAACATGAACGCAGCTCCCATTTGGGGAGGCTTCAGTGGATATTGTGGCATAAAACACAGTGTTAAGTTTTGAGTCAAACTGGGCAGTCGATTTCTCCAGACACTTGGATGACACCACAGAATGGAGGCATGTTAGTTTTTTCATCAGTTTTTTTCTGTTTGAGTCCGTGGCCACAGTAAGCTTCTATTGTATGGGCATGGCGTGGAATACTTTCCTTTGGTGAACCTCTGGAAGGACTTTGTGGATTAGATAATGTCACCAGAGCCTCCATAAACATAGTGGTAAATGGAAATTGTGTGAAATTTCAATTTTGAGTGAACTATCCCTTTAAGACTAGCTGTCTCCCCTTTTCTGTTTCTCTGTGTATTATTCTGAGAGTATATGTTTTTTTAGAGAACAGAAGTGGATGGAGGAGAAGAAACAGGCGCTGATGGCAGCCAGCGATCATGTTGAACGATTAAAAAGAGAAAAGGAGAATTTATCAGAGCTCAGGTGAGCGTGAAGGTCAAGTCAAACTCAAACTAAACCAAAGTTTTGAGGTGAATATTGGGGAGGTGCAGTTCTGTAACAAATAATGGATGTGAAATAAAATCAAGTTTAATTTAAGAAAAAACAACACAGAATGTGTGCATGAACTCAGATTTTGTATGTATGTGTTTGTGTGTGCACATTTTGCAGTGTATTGCAGGACACCAAGGAGAAAATCCAGAAAATGAAGGTCTATGAGGAAAAGTTGATGGAGTCTCTGGGGGAGCTACTGGAGAAGCACATCCCTCACCCTCAGAATGGACTCAGTGCAAACAAGAAGAAGAAGGTACAGTAACCTGTTTTGGGTTTAATCTGTGCTTCTGCAGTCTGTTTACATGTAAAATCCTTGCTGTTACTCTTTTAATGCAGTTTTTTATTTTTTGTTTTCATATTCAGAGCGTTTCTTCAGAGTCAGATGAAGACTTGATTTCACTTAATGAAATTCTGGAGGTGGGTTTTAATGCACATACACTGGTGTCTCTCTCTGCCCTCGTAAGTTTACAGTACATAATACAGTAATTCCAAACAGTAATTAATGAATACTCTGTCAAACCATATTCTGGTATAAGCTCTAGTTGTCTGATCTGTTAATAAACACATTGCACACAAGTATCACTGCACAACAGCAGTAACAGCAGTGAACTTATGAACTCACTTCAGGGGTCTATCTAACTCTGATGTCTGTTGCATTGATTCAGTGGAACACTTCCTCAAAAACAACAGTGTTTTTGTGTGTGATAGTCAGTCTAATGTTGGACTAATACATTTTAGCAACAAAGAAAATCCTCTCTAAACAGAAAGAAAACCTTTGTACTACAGATAGGCCAATAGTTCATATCCCAGTAATAAATGTGATGAAAACTATCATTTTGAAACTAAGTTGAATTTTTTTATTTTCAATAGTAGTTTTTTTTAATGTCTAGTTTAAGACATGCTGCAGCCTCCCATTAAAAAGTAATGAAGAAAGATTTTCTTTTAAAGCACAACATTTTTCTGTGTCTTTTTCCTTTAAAACAGAACAGCACATTATTATTTCTGTAACTTGTCTAATTTTTTAACTAGTGCATTCGTAAGTGACACAGTTAACATGGATGAAAAAATGCTACTGTGTTGTGTTGCATGTTAACTTAAAGGTACAGTGTGTACTATCAGAGTACTTAGTGGCATCTAGTCGCAAGAGAGACTGCAATGCTCCCTGCCCACCCCTCCCTTTTAGAATAGTTACAGAAGCTACAGTGTCCTTCAAGGACAAGAAGCTAGTTAGTAAAGATGCATTATCCACCACTGCCTCAACGCTTTTTGTATGGAACTATGATATAACTATTTCCCAAGTGTATACATGTGCCTCTAAACAACAATATGAACATGCAAAGAAATGACGGAGCACTGTGAAAAACATTTGGATGGTTTATTGACTTGGCGATGGACAGACTTCTCCCAGGTTATCTTTCACACTAAGTTACTCAGTTACATTACTCTGACTTACTATCCTTTGCACAAAGCCAGTCCTAAATATCTTTGTCAGTTATTGTGCAATATTTTGTGTTACAGCCAAAATTCAGAGTTATTCTCACACCGTTGGCTCACTATTGTCTGTTATCATACTGACACCAACTTGCATTATCACCACTGCTATGACCAGCACCAAAGATGTAACTCTGTGCTCATAAACAATGTCCATTGTCTAACATTAGCCCTTAAAACATGAGCAGAGGGGGAAAATGTAACGTTATATTATGGTTGGTTGTAATATTCAGCTTACATGATCAGCAGAAAACAGGAAACTTAGGCGTCAGTCTTCAAACATAAAGCTGTCATTAGCAATTTCCACCTGAGAAAGGCAACACTGATGTTGACTCTTGTTTCGCCCCATCCACAGACCCTATTTCATGTAGCTTCATGAGGTTTCTTTTCTTGGTTGCCTTGTGGTTTCTTTTCTTGGTCGCCTATGATACATTTTTCTGTGATGTATAATAGCTATGATCCTTCATTTATAAGCTTATTACTTTCAAACTCATTTATAATACAAATTGTTAGGCACACAACCACTCTGCCTTCTTCTTCTTCTTCTTCTTCTTTGTCCTCCAACTGATGCATCCAGCGGACACCCGCTATGTATTAAAATGTGTAAGGTCTGTACTAGAGACAGCATTAAGTTTGTCCATTCTGTGCTACTGTAGTCTGCTCTGCTAAATGCCAATAATTTCTACACACTGTACCTTTAAGTGATGCTTCCAAAATTATTAGTTCAGTGCCATTGTGGAAAGTTGGTTTGGAGCTCTTAATAGCATTCTTGACACTTGTGATAATGATAGATCATGCATCAAAAACAGATTTTTTTTTTTTTTAACTTTCATGTTGCAGTTTTTTTTTCCTTTCAGCATAAATACTGAGTACCAGTCTCCCTCCTCTGTTCCTCTGCAGCTTCTCATGAACAAGGTCCTGAGCACACCACACGACCCCTATGTGACAATAGACCACAAATTCTGGCCACCGTACATAGAAATGCTGCTGCGCTATGGTATTGCAGTGAGGCACCAAGAGAACAACTTCAAGATCCGCCTGGAAACTTTTTGTTAGTCCAATGGTGCCTTAGGCATCTTTAGCACAACTTAATCTGCTAGTGTCTCAAATGTGAGTCTGCTTGTATAGTGCTATTATTGTGTATATTACTGTAGGCTGCTTTGAAAACTAACTCCGTTGAATGATATGTTTTATGTGTTCTTTAACCCACTCTCAAAAGTTAAGTTTCTCATGCCTCCGAATGTCCAACTGTAAATATGTTGATTTTTTACCTTTGATAGTGTATATTTTTAATGTTCACATTCAATAAACATGTATCTGCTGATGTGGTGTTAAATTTAATCAATGATTATTAGTTTTTTTGGCAACCAGTAGGCATCTTTCCACGGAAGATTATTCATGAAGGGGGATGGACAATATTTTAGTTCAGACAGTGAATGTTATATGAAAATGTAAAACTTAATTCATAAGAAACTTTTCTGCGTCAGGCGACGTCAGAACTCTCGTCCAATCCGGTGCGGCCGCCGTGTCAGCTAGAATTCCTGTGGGCGGAGAGGGGATTCCGGTTCCGGGTGTTTTCACATTTCACTCAGAGACGTCTTTCGCTCTGATTATGGTATTTTATCGGAGACTTCTCTCGATTAACGACTGATTTAAATACAGTTCTTTTTAATAAGGAAGTCCAACTAAAACCGTGAATATGACGACCCGCTCGGAGAGAGAGAAGGCCCAGAAACTCAACGAGCAGCACCAGGCCATCCTGTCCAAAATGCTGAGAGAGGAAGACAACAAGTACTGCGCCGACTGCGAGGCGAAAGGTGCGACATTCGCTCCATCGAAAGTTATTCATTTTTACTACGCAAATTCCACATTTTCTACAAGCATCCACCGCTAAAGCTAACTAACCATGTAGCGATCGCGTTTGTTAGCTTAGCTAAGCTAGCTCGCGAATGTGTAACTAGCTAAGGCTAGTCAGCTGACATCTCTTCCCCTTAAGCTAAACTAAGTGGCTAACTAGCAAGCTAACTTCTCTAAATCTACAGAAGCTCCCTTACCGCCGCCTTCAGCTCAGCTGTCGGGTGTTTAAAGCGTCAAACAAACTCTGGCAGGTCCTTCAAAGGAACATGACTATAAATTTCTTATTAGGTCATTGGTAAAGAATGCAGAGCTTGCTTTTTGGCAATTACAGTCACAACAAGACAGTGCTTGTTTATGTTGCTCCGAAGACGTTTCTCTACGTTCAAATAACAATCTACTTTTCTTGCTTTACCAGGTCCAAGATGGGCATCCTGGAATCTTGGAGTATTTATCTGCATCCGATGTGCTGGCATCCACAGGAATTTGGGAGTACACATATCTAGAGTTAAATCAGTCAACCTGGATCAATGGACATCAGAACAAATCCAGGTACTATTTTATTGTTACTTTTTTGTTCAGTGTCAGAAGAAGAAGCCCTTCATCACCTGTGTATCAAATAAGACATTTTGCTGACACATAATGTCAAAGTATTATTTGACATTATTTGACCTAGCATCATTTTACTTGTGCATATCTGTTCACTTACACTGCACCTCAATTAACTTGGTAGACTTGAGAGAGACTTTTTAAACAGAGAATGTTAAAACCCTATTCAGCAGAGGGTCAACAATCCCTAACTTGTAGTCCCTGGTGTGGGGTCATTGGTTAAACATACTGGAGCCTACACATCCAGTAATGCAAAAATGATAGTTTCAGTCAGCTTGCTAAATTCATGCAGTATGGAGGTTACCACAATTACCACTCTACAACTTGCAAATTACTTTATACATAAACACAAGTACAACTGAAAAACCTGTTTTAGTCACAAAAATGTCTAAAAAGTTAACATAGATATAAACATCTCACATCACATTAGTCAAGATGTATCTTCTGTGGTAATCAAAACCAAAATTGAATCTCTGTCCCCATCTGTAACCCTTTTAAGCTCCACTATAGCCACAAGACATCATACCATTGTTTTTGCAGGTTTATAAGTACTGTTTGTGATAATCAAAGTAATCATCATCTTATAGAAACGATAGTGCCCCATAATATATATCAAAATGCCTATACAAACAGCTTATGTTCAGTGTTTATGCATCTGTCTTTCCTTTTCTCAGAGTATACAGGATATGGGTAACACCAAGGCCAGGCAGCTTTATGAGGCCAACCTTCCAGAAAGCTTCAGAAGACCTCAAACAGACCAGTATCCTTCTCTATCAGCAGATGCGCAGAAAAGAATTTAAATGTGCCGCAGTGTTTACACTGATGTTATTCATTTTGCTTATTTGGTGCCTTTTTTTCCTTGACTCTGATCTAAGAGCTGTGGAATTCTTCATCAGGGATAAATATGAGAAGAAGAAATACTACAGCAAGAATGTGACCAATGGGAGCAGTGTATGTATTAGTTCCGTGTTCTGATACTGTAGAATCCCTTCTGTACTTAGATGTATTTTAGGTACTTATACTTTTAAATATGCATACTCTTTTACATAGTAGGAGTTTAAGATGGCTTCAGTTTTTCTGCTGTCAGTTGTGAGTTTCTGTTGTTTTTTCAGCCAAAAGATGCTAAGAAAGAGAGGGAGCCAGACAGAGGAAGCAAGGCATCATCCTACACCAAGGTAAAAACCCCACACACATTCCTTTATTAGGATAGCATAAATATATGATATTTGTTTATTTTAACTACTTTTTATGTATAAAGAGTGAAGAGTCCAAGCCAGTTCCAAAAATCAGCCCTGCTAAGACTTCAGAACCGTCTGTGAACCTGCTAGGTCTTGGTGAGTGCCTTTACGCTTCCTGTGTTACTAGAAAAAAAAGGAAGAGAAAACATCTGAATGTGCTGACTACACAGAGACATTGATTATTTTTTTTTATGCTTGTTATTGTTTTCTTTTTTATCATCAGTTCTGCAGGTCTAATGAATGATGATGATCATTTTAATCTTATTGAGCTGGGCTGAATATCATTTGTCACACAAACGTTTACTTGGACTCAAGGCTTCACTAAAATAGAATTATTTTGTAAAAGGCCTTATTAGAGGTCAGGGTCAGTCAAACTTTAAAGAACATGTTTTTAGCCAGAACTGAGTTCACCACAAGCAACTAACAGAATAAAATGATGACCAGATAACATTTAACATTTTTTACAAAAGGTTAACTTCACTGTGACATCATAACTGCCTGCAAAAACACCTCTCTGGCCACTAGAATGCAACCTTTTTTAGAATTTGTAGGTTGATCATTGCAGTCCATCACAAGCTTATTGGTTTGCTTGTATGTAGCTGCATGTGGTTGTTGCAATATGTGATACATCTCTCTATCAGTCCTTTGTATACTTTGTAAAAATAGTCTCTAAATGAAGAGAGCGTGTTTCTCTCTGGAAATTGGTGTGATGGCATTTGGGAGCCACTCAATATTGGAACTGATACTGTGGCATGTTGTGTCAGTGATGGTAGATCTTTTAAACATCCTCTGAGCAGGCCCTTCACTATAAAAGGTTTACTGTGTTCCCCTTTTTCAGTTTTGTTTCTAGCAGTTGTGTAACATTGGAGTCACTGACTGTACATCTCTGTTACTTTCATCTAACAGGCTGCACACTAGCTGCACTTGTATGAGCTGTAATAAAGTATTATGTTCGTCTAAGTTGTCATTAAAGCAAACTATCATATTTTCTCAAGCTAAAATTAAAAAAAAGTTACAGTGCATGCGTGTGTATATGTTTGTGTGTGTG
>JAPZDY010000020.1:20346364-20361579 GCA_029783645.1 Ctenochaetus hawaiiensis | reverse complement strand
AGCAAACTATCATATTTTCTCAAGCTAAAATTAAAAAAAAGTTACAGTGCATGCGTGTGTATATGTTTGTGTGTGTGGGTTTAACATTTAAGGGACACACTATAAAAAATGTATGCAGAGAGACTGATATATAACCTGAGAGGGAGGAGAATTTGATGCACTGCTAACGAAGGCAACACCTGATAATAGTTCAGTGGTTCCATTTGAGTAATTTGGGTTTTATAGACAAAGTTAAGTCGTGGATCCATTTCTGTTTCACCTGTCTATCATCTGCTGCAGGTCTTGCAGGCAGGATTTCTGCCTGGACAGAATGTGGTGATTCCATTAAAATCAGTTTTTTATAATGTTTTTCATGGCCAGATGGTGAACTACAGTAGAACTGTAGGTTATTGCTATTCTATTATTTCATGTACATGTCCATCTATTAGTTCAATGAGATAACTCTGGCTTAATGTTTGAGCATCACAGGAATAATGCGTGCTATCACTTCATTACAGCCATTTTATTTACAGTTTTAAAGTGAATGACATATTTGCACTGCTGATTGGTGTAGAGGGGCATTGTGTTATTTAGATTTACTGTTATTTTTGTTTTGTGGCCAATGTGCTAATAAGGGTAAGCTGATTAATTTTTTATTGTACAAACTGTGATGCTCACTGTGTGGGCAATTTTGCAGCTATGGGAGGGAACTGCAGTTAAATAAATACAAAGACAACACATCCTCACATTTGCAGACACATTCTCTGTTTGTTTTACACCTCTTTTAAGCAAATTACATACGTATTAGGATGTTATTCTTGTTATTTTATAAGTTTTCATTTTACTCATGACTTGGATCAATGAGTTTTGCTGCCTTCCTCTGTTAAATTGTCCCACAGAGTTGATTTTCCTAGCTGTGTGATCTTATTGTCTACTTGTAAAACCAGTTTTTTCACCTTTCTATCACAGACGCACCAACAGCTGTATCAACTAACAATGGTAGCACAGGCACAAGCCAGAACAACAACGACCTGGATATATTTGGCCCCATGGTGTCCAACCCCCTCCCAGCATCCACATCGGCAGCTCAGTTTTCTCAGGTAAAAGCAGACTAGCAGATAGTAATGTCTTAATGATGCTAAGGAGCGCTTGACAGTAATGGTTGTCTTGTTGTAAAACTCAAATGAAGTGTGCAGTAAGAAGCAGTCAAATGATAACCAACGGCATCAGTAACACACAAGACAACAATGAAGGAAATGAGGCAATCATTTTGCCAATCATTTTAATTGAACTGCAACCAATTATTATTTTAATTAGCTTTCAATTCATTATCTTTCGTTGTGAGCATGGCAATAGATGCCCATCCTTAAGTTCTGAAAAACCTGCAGCGATGTTTTGAAGTCTAATGTTCATCCAACTGACATAAAAACTTAGAGATACCTCATAGTAAAATAAACATGTATGCTTGAAACATTCATTAAATAATTTTGAAAATGTTATTTTGTTATTTATTTATCCCCTTGAAATTAAATGTTCAGTCAAAAGACTGATTTTCTGTCTTGAAATGTCGATGCCTGTGCAATCAAAAGCCTTGGCCAGATTTTGTTAACGGAATGTGCAGAACCTTTTTTTTGAATTTTTAATGTTTATTGTAAACCAGAAAAAGACACAATACAATACAAGGACATGACAATAACCATACTGTACCAGAACAGTATGACCATTCAAATACATTTCTTATTTAAATATAAAAACTCTTTTATTTAAGGGCTGCAATGATGATTTCCACCATCAACCAATCTGACAGTTATTTTCCAGATCAACTGATCAATTTGTGTTCAAAGTGACACAGTTTTCCTGAGCCCAAAGTAATTTCCCAAACTGCCTCCCCTGTCCAATCAAAAGTCAAGGACCTTAAATCTAATTAGCATATGTCGCCACATTTTTTCTTGAAAAATTACCAAAATATCAACCAACAGCTTTCTTTAAATGGACCACACAATCAATCATTTAATATTTTATTATGACATTTTTTAAAATATATTTTACAACATATTTTATTTTTACCCTCATATTTTAGTCAGCAAAAGTTTGGTTATCTAACTTTTCAATATATAACAGTGATTTGTTTTGTTCTGAGACACACTGCCCAGCAAGTACGTAGCCTGACATTGAACTACACCCATGTTCAATATATTTGAGTCTGTCTCCGGCTACATCTTAAAAGTGGGTGGAGCCATGCAAGGATCTTTTCCACTAATATGGGACCAGTTCCATTCTGGTTCGCGCATGTCATTTTGAAATGCTGGGAACATTTCTACCAAAAAAATGAATAGTTTCTGTCCTTGAAAAGTTGGTTACAGATGGAACAAAAAAGTTGGTTTTCCTTTTGACTGTAAAAAGTAAAGTGAGTGTGTCAAATTCTATAGTTTGTTGTTCATTGTAGGCCACCCTCTCCCACCACTGCATTGCCAAGGAAGAGTAAACTCTAAATCTATTATGAAATAATCTCTATATCACTGTTGATTGTGATGCAGAGTTTTGGGAGAAGTTGTTTATGAAACCATAAATATACATTTGTAGTATGTGAAATAAAGATCTGTGATATCCCTTTACTGTTGCACCGTCACAACAAAGCAGTACAGATTAAATAACTCACTATGATTTAGTTATCACAGGTCTCATGACTCCAACAGCTACCAACAGCCTGTCAAGAGGTCAAAATCAAAATATGGGGCATTTTATGCAGGTAGACCGTTATTACTGCATTTACAAATTAATAAAATATGAAAACTATTCTATTCAGGCTCACATCTTTGTGACAAATAGCAAAATGTATGATATATGTAATTGTAAAAGCATCAATTTGTAGGTTCAGTCTGTTGAGTTTACAGAATAGCATCCAACCAGTGAACCTAAATTGTCAAAGCAGATGTACAAGAACAGTTCTGTTTTTTCAGAGGTGAAACGACACAAGGAAAAGGGTTGAAAAGCTGAAAGGATTTGCTGTTATTGCACATTTTGATTAGTAAGTTTCAAAAAGTTGGAACCTGTTTCCTCTTTTAAGGTGAGCTCCAGTAACGTGGCCGGCACTCCGACACAAGCTCCAGCATCAGGAGCAGCAGGAGCAGCAGGAGGCGGAGCCAGCTCAGGGTCAGGGCAGGGGGACCTTGACTTGTTCAGTGACAGCAGTAGCACCACCAAAACTGACGATGCAGCCAAGAAGCCTCTGTCCAAGGACTCCATTCTGTCCCTGTATGGAACCAACAGCATGTCCCAACAGGCCCCTGCTGGTGAGGATGCAAGTCTTTAGAAATGATGTTAAATACAACCTAAAGGCTGATTTGTTGGCCTTTTTTTCTATTATATCTTCTTTATGAAATAAATTTCTGACTGCATTGTTACTTTTACAAGTTACTTATTTTCCATATCTTAAGAAAAGATTACGTTTTCTAAGCCAAACAAGAACTTTACCTAAAAGATGTTGGTGGTGATGATTTTAGTCAGGAACTGTCTGATCAAGAGATTGCTGTTCTGATCAGATAATACTAGCCCTGATAATGACAGTAGCCAGTACTCTGTCTCACAGACATGTTTGGTTTGTGTTAAAATAATTGAGTTTTGATTACAAATTTTAACCAGTCCATTAGATCCATGAAGATATCACAAAAAGATGCTCCTTAAAACTCAACAGCCTGCCTCCAATTGTTATATTTGTAAGTGTTCTTCTGTTCTACAATAATATGGTGTTAGATAGAGAGAGAGTCTTGGCAGACAGGGGTACAGCCCAAACAGAAACTGCTAATAGCTAATTTAACATAAACACTTCAAATGGCACCCAAAATTTAAATTAAAAAAGGAGGAAAAACAGGACTTAGGTTGAAGCCCACTGCTTAATCATTGCCCCCATGGCAACACGATACTGTTTACATTCCCAAAACCGTCACATAATGGGGCCTGTAATTCCTCCCATTTGTTAACAGGGGGTCCCTAAAAAATAGTCACATTTTACTCCTTGAGGTAATGCTGAGATCAGTGGATGTAGTAACAGGATTCACAAGGAGCAAGTAGATACTGACTTGCTTGTATGTCCCAACACAGTCCTGCAGAATTTTCCTACACACTACTCAACAAACAGGCTCCTTAAGCACACAGCTAAATATGAAATTAGTTTTGGAAATCTTCCAACACCTTACACATTAAAATACTGAAAGCCATATTTACATGCATGACATTTTTCCCTCTCTTCCTCCACTTACAGCTGGCATGTTCATGGGTCCCTCCCAGATGCAGTTTCCTGTCCAGGCCGCTGCTGGTTATCAGGCCTTCCCTGGCATGGGCACAGCCATGCCACCTACAACCGTCATGGGTGCCATGATGGGGCCCAGTCCAGGCATGATGGTTGGGATGACGATGCCTAATGGCTTCATGGGGAATGCACCAGCCACCGGTGTGATGGGCATGGCGCCGAGGATGATGGGACCTCAGGGTGGCGCAATGCCTGCGGGCATGGTGCCTGCTCAGGGCATGTATGCCCTCCAGCCTGGGCAGCAGGCTCAGTGGAACATGGGTCAGGTATGCTGACATTGTAAGAGGTATTTAGAAATTATCTCATAGATAAATTTTGTCTTTTGTGGTTGTGCGTTGTATTTAATTGTGTGACATGTTTTACTTTACCACACCCAGCTGGGATGATTAGTTTAACAGTAGTGCATCGTGACTATACAGGGTGGGGACAGGAGGTCTAACAGCCACCAGATGGCAGCACTAGTAGGAATTTAATATAGGGGCTGTGTCCCAAACCTGTACTGAATTTGTTAATATGTATTGTGACACTGGAAAAGGTTATTTTGACATAGCAGGTTTCAGTCCCTGGTGTTCTGTTCAGGTGTTAACTTAGATCTCTCTGACATCTTCAGGTGAATCAACAGATGTCAGGGATGACTCTGAACGGTGCAGGTGGCCAGATGGCCTTCGGTCAGCCTCCATCAGCAGTGGGTGGATGGGCCGCCACTGGATCCGGCCAGACTCTGAGCACACAGTTATGGAAGTGAGCTTCCGAGCAGGTTGATGGTCGGGCAGAGTGAGAGTCGAGCTTGCAGAAAGTGCAAAATGTAATCTTGTGCTTCTCTGTGCCTCACTATGAACTGATGCCCATTTCCATCCCGGACCAGCCTTCAGAACATGAAAAGTCTATCTCTTTTTTTCTTCTTCTCCCTTTCTCTGTCTCTCTTTCTCTCTATTGTGTGAGTGAATTGGGAGTAATACAGGATTACAGCCTGGCAGTTTCTGCCTGTCGTATGGTTTTTGATCATAACTTTTATTTTCCTTTTTTGGAAAAAAAAAAAATGACAAGGAAATAACAGTCCCAACAAAAATGATATCGACATATCAGAAAAGCTGCAGGACCAGTTACACAAGCTTTTATTGTATCACTGTATCATTATAAGATTATAGAACATTTAAATGAATAGTATTTAACGGGAGAAGATATGACTATCAAGTCTGTCAGTGGTACTCCCAAATGTACAGCGCTGTATAACCTTCTTTTAAAGTACTTGTGGTTCCCCTATAAAATAAAAAGATAATAAATGACTTGCTTTGATGTGTTGTCTATGATTCGAGTGCAGAAAAGGATTAAAGATTCAATCTGAAAGTGAGGGAAGTTTTCCATTTTAGGTTGGGTGTTCAACTTTTCAAAGGGCATTAAAGGCTCCTAACCTGTGTCATATACTTGGTAGCAGTAGGATGACTTTATATTTTAATGTAAATTGTTGCATTGTAGTAGTCATTGACTGCCTCCAAAGAGGAGCTGATTAGACAATTAATTCACAGGACATATATCACTCTGTTCCTCAAAAATATCGACATGTTTCCTTTGAAAAGGTCTGAAGGACAAATAGGAAAGGAACTAGTTTAAGCCCAGAAACTTGAGGAACAGCCTTCAGGAAGGTAAAATTACAGAGCTCTGCAAGGCTGTTTACAAATTAGCTGTAATCTGGTGGACAAAACCACCAGCAATCTTTTCTGAGCCAGAGATGCAGTTTGACTACATTAGCAACAGCAGGAGTCTGTCCTTCTCTTAATACCCTAAATTCCAAATTTCAGACAAATCTCTGATCTGGTGAAGAATTTCCTCACTGTTGATTGTATTCAAGCATGTAGACATACAGCCATGTTTCTCTCGGCCTCTCGCTCTTGTGCATGTTTGCTGCTCTAGCGCCACAAACTGCACAGTGTAAGTCAAACATGATAACTCTGTTTTGTCATCAGCAACCTATATTTACTACCACTGCTTCATTACTGCACTTTGATAAAAAACCACAGATGAACAGTTATTCTTCAACAATGCAGAGTTAGTTGGAGCTGATGGTTGACTACTCGTCTTATTTGTGAAACACATAATGCAAAGTTTAAGTCCCTTGCATGTTTGTGTGAACCACAACAAGCTGCACAGAGGGAAACAGTAGTGTGTTCTTTTACACACACATATATACTTTTACCTTCTCTTTCTAACATCATATCCCGGTTTTCCACTGAGGCACTAACATTAACCAGAATAGGAAATTACACTACATAGTGCATTATGGTAATCTGAGTTACAGATTAATTCCTAAATGGGTTGGATCTCCTCTAATTCTTTGCTATGAGAAGATTAAAGCATTTAATTTAAAAAAGTGTTCTCCCAAAATATTGTTTCAAATTTCAGAACAAATAAAATAGTGGTTTAAAAAACAAGGTCTATAGACAACAAAATATGAGAACAAACATAAAAGAACACAGCAAGAAACAAGCTGTCTAATTTGGCATGGGACAGCTGTAAACCATTTGAGAAACCTTATTAGAAACTCCAAAACAAAATGTTTCCATTTTAGTGTTTGGATGATGGAGATGGAAGAACTTGTCTTAAGGTTTTTTTTTGTCAACAGCTTTTACATAAGTAAGTTTTATGATGACTTTAAGATGGTCCACTACTGCTAATGCCCTCTAGATGGCAGTACGCTCCCGTGGGAGAAGTCATTTAGGACAGAAATGCTTCATATCATGAGCATTATCACACAAGTGATTTTTAGAACTTGCCCTTTTATAGTTTTAATTTTTTTGGACCCAGGCTGCAACCTGACACCATTACACAGTACAGATGAGCTGTGGTCAGTGAGTTCCTCAGCTCGATTATAAACTTGTCTGTTTGCAGAGAGCAGA
The DNA here is from genome assembly GCA_029783645.1 of Ctenochaetus hawaiiensis. Taxonomy (NCBI): domain Eukaryota; kingdom Metazoa; phylum Chordata; class Actinopteri; order Acanthuriformes; family Acanthuridae; genus Ctenochaetus; species Ctenochaetus hawaiiensis. The sequence goes on along the minus strand of JAPZDY010000020.1, from coordinate 20,354,397 downwards.
GTGAAAGAAATTATCCTTGAGAGTCAAATGATGTCAGACCTATTTATTTGTTTTTCTTTGTGAACTCATGTTGTGTTGACTGGTGTAGAATCACCGTTGCAAGAGAGAGCAATGCCAAAACACTTAGCTGTCTTTCACCTAACTTCAAAATTCCTTGTGTGTCTTTGTAGTCAAATTAAAACAAAAGATCCCTCCGCTGCAACACAAACATCATGTAATGTTTTATGATTTCATCCTTGCACTGATAATTGCACAAAAATCCATGGTTGATTCAGCCTTCTCTAACAATAAATAACACATTAAAAATTTTCCCCACTTTCACCCTTAAAAGTCTCTTTGAATTGCCCCAATATTGAGGAAGGGCCTGCTAATTGATGAGACTCCTTGTTGGAAAGCGTCTGCACATATCAGGAGACCAGCACATGATGGCAGTATGGCATTTATCAAGCCTTCTGAGAAAAGGGAGTTGCCCTGTTACATCTGTCGCCAAACAGACTAAGATCTCAGCATTCCTGATATGCTGCATGCGCACTTTTTTATATCTCTTTTTTTTCTTTATATGAATTTAACTGCACTCACTGAGACATTTCACTTGTTGCTGAGCTTTTTCCCCTTCCTAACATTATAAAGTGCTACACACCAAACATCGAGTTTGTTATTACTGGATTTTTTATGGTTGGTACAATGAATGCACTTTTGTTAAAGGTAATTGAGAGTCTTTGGGGTGCGCTCACACAAACTTACAGAATTTGGAAAATCAGAGTCATGATACGTGTTTACAGTCAGGAGCAGTTTTGTGGGGAAAATTTGCCTCACTGTGCTTCTGGGCCTAAGAGTTTTCACCCAGAGTTTTGTGTATGTTAATAGGGATTTCAGAAGAATGTGTTTCTTTAACACATACTATCTGCTTTAGGTCTCTCCACCCAGTGAATGTGGGGGCATTGTCCCATATTCACCCACCCAACTCGTGCTATCTTTTGAGAAATTACTTTACAGTCACTGCAGAAAAATGCAGCATAACATACCTAATCTTTGTGCAATGTCAGTCTTTTATGATAAGATGCACTGTATATAGAATCTCACTAAGCTGTATGCCCTGCCCTGTAGGCTATGGTTCCTCAAACCAGCCCTACCTGTTAAACTCCTGCCTTTCATTGCTCCTGTGCTGCCCAGTCAGGACTGTATGTTATCTCATTAAAACTGGGATGCTACTGGAAGGCAGCGACAGCATTTTGATAGTGGAAATGAACTGGCAGAGACTGTCCATGCTTACACATCAGAGCCAAACTCACTGCCATGCAAGTGGATAAAAAACCTCATCCATCTCATGCTTGGCAGAGCTTGAGAGCCCCTGAAGTGTATTTGGTCTTGTTCCACTCTCTACCTCTCGACTGTTCCTACGCCTCGCTGCAGCTCAGGCACAATTTGAAAACTTTCACAGTAAGGTCCGATGCCATACAGCGTCTGAGACCTTTAGCAAAGAGGTTAGGCATTTCTCTCACAGCTTCTGTGTCAAACTTAACACAGTTCACCAGTGTAGTGAAGAACGCTCCCCTTCTTTTTTTAGCCACTTAATGGACTTTCTGACCCTGAAACATCCTGCTGATACAGATGCCAGCCTCTGTTGAAAACACAACTAATACCTTACTTAACATATCACTGATTAAAAAGCTTTATGTGTTTTTTGTAAACTTCCACATTGAAATACAGCAGGCACACACTCACATTGCTGATAAGACGTTTTCTTATTTTTTATTGAATCATCAGTACTTTAAAAAGTTGATGGAAAAACACAGTGCACTTTCTTGCGGAGAGATTGATTAGAAGACAGATGCTATTGTCACATCTGTATGTTAAACATGAAGTCACTTGTAGTAGCTTCTTAGCTTTACTTGGCCTGCCAGGAAGGCTGGAAACCGAGGGAAACAGGAAGCCTGGCTCTGACCAGAGGCAACATACTCAACCAGCCATACTGATATAATGTCTTACTATTTAAATCAATACAAAACTAAAGTGCAAAAGCAACTTTCTTATGTCCATGCTGAGCTAAGCTAAATCCAGATAGCGCAGCATACAACCATGAAAGTGGCATAAATGAAGAGTGCAAAATGAATATTTCCCAAACTGTTAAACTATTCCATTAATCATTTTGCTGTTTTCTGTGTAATTCTGAATGCTTTAAATAAGTTGCAAACATTCTGTGATGTATAACTCACAGACTGGAAGGAAAAGAAAAGTGGGAAAGTCTGTGTTACTTACACATTATCAATATCAAGACAGGCTCCAAAACGCTCAAACCAAAGGCTTTCATGTTGTCACGATTCACTGAACTAAACTGAAATCTCTGCTTTTCAAGATTTTCATGACATTTAATGAGTGACATCTTTTCTTCTTTCATCTCACTCTCTGCTCACCTCAGGCTGGGAAAGCCATGGATCACAGACAGCCATGGTGGAGAAAATACAGAGATAATTGTTAGCAACTTGGCCCAGTTTCCTATCATATCCCTTTGTGCAACTACATGCAGAAAGCTGACCTATCTGTGCCGCTGTAATATTGTAACCACAACACAACTTTATCTCCTTTCTTGTCTCCCCCTCCCTTCCCCTTATCTAATATGTCACCTCCTCACAGTTTATTGCTTTATAATGACAGCAGAACAATGGGCAGTTTTGATGCCTCTGAAATAAAAATTAATAACTCCTCCACTGTAGCTTCCTAAGTCTTTACAGCTTTATGTGTTACATAAATAGTCTTGGTACAAGTCCATGGCTTGTCTTAATTAAAGCTAACAGTATGACCAGTAACTAGAGCTACTTTCTCACTCTGTAAAAAAATATGTTTTCACTTTCTAGCTGAGGGTAAGACAGGAGCATTGATACCACTCTTATGTCTGGACTCTTAAAACGGTGAAAGAACCAGAAGATATTAGCTTAATTTAGCATAGTGGTTGAAAGTAAGAGGTAAATAGCTAGAGCTCAATCCAAAAGTAAGACAGTGGTACCTCAAAACTTCAAATATTGCTAACACGTCACATCCAGTTTATCACTCTATCTATTTAAAACCAAAGTGCAGTTGTTTTTTAAAGAGTGTTAAAGGCAAGACTGTTTCTTGCCCACAAAATTTTCATTCTACACTTATTTTGCATAGATTAAAAAAAAAGATGCCATGTATTAAAATGTGCCAACGCTGCAAGCACTGAAACAAATACCACTCACACTTCGTAATAAAAAGAGAGGCTTCATGACTCGTTTTAAAAATTTAAAAACAGGATAAAAACATGACAAGCAAATACGTTTTAAATGTCAGTGACGCCACTGAAACACTGCTGAGGTTTGGCTTTGGTTTGCTTGGAAATAGATGTTCAGTTGTTGCTTTGCACAGTTTTCCGTTGACAGACCTGCTGGGTTAAACATGCATGTGATGAAAACGGTCTGACACGTCTTTTTATGACTTTTGCTTTGAATTTTCATGTCAAATTACAAGCTCAACAGGAAGGGCTTTGTCATCCACTATCATTATCAACAGTTTGTGGGAGACGGTGATGTGCAAGCGAATAGGTCCAAATATGGGTGAGTGAGGCTCCTCAGAGCCGGTTGAATTTTGCAATTTGATCCTCTCTCTAATCTCTTGCTCCTCTCCAAGAACAACATTACACCATCGTTTGAGAATTATGAACTTTTCACAGGATTTCACTGTAATTTCAGACGCTGTAACTGCTGACTAGTGCAGAGAGCAAAGACTTAAATGCCACACACAAACACACATCACATGAACGTAACAATTTCCTGCCTCTCTCTCACACAGACGTACAGTGTATTGACCAGCAGCCAAAGAGCCCCACCCTACATGGCCCTCTATCATACAGCTCATTGGTCATTTGCTATCAATTCAAGGTTCTTAAAAGAGGGCAAAGTGCAGTTCGAGATAGCACCTGTTTCCACAATGACTCTCTTTGTTCAGTGAGTCTGTGTTTGCATTCTCACTCAGTATTTCTGTCCTGGGCCGTGTGTGTTCTGGTTACTAGGTGACACAAGATAGACAGACTTCAAATAACGCTCTGTTGAAAACCTCCAGGGCAAAGATTAGTCAACCAAATTGGGTGTGTCTTGTTTGAAAAACCTCTCCAGGCAAACCCCAGGCTCATTCGCTTTATGTCGTCAAATAACTTGCTCTTTTCTCCAACTTTCTTGGCTTTGTTTGGGTTCTGAGAGCTTCAAGTTAAACACAGCTCTCTGAGCTCTCATTTTTCTCTAAACTCTTAGACTTTCCACGCTGGAGCTGTTAACCATTGTTCAGCCTTTCCTGACAACAGCCCTGTTACGTAACACAGATTTCCGCAGCTCCACATCCCACCTCCCAAAATGTAATGCAGTTGCCACGACAACTGTATAAACAAAGGGATGTTATTGAAAAAGATGAAGGTTGAGTAAAGTCACAAAATGACATAGCTTGTGTTCACCAGCAGTTTTATTTTTTTTTCAGACAAGGTCATGCACACACAGACACACACAAAAGAGCATTTCTTGATCATTTCAAATGCCCATCATTGCCTTAACATTAACATGGGCTTCTCTTTCAACAGTCTTGATTTTCTCATTCTGTTTTATTCGGTATAATTTCACTCATCTCGTGTAACAGCTTTTATTGGTAAACTGTGTGATTGTGTGTGTGAGGGTGTGTCTGTCTGAGAACAGCCTGTCCTGCCAGTTGGACCTCTTAGCTGGAGGAGCGCACAGTGGTGGTTGTGATTGTGGTCTTTGAGCCCCCTGTAAAAAAACGGAAGGAAAAAGTTCATAATGGCAGTGTTTCAAGCTTTAAGTGCTCTTCTGTTATATAATGTCTTGTTGAAACAGACGTCACATACCTGTGCTGAGAGTTCTGGAATGAGGGAGAGGGAAAAGTAGAGAAAAACGTTAAGTGAAGTTTGCATATGAATTGTCCTCCACAAAAAAGGAAGAGTGTATTTTGGTCTAAATGGTCTCACGATCACACGCTCCTGTGTCACTGTGTCTACCTGGACTCCTCTGTTTCCAGAAGGCTCCTGTAAGTTGCGATCTCCTGCTCCAGCCTGGTCTTGATGTCCAGCAGCATCCTGTACTCCTGACCCTGCTGCTCAATGCTTGCACGAACGTTGGCGAGTTCTGCCTCAAGCATGTTGATTGTGCTCTGGAAGCCGGCGAGCATGGCGCTGTACCGGGCTTCCGTCTCTGCTAACGTGTTCTCCAGAGCCCCTTTCTGTAAGAGGGAAAATAATAAATGGAGCTGAATTCATGCAAACAATTTGAAACACATTGTTATACATGTCAATTTTTGTTGTGGTGCATCTTATGTGATAGCTCCAACATTTTAAAGCTGTAGTTTTTTTTACAACAACCAACCACACCCTGATTCATACTGTATATGTCAGACGGACAAAAAGGCATGTAAGTGTTTGTACAGTGTTTACCCTTCGTTTGTGCAGAGGCATGTTTGTAAGGTTTTGCATGCATGTATCTTTAAGCTGCTCCACCGCTGTTACGCAGAGGCAGTGTGCTGTTCTCACAGGGAGGGTTCAATGATTTACTGCAGCTGGACACAGTTTATCGTTGGGAGTGCAACTTTTGGGTCGTTCAGTCCAGCATTCCTTCAGCCTTCTTCAAGCTTTTATGTCTCCCAGAATTTGAGCAGATGTCTGTGAAATGTTTTCTTCAGCAGGAGCCCTTCCCTCCCTTCTCCACAGCTCCCATTATGCTTATCTTTCTCTCCCTCCCTTCATTCTTTTAACAAAGCCTCCTTCTTCTACCCTCCCTTCTGCTCGTTTACCCTCTATTACTGTCTCTCTATTTCCCCTGACAAGACAGTGATCCAGGGATTTTGCTCATATAAGGCAAGATCAGTGAGATGTGAACAGGAGTTTTTTTTTTTTTTGTCTCACCATGCTGAGCTGAGACTGCAGTTCAATCTCCAGGCCCTGTAATGTGCGCCGCAGGTCACTGATCTCTGTCTTGGACGTCTGGATTGACTCTGTGCTGCTGGCAACCTCTTTGCTCAAAACGGCCGACTAGAGCAAGAAACAAAGACACAATTGTGGAGAAAAGATTTGGTGATTACTTGTCTTGCTCTTACAGAAGATCATGTTTAATTACATGTTAGACTCTTGAGGGAGGACACCCAGTCATTTGTAGTGTGTGAGACTGGGTGACTTTGCTTATGGAAAAATCTTTTCACCTTCTCAGTAAACCAGGCTTCCTGGTCCCTGCGATGTTTATCAGTGATGGCCTCATACTGGGAACGGATCTCCTCCAAGACTTTGTTCAGATCTTGTGCTGGTGCAGCGTCCACCTCCACATTGACTGTGCCAGTAAGCTGAGAGCGCAGGGCTGCCAGCTCCTAAACAACCATGGGTAGAAAACATGTAAGCATTAACAGCATTAACATCCATTTTTGCAGAGGTTCAAACCATTTCTACATGTATGATGAAGCAAGCTCCTGTTCTCATAGCAGACATCAGTCACCTCTGCATGATTCTTCTTGAGGTAGGCCAGCTCATCCTGCATGCCCTCAATCTGCATCTCCAGGTCGGCCTTAGTCAGGGTGGTCTGGTCAAGCAGGCGGCGCAGGTTGGCGATGTCAGCCTCAACTGACTGGCGCATCATCAGCTCATGCTCAAATCTAATTAGTAAAGGGAGTAAAAAACACTGATATGAGACCAGTTAAACCCTATATCCCTCTAGTCTGACATTTACAAGATGAAGAACGGAACATAGAAGTATGAACATTTTGGCTTACTTGGTTTTAAAGTCATCTGCAGCCAGTTTGGAGTTATCAATCTGGAGCAGGATGTTGGCATTACCAATGGTGGCGGCAGCAATCTATAGAGGAGGACAACAATGGGAGGCAAAAATCTTAATTAAACATTTAAATGTGCAGTCTGATACAGAAAAGCTTGAATAAAAAACTAACATATCAGTCAGTAACTCCCAGTGCAGAGCCTCTCAGCTGCAACACCAGCATCGACCTCTGAAGTCATATTACATGCACAGTATTTACAAACTTGACAACCTTTACTTTTTATGCTTAGCTTTTAAAAAGCTTTTTAGCTTTTACACCATCATTAAAGTTAATCAAAGACCAAGGATTTAGTAGCACAAGGGATTATGCAGCTCTAGTTACTGTACGTCTCCGGCCTCTGAACAAAACCTCCGTTGGTAATCATTAGCAGCACAGCAAACATTTGACTTGTGTGGTGTCTAAGCTGTCGAGCCTGGCGCACACATTACCTTGTCCTTGAGGTCGTTGATAATGGCCCAGTAGTTGCTGTAGTCCCTATCAGCTGCAGGTCCCTTCTTCTCGTAGTACTCTCTGATCTGCACCTCCAGCTTGGCGTTGGCCGCCTCCAGAGAGCGGACCTTCTCCAGGTAGGAAGCCAGACGGTCATTCAGGTTCTGCATGGTGGCCTTCTCATTCAGGTGTATGGTGCCGCTGTCCAGGGCACTGGACAGGTCGAAGCCGCCACCCCCCATGCCACTTCCATACCCAGAGGAGATGGTGTGCACCCTGGTAGAGGAGATGCGGGGGTTTCCAATGAAGCTGTATCCTGTCACACTGTGTGCCTTGTGAGGAGCAGCAGAACTGGTTGTGTAGCTGCGGCTCTGCCTGATGATCTTGGTGGAACCAGGCTGGATACTGTGGCTGTACATGATGACTGACTGTGCGCTGCTCAAGAGAGAACACTAGGAGAGATGACCGTTATACAGCTGTAGACTGTAGCAGGACTGTGGAGTTTGATAGAGGGAGGCAGGCTCTTGATATAGTGCCGGACCTGGGGCGGATCTGGCTGGGAGGTGGGAGGTGGAGGGAGGGAAGGAGGGAGTTTTCTCTTGCTGTTCAGCCACTGGCTTGGCAGAACCTCCATTTGTTTTCCTTTAGGGACTAGGGTTCGGTTTCTTTCCAGTCCTGTGAGGAAATGGTTATGGAATGTGTGTGTGTGTGTGTGTGTGTGTGTGTGTGTGTGTGTGTGTGTGTGTGTGTGTGTGTGTGTGTCTCTCTCT
>JAPZDY010000020.1:20324949-20337471 GCA_029783645.1 Ctenochaetus hawaiiensis | reverse complement strand
CTGCTCACTGAACTTTTAGGGCAGTCAGTTAGTTAAAGCCATATCTCCTTTATAACTAGTAGTGTGTGTGTGTGTGTCTGCGTGTGTGTGTGTGTGTCTGCATGTGTGTGTGCTGATGTGAGATGGAGGCCATGTGAAGTCGACAAAAGCTTGGCATGATTTGACTGTGGAACAGGTTAGTGAACATGTCTGCCAATAGTCTTATCATGATTGTTCAAATCATTTTTGTCAGAAAAAGAAGCTCACAGAGAGAATTTTCAAAGTTTTCATTTACTGCTTAATGTATTTATTTACTGTTTATTTGTTTTTAGGCAAGTATGAACCAATGCCACACACTCCAACATGTATAGCCTGAAAGAACATTTAACTCAACAAAAAAAATACGTGAGACAATATGAAGCACAAATTCTAAAATAAATGAACACAAAAATAAGAAATCAATCACTATCAAGAAAATACAGAAACAACAACACAAGACCTAAGCTATGATTTGCTAAAGCACCAGACTGTGACTTATCCCTCTTCAAAAACTTCTTCAGTTTGAGATTAAAATGATTGCGGTCAGATTCCTGTTTGAACTCAACATGTCGATCCCCCCCGAGCGGAAAAAGCTGTTTGTCTCAATGAGTGTTTACGCAACTTGCACCTTACAATTTTGCTGGATGCTGAGCCCGAAACTGTGAGTGAAACTACAGGCTCACCAAGCACCTGATAAGCCTGACTGTGTGTTTCTAAATGAGCCTAAGATTCACAAGTTTAACACAATGATCTTAAAGGCTTCCTATCCAAAATTTTACAGAGTAGATTACTGGTTAAAACTGCAGAGTTCGTGGTAGTGTAAAGAATGTTGATTAAAGACATGAAACTGTCCCCATATCAGGACTTGAACTCAGGCCTTTGGGATCCCGAGTGAGATCAAAGGGGATGTGTGCATTAAAAAAACACTGCATTTAAATAGTGACCTATCACTTTACATTGGCTCCAATAATATAAAGAGAATTCAACCACATTTTTGAGCCTTACATTAAAGGATTACAATGAATGGGGCTTAAGTGTTACATAATGAACCTTTATATAAGGTTTTGTGCAGCAGAGAGTCTCAGGCCCAGAGAACATAAAGTCTCACCTGAGTGATGAAAACTAGGTGGAAAATTTTATTTTCGCCTGTTTGTTTTGACCTGATTTTGTTTTGGCTGTTTCGTGAATTGCGAATATGGACTACAAAAGATGTTTTGTGTATATATCTGACTCTGCTAAGTTTTTCCTTAATTAGTATCATCACAGAATTAAAGCTTTGCAAGTTTAAATCTGATGCACACTGGAACTTATGAAAACAGAACAACATGATCTGTTTACTTACTTTTTTGTACGTCCATGCATGCTGGGTAAACTAAAATGTGCATTCCTTAACTAGTACACCTATAATGTACAAACTTGAATTCTTTGCTTGGAAGCTTGAGTGACAAAAATAACCTTGGTTATCTCAGGAATGCTTTGCCCTCAACCTTAGGCCTCAAGTTTCACTAAGGTGAAATTGTTGCTGGTATGTGCCACTTCTGTCACTGCTATGAGTAAATAATTCACATATAGATGCACATATCAGTTTCTTCTTTAGGAATATTTTTATTTGAAACTATAAATGTTTGTGTCTCTTAATCTCATTTCAACCAAACATCAAGACACGCTGTAATTACAAACTACTTCAGATTCAGGACTGAGGAGTATTCAAAGAATGTCCCGTCAATAAGAGGCGATGAAATGTGGAATCACAAGTTGGACTTGTAAAAAAGCAGATAAACCCCTTCCCACCAGCCACCACACCCATTTTGATGAAGAGATTGTATAGAGGAGTAGGGGGATAACCTGTCAGCCGCATTCCTCCCTTTCAACTGGCCCTCCTGGCCCATCCCACTTTGCTGCGTTTGCTTGGTATAAAACCAAGAAGACCAGAGTGATGCTTTCAACTGCAGATCGACTCCAGTAATCCTACCTGGTCAAAATCCAGAGCTCTCAGCATGTCTCTCAGAACCAGATCCTACAGTCAGAAGACCATGAGTGTCTATGGCGGAGCAGGTGGACTCGACACCCGCATCTCCTCATCCAGCTACACACCATCCTCCAGAGGCTTCAACCTGTCCGATGGCCTGGACCTCCACGTTGGAGCCAACGAGAAGGCCACCATGCAGAACCTGAACGATCGCCTGGCCTCCTACCTGGAGAAGGTACGCACCCTGGAGAAGGAGAATGAGCGCCTGGACAAGCAGATCAGAGATTGGTACCAGAGCAGGACTGTCATCTCCCACGACTACACTCACTATTTCGCCACCATCGATGACTTAAAGGACAAGGTGAGAGGATACGTGTGTGTGTGTGTGTGTGTGTTTTTCGGTGTTTCCTGTGAACTTCCTGTTTTTTCATTTTGAGTGTTTGGGGAGGGCTGAGTGTCTGGTGGCATGTCCTGCATGTGGGGCAATGACCGTAAACAGGTGAGTAAGAGAACAAGGAAACAAGATATCTTATCAGGAAACACATATCAAAAAAGAAGGAACTGTAAGAAGATAATAATCATGACTCATCAGATTCACCACAACTGTGCACCACATCTAGGTTTCTTTGCTACAGTGATGTTTATCAGCAACTGATATTATGAGCCAGTGTTTTTCAGCACATCAGTTTCCTCACACAATGCACATTCAGTTTTTTTCATTTAAGCTTAAGAAATGTTGTACATATAATCTTATTTATATATAAGTTCATATAAAGTTTGTGTCATTTGTAATAGGATCCCCCAAATCTTAAGGCACCAAAATTTAAAAGAATCCTTTGAAAAATTGTGTAGAAACTGAATATCAACCAACATATGATTCCCCCATCAACCCTTTTGTTTAATAGTCGAACATCCATTATATCTGTCTCAAACGTCCCATGTTGATGTAAATGGGGATCCCATGCTGCACTCTTGAGGGTACCAATCTATACGAAGCATGGTTGAACTTTTCCTGAGTTGCTTGTTTTTTCCCTCCTCAGATTCGTATCGCCTCCAGGCTCAACGCCAAAACAGTCCTGGATATTGACAACGCAAAACTGGCTGCTGATGATTTCAAAATGAAGTGAGTGAATTCTCTGCATGCTTGTGGCCCTGATCCTCTCTGCCCTGCCCCATCAGAGAACTTCACATGCACAACCCACAACTTCTAATCTTAGCATTCCACTAAAACCTCACGGACCTGTTCATCCTCTCAGGTATGAGAACGAGCTGGCCATGAGGATGGCTGTGGAGGCAGATATTGCTGGACTGAAGAGGGTGCTGGATGAGATGAACCTGGCCAGAATGGACCTGGAGAGTCAGTACGAGAGCCTGAAGGATGAGCTCATCATGCTCAAGAGGAACCATGAAGAGGTGAGTGTGTAGATATGTTAGACAGTAAGTCTCATTTAGCACTTGTTTGAACCAATCCAAGGTTTGTTCACAAGCAGCAAAACTGATGAGTTTACATCTATCAAGGATGCAAACAAACACCCGGCCTGTGCATGCACATAACCAGAAAGTATGTTGCTAATCAAACACAGCAGCAGGGAGCTGAAAACAGCTATTTACTGAAGGATAAAGTTGTCATCATCCATCACAGCCATTAATCGTGGCCTAGGCTGGTCAGACTGTGAGCACATGAACTCTGCTTCACCTCTGATGACGCTGAGGAAACTCTGCGTTAGTTTAATGTTTTCATAAACAGGTCTGCTGCCTCCTGCCTGTTCCCAGCGCTGCCCCTTGTCTCCTTGCACACTTCCTCGTATTCTTCTCTTCCTCCATTAGCTCATCACTACTGTTTGTCTCACACACAAGCTCAGAAACACTGAACACCAGCACACACTCAGTTTACAAAGAGGCATGCATGCACTGCAGTGCAAAGAGAATATGTTGGACATTTTTGTCGTAATAATCAAACAGTAATAATTTTAACTATTATTTAATTATTTAATAAGTTATGCCAGTGGCTAACTGTGGTGCTCTCCTTCGACCCCTGCAGGAGCTGGCCCTGCTGAGGAGTCAGATGGGTGGCCAGGTCAATGTGTCCGTGGATGCTTGTCCCTCAACAGACCTGAACCAGGTTATGTCAGAAATCAGGGAGCACTACGAGGGCCTTATCGGCAAGAACCGCAGGGACCTGGAGGCGTGGTACCAGAACAAGGTGAGAAGTTAGAGCCGCGCTTAATCATCCAGCGATTCATCATTCATCATTCATCATTCATCATTCAGTGATTAATGTTGGGTAAAACAATCAATGTTGATTTTCTGATCTGGCCAGATTGCAGCGGTGGAGCAGGACGTCATCACACATTCAGAGTGTCTGGTGACAAGCCGCACAGAAATCAAAGACCTGAAGAGCACCCTCCAGAGGCTTCAGATTGATCTGCAGTCTCATTTGAGCATGGTATGACTGATTATCTGCTTGATTTGACCCTATGATGCTAGTGTACCTATTAACTACAATAGCAATGTTAAAAAAATAGTTTTAAATGTATGCCTATTCAATTTCATGTCTAGAGTTAGATGAGAAGACCGATACCCCTGACTACTGTCAATTAAATGCGAAGCCACAGCGGCCAGTTATCTTAGCAACAACCGCTACAACTTAGCAGTTATTGGTCTTCTTATCCCAGTAAGAATCTTAAACATTCTTACTTAGCAAAAAAAAATGAAAGCTTATACTAAAGAAAGCAGAACACGTTTGCACTGACTGACAGCAGTTTTAAGCTGAAGAAGCAGCATCTTCTGAATTCTAAACACCAACTGCCCAATCACCTACAACTTCTTCCTTTGGCCCCAACAGAAAGCATCTTTGGAAGGAACCCTGGCAGAGACTCAGGCCCGCTACGCTGCACAGCTTGCAAACCTCCAGAGTACGGTCACCAGCCTGGAGGCTCAGCTGTCCCAGCTCCACGCCAACATCACCAGCAACAAGCAGGAGTATGACATGCTGCTGGACCTCAAGACCCGGCTGGAGCTGGAGATCGCAGAGTACAGGAGGTTGCTGGATGGGGAGGATGACAGGTGAGACCTGATGAGGAGAGAGAAGCACAGACTGGATGGCGTGATCAGAGATTTCAGAGAATAACCTTTTAAACTGACAGTTAAAAATATGTAATGATCTGTAGATTATTTCATCACTAATGTTTTCTTTTTCTCCTTTTCTCTCTGTTACCAGTTCAAAACAAGGTAAGCAATATTTCATATGAATATAATTCTCATTTAATCAGGAAGTGATGCATGGATTTCAACTGGATTTAAAAAAGATGTAAAGTGATTTGCTCACAACAGTTGTTTCATTTCTTTCTCAGTGGTCACAAAGGTCATCACAGTGGTGGAGACAGTTGTGGATGGAAAGGTGGTCGAGAGCAGCAAGACTGTTGATGTGGACGTGGATCAGATTGAGTGATAACTTGGAAGAATTAGCAGAGATCAATAAAGGTCATGCAGTTGAAATCAACCCTCTTGTGTGTTGTAATTTACTCTTGAAGATATATTACACATTTCTTTTACAATCCCTCACCTATAATTAATTAATATTTTTTCAAACCTAAATTAGCTAAGGTTGCTAATACATTGAGCCTTGTCAATCATGTATTTTTAAAACTGCATTGTCAAAGTTATCTATTAACACATATCAAAAGATATGAAAAAGCGGTGTCTCACAGTGGAAAACTCCTAGGGAGAAAATGAGCTTCTGGCTGGTGAAAAACATGAAGACCCAAACATTTTGTCACAGCTGGTGGAGACACCAGAGCTAAAATGCTAATCAAAAGTGACTGGCGACTACATGCCTGCATTGGGATCATGAAGATGCCCATTTTCTGATGGATGCAAGGGCATTGTTTCCTAATTTCTCTGCCAAACATCTACTTTATTAATAACTGTACCGGCTAGTTTTCAAGTTCTTTAGCCCCAGGGACACAGCACAACAGAAGAGACTGCTGTCATTTAAAGCGGTCATGCCTTTAATTATGTTATGATCTATAATTTAAATGTGTGACTCATAAAAAATATTATTGCATACAGCTGTCATGACCAAGGAAAGTAGCACTAGAAACCAAAACTGTGTTGTGCGCCAGGATATAAACATGTTTGTTTCCGCTGTAAAGATGGGAATTTTAATGTAGTGCTCTGTGGCGATTGGAGCAAGTCTCAAGTGGTCAAGAAAATGAAAAAGTGAACTCCAGTTGAGAAGTCGCTGGTCCAGTCTAACAGTCAGTCAGCTGAATCTATGACCCCATGTAAATGTTCATGGAACTGCTGCAGGAAGCCGACTTAAACCAGAGACTACTGTTGTGAGGCAGCAAGGTTACACTGTAGGTATCATAGCATATTGTAGCATCTCTGCAGATCAAATATCATAGCTCAATTTGTTTTCAAACTGGTTTTAAAACTTTAGTTAATGAATGAAGAGCGTATGCAGTGTGTGAGCTGTGCTTCGGAGTATATAACTGTAGCACTGAACACTGTGCAGCCATGAACTTACTGGTATCTCAGAGGGAAATACAAAGGACAGAGGAGAGCATTATTTCTCTTTGCTCAGATTTCCAAACTAGCTTCATTTGGTCTCATCTTTCACATTTAGCATTCTGATTAGGTTTTGGATACATGAAGTGGTGTCAAATAATTACATCACAGACCATCCAAATACCTAACTAACTATTGTCAGGATGAAATTCAAAATTATGTGATTCCAGAGGAGCTTTAGTTTATGTAAAAGGCGATGCCACTGAAAGACATTATATGGAATTAAGACACAAATAAGTCAAACAGGACAAAATGGTTGTCAGCAAATTGAGAGCTTTTTATTGCATTCACATCTGTATGTGAAGGAAGGATTGAGTCGATATGTTGCGCTTGTGTTCCTCAGTTGTTGCCCTCTTTGTTGCATTTGCTGCTGGAGACAGATTATTAGGCGACGGTGGAATTGGAGGACACCACCTTGCCATCCTTCAGTTCCTCTGTGACCACTATCACCCTGGAAGAGGTGGAACGGGAGGAACCGGAGGAACCAGAGGAGGCGACACTGTAATAGGAAAGTTAAAACATTTGTATTAAAAACCTGCATACTGCTTCAAATAGGACAGGTAATCATTAGTTTTGATTAAAGAACAGAGTTATTCTTTATAGGCAATTACCTGCCACCTCCATCCAACAGCCTCCTGTATTCTGCAATCTCCATTTCCAACCGAGTCTTAATATCAAGCAGCAATTTGTACTCTTGGCCCTGATTTTCAATGTCAGCACGGAGGCATTGTATCTGCTCCTCCAAACTCGTCACCTGCATCTGGAGCCCTTGGAGCTGCATGGCATACCGTCCCTCTGTGTCAGCCAAAGTGCCTTCCAGGGCCGCTTTCTGGAGGAGCAGGGTGAAAAGAAAAGGGGTGTGGAGAAGAGAGAAACTGAATGAACTGGAAAATACAGTGCATTCATTGAGTTTTATCTTGCTGCAGATGAGACAGGTAGAGCATGTAAAGGTAAAGAAGAGCAAAGATTTGCCCCAGATTGCTATCATTTACCATGCTGAGCTGTGACTGCAGCTCGATCTCAAGGCCCTGCAGTGTGCGACGAATCTCTGAGATCTCTGACTTGGACGTTTGGAGACTTTCTGTGTTGACTGCCACCTCCTTGTTCAGCTCTTCTGACTGCACGAGACATGGGAGAACATCAGTGTCACATACAACAAAATATGTTGAAACTTAAGTCCAGGTAGGCCCTTTTTCAATACTTAGAAATTATATGATGGCCAGTTGATATTACTAATTATTATTTCAGTCCAGTTTTACCTTTAATTGGAACCAGGCTTCAACTTCTTTGTTGTTCTTAGCGGCCACAGTCTCATACTGGTCACGGATCTCAGCCATAGCGGCAGACAGGTCTTGTTGCGGTTTTGCGTCCACCTCTACATTGATCTGTCCAGTCATCTGGTTCCTCATGGCTGCCATTTCCTGTTGAATTAGAGGAGTTCAGTCAGAGATAGATGTTTGCTGGGTTCATTAGATAGATTTTATTCTACATTTAAGACAGCAAGTTATTGCAACGCCATCCCACTCAGATGACAGTTAAGCATTTGCTGCTCACCTCCTCATGGTTCTTTTTGAGGAAGATCAGCTCCTCCTTGAGACCTTCTATCTGCATCTCCAGATCTGATCGGGCCAGTGTCAGCTCATCCAACAGTCTCTTTAGACCGGCGATATCTGCCTCCACTGATTGACGCAGGGCTAGCTCATTCTCATACCTATGAAGTAACAAGGGATAAGACATTTATACATGTGCCATGTAATTTTACAGCTTTTCAATCTCACTATTTAGACAATTTCCATCTCTCAATCTGAAACTTACTTGGTTCTAAAGTCATCTGCTGCCAGTTTTGCATTGTCAATGGCCAGATAGATGCCTCCATTGACACGGGTGGCATCCTGGATCTGTGTGTGACGCAACATTTTATTTAACATAGTTAGAGATACACAGTCATGTATATGCATTGCCACTTGAAGTTAAACATGAAGTTCCTCTGCATCATTTTAAACATATTCAGCTGATAGTTGTATTGTAGGACAGTGATAATCAGTGCTGTCTCATTTAGGGTTCAGGAGCTGTGACATACCTTCCCCTGCAGGTCAGCAATGGTGGCCTCATAGGCTGAGTAGTCACGGGAGGTGGGGCCTGTCTTACTTTCCAAGAACTGACGGATCTTGAGCTCCAGCTCGGCATTGGCCTTCTCAAGGTTGCGCACCTTCTCCAGGTAGGAAGCCAGACGGTCGTTCAGGTTCTGCATGGTGACCTTCTCATTGGCTCCGATATCAATGCCACCACCAGCGCCAGAACCACTCCCGACGCTGTAAGAATAACTGTTGCTTATCCCACCGCCAAAACCACCATAACCGCCATAACTGCCTAAACCGCTTTGACCAACAGAGATTCTTGTTCCAAGGCCTCCTGCACACACGCTGTTGGCATATGTTCTTTGCATTGAGCTTCCACCTAAATTAAGGCCACCCAGGCTTCCACCGAGGCTTCTACCACCTCCGGTGGAGCGCACAGAATAGGATTTAGAAACTTTCAGCGACATTGTAACTGCTGAGGAGGTCTGCCTTCCCTGGAGAGAATCAGATGGGCTGAGATGCACAGACCTGCCTCCATCCCCTTTTTATCCCCCTGCTTCTGCCTCCGGTGTGGGTGGA
The DNA here is from genome assembly GCA_029783645.1 of Ctenochaetus hawaiiensis. Taxonomy (NCBI): domain Eukaryota; kingdom Metazoa; phylum Chordata; class Actinopteri; order Acanthuriformes; family Acanthuridae; genus Ctenochaetus; species Ctenochaetus hawaiiensis. The sequence continues at coordinate 20,328,255 of JAPZDY010000020.1, read as the reverse complement.
GGTACACACGCCTAACAGGAGGAGCATTACCTTAAATGGTGCTTCTACCCACCCCACCTAACCACTCCTTTGGCTCGTTTCAATGATCAGAGGATGAAGATGTGATTAAACTTGATCCAATTCTGTGAGGCAGTTTAGTGAAGTTATTCAAACCTCACAAGTTTAACACTGCACAAAGCATTATGACTTCATTCTCCCATTCATTCTTTATCCCCATGTTATTAATGTGCATGAAGAAGAGGCATTCATGGGAATCTTCATCCGTCAGCCTACAAAGTGTACTGTATGTTGTGAAACAGCCACGCCTGTCACAGTTGGCCTCAGTTTAGTCATCCAGTCAAACCCCACAGGTTTAAACCTTGTTAGTGTTCTGACATGTGATGTGTCTTCATGAAGTCGTACCAGAATTCTTGAACAAAACTGGCATACTGTCCTGGCCAAACCTGTTACATTACCAAGGCAACAAGTGATGTAAACATTATGAAACAAACCTGCAGGGGTTTTTCACTTGACTCTCTGCCAGCACACCTCCTGCCACATGCACTTGGTCATATCTTACATTTTATCTTGCTTTAAGTATTTTTTTTTTTATGCGACTTGAACTTTTAGTTAATTTTTACAACCCAAACTTAAAATTCTACACCTTCTCTTTTGTTTTGCACAACAATAGCTTGTAGGCTGCCAGTTAGAAGTGGTTTTTGAGGACGCTCATGATGTAAGTCGATACCTGGCCTCAAAAGCTCCCCACAGATGTGCCTGCGTGTGTTTTTTTGCTTGGCTTTGAGCCTCTCTTGGCATGTCCATCGTGCCCAAACAAGAACAGGCTCCAGCATGTGTGCTTCGTTTCCATTTCACCACAGTTTTTCTGTCACGTCTTTTACAAAGCCCCAAAGGTTTTTGCACAACTGTCTTAAATGCATAAATGAAGCATAAAAAATAGCAGATTTCATTTTTTAAAAAATCTTTCAGCTTTGGGTTAACTTTTAAATATTGCCAATTGAAAATGTAAAGCACAAAGCATTCCAGGCTTTTTATAAGTAGTTAAATCTAACCAAAAGTTGTTTTTTCTCTGTCTAACAAAACTGTACGCTAACTCAACACAATACAATCATGCTTCTTTTCTCAGCCTTTCATTGTGAGGTTGCAAACACATGTTTTGCATGTGCTCAATGGCTGTAAGAAATGTCCCTTAAACTGACTGTTTTGAAACCCAAAGGTATACCTGAATGAAACATTTTTTTTGTCAATGTGGTGAAAGCATTTTCACACCAACGCAGCAACTTCTTTTGTGTATTTTTAGAATAATGTTTAAGTTTGCCTGCAAATATTTCACAGCAGACACTTGATCAGTTTTAAGAATTAAGTTTATCAAGGCAAAAAAAGGAAAGCCATTTCTCTTTACATTTGAGTTATATGAGACATTTCATTATAATCTTATTTTGTAAAATGTATCATTTTCACTACCAGCAAGGCAAAGTTATGGTGTAAGTGCAAATGTGCGTTCACAATACAGAATTAAGTCTGTGCGTTTAAGCAATCAGACATACCTGTGATGGGGTGTTTTATTGGAGTGGCAGTGGAGAACAGGTTGAAACAGTGCATATAGTCACAAATTACTGCAAGTTAGAATCAGATTTAAAGGAGCAGTTTCTTCATGACAAGTTAACGTGTGAGAGATTTAAGACAACACAGGGAATCATGCTCCACTGTGATGAACAAGTGCATGAGATTTAATTGAGCTTGGCTGCTAGGAAATTATGCAAAGCCTCAGGCATCAGAAAATGATGGCAACAGCCAAAATGTACAAAGCAACGAGGAGGTTTCTCTCACTTCTCTGATTAGATTCTCAGATTAAGTACGGTAAAGTTTAAGATTATGAGTTGGGGTGCAAATACGGTTAAGAAGCAAAACCTTAAAAAATTTTAAAGACATACTGCAACATATCTCTTCCTTCTCTCTCCCCCTCTTTTCCTCTCATTTTTTCTCCTCCCATCTCAATTACTCTCTCTCTCTCCATCTGCCTTGTATTTGTGTTGCATCTACCAATCCTTGTTACTAACTTGGCGTCCTCCTTGGAGTCTTTTCTGCTCTCTTGCCTTGCAGATTCCCATGGATGATTGTTCCTGAACTACTGAGCATAGCTGCACTTTCTACTATGAACGAAGCTGGTGTAGAAGTGAGTGAATGTTGTTTTTCAATAACCACATCTGCACACACTTTTCAAACTGACTCATCAACCAAAGTATTCAGCAGACGCTTATCAAACTTATGCACTTACACAAACCATCTCAGGTTTGTATGTTTATGAATAAATAAATGAATAAATCACTGATGGCATAAATATTTGTCATCTAGGATAATTTCCAAATGTTTGCACTGCTGCACTGCAGTCACAGGCTCCCTTAATAAGCAGTGGGTCTCCTGCAGAAGTCAGTGAACATCTCTTTGCTCTCAGACATGCTCATTCATGGGAAAGGCAGTTCACACCAATGGATAAATTCCACCACTGAACCATGACGCAGTTCCTCATTGCACAGAAGGCTGACCACAGAGTCATTCACAAACAACTGACTGTAGTGCATTTTGTCATGCAAGACTGCCAGATATTTGCAAATGACTCTGTGGTAAAGAGAACAAAAACAAAAAACAAAGAGAAAACCATGAAGAAGATCAGCCATTTACTTTCAATCTCCTTTTTGTTCAAACACTGTGAGCCTACACAGGTGGTGCAACAGGCTGCATGAGTTTACTCGCTGCTCGCGGTGCCCTTTGGCAGGGCTGCTCAGTGGCCTTCAGATCATAATGTGGCTGTACAGCACAGAGTGTGAAGCAAGTTATTGTTGCCAAAACAGGGCATGCTAATAAATACTGACAAAGTTTGGGAATATTATTTATATTACCAACTCTGCATTTATATTCAGAAATTGTTAAAAGCTTTTTATATTGTTTTAGTATCTTTAAATTTCCCCCATTGTTCCTTACAAGTTGCATCTCTTAGTCAGTTTAATGTTATCAAACTACAAATTACACATCAAATACATTTAAGTAAGTAAGTAAAATTTATTTGTATAGCACTTTTCACAGAACAGCTGACACAAAGTGCTTCACAGTAGTAAACAAAGAAAAAAAATCATATAAAATATATACAAGATTATATGAAGTTTATAAAAGATCATATAAACGAGTACATAGTACACAATACAACCAAAGGCAACGCTGAGTCAGTTTGGACCAGAATGCTTTCTGAAACAAATATGTTTTTAGATGAAAGCATCCACTGAGTCCAGAGAGCGCAGGTCTAAAGGA
>JAPZDY010000020.1:20306914-20319091 GCA_029783645.1 Ctenochaetus hawaiiensis | reverse complement strand
TATATATATATATATGTATATATGTATATATATATAATAACTGAAATAACTGAATAAAAAGTTAATATCTTTTTACAACAATATAGTCCTTCGATGCCTTTTCCTCCAAACACCACAGGATGGCGTCGGTAACAAGCAGTAAGAAGATCAATGGCCCTCTGAATGTACTGATACTTTGAATAAACGATCATCTTAATTTCAATTTACTACCAGTCGCTACTTCCGCCTGCAGCTGGCAGGGTGTATATCATTGGAGACAATTGGCTGAATCGTATCTAAAGTTCGTCTTATTTACCAGAGCAGTGAACATGGTTTTTAATGACATTACAACTCTTTGTATTGCAATGGCCCTCCCAGGAATTAGTCAAACCCTCAGGCGGAGTTATGGCTTGTTAAAAACTTCAAATTTTAATTGCAAAACGCACGAAAAATAAATATATGGTCTCATTTTTTATCTTTAGCACTTAACCATAGTTAAAGCGGGATAATGTCCTTTAAGGTGTCCTCAATCAGGCGTTGATAATTAATCAATATTTCTTATACAACACAGAGGGGCTCCATAGTTATTTTTAGTGCTCTTTACCTTCTTTACTTATGAGAGATTTTTTTATTCTTATCGCAGTTTATCCGTGTAGCATTAAGCTGCACAGACTCACCTGTCTGCCATCACAGTTGCTGTCTATGCGGTCTCTGTGTTACATGCGCACGTTATACCGCATGTCTCTGAAACAACAAACTGCCGCAATGTGAAAAACACAACTAAGCCCAAAGTGCACCAAAGCCGCAGATGTCCAAACTAGACACCTGTGAAATGTTTTCGACCACTGTGAACCGATTTATGGTTGCTGACATTAAGGTTTATGAAGACAGATCTCCAAATACAGAAGCATGCGCACAAATCTTCGGTTACTCGATTTAAAGATCCATCCTCGTTTGCACTCGTTTCGCTTTCTTACTTCTCATGTTCTAAAATGTGCTCGGTACCTTGGCTCGGAGGTCGCTGATGGTGGCGAAGTAGCCGGTGAAGTCTTTGCCGACAGAGGGAGCTCTCGTCTCGCAGAACTCTCTGATCTGCAGCTCTAACTTCCTGTTGGCTGCCTCCAGGGAGCGCACCTGCAGGTGACATCAAGCAGTGACAGGTGTCAAGTGACAGGTGACTGATGGGACCATTTAAAATGCTCATTAGTTCTACATGACTGGCACTCGGAGGCAAGTCTCCCTTATTTACAATGTCATTTGTTTTTCTGACGCTCTAGATTACCTTGACAGCCCTGTTAGTGGGTAAAAACTGAAAGTTAAGGCTGATGAAGCTTTCACTCTGAGAGATTTTGGTCATGATGTAAGTGACAGGTAGGTAAGACCGTCTCTATATCTGCCTGTTGGATTAATTCTCAAAGGCCAAATTTTCTTTTGTTATAGCTTTGTCTGGCACACACGCGTTTTTATTCACAGCATCCTGAAGTCCATTCTTTGTCATTTAAAGACGCAGGCTGTTTCAATCCTTTATTCATAATTAACAACATGCACAAGTATTAAAAGAAGAAAAATACTTTTATTCCGCCAAAAGTTGCACATGGGATTTTTTTTAAGTTTTCAGAAGTTTATTATTATTATTATTATTATTATTATTATTATTATTATTATTATTATTATTATTATTATTAACAAAAACCTGCTTCAGGTGTATCTGACTGAAAACTGCTTTTAAACCTGAAAAATGTAAATCTACCTTTTTAAAATCTTTACTTTAAGTATTTAATCTGCGTATTTGCGTCACCTTTGATGCAGGTTAGAAAAATCTGTTTTCACTACAGCAGAGATCTAGCAGAACTTCAGCATCCCTATGTTTCCTAAAGACTGTAAGGCAGGCTCTGGAAAGTTTGCAGCAGACAGTAACTCGCAGGTATTCTCACCGTCACCATCATTAAAGGTTTACCTTCTGCAGGTAAGCGGCCAGACGGTCGTTGAGGTTCTGCATGGTCAGCTTCTCGTTGTTGAGCAATGCATTCTCACTATACGAAGCAGCTCCCCCGGCGGAGTAGACGGACTCGGAGATGCGGCTCCTGTAGCTCCCCGTGCCCCCATACTCGCTGTGCGCGCGGTTCTGGAAGACGCCGGTGGAGATGCGGGTGCGGCCGGTTCCGACCAGCTGCAGCCCCCCACTCACGCTGCTGGCGCTGGTGATGCTGCGGTTGCTGCTGGCGCTGAAGCTGGTGCTTTGGCGACGGTAAGACATGCTGAGAGATGAAGCTGACCTGCTGACCGGTGATGAGCAGAGCTGCAGAGTCTCCGAGGAGTGCTGCTGCTGGAGGATAGCGGGCATTTTATAGGACTGTGAGAGAGGGAGACGGCGTCAGGCACCAGGCCACAACTATGTGTGGTATGCTGATAATATTTTTTAACCAATAGGTGTGTGCAGTGGCATTAATGATGATCTGTGGCAGACAGGTCGAACATCTAGTTTGGCAGCTTCATGAAGTCCTGTTTTCTTCCTGCTGTGTCAAGTTTTTACTTTGGCTGATTGAGAGTCTGTTCAGGTATTTGTCACTTCACATCTCACAGCTTATGTCTCGTAAGTGACAGTTAAGCTGTGTTACTCAAAGTAAATAAATAAATGTTTTACCTCTTAAACATAAAAAATATGTATTTAAGAAAAATGGTTATTAGTTCAGCTGTAAAGACTTGACCAGTCTGGTATGAAGTTCAGGTTATGGTCAGTTGTGAATAAAGTATTTAGCTTATTAACCTAAAGAAAAGTATCATAGGCTCAGAAAATACTGCAAATGGAATTGGAATTATCTCCAGCATTCAATTTTACTTCAATTATCAAAGATTAAAGCGCTCAAGATGCAGTAAAATGTTCCCTTTCAGTTCTTTTTACTATTATATCTGATGTTTTTGGATTAATATTATTGCTGCATTATTGTGAATGTTGCATTTTACTACTGTAAATAAAATTGAGGTAATTTAAATGTCTTGAATTCTTCTTTTATTTTCTCTGTGTAAGGTAATTAAATCCATAGTGTTACATCATATTCTTTGTGATCATCATATGTTTGTATATGAGAACCAAATATCTCCATAAACAGCCTGTTTTCAGCTCTTTGACTTCACATCTTGCAGCTTATTCAAGAGGGTTTTTAAAAATAGTTTATTTAGCTGAAGAAGAAGGAGAATTTCAATGCAAAATCACAACATTTTGTAGATACATGATTTTCACTGGGAAAAATGGAATACAAATTTCATCTGAAAAAGTGACAAGTAACTAAAGCTGTTGGACAAATAGTGGAGTAGAGGGTAAGTATAATTCCCTCTGAGATGAAGTAAAGTAAAAGCATAAACTTGCAAAGTAGAAACACTTAAGTACAGTGCATGTACCTTGAGTTAGTTCTATTTGAGTAAAGGTACCTGGTTACATTCCGCTGCTTATGGTGACTGATGTTAACTTCGATTCTGTGGAACTGGAATTCCTGAGTGACTTATCTGACATCATACTTTTTTTGTTGTTGTTGTTATTGCAAAAGTGCAACTACACTGTCCCTTTTTTTCTGACTCTCAGGTTACACAAGTGCATCACAGCAACTTTTTGTTCACCTAAGCTCTCTATTATGAGCAAGTGCACCAACAGCAGCACTAATGTTTGTTTTGATGCAGTTTGAACACCACTTTGCATCTACAGCCAGAGTTTGTGCAGCTCATCCTGCCGCATCATCAACAACTGTGCCCTTCAACAAGCTTCATCAAGAGCACTGCAGAACTCAATCAAACCACAAACTGGTTCTTTTAAGTAATTTCTATTGTCATTCAATAGCTGGCGAATGACCTTTTCCAGGTGAGGAAGTTGGCAGAAAAGTGAATACATGTTCACATAGTTTTATAATGTTATTCAGGAAATGTATCTTCAGACATGGTTGGGGAATCAGATAATCACACTCTAACACACACAAACAAAAAAGTCACACCCTTTCACTGACAGCTTATCTAACATGCGGTTGGAGTAAAACTTTCTGCGATTGTCACAAGAATCTTACGTGGACAACGCCCTTCAGGGGAAAGTGTCAGATAAGACTTTGCACGCCACTGTGTTTTATTTATTTATTTTCTACTTTAATCCATATTTAAGACCAGTGCTTTGATAAAAAAAATTCTGTGTTACTGATAAAAGCAGTGGGTTGATTTTTTTTCAGTAGCTACATATCAGTAAAAAGCTGTAAAAGTGATTATCCATTCCTTCACATTGCGCTGTAGAGGACTGTTTCTATCTCTGAAGGACCTCTCACACATCCCACATCCCCAGTATAAACAGTCACATTCAGGTGGAAGTTACAGAGCCAGCAAATGTTTTTTTAAAAAAACATTTTAAACTGTCTTTTCTCCCAACATCTGCAACACAGCTCAACAAGAAAGCAGTTCTGTGCAGCGCTGTTGTCCTTGAGGACACTAAAGTTTATCTTATTTTATTGTACAATCTAAAGAATTCAAAGGAGTAATTTGTTTCAATGTGTGCTTTAATTGTCAGCAAAATTTCAGCAATGTGTTATTAATTGGGCCATTATAGATAATTAACCTGGCATGAGTAACTATTTTGACTATATATCAACAAACTATTGTACTTTACACATTTATTTTATCCTTTCTCTTAAATAATCCAAAAAGCATCATTTTTTTCTGTACAGGTCTATGTTCATCTACTTTCCGGAGTCAGAATTATTTAAATTTCAGTTAAAAAAACACTTTTGAAAACACTTTTGGGTTGCTATTAACTGTTTGCTTCTGCGGAGTGACACTGAAAAATGAGCGGGAGCAAAATATGAGAGAGATAAACAGCTACAGCAGCACTGATGATGAAGAAACCGTGGTTCAAGTGAGACTATACTGCCACAAATGTATTCATACTGCAAGATGTTTCATGGGTTGATTAGTTTCACCACCATCACAAGTCATGTAGCTTAAAATTAGAAGCAAATTCTCCAAGTTGACATACAGGTGAGAAAACGCGAGTGAAGGCGTGAAAAAAGACAAAAGGCAGTGATGAGCATCTGCTGCAGCTTTGCCTGATAAAGTCTGGATTTGACCTGAGAAACAGGTTAAAGGAATGAGCTGTCTGCTGTACTTGGTGTCAGTTACATTTCACTGATGGGTGTGTGTCACTTCGGTCTAGTGAGTGCATGAATGTCAAGTCTTTTGGCTTGTAATTGTCTCTCCACTACAGGATCATAAAAAATATAATGACTCAAACAAAGCCAACATTCCAACAAGATCACGTCTCCTGGTGCAGCTTTCAATCTGCCGCAAGGCTGTTCAGATTCAGATTAATCAGAAAGTTCTGAGTTTATTGTCTGTTGGTGAGTGTGTGCATTTGCATTTTCTTCTTTCCATTGTGTGGCCAGAAGCTCTTTTTTTGTGTGAATCAGAGTGTCACATGCAGAGGACAGAGTAAATCTAACTGACAGATTATAGAAAATATTTCAATATAAAGGCTCGGTTCATGCCGTCTCTGGGGACGTATACATCACATGTTGCCAGTGGACACCAGACACACATTATGTGCACTGGCCACAAATCTATACGGTGTGTAAACAGCGGAGATGTCAGACTGTACTCACACTACTCTGCAGTGTTTTCACTAAAGGGCAAAGTGGACGTCATCGTGACACAGTGAAGTGAAGGCGATAATCACCTCAAACCAATCATTAAATTATACACACATTGCTTTTTTTTCAACCCTGATCATCCAGTTCTGCCTTCTTACAGATGTTTTAAGCCCACTAAGTGCTTAAATTAAGGCACAAATGGAAAATAAAGGATGTTTTTGTTTCTTGGCATTGTAACTGTTGCTTACAGGGGAGATATTCTGATTCATTTGAACACAAGAAACTCTCAGTTTTCAGCCTTTAAAGACAAACTCTCCCAGCTAGGTGTTGTATCACTTCCTCTCTATTGGTTTCTAAAGGAGTATTGGATTGCCTGTGTAAACGCATTGACTAGTTTTATTGTTATTGCAGTGCAAAAAAGACCTTTCTAAGTAAGAAAAAAGCGTAATAAAGGGTCGGGGGAGGTAGCGGTCTATCATTTCCTCTGCGCACATCCTCCCAACGCATCCGTCTGACGATCAATCAGTGAATACTGTTATCTGTCTTTGATTTTAGGCCATATTACTGACTCCAACCTGAGGTATAAAAGAGCTGATCTGCTCCATGTGCACAGAGGCATCAAACCCATCAGATTTTTGTTGTGCACTGTATTTCACACTGTCTTCATACAGGTAACAGATTCCTTCTTTAATTCATTTTCAAATAGAAGCATTTTGCCAATTTCACTTTTTTCTTCTTGTACACAGACATGTCGGGGAGAGTTCTTGTGGTGTTTGCACTACTGGTGGCTCTGCTGCTGTCCAGCGCAGCATCCTCCCCTGCAAACACTAATGTGCTGCAGCAGCTTCTAGCAAAGAGGGAGAAAGTGGAAGACTTGGGTGGCAGACAAGATGCGGCGCCTCGGGCTGTCTCTGCACGGGTGGAGAGACGGGCACACCTATCAGAGGATGAACGAGAGATAATGACCAAACAAATAATGCAAGCAATTTCAGGTATGGCGTGCGTCAGGGTGTGAGAGGACTTCTATAATTGTTTTGTTTCACTTGTGTCAAGAAAGATAAATGAGTAAGTGGGAAGCTTACTGAATGCCTGTGTGTGGTTCATGTAGGACTGGTTTGTTCACAGAGATGATGAACTCTGACTGCGTGTTAGACCGGGACTACCAGGGCTGGGTGGACTTCGGCCGCCGGGATGCGGAGTGAGACGCCAACAGCAGCCTAAGAGCACAGCCGGGACGACTTTCTGTTCAGATTTTATACAAAGCTCAATGTTTCACTTTGCCTGCAACTTTATAAATAAACTCATTTGCAGAATTATAATTAGAGTCAGATGAGTTCATTCATCGCTGTCAATAAGCGGAGGTGGAAAGTACTTGTATTTTACTTGATTGTTACAATTTTCTGCTTCTTTATATTGATACTCAAAAATACATACACTCCCACATTTATTTGACAATTTCAGTTAGGAGTTACTTTACAGATTTAGTTTAATAGTGTAAAATAGAAACGATCAATCAAATATGGTATAATATTAAAGATTAATCTTTGTTGATTCTTGAGAGGAAATTCAAAAGCCACAAATAAACTAAATAAAGAAACATTTACGCAACATTTAAACTACTTTATTTTGATAACATTAAAATCATGCATGCATTAATGCATCAAAAATACTTCTACTTTTGGCACTCTTAGAATATTTTAATGCTGATTTTTCTTGAGTAAAAATTTGAATGCATGACTTTTACTTGTACAACAGTATTTCTAAAACTCTGGTAAAGCTACTTTTACTTAAGTCCAAGTCCAAGTATTCTCTAAGGAGCCATGGAAAACTGTAGTGGATGGAAATACAGAGTTTTATTCACAGGTGGTAAAATGTACACATATTGACATACAGTACAGGGCTGTGATGCTAACACAGAACAGAGCAAACAGTGGTGCAGAGAAACAGTGGTTTGGTTGATTTAAGTCAGAATACAAAGTATTACAACCTGTGTTTGTGATTTCTTCCCTTTTTAATCCACAGTATCCTATGCCTTGTTGCTAAAGTTGCTTGTTCAGAAAGAATTCAAAGAAACATGCTGTTTAAATAATTACAGCTACTCTTCTACTTGTCTTTAAATAAGGATTCCCCCAACACCGTGGGAGAAATCACTTTGAATGCCCACAAAACAAGCTGGATTTGTTTACATCCAGGTTGTTTCAGACCTCCTGATGATGCTTAAGACAGCAGATTTGCACAAGCGAGATTTTCAGTTGACACAAAATATAAATACACATATTTATTTTATTGTCTTTGATGCAGCATGGCAAACCTGATTTTGTTTTTTGTTTTTTTTTTTGGTGAGAGATTTGGCTCAGGAGGAGAGTCCACAAGGTTAGAAAGAGCTAACAGCTAGCAGGTAATGCTGTGCAGTATGCAGCCATGACAGCATGTGCTATGTGAAAGCAGGTGATGGACTGCTGGGCAGAAAGTTAAAGAACATCAACATTATCAACATTTTTTAGTTCAGTCAGTGTCTCTTCTGGCCCGGTTTGGGTCAGATGTCTTCAACAATGCTTCTTCATCAGTTCCTCAAGTGTTTCATTTAATATATTTGACAATCTCATATACAACATGCTTCTCTCAGTGTAGCAGCTAATAAGCAGGAAGACCAGAGTATTTTTTTAGTGCATTTAAAAGTTCTTCGGTGTGACAGCATTGGTTCAGTTTGTGGTTTCAACAAACAGTAATTACTGCACATAGTACATTTTATCTACTTTTCCAAATGACAAGTATGTTACATAAACTGTAAGTGATGTCTGACTTTGGAAACTTAAAAAAAAAAAAACAATGGCAGGGAAAATGTCTTTAAATGAAAATCATGAAACACAGTATAAAAATATTTTTTCCTCAAGATGTTTGTTTTTTGTGTAAAAACAAGTGATTTCTGCAGGTTGCAGTCAAAGAGACAGGTGATCAGGTGATCAGGTGACTGTCCTGAGACGAAGATGCCATTCACATACACACACACCAATACACAGATACCTACTGTACACATCTTAGAAAAGAGTATTACTGTACACTACTGACGATCTAAGTATGGCTCTAGTGGGCACAGTGGGAATCACGTGGCTGGATGCAAAGTCACTACGGTGAATGAGAGAGGAGTCTGGTGTTGAACAGCTCTCATCAAACTTTTGGAGGACGTCTCACTGCTTCTCCCTCTTTGACCCTTTGTGGCCAGTCATGCCCCAGGCTGCCACTCTGTGCAACCCCAGACTGTGAAGCTTTTCCACCAAGTTCAAGCTGAAAATGTTCCTTCTTCCCTCTTTCTGAGAAGGTGAGCTTCCAGCTTTGTCTTTTGTTGTGGAACGTGACGGTTTCGAACTCTGGTGCAGGATGTGACTGGGATGAGGAGATGCCGAGATGCCATGCTCTTGCAACAGCTGCAGGAGTCCCAGTGATGAAGTGGTTAGGTTGGTGCTGTTGGTGGTGGTCGTCCGGCCTCCCATGTCAAAGAGCTGATGGTGGGGGGACGGCGACGAAGTGCTCATGAGCTCACCGTTCCGACAAGATGGCAGGCCGAAAGAGTGAAGGCTGCCAAAAGGAGAAAAAGATAAAAGAAATGAGTAAAAAAATAAAACTGAGTTGTTTCTTGTTGCACAAACATGCAGGTTCATTACAAATAATGATAAAGAAAACAATGTGAAACAGATTCAGTTAGTTGCTTGTTGTTAGTTTCTGTCTGCTGCTGGATTCACAGGATGTTAGTGATGAAACAGGATCTGTGAGGTTTGCTAAGATGAAAACTAGAAAAGTCAAGAGACATAAAAACCTTTGGTGCAGGAAGCCAAAAAACAAATGGGGAAGGCAAACAAGTTAGAGCAGATGCAAATGCTTCACAGCAGTGAGTGTTAGTAGAAGTAGTAGGAGCGGTAGGGTGTGTATTCAACAGAGTTACACAGCACAAGCATTTAGTTTCTGTCACAGCATATTTAAGATCTCAAGCTCTGACTTATGCAAAGATACTTAGGCTAAAAAGGCTTTTAAAATCATGAACTTTGATGTTATTTAGCTAATAAGCATTTGCCTCCTTTATACATATTTAAATGGAGCATTTGTGGTGTGTCCACAGTCCCCAAGTCTTACTTTGCCTCGAAGGCCCCTTTTAGAGATGTAGAAAGAGCCTCGACAGACGTTTTCTGCCACTGCGGGGCGTAAAGAGCAGGTTAAGTGCGAGTAAAGCAGCATAAAGGACAGGAAATCTGCAATATCCACATGAATTGACTGAAAGCGAGGCTGCAAAAAAAAGTTGTGGATTAATAAACATAAATTAAGTTTGTTGTTCAGAGTTTTACAGTAACTCAGGTCCATCAGGTCGAAAGAAAACCCTGCTCAGGTTCAAACTAACCTTTTTTCAATAAAAAAACAAAACAAAACACAAAGGCAAAGACAACAAAACATGCTCAATGAAAACAAATACACTGATACAATTAATTGCAAGTTCACAGCATGTGTATTCTTACCTAGTGGAGAAGGGGGGGGCGAGAGGGGAGGGTTGGAGGACTTTGCAGGTGGTAATGGTATGTGTGGGAGAGGTCTGAGGAAGGTTGGGACCGGATGGAGACACTGTGAGGTCATGAAAGGTGAGAGGGCATGTTAAACTACACATGAAGAAAACTACATCGAATGAGAAACTCTAAGAGCCAGTGAAGCTTCAAATTAATTGTACACTGAACAATGAATGGGTGATGTTTAAATGTGAACAGAAAGTAGTGACTACAGGGAAACATGGGTTTAAGAGGATATTTAATGACATGAAAAGGACTGACAAGGCTAGTGGAACTGTGAAGCATGTGTGTGGTGTGTTTGTACGAGTCCTACCCATGCCATGTGCTCCAGAGAGGTGTGACAGGTCTGGCTCATCCTCCTCCAGGTCATTGAGACTGTAGACGTGCTGTATGTCAACCTCCAGCTCCCTGAAGTCTTTAGTCAGTACGCCTGGACGTGGATGCAGGATGCCTCCCAGGTTTGGTTTGGCCAACTGCTGCCACTGGTGCAGGGTCACCGAGCCTGACGACGACAAGATCAGAGGGAAATGTAGCTGAAGAATGTTGTGATGGGACACAGGAACATGCTATGTTAACGTCTGAAATAACTGCTCTTAATTTATAACTGATTTTGCTTGGAAGGTTGAAAAATTGGAGCAACATTACATGAGTGTTTAACTTTATGGAAGCCATTTCGACAGAGTTTTACTCATTGAATGTTATAAGCTCAGTGATAGCAACATTTTGTCTCGCTTTTGTTCAAGACTTTTTGTCAAATAAATTTAAGATCTGTAAAAACATTTTAAGACCTTTTAGACCTTTTCTTGACCTGCAGATACCCTGTGATAAACTGTAGACACTAGTCTTGCTCATTGCAAAGTCTGGACCAAAGCAAATAAAAAGACAGTCAGGATAAAAAAAAAAACAAAAAAGATGGGACCTGAACTCTTCACGAAAATTTGAAGTGATCAAAATTGTCATTAATGGCCTAAAAACAAAAAAAACAAATTATTAAAATGTACACTTGGTACATAATATGTTGTTGGCTCAGCAATTAAAAGTTACCAATTGGTGTTTCTTTGCAAACTGGCAAGATTTTCAGAGTTTCTCACCAAGATGGATTGTGTATGCTTAAATGCCAACAAACAGATTTTGTTTCTCATAAAACGTTTGATAGCAATTTTCTCCTAACTCCCTTTTTTTGTCGATTGCTGCATTTTTATATCACTGCAACCAACAAGTGATCAGTGGAATCAAGTTAAAACCTGTTCAATTTAAATTCATTGTACAGAGATACCACTGGCTGCTACTGCATACCATGTGCAACTGTACTTTTGTAATGAAGTAATTAAGCTTCAAAAAATGCTTCTGACTTTTATGAGCAGGGCAGCTCTGCATCTGAGGTATTTAATCAGAGTCAAAGAGTGATGGCAACAATGATCACAATTCTTTGTCTAGTTCAGACTTTTGCCAACAAATTCTTATGGTACACTGTGATTCAACATACGCTCTAAGAATTTTATAAGCCACAGTATCAAACAAAAAGGCTTTCACCTTCCAGAGGCTTGACAATCTTCAGGCGGTCTGGCAGGTAGGACCTGGATCCTCCTGAGGAGCCACAGGAGTGCCGTGAGCTGCCATTGGAGTAGTTGGTGCCTGTTGAAGCCGCTGGGCTGGAGGCCAGGCTGTCATTTGGTGTCAGAAAGCCACTAGAGCCCTCGCCCTCTTCGCTGTTTGCTGCCAAGGCATTGAGTTTACGCTCGCGCTCCACGTCAAAGAAAGGACGCTCAGAGGAGTGGCTCTGCTGGCGAGCTGACAGGCTGCGCAAGGCAGCTTCCAGGTCTTGGCCTCCTGGTGTGCCTGGTTGGCCCAGACGCTTTGGCCCACTATGGTGAATACATGAGACAATGTTTTCACTGCCTCATTAAAATTCTACCTAAGATGGTTTTTAAAACTACTCATTATTTGTATAAAATGATCAAACACACAGTTGTGCTCATAAGTTTACATACCCTGGCAGAATTTATGATTTCTTGGCCATTTTTCAGAGAATA
>JAPZDY010000020.1:20255820-20277740 GCA_029783645.1 Ctenochaetus hawaiiensis | reverse complement strand
GTCTGCCAGACAATACTACAGAGATCTTATCGAACCCTGGGAGGATATCCAAAAACGTGCTTGGAGCAATGCCAGACTATGTAAATATATTTATTGCTATTATATTACATACTACAGAGACAAACAGAAAGAAAATGTAAGGATAACCTTCATACACGAGCTCCCAAGTGTATGAAAGTGGTCAAAGTAATTCTCAGTGAGTGAGAGAGAAATTTCTCTATATAAAAAATGACTAATTTTAAAAAGAAATGGACATCAAAAGCTAAATATTGAACCACTGCTGAAACTAAAAACACAGGTGTCTTTGACTGTCAGCAAGAGCTGAAGTCCCACATGAATCCCACTCTTTTAATTCCTGGCTAATTTTCAAAATAAAGAGGCTGCTGTGTTTAAAACAATGGTACCATTCATGTCAGTGCTGCCCCCTGTGTCGACTGTCCAGGCATAACTGCGAAAGCCAAAACAAGTCAAAGACATGCAAAGCAAAAGGAAGTGTAACACTTTAGAGAAAATGCCATTATATAGGCATTGTCCCGTTCAATAGATTGTCTAATAAACATCAAGTCCCTCAAGCAACACATACAATCCCAAGAGTGTATTTCAAGCCTGAAGCTAAAGAGAGAGGGGCTGCCAGTCCACACATGTCCTCTGACAAATATAATGGCCTCATATACCCAGCAGTGGCCCAGCATGCCTTGGCCTCCTCTGTCCTTTCTCTTTTAAATTGAAGAGGCACAGATGATGACTGTCACAAGGGCCACATAAGAAAGAGCTGTGACAATATGCCCTGAGGCAGGACATATAGCATAGAGCCTGACCCATCTGAGGCTGTCAGCCACTCTGAGTGGGTCACACAGGCATCTGGACAAGTTTCTGTTCCAGTTTGACATTTAACTGCACTGCCAGTGTCTATAGGTGCAGGGATGTCATTTTTTCCTGCCTTTTAGAGGGGCAAAATGAGTCAGCAAAAAAAGATATGCATCTTATGCTAACTGTATTTTTCAACTGCTCTATCATTATCAAGTTCTGGTTTTCTGTCTTTATTCTGTGTGTGGAAGAGCACTATGTCACATGAATGCTCAGGTAATGGCACAATCAGTCCCCTACTTATTAAAAAGTAGCAGTAATATTTTAAAAATCAATAGTGGGACCCATAGGATTTTTTCCATAAATGCATTAGGTGGAAACCTCATTTCCTCATATTTCTCTACTGATCCTTAAAAACTATGTATATATCATGAATTTATTATCATTTGTAAGAGTGTAGCAGACAAAATTATGGGGATTTTTCAATAGATGTGTAAAAATTCTTGAAATTCATCTACCCAGTCATATTCTTAAACATTAAAGGAGAATTACAGTTACATGGCTGAAATACATAGTAAATTGACTGATCAATCTATTGACAAAAATTGAGTAAAGGTAACTTTAATAATAAGTAGATTAATTTTCCCTTTTTAGCCAAAATTTCCTGACTCCAACTCCTGTGTTAACAGACACAAACTCATTCTCCGTCCTGTAGCTACTGTGAATAGTACAAAGCAAGCATTTTGAATAAGTCAACTTTGGCTTAGGAAAGAGCAATGAGTATTTATTTATATCATTTTCTGACATCATGTGAGTTTCAGTCCTTGTCAGTTTTTATTTTTGTGATTTTACTGATTTCACAGTCCACTTTTAAAGAGGTTACTGTGATTAATAACGTTACAGAACATGGATTATTTTATGTAAAACAAATATTTAAACTGCTGCTCAAATCTTAAAAAGTAAAATTATCCGGGATGACTGCATACTTGTTAAAGCATATCAACGGAAACTGACCTATCACAACAAGCATTAAACATTACAAATTGGCAGGGAAAACATCTCTTTCATTCTGTTCCTTGTCAATGTTAAAGAAAGTGTTGTCAAACCAGAACGTGTGAGAAAGATTGTGTCCAACACATAAGACAAACATGTAACTGATCTGTTTCTCTGTAAATAGCGTCAGCAGACCCTCTGACAGCGTATCACTCGCAGCGACTCATTTTGGCGTCTGGTTTCGTGTTGTAATCAAGGTGTGGTCGCTGGTGTGAGTCGTCATACAGGTACACGAAATGGCTGTTGTTAGCAAGCGGCGTCGTTGTCCCTTCTGAAGCCAAAGAAAACACGAACATATTTGTTTTGAAAAAAAAATACATAATAGCAGGCTTAAAACACTCAGAAGCTGTTAAATAATTTTAACCGGTGTGCCAGAGGCTCTCCTCGGCTACTGTTATGGACTGTTATGGACAAATTCTCTTCTTTACTCATATATTTGCAGTAAGCTTTACACTTTGTCACATATCTATACAGTAGATTTATGTGTTAGGCCTAAAGCTTTTGTGTGATATTTCCATTTTTCTAGAGGGAAAACATCTAGGATAAACTTATAGTAGCAAGGTCCTTTCAGGTTTTGCTGTCATAATCCGTTGGCTGCTACGTTGTCACAATTAGCGAGTTTGCCTGAGGCCATTTTTTGAGAAGTAAACGTGAGCGTTTTGTTCATCTAATCTTTTATTGCACACTGATTACTTACAATAGAGAAGCAACTGTGCCACCTCTCCCAGTGTGTGGAGCTGTGGCAGGGTGGGGTCGGGCCGATGAAGGCGGAGTCTCGGCTGAGGTGACGCTTCTTTTACTCATTTTTGTTCAGAGGATTGTCGGCCACGGTCAGCACCAGCAGCAGCCGCCGCGTTGGAGAGAGTGATTTCGGGAAAACACAGAGAAGCGTCCCGTCCCGAGATAAAACTACTCTGTGCTGGAATTAACTAAATCTCTTCCGCGTAATTAGACAGGTAAGATTCACTGAATGCGTGTACACTTTTTCTGACTGTTTTTGAAATGCTCACAGTGTCTTATCACTGACGTATGTGGGTTTTTTTTTAATGCATTATGTTGTTTTTGCCGTGAAGTAGCCTGGTGTAAACCTTCTTCCTCGGTGTGTATGTTTGAGTGCGGTAGGTGGTATTTGGTTAAACTTTCCATATTTTGCCTACCTGGATACGAAGCCCTTTGTAGCCCTTTCTGTATTTCCGCATGCCTTAAACTGCCCACTGCTGTTCCGGAGTCGAACGCGAGCGCTCCACTCCCCCAAAACTTTGCGTTTTTACGTCAAACTCATTGTTCTTCACGTTGAAAGTATGAAAACGCTCTTTCTGTCGTAATACAACGACGTTTTTGTCACCCACTATCGACCATCTAACTTGACGTCACTTGTCAATAGTCCCATAGTGAGGTCCAAGTATGCGCGCGCGTGTGTGTGTGCTCGCGTGAGAGAGAGGCAGGTGAAAAGAAAGGGGCTATTACAAAATACTTTGCTAATATAGAGAATGCTTTCCTTTTAAAAGACAGAAATGATGAGATTGTAAAATTCGTAGCAGAGCAACAATCTCCAATATGGAATTTAATGACACTTAACATGTTGGCAAGACAAGGCAAAGCATTAATGGTTCCAGCAAACTCATAAACATAAACTCAGATACAGCTGAAGCGATTAATCATTAATCGATGACGAAATCCAAAGAAAACAAATGGTCAGCAACTGTTAGAGTAGATTATAATTTGAAAAATAAAAGAGCTAAAATATTATGCTCAAACTTAAAGTGCTTAAATGTAAGGTTTTCTTTGTGTTTATTGTCCACTGTGATTATTAGGTGTGTTTTTTTTTGGAGTTTTATGCTGTTTGTTGGACAAAACAAGCAATTTAAAGTTGTCACTCACATAGTTTACTGACATCATAGGGACAAAATCTAATCAAGAAGTTAACAAGTCCAACTGATTCACTGGTTTCACTGAAGCAAAAGTAAATAATAATACAATGCACCGGTCGGGAGAGAAAGTTCCTATTCACACATGTCTGTAATGTACGGCTGTGAATAATGAATCATATCTATAAAATGTGTTGCTGTTGCTAAAGCCCCCATCCACTCCCACACAGTTGTCCGTGCCAGCAATGATGTCGAGTTGTTGCCAAATCATCCATGACATCTTCACCGTAGTTTGCACATGCTTCAGACCTGATAGGACAGCAGTTTGGGGTTTTTTTGGTATGTTTTTTGTTGTTCGTTTTCTTTTTTTGCATTTTCCTTCATGACCACCAAGTACAACTTTCTTTTATTTATCATCAATAAATCCACTTTAGTCAGCATCCATTTTAAATTACTTTTTTTCTTATCCGCTTTTTTCTGATCCGATTAAGTCATTTGTGGGGTGTCCTTCGCTGCCCACTTCAATATCTGTTTAAGTCAAATTTAACACAGGTCACACTGGAATTAGAAGTTAAACAGCTTTTCCTCCAAACTGAGCTGCTAGATCTTGGACTGCTTGAACACTATATTGCATTGCCTGTTTTTCTTTTGTTCAGTTTTTTTTTAACAAGTTACACCATCACAAAGCACCAAGAACATCTTTGAGCAAGTCTGTTGCATCCAACTTGTTACTGGACTAATGCATCCAACTAAGTCTGTTGAATGTGTGTCAGGTTGAACAGAATTGGGTGCCAATTTTTTTTTCTGCCAGCCAGGCCTCCACTGAGCTCGCCCCGGGTATGTGCCATCAAGTAGCCCAGCAGCAGACAGCACAGTGGTCAGAAAGCTCTTCATATCTGTCCTCAGGGAGGGCGGATGGATGGTTGGTGGGATGGTTGCAAGGGGAGGGGAGGGATGACTTACTGTAGATTTTGCAGCTACAGCTGTGGTGGCACGGTGATAATCTCCCCCCTCCTGCTTAATTCCGTGATACTGTCCTACATTAGCAGAGCAAGAGGCCAGGAGATCCTTCAGTTTATAAATAGGTCTTCACTTTGCAAAGGGGATTACTGTATGGCATATACCCTGACCTCTTTGTTTAGCTTGAAGGATTTTTTTTCCTCTGGATTCACCGTCTTACCTCGTCTCTGTCTCAGCTCAGTGATGCTTTACCCAGTGCTGTCAGGGGCTCAGTTACAGCCACGCAGCACACACGTCGTGTGACCTGCTCTGTGTTTGCATATCACCCTGCCTTTGTGTTAGACTGTTCCCATGGACAACAGGACAAAGAGAGATAAGGTTTCCCATCAGCTACGATAAGGGTCTTCTGTGGTTGAAGTCTTAAGGACATGGTGTGACAGTATCAACATTTCCACTGGGTAAACTTCCAGAGGCTTTAGAGGAAATTTTTATTATGAAATTTGTCATCAAACTTAAGCAGATTTGTTCTCCCCTGTAGCCTCCCAGACACCCAGTGCTCCAATATTATAATAATCTTAGACAAAGAAATATCAGTCAGAAATCACAATGGGTAATGTATTTTTAGCTAGGTATGTGAGACAAGTACAACCAAGGGAAAGGGTTAATTAAATCAAGCCAAATAATTTTCGAGCATCTTTGTTTAGAATGAATACAGTAATTAAATAATTGGCAGGATCGTCCGAAACATTCACTCATGTGGAAGATTTCTACTGTCACTGACAAAAGATCAAATCCGAAGCTTCTAGCAGAGCTCAGCGGCATAATGCTGAGCAAGTGAAGCTGGCACTGCCCAGCTGAACTCTACCCATGACAGTCACCGACATGAATTATTCACCTTCAGCAGTTCTCTTGGTTGGCTCAAACGAGGACAAGAAAATGTCCCTTACTTAAAATGTCAATGGCCTAATGGCTTTTTTTCCATCACCCATACTAAAAGCTGTGTGAATGTCTGCCAGGTTGGTCATTTCAAGTCAACTCCTATCAAAACTCTGTCCAAAACACCCGTGCATCAGTCTGTAAGCATGCTGGAAATAGCTGAATCCCACTGTTTTCTTCATGAATACATTACCATTGATATTTTTTTCATTACTGACAGCATATCCAAGCAGGCAGGGGGTGAACTAAATACTGGCACTGACTCAAAAGATAAAGTTTTCACAGTTGGATGATTTGGCTGAGTTGTGCTTCAGCATAGTGACTCTGATGAGTTGTTCGGTGGCTGTTTTCCTCCTCCACCCTGTCCCTTAATTACACTTCACTGAGAAATTTAGGAAAGTGAAGGCAGTGAGGGTGTGGCTGAAACGGAAAGAAAGTCACCAGGGAAGCACGACTTGAAAGATGCTAAGCATGAAGATCTTCAACATCTCACAAGGAAGTTAATTTTGCATATCGTCACTGTTGAATGAAAATCCCATAATTCAATTTTTAGTTGTTTTCTGTTTCGCTGTTCTTGAGGGACTTCACGCTCTCATGGGCTGAGAAGTTGTGCAACCCTGGGGCCCGTGAATGCTTTACAAAACACTGGATAAACTGAAAAATGCATGGGCTTTTTAAAATGTAATGGCTGCTTTTTTCTTCTTTTTTTGTTTCCCTGCTTGTCTCTTTAAAAGTCAACATTTAGAAGGTAATCTTAAGCACTGATGTCATCGGCATATGAAACAAATAGCATAACTGTTAAAATATCAAAATGTCACCTGTTTTTGGTTATACTGGCTTTCTCTCCTCAAATACTTAGATTTTGTTCCTTTTTTTGTTTGTTTGTATGTTTTTTTTTTTGGTTGTGAAGAAGAACCAACTTAGAGATCTGAAATGTTGGTTTGATTGAATATTTAGTTCATTTTGTTGAAAATACTTACTAAATGTCATGTATTGTTGCTCAGTCTAAACATGCCAGGGTGATTCTGTCCATACTACCCAGCCTTTCTGTCAACTTAAATCAGAGCTCTTTATTACATCATTATTATTTTGATATTGTGATATGAGACTTGATATCATCTCATATAGCAAAGGTGATGCTTTTTCCTGGTTTTAAAGGCTGTAAAGGTATTGTATATTTCTCAAAATATCAAGCTGCTTTAGATGTCTTAATATTTGCCTTTATCATCTTATTTATTCTAACCTCATTTCTGATGATAATTTATCTGATTAAACTTTGTAAAAGCATCAGTAGTCATCCTCACAATATTGCCAAATACTGATATCACGGTATTTTGTCAAAAATAATACGATCTTGTGATTTTGACCGTGTCGCCCAGCCCAAACATGAGCTGGAGCCAGAGAAACTCTGTATTCTTTTGGGTCCCTTCAGACTTCAGCCCTGCTCTCCAAAGCAACCCCCTCCCTCTCCCTCTTGCCTCTAATCTCCTTGAAAAATTAATCATCTGTCACATCGCCTCAGTGCTCAGCCGCACACCGATGCGTAGCGGTGGCAGTCCAAGAAATAACTCCCTGTTAGGCTTCTTTAAACAGGGCTTTGAATGCAGCGTTGATCACCAAACTTGGCCAGTGAACACACAGAGCCATCTTGATGTGCTTCAGCCTTTTTGGTTTCGTCCAGTAGGGACTCTTGAGACCCGCTTTCCTTTTCAGTGGGACAGCAGTCAATGGGACAATGCTGCTACTCTTTTCCTCTCTACCCCAAACAAAGTAATACAGAGGCCCTCTGTGCTGTATCAGAGACTTAGTTCATCCTCTTCCTGCCGTAAATCAAACGACATGGAGAGAGGAACATCATCCCACTGACTGTGGAGACAAAATCATTGCCTTGGAAACACTATCCTCAACCAAATAACTGGCTGTCAGCTGTTCAAATTGCTGGATCAAATGTTTCAAAAAGTAAAATGAAATTTCTTTTATTGTCATGATGTGGTGTTCCAACTTTTTGGGACATTTTTTCTCTTACAATATCTTATTGGTTATGGACTATTTTTTTTACTTTGTTGCTTTGTTATTAAGTTTTTTTTTTTTTTTAACCACACTCTGTAAGACCCCATTTACTCCTCCCCTCCCTCTTTATCGGGTTTGTGTAATATGATCCCGTTCAGCACTCAGGCACCTCCTCTGAGACAGCTCACATTTCCTTTGCTTCACAGCGAGGTCCCACAGGGAGTAAACGACTGCACACCAGTTTACAGCCACTACACGGCATCCGCTGGCTTAATTCAACTCATTAAAGTAGCTGCAGTGAGTCAACTGACAGATCTAGGGCCATTATCCATTCTGATGCCTATTTTATTCATCGGCATGCTCACTGTGGTTTGACTGTGTTGTTGGAAATATTTTCGAGATCAGGCAAGGAGGGGGAGTACGCTGTGCTGCGCCTGCCACGTTTAGACAAATTCAGTTTGTGTTGCTTAAGTGCACAGCAGCAGTATCTCGTCTGTTTTTTCTCTGTGAGCTCTTGGCATGGTGGCGTTGCTACGGTCTGGATTTTATCAACTGCCTGTTACAGTCAATTTACGAATGCTCCGTGGCCAAGAGTGAGCGCTTTTTACAAGATGTGAACTTCAAACTGTGTTCTTCCTGGACTTCAGCATGACGTGATATAGCATGCAGAAGTTTAACACCACCGTTTTTGTGTCCACAGTATGTAGTGGCAGTTGTGAAAGACTCAGCTACTCTTAATAAACTTCCCCTCTTTGACCGGACAGCCCAGCAGAGTCAGATAATGTTGACCACCACTTCCTGTCACCCACCACAATAAATCCATTAACTGTGCACCACTTCAAATCCTCTTTATTGATTTTGTAACAAACAGCTATGCAGTTAGCCCCAGCTGCCTCCATTACAGTGCCATGATGGCTGTTGTTGGATGAGTGGAGGGTAAGGGATGTGTGGTTAGGGGACCAGGAAGGTTAATGTTAGTCTGCATCTCATTGGGACCCCGACTCTGTGTAAAAGAGATGCAGAGAGCGCTGTCAGCTGCAGCCTGGACAGCCTGCAGCCTGCACTGGCCATTTTTTCTATGAGTGTGAGTTCAGGGTGTTGTGTTAAAGAGGAGTTTATTGTAATGGAAGTGTGTGTTGCATGTTAATGGGTATATATGTGACAGGGTGTGTGTGGCTGGGGGAGGTGGGCTATATGTCAAATAGCTGATCTGTGCAGATGGTGCAGGAAGCTTTACAGATGTGTAGTAACATAATCTGCTTTATTTAACCATCAGCCCAAACATGACATAGCAAGCCTGGTAGATATTATAGACCAGTAGATGACATTAAATTTCCACATCAGAGGCACAATGTTCTCAAAACAATGCAAATCTTAACCTAACAAAATTAATTATAAATTCATGATGCAAAAATGTGGCCTGGTTAAATTTTTTTCTATGGAAGTTTACGGAAAAGTTTGTGATTTTCTTGTAGGGAACTAGATGCAACAATAATAATAAATCTAATATATATGAAGGCAGGAGTGTGCTTAGCATAGCTTAGTGTTTATCGACATATTAAATGAGGGTTTTGTGTAGGACTTTTTCCAACCAGTTTTCACTTTTTGGGTTTTGCTTAAAAAGGCTAGGCATATCATATTTATTTTTCTTTAGAGCTGCTCATTGGTGTATTTTTTAACAAAGCCATTTTAGGTTTTTCCTCCTATTTCTAGTCTTTATGCTAAGCTAAGTGACTGCTTTTTGCAGCTTCATATTAAACAGACAGAAATTAGAGTGTAATCAGTCTCCTTATCTTACTCATTGCAGGAAGGCAAATACGTATATTCTCCAAATTTTACTTGTACACTTGATTCTAATTTTGCTAGGTTAATCTTCTCAGGCAGGCATTTTAAAGCCTATCCAAGCCTTGTGACATGTTATTAACACCCCTGCCTGTCAAACAAGCATGTGGCCCAGTAACAAATCACTACAAACTCTGTAATACACGTTAGGAGCCAATCTGGAGTACAACCAGAGTGCATTTCCAGCCCCCTGGGCCTCTTTCCCGACCTGATTCATTCCTGCTGTGACACAAAGAAGAGCTGAAGCTAGCAAAGTCAGTATCTGGCCCACTGGAATGTGTTTTTTTGTTTGTTTGTTTGTTTGGTTTTTTTATACCTATGTCTCCTCTGAGTTTTTAGCTGCGCAACTTCTTTAATTATTGGGAGGGCTGATGTGGAGAATGAAAGGTGTCAGATCTACAGTTTAGCCCCTCTAGCTCCTGGCCTCACCCAGTTCACTCACACACACAAACTGCTGCCACACCCTTGTCGAGTGCCTGTCACTGCTGGGGAGGACACTCCCTGTCTGAGATGCCTGTCAGCGTCATGATTGAAAACAAAAGTTACTCATCTTTTCTCACAGTAGTTAAGTCCTCAGTATCTGTTTGTTTGAGCAATGTAAGTGAGTCAGTGAGAAGTGTAGAAGAGGGCAAACGATTTACAAATAGACTCTGGACAGATTGAAAATACTGAGTTCATGTGGAATGTCACACCAGAGATTCAGAATCAGGTGCTGAACAGGATCCAACCTCTTCTTTTATGTTGCAACTCGTTTACTGGCCGCTTTTACTGATTTACATTCCTGGTTTCACTGTGCATTTTTTTCTTTTGGAAGAAGTCCCCTGAAGTCATCTTTAGAGGCCGTCACTTTACAAAGTAGTGGGAGCTGATGGGTGTGAGATATGTGTGTGTTTTCCTGAGCAAAAAGTGTGGCTTCCATGTTACTGCGTGTTTGTGTGGGTGGTTGGATTTTTAGTAATGATGATGATGATGATAGAGCAAGGTGCATTGAGAGTGGAGCGATGCATCACTCATTAACTGGAAGAGAGCAAAGTCCAGTCACATGTACACGAGGCAACCAACAGCTTTTAGTCAGCACTGAACAATAGGGTAGGGATCACTAGATAAGCCTTTATACTCTTAATTTCACCTTAATCATCGTAATACACCAAAAGAAACGTGTGATGTGTTGCTCTTTAAAAAAAGTTTCACTTGGCTTCGGTTTTTAATTTTCTGTGTTTGTATTCTAAATTAAATCTTTAAATGTTTATCTATGTTTTTTTGACTCTCATCGCAGTTGCAAAAGAAAAAGAAAAAGAAATTATGAGGACACCCAAGAGACAGTAGCACTTACCAGCAGATAAGTGGGCATGGCTTCAGACATCAGATGGGTCAGCAGATAAAGCCCCCACAGTGCAGTGCCTTTGGGTTACCTAGGCGATACGTTGGGCGTGTCGCGGCATTTCAACAGTTGGCTGAACCCGCTGCCTCGCCCAGGAAAACAAAGACTAAACAAACACTGGCCCTGATTTACAGAAAACAGGAAGTTCTCTGCGCAGTTCTGCTCAAAAACAAAAAATAAGTTGAAAGTTTTGTTTTGTATCAGCAGTAAAATGATTTGAATTTTCTGATAATGTCACCTTTTCTCCGATGTCATGTCGATCTGCTATTACACAATCAACTGATGTCTCATCGAAACAGGCAGGAACATCACAGCCATGGGTTTTTATCAGGGTTTTGACACTCAAACCGTCACAAAAAACATGATTCCTGAGAGAGTCACTGCGGGATTAACACAATAATCAGTAAAAAACAGATTATGAAAGAATGAGTTCCTCATACATGAGAACCTGTTGGTTCAGGCATACTGATTAAGTGGCCTTTCAGTGAATAAGAGCCATTTGGCCAACCCACCAGGCCAGAAAACAGAAAACAGTTGAAAAAGGTTTGTGCATGCGTTTAGAGACAGGGCTTCTGTCACTTTGTGGCTGTGATGACAAATTAGGAATAAATCAGAGGTATAAAACAGAGATATTTATCCAGTAAGGTAGAATTTTCTTCAGTTATTTGTCTTGTAATGTGTTGTATGTTAGTCTGTGCTAGATCTGTAGCTGCCGGTGAGGACACCGGGATGATAGAGTGAGTCTTTTTTAATTTATTTAAAAAACCTGTAACAGTGAAGATTAAAGTGGCAAATTGATTTACCTACTTAGTTCCAGTTTATGGAACAAAAAAATTACTTTTTATTTCACTGCACATGAGTTACATTTACAGTCTTGTTCTTTCATTTTTTAAATGAAAACATTGTGGTATTTTTTTTTTTAATTTAAATACATTTCCTTTAGACTTTGATGCAACTCATAAACAATTATAATAATTAAGCTAAAACCACTTATTCTGTGTATTTTATACACTTATTTTTCATATGGTTGTGTCATGTGTAACTTTTACTTTCTGGCCCATTGTTTGAAGGAGCTTCAGTGATGAGTATCAAAGCACTTGTGATTGTGGTGATTTTAGGCAAAACCTCAAAGCTACTTTAAGTTGAACTTCTCTGCTCAGTTTGTTTGATATCAAAATTAACATCAGTACAGTTGGACGCTAAACTGAAAAAAGAGTAATTTCAAAATTGGCTGTGTCACTGATCCTGTGTTTGTTCTTGTCTAATTTTTGTCTGTCGGCACTGATATTATTTCTTAGGAAATTTTTGTTGGCTGTTGGTTATTGATGGCTAATGCTTTGAATGTGTAATTTTCTCAGGGGCACATGCATCCTGCTAACAATATTATTTTTATATGGAGGTGAAGAAGTAAATTTCAGTTTGGCACTTTGTGGAGAGTAGAAACAGGGAGCGAAGGTGGGGATTGCAGTGTACACATCCCACCCCCCTACCTTTTCGAAACGACTGCCCCACCCCTGTGAACAAGCCTTCGCGCTTGTGTTAAAAAAGAGACCACACCTTTATCCAGAAAGGTAGAAATACACTGTGATTACAAGCAGAGTTTCTGCCTGTGCCCTTATGACTCATGCATTATCAGTTAGATAGCATGTAGCTGCAAGCACAGGCAGTCCTGTGGGGCCTGGTCCTGCAGGATTCTTGTGCCAGACTGAGTACAGCTCAAACTCATCCAGCTGCTGCTCCCTTCAAAAAGTCAGAGTCACATATTGGGACATGTTGGGACCTTAAAGAACATCATGTTCAGGTGTGTATTTTTTTTTGAAAAATGAGCATTGACAGAAAACTAGCAGATGCAGTGACTTGCAGTTGATTTGGGTCTCCGTCTAAGTGCCAAAGAGAAAACTCTGGACAGGCACTAATGAGGAACATGCGCCGCACACATTTAGCCTTTGCACGCATGCTATTGTCAGTTTCTTCTTCTTGGTATAAACTGCCAGGGAAAACAAAGGCGCCCTGCAGAAGCTACGGTGACGCGTACACATTAAA
This sequence comes from Ctenochaetus hawaiiensis, assembly GCA_029783645.1. NCBI lineage: Eukaryota > Metazoa > Chordata > Actinopteri > Acanthuriformes > Acanthuridae > Ctenochaetus > Ctenochaetus hawaiiensis. The sequence goes on along the minus strand of JAPZDY010000020.1, from coordinate 20,264,840 downwards.
ATGCTTGGGGGAGAGGGAGTGGGTTGGGTCCTCTGAGGGACTGAAACACAGCACGACACATCCTTATGCAAAGCCAGAGGGCAGACTGATGAGGGAGTGGTGCTTCTGCTAATATATCATGAACAGCTCCAGTGTAGAGCAGCAGAGACGAGGCAATTCGCCTCCTACAAATTCCTTTCCTTCGAACCCAGAGATTAACTCTGATTACTGTACTCACACATTGTAAAGTTGTTCTTTTATGAATGTCTTCTATGAATCTGAATGTGAGCAAAGGGAAAGGTGGTAGTTAAGGGGTTTATAGTTCAGTTTGTGCCAACTCAGCAGCTTGACTTTGTGGCTTAAAGCCCTGACTTGTTTTACTAGCAGCAAAGATGGAAGATAAGCATAGTTTCTTAGTTGCAGGTATAATGTTGTAAGCTATAACCAGCTGTCATATAAAGGATGGCAATATTTATTCCTGTTTTATAGCTGTTAAAGCCATTGTTTGTTGATTTTGCTGTGCATAGAGACCCCCCCACCCCCCCCACCCGCTGGTATCTTCAGGCATCTGCAGATATTTGCAAATACAATCTTACAAGTGTAGTACACAGACACATAAACAAAAAAAACATAGTGCACCCCTGCAATGTCAGTAACAGTGAAAAATCTCAAAACACTTGTAACAGCACAGTGAATGCATTGTATTACACTGGCCATATGCACACGCAGGGACAGGCAGCTGTTAAGAGTGCAAATTCTTTTTTTTCTGTGATAAATAGGATTTCTGTGGTGCATGACATTCAGGCTTTAGCATTATGGAGATTCAAGCCATGTTCTGACAGTGAAAGGTTGTGTTGGGTGTGTGGAGCCTTTTTAATAAAAGAGTCTAGAAGACATGTGTGTGCTTTAGTCTTTATTTTGAGGTTACAGTTAAGATCATGTAGTGAATGGAACTTCAAACCCAGTGTTTTACCTGGACACTTTTACACAGAGGTGCATGCATTCAGTGGTTAAATTCATGAATGTTAGTACAGTAAACCAGTATGACAAAGATGATTTCATTCTGAGATACAGTAACATGTCTATGTAAGGAATGAAAACCTACGAAAACGCAGTAGGGGGATTTTTTTTCAATAAGGAAAGCATGTAGGAGGTGTGGGACAAACTTGCATCAACAAGTCAGCAGCAGTTACTCAATACGTTGGAATAATACTTCACAAGTTACCTCAGATTGTCGGATTACTGGTCACCTACTCAGTGAGTACAAGTAAGCTATTGATAATATGTGAGAGGATTTTAAAAAAGGCGACAAAGTCAAGTTGCAGCTGTTTTCGTAAAGGTTTAGGCTTGTATGTGAGTAAGAGTATATTCACCGTTTGTATATTCTCTCTCACACACTCACACACTCGCACTCACCCAGTGGAATCGAAACCTGACGAGCAGGTTCCTGTTTGCCATGCGTCAGCATCAGGCTGCTCCCACGCCTGTTAGGGTGGAGGCTTGGGGTGAAAGGTCACTTTGAGCCGCAACTGGCTAGCATTCCTGACTTACAGCTGTCTCTCAGCCCACTTCGCCCTCACTCTCCCAAGAGCCTCTGCTGCTGCTCTGGGTTGTCTTTTTGAGGTCAGCGTGCATGGCTGGGAGGTGGCAGGGGTCATCTTGTGGGCTGTCACACTCAGACATAAAAAAAATGAAAAACAGTCTTTTTGTAAGGGACCTTTGCTGAAATATTTGTTAATTCCTGAAAAGAGGTAGATATGAATTATCGCTTGTTATTGTGATTATGACAGAAGAAATGTTTGACTGGTCCTTGACTTGGCTTTCTTTGTGTTTTTTAGGTTTGCTTCTTCGTTGTTTTGATAGCGGGAGGCAAAGATGGAAATGCAAAGTAAGTGAAACACAATTCAGCTTTCAATTTTAAACTTCACTGTCGCATTTTATTCCCTCTCCGTGCTTCCTGCAAAGTCTGTTTTAATAATGTGCTAATTTAAGATTTAGCTTTTGCATTTTCACTTTTGTCTTCATCAGCTCATTCTACAGCACTTTTAAAGGAGACTGTTGAACATTTTTTAATCTTGACCTTTCTACCCCCAACTATTGTTTTCATGTATTTCTACTGAGGTCACTTCCTGAATACACCGAATATGAATGAACTTGCACAGGACGGTTCCTTTACGTGGTGTAGAAGTTAAACATTAGTTAGTTAGGGGAGAAAAAAATCCTGAATATCCTCACTGCATGTTTATCAAACTCTGTGTTTAACACCACTGACGTCCCACATTTCTCCTCTTTGTGCTCGGCAGTGGGTCAGCCAGACAGAAGCACCATGAAGGTGACAGAGTGGCAGCATTCTTTGTACAACGACGACTCAGGCATCCAGTCCGGGGCCACCACAATCAGAGATGATGACGGAGAATACACCAGCAAGCAGTACACCGTGACCACAACCACGGTCACAAGTGAGCAGCCAGGTAAGCCAACGGCCAGTGTGCATCTACTACCTTCTCTACCGTAATTACATGCGACCTGTAATGTCATGGTCTTCATCTCATTTCTGAGCAGACCTGGAATCCGTGTACACGAGAACCCAGCGGGTGCGTGCTGCAATGTTCCCAGAGACTGTGGAGGGAGGCACCACCATTTTGTCTACTCAGACAGACCCGTCCCAGATGACCAATGTCCAACGGCTGGCCGAGCCCTCCCAGATGCTCAAGACAGCCATCATCCACCTGATCAACTACCAGGACGACGCTGAGCTGGCCACACGCGCTGTGCCTGAGCTCACCAAGCTGCTCAACGATGAAGACCAGGTGAGGAGTGAAGACAAATGCCTGAGTACAGAGACGAAGAGGCTGACATTGAAGTCCATGTATTGATTTGTTGAAACAAAATACACCTTCCACCACTTTTAAAGATCACTAATTAACACCTGATGTTTTATTAGCTTAAGTCATTAAAAATTGAAGTATAAAAATGACACTTTGTGCTTTTATAAAGGGTTATTTTGTCAACTTTGTGTTACACTGAGCTAGTTTGCTGCTGGCTGCATCTTTTTATTAACTGTTAAGAAACAATCCAAATTCTCATCTTGTTACTTTGAGCAGTAGAAGATTGCAGATTTCCTGAAACATGGAACTGTTTCTTAAATCAGCAACAATTTCATCTGTTAAAAGATTGAGAAATCTACTAAAAAAAAAATGCCACCTTCTCAAATTTTTCTGTTTTGTATTATTACAAAATCAATATTTAGGGTCTATTTGAAGTAATAATCTTGAACTTGAACATTAATAAGCACTGAAACCAGATACAGTCAATTTATACATATTATTTTTACCATAAAAAATGAAATTGTTTTCTCTCTTTGCAGGTGGTCGTCAGCAAGGCAGCACAGATTGTCAACCAGCTTACACGCAAGGAGGCGTCACGGCGTGCCCTGATGCAGTCCCCTCAGATGGTAGCAGCGGTGGTGCGGGCGATGCAGAACACAAGCGACATGGAGACAGCAAGGGCCACTGCCAGCATCCTACACAACCTGTCCCACCAGAGAGAGGGCCTGCTCGCCATCTTCAAGTCTGGAGGCATCCCTGCTTTGGTCCGCATGCTCAGGTACCGCAAGACACAGAAGAAGAGTTCATGGGATGAGAAAGATATTTAACTTCAGTTACTTCTGACTTTAAAACCTTAGTTGCTTGTATATATTGGAAAAATGTATTTCTCTTATCATGTAGGTATGACCTGTAAAATCTAGCTTAAAAAAAACAGCTAAAAAGTGTAGGTCCAACAAATTATAACATTAAAAAGAAAGCAACATGACCCTCCTGTTTGTCTCCCTCAGCTCTCCCATGGAGTCTGTGCTCTTCTACGCCATCACCACTCTCCACAACCTGCTGCTGCACCAGGAGGGAGCAAAGATGGCTGTTCGTCTGGCTGACGGCCTGCAGAGGATGGTTCCCCTGCTGAATAAGAGCAACCCCAAGTTCCTGGCCATCACCACAGACTGTCTGCAGTTGCTTTCCTACGGCAACCAGGAAAGCAAGGTGTGTGCAATTTTCACTGCACATTATTCAATGGCTGGTCCACTCCATATCAGCCAAGAACTGTAATTTGAGATTGTTCAGGTTGTTGAGCTTGTGTGTGCATGTGTTTTGTTTTGGGTGTGGCATGTGAACAGAGCAGTTCAGGTGCTGGCACAATGTGGGTATGGGTGTGGTTATTTGGTAAGAGTAGTAATATAACTGAAGATTAACTGATATAATTATGCCTGGACAGGTCACAGATTTGTACAAGTTGTTCACTATAAACCATAAAAGTGTTCAGTAATAAAAGTTAGTTTCACTCAGCCTGCACTGTTGATACTCACTCAGCCTCTCTCTCTTTGTCTCTCAGCTCATCATTCTTGCCAACAGGGGTCCTGAGGGTTTAGTTCACATCATGAGAAACTACAGCTATGAGAAGCTGCTGTGGACCACAAGCCGTGTGCTCAAAGTCCTCTCTGTCTGCCCCAGCAACAAACCCGCCATTGTAGAGGCTGGTATGTGATACATGTTTTCTGTGAGCACACACCTGTGTGTGTACAAGGTAGTTGCACAGGTGTGTCAGCGTTTTGTTATGTGAAGCGTGGCTGACGGCGTCTTGTCAACCACAGAGCCACATGACGGCTCAGTTTATGAGATGTTGCTGAGAGCTGAGTGATTTACCTTCTTTGTTTCCTGCAGGTGGGATGCAGGCTCTGGGTAAACACCTCACAGGCTCCAGCCAGCGTCTGATGCAGAACTGTCTGTGGACACTCAGGAACCTGTCTGATGCTGCCACCAAAGAGGTGCGTGATCGCAAAATCTGATGTATGAATTCCTCATCATTCTACACGTGAAAAACTCTCTGACATAGTTCCTTCTTTTCTTCAGGAGGGCATGGACAGCCTGCTGCAGACGCTGGTCGGTCTGCTTAGTTCAGACGACCTCAACATGCTCACTTGCGCCACAGGCATCTTGTCAAACCTCACATGCAACAATGCCCACAACAAAACTCTGGTCACCCAGAGCGATGGGGTGGAGTCACTGATCCACGCCATATTGCGTGCTGGTGAGAAGGAGGATGTGACCGAGCCCGCCGTTTGCGCTCTGCGCCACCTGACTTCACGCCACCAACAGGCTGAGGTTGCTCAGAACGCTGTGAGGAAACACTACGGCATCCCGGCCATCGTCAAGCTGCTCAACCAACCCTACTACTGGCCCGTCATCAAGGTAGAGAGGAGGGAGGGAGGGAAGCATGTAGGGATACTGTGGTATTGGCTCAAATGAACACTAATGAGATTTGTAGCTTTAAAATGTTCATACAAAAGTCACCTTAATTTTAAATGCAGTTCTTTTCTCCCGTTTTACAAGTGAGCAGCCATTCTTATTTTCAACATCACTTCATAACCTCAGAATCTTACCTATGTTGATTAAGCCCTCAGGTTATTGTAGATTGAAAAACTGTTTTTTTTTCCCCCTAAGATGATGGAAAGGACTCCAAACAGTAGAACAGGTTGTCTGAAAGCAGTTGATTTGAGGGAAAATCAGTTAAGGACAATGAGACAAATGTCAAACAAAACTGGGGATTAATGGGTTTGTTCCTAAGAGAGAGACTGAAGTAAAATGGGGAGAAGTAGACAGATGGATGGAGGGGATGGCAAAATCGGCAGAAGGCCAGAATCCCCATCAGTCTGAGAGAGCATGAAATTGCCATGACAGCAGGACCAGTTTGTTACAGGGCACAAAAACATCACTTCATTTTTCTAATGGAAATACTTGAAGTTGTTTGTCATGCTTGTCTTACTTGTTGACCAATGACAGTGAGCAGCATTGTGACAGTGTCTTTGTCTCTCCTCCCTGCCCGAAGGCCGTGGTTGGCCTGATCCGCAACCTGGCCCTGTGCCCTGAGAACCAGGCCCCTCTGAAGGACGCCGGAGTGATCCCCCGACTGGTCAACCTGCTGCTCAAAGCCCACCAGGACGCCCAGAAACACGGATCATCTGCCCAACAGACGTACCAGGTACATAAGGGGCTACTTTTGGAGGATGATTTAAGATCATTTTGGAAATGATTAGTTGTGAGTTATTTATAAGCAATAATCTGTATTCTTTTCATTTTGCTCATCAGGATGGGGTGAGGATGGAGGAGATTGTGGAGGGCTGCACTGGAGCTTTGCACATCCTGGCAAGAGATCCAGTCAACAGAGCAGAGATTGCCAACCTGCAGACTATTCCTCTGTTTGTTCAGGTAAAGGAGGAAACTGAAGCTCCCACACTTCCTTGTATTGATAGTTTACTTCCCTCTGCTTACTCATTTTCCTCCTCCCCCTCTCTAGCTCCTCTACTCTCCAGTGGACAACGTGAAGCGCGTGGCAGCCGGCGTCCTGTGTGAGCTGGCCCTGGACAAACAGTCGGCTGAGCTCATTGACAGTGAGGGAGCATCGGCTCCGCTGATGGAACTGCTGCACTCCAACAACGAGGGCATTGGTAGGACACCCGGATAATGCACTGAGATTAGCTTACTGTAATGTAGCATTTAGTCATAGGTGGAAAGCAACAAAGTCAATTAACTCAAGTGCTGTGCTTGCTGTAAGTGCAGTTTCCAGTACTTTATTCTGCATGACCTTATGCATTTTGTGAGACCGTTAAACTCTGCTGCATTTCAAAATAAAGCTTTTAACCCACATTTAATACAGCCATGAAATGGGGTGCAGTGTTGTAGTTCAAACCACCCACGTAAGCAGTTTGACTGCATACAATATTCAAATACATAGTACAAGTTAATGCAGTTATAATTTAACTCAATTTAACTTGACATTTACAGCAAATCTTGCTGAAAGAGTTTGATGAGAAGATTGATACCACTTTTATATCTTTTCAGCTTTATTAATGATGCTGTTAAGGCACTTAACCCATACTGGCTCAGGGAGTTCTACAAAACAAGAAAAACTGAATGTTTCCTTATTGTTTTCCCCCTCAGCTACTTATGCTGCAGCTGTACTCTTCCGCATCTCCGAGGATAAGAACTCAGACTACAAGAAGCGAGTGTCTGTTGAGCTCACACACTCTTTGTTCAAGCATGACGCCGCTGCATGGGAGATGGTGAGTGTCTGGCGCCCCCCACTGCCAGGAGATGACAACTGAGAAAGTAGATTTGAACCTTTTTTTTTTTTTTTTAATTCCCTCCAGCCCTCTCAGTTTACATTACACTCGTCCTAGCACCTTAACAAAGTTGATAGCTGTTAAAAATCACAATCCAGGCAGCAAATGCTGTTTAAGAACCTTTATTATGTTCTTTGATCATTCTTAAATAACTTTTTTAGCTGTATAAAAGTATAAAAGTGTTGACTCTATTTGACCTTTGCCCTTTTGTGACCTTTCTGCAGGCTCACAACAGCATCCCCATGGAGGGACCTTATCCAGATGGTGAGTAACTATGACTGAAATGTGCACACACAGCACATTCCTCCGCACCCGTTCACTCCACCGCGGGGAGCGACCTCGGTGTTAAAAAGCCTCCCTGCTGCAGCCTACAGAATCCATTTATCACCATGTGGTAGCAAGATAAAAAGTTTTTCTTTATCAACAAGTTATCTGAAAGAAGGCCTCACTCTCACTGATTGATTTCTTCCTCTCTGTCCTCTTCTACAATGAAACACGTCACCTTAGAGCTTTAATCTAATGTCATTTCCTTCACTTTTTGCCCCATCTTTGTTTATTTATTAGTCTTCTCTCCTTATTGACAACTCAAAGGTTTTTTTCCCAATCAGTCTCCGTCCTGGTGTTTCCTTATCTGTGTTTGAATCTTTCTTTTAATTCCTGTCCATTCCTGTTCCTGACTTTTCTCCTTGTATGGCCGTGGTATTTTCTGCCTCTTCTCAGAGTTGAGAGACTCTAGAGGAAAACGGATTAGTGTCTCCCCTCTCGTAGATCACCATGATCCAAAACTGTGCTTAAAATGCTGAATGATTTCCACGTTTGTTCATTTTCTTCCTTTCCTGCTGTTTGCAGCAGTGAATAAAGCAAGTACAAGGGAAGTTAAATGAGATACAGTCCGTGTGTAACTAGTAATAAAAAAAACCAATGTTGTGATCTCTTGCAGAGCTTGATGCTGGTTACCAGCCGTACGGGTATCCAGGTGACATGCCCATGGACGGAATGGACGGACCAATGATGCAGGACGATTATGCAGGCAACATGGCCTATGACAGACAAGCGTTTGACTACGCCTGAAGGTGAGAACAAGCAAATATCACCTCAACCAATCAGAAAGTGTCAGTTACAAAAAGTAAAATCTGCTTTCTATTTACTTTTAAACATAAATGAATGAAATATAAGGGATATAAGTTTAAACAAAACATCTGTAAGTGTTTAACATTAAGAACTCAGTCGATCATTTGCACATTAGGACCATGTGTGTTTAGTTTTAAACAGCTTGGCAAACGACAAAGCTACAATATTTTTAGCAAAACTTGAAGGCTTCAAATTGTGTAAAAGTAACATTGAAATTACATGAAAATTTAAATAAATTGAATGTTTTTTTTTATCACTGGCTACATTTTATGTAGTATTCAGAAACAGAAACATGCTTTGAACTTCTTTGACGTGTGCGTGAAACCAGTGGAAAGACAACACAAGAACAGAAGTTTCTCTCAGAAAATAAAAGTGAAAAAATAATTGAATGCTGTTAGGATTATGTTGGAGTTGAATGCTTCATTGAGACAGCAGGTTTTCAGGGTCTTAAAAGTCTAATGTTTTTTTCCATAGTAGAAAATCTGTCTGTGAAGAAGCAAGAAGTAAAAGGATTTTGTTTTTTCTCATCATGCTTTTGTTCTCTTCTTTGTAGATCCAGAGGAGAAAGAAAGGTGGAAAAGAAAGCTGGGGGGCTGAAATGGGACATAACAGGACAGAGAAAAGAATATAGTTGTCAGTAGAGATTATTCCCTCTGCCCTCAGCCTCATGTAATATATGCAATTATCACTTGAGTACGGGACTCATAATCTTAACAGGGCTCAACTTTTGTTTTAT
>JAPZDY010000020.1:20229560-20241788 GCA_029783645.1 Ctenochaetus hawaiiensis | reverse complement strand
AACAAGAGGAGGCTCACTGATCTAATTAGACCATAAACACACACACACACACACACACACACACACACAATGACAGGTATAATTTAACATGAGAGGAAACAGATGAGGCTCCTCTTTTCTTATTTTTCTTCTGTTTGTTCTCTCATCTCTCTTCAGTGTGTTTTTCTGTGAAAACCTCCAGAGGAGAGTATTATCGCAACTGATGTGCATCTTTGTGACTTTCTGTCAAGACACAAAGTCGCTCTCACATTGATTTAAAAGCACATTAAGCTTCATTTTCCTCTAAGTTGAGAACATTTACCACTGCAATAGCACTTATCACCACAGCGCATATGGTCACAAGTACAACTCTTTTAGTTTAAAACAGTCAAACAACCTGTTTATAGCTGCACGTTATTTTTATTATCGATCCATTAATTTATCACTTTGTTTCTCAAATGGGAGAAAATCATGACAAATGTCAAGATTTGCTTAAAATCCAAAGTGAAACCTCAAAATGCTTGTTTGTCTGACCAACCAAACCAAACCAAACAAGCCCAAAACGTTACATAGACAAAAAAATATTTAAAAATGGGTTCACTTTCAAATGATGATATCAGCATGAAGGTTAGTGCATTTCTCCACAGAGAAACGGTTATGTGATCAATTTTCAGGCTTTACAGTCTTTACATGTATGATGAATGGCGCTGCTGGCATTATCGGAACATTCCCTGCTTCCCTTTCACTTTACTGACAAATACTCAGTGTTGAAAGCCATGAAAAGCTCTTAGTTTACACCCAAATTACACCCTACTTTGATCATAGTGTTATGAGTAAAGTAGCCTACACTTGTTCACTGCAGCATCGTAGAAAAGGAATCATCCATCATCAAACATGTTTATTTCCTGTTGACATGACCTGCATGATGCAGCCCGCAATGACACAATCACTGTTTCATGATTTCTTTCAGAATTTTTGTGACAGTCAACAGGCTCAGGCAATGAAAAGGTCATCTTGGTTTAAAAATACCACGTTCTGTCAAATTCACAGATGTAAACGAGGCTGCAGCTGTAATGTAAAGCATCCACATTGATGCACAGCAGCAGCTGGACACAGAGAATGAGACAGGATTGATGCGTTTTTGAAGCTCGTTTTGTGTATTTTGGATAGAGTTAACGAACCAAACTTCCATGCGCGCACAGGTGAGCCAGGTCAGCAAACAGCCCAGCTTCCCATGATTTCTTTTTTTAAAAAAGGATGACAGGAAGAGGTAGACCTACCTGTGAGCGGGTCGTAAGATCTGTCCAGCTCTCTGGAGTCAGACAAACTCTGGTCCTGACTCCTGGACTTCATGTTTGTTTTAGTTCTTACCGGACCGCCGCGCTGCACCTGCCCGATCTCTGCGTGCGTCGGAGCCGCGGCTCATCTACGACCTCTGCGACTTCATGCTTGTTTAGATGTTACTTTTCCGCAAGTATCCTCCCGCGCAGGCTGCAGACTGTCAACGGACTGAGGTGAAAAAGTCCGCACAGAGCTCTCTACCGTGCGTCCCTCCGTGCGTCTCCACTGGCCTCTGAACAGACTGAACTCTGTGCGGCTCCTCCCGCTCAGCATCAGTGCGCGCGCACATCCACAGGCGCTCTGAGAGCTCTCAACCGCAAATGTAACGTGGAGATAAAGGAGCTTCTGGGAGGATGTGGTGACTTTGCTGAGGTTTAAACATCAGAAATGACAGAGGAGTCTGTCTGCCTGCCTGCCTGCCTGCCTGTCTGTCTGTCTGTATCACCTACATCTGTCTAACAGTCCAACAGAGAGAACAGTGGAGGAATGTAACCAAGAACATGTACTTAACTAGGGTTACATTGGATTTTAGGTACAAATCTGAAGTAGCCAACTTGTTTTTTCCTTTGATGTCACTTTGCCACAAGTACTTTACATCTCAGAAAGATAATGTTCCCACATTAATCTAATCTGACAGCTGAGGTAACTGGTTACAGCACAAATTATGTGAAATGTTTACTTACAAATTAAACTACCAACAGTATCATCTAAACATGTAACTGAGACGGGTTTTTAGTAGATCAATTGACAAGTAAACTAGTTTTTTGGTTTCAGCTGCTCACATGTGACCCTGTGGAGATTTGATTTAATGATTTTTAATAATATCATATCACTTAAAGACTTTGTGCCTTTTGGTTTGTTAAATAAAGCAAACATTGTCATTTTGACTTAATTTGTGATGACATTTCTCACCTTTTTTAGAGTAAACCATCACTAACAAATCATATTGTCAAATTTACATATTTCTAAGTATACAGTTTACAGTGTACAGTTTAAAAAGAGCTCCACCGCAGCCAGCTGCAACAGTAAACTCCTGCTTTTTAAATGAATATGTATGTGTAATAATAACCTAAATGTAAAACAACACACTTTTATTATAGTAATATATTAAATGCAGGGCCTGTATGTACCTGCCATCTGGAGAAAGGAAGAGGAGGAATGGACTGTCAGACAGACAGGGAGTCAGACAGACAGACAGAGGGATGTGGGAGCGTATATCTGCTGATCTACGCCTCACTGATGGATGGCCTCACCTTGGCTCAGCGGGGAGGGGTAATACCTGCGGATCAATACCCTGTCAGCTCCACGTCCTTGAGCTGGTTGAGGAGAGTTAACAGATGACTCTCATATTTCAGAAAACGCAAGCATCAAGGTTGTGATTAATAAAACACATTTGAATATTAAATCCATAAATACACACCTGAAGCTGGATGGAGACGGAGGAGGCCTTGTGCTGATTTATAGGATAAACTTGAAGATTTCTGCAGCTTTGTTTCCCATCAGAAATTTCTGTTTTAGACACTAACTAGTAATACTTTGAGCTTTTCAGGGACATTATCCAGGTTTAAAATCAAGTTGAAACTCAGTGTTTTTTTCTTATTCACATCCTTTTTTAACCTCCTGCAAACAGTCTCATCGATACAGAACCATCAGGAGGTCAGTCCAGTGATAGTTTAAACCTCATTTTTTTCAGTGTTCATTTTTGGTTGGATGTTTTCTTCACAGTCAGGACCCCAAAGAACAACCAACTTTATGACTGAGCATCTCCAGGTTTTCCCTTTGACTTTTCTCCTTTTGAAAATTCATCAAGACACCTTTTATCCTCATGTCCAACACTCTATAAACATTATACAATTGTTTTTAGTCTAAAAAAAGGAAAAAAAAAAACACATGAAACTGAGAGCCTAGATGACTTTAACAGACCTACCAAAAGAACACATTTTAATGAATTGTAGCTCAGTTGTCCATAAAATTAAGAGACTTCACCTGCAGCATCTCTCTATACCTGTACCAGACAGCAGCTTTGAGCTAAAGGCTAAAGTAATGGCAATGCTATTGCTAACATCCAGTAGATAAAGTGTTAGCATATTCATTATGTGTGAACCAAGGCCAATCTGTACCGATGTTGAGATATTTCACAGGAACAACTTGAACCTTTAACCTGCTTGCAGCACCAATAGTTGTGATATTTTTCTGTAAAACAAATACATCGGCCTCATGGCGTCGCTAAGGAAGAGCCAGGGGCTTGTCAAAGTCAATAGATCCACCTTATGAAAAACGTGAATGTGTGGAGAAAGTCTCATGTCAGTCCATCCAATAGTTGTTAAGATATTTCAGTCAGGACCAAAGTGGTGATCAACTTGTTATCCGTAGAGTTAATGTTCCTCGGCGTGCCTCAAACCATTACATGGAAAAATGTAAGTGCAGAAGAGTCACATTTCAAAGAAAAGCTAAATGATGCTTGTTTGTGATAAACAGTGTGTTAAAGCTTCTTAAACAACAGGCACGCGGGTGAGGGATTATGATGTCCGTCTTCAGAAGACTGATGGGAGGAGAGAAAATCTCTATCAGATGCTGGAGGAAGAGCAGGACAAAGAAAAGGGAAAGGCAAGGGAGGACATAAAAAGAGAAACAGAGGTAAGCGGTAAGTCTGTGACAGAGAAGGAAAAAAGCTCAAAGAGAAACAGAAGAAGACAGAGGGAAGACAGTGCAGAGGTATTTGAATATATTATGTGCCTTGGGACGGTTAAATCTTGCAGTATTGATGGTGTTTATCTCCCACATGGCTTTACAGAGAAGTTTAGCATCACTGCAGGCTGGAAAGTGAAGCTGACAGATAACCAATAATGAGCTCTGATTGATGCCTGAAGTGATGCGGCCACGCAGCAACGATAAAGGTGAAACATAACACACATACACAAGCTTATAGATACAGTAGAAGTGCACATAAACAGGTGAGCTGGCACTGGATGTTTGGAGCCAAACAGATGATAATACTCAGTAGAAAACATAGCTAAAAAATAGCTTCCTCCTCAGGATTATTTCGAGTTTATTTAGTTTTTTCTTATTTTTCTGGAGACTTATTCAGGTGAAGACACAGATTAAGAAATGTCAGGATGATGAGGTAGGGGGGGTTGAGACAAAGCAGAGGATCTCCCCTAAACAAATGTTTAATGAGAGAGCTGATTCGCTCAGATTAAATGCTACAAATGCACAGCAGCATTTATATGTTGTCATGGCAAAATGCACAGGCTTGGCTCTGTCCGAGCATCTAAGCTGTCATCAGCGTGCACACACACACACACACACACACGCACTTTATAGATTATATCAGAGAGTTGATATACTGCCCAGTAAACGATTTAGCCAACCAAATTCAAGGATTTGGAAACAGACTCACATCAGGGATTGAGATTCAACGTATTAAAGACACTGCACTAAATGATCCCCAGAAACCATAAACACACTCCCCCTCACAAAAACGAAAGCCAATGCACACCCTCAGAGTCCACTTTCCATTCAACAGTGTTTTTTTCCAGTACATGCAAAACTATGTTTCATCTGTGTAAATGGTTGCAGAAGTTGGAGAAATATGTTCCAATTTGACAGTAACTTTGATCAAATGGCACAGTACATTAGTACCAATTTACACCCATACATGTGAAATTTCAGCTGATTGCAAATTTGTATTTGAATATATCACCACTAAAGCACAACTTTAAGCAAAATGATGCCTCTGATGCTAATTTACTTGAAATTTAAGGGCCGTCACAAAGCTAAGATCTTTTTTTAACATTTATCATCATCACAGATACTTAAGGTGCATAAACAGCTCCTTTATGCCACCAATATGCACACAATTCAAATTTACCTGCAATTCAAACCCACTGTTTTGTTGGGAAAAATGGAAGCCAATCAGAAATCTCCCTCTTATCCAAACATGTCTCAGTCATTGCAGAATGAGCTTTGTTTTGTTTTTTTTTGTTATTTAATGTGAAGCTTCCATAAATATTGAATAAAACATGGCCCAACCACCGTTAATACGGCCCTTTCCTCACTAAATCATAACTATTTTGACCTCTGCTCATCATTTTAAGCTGCTTCTGACAAACAAAAGATTCAGATGGTGTTATTTGTGTGAGCCTTAGGGTGCAGACTTCATTAGGAAGTAGCTTCAGAACAAAGTTATCAGACATATTGGCTAATTAGTTTCACAAAAGGAGGAAAAAGGGGGGAGTAGATGAAAGGAAGCAAGACTTAGAGGAGGGGAGGAGGATAGTGACTTCTTTCTCACCAGCGATATCATGACAACCATGACCTAACACTTCCCATTCATTCACTTTGAGGATAAACATAAAAACTCACCCATCCAAACTTAAATCAGCTGCCTGACTTTTTACTTAACTCTTCATGTGTGCTTGACAGGAGAAAAGTAAAAAATGATCAAAGACAAATGCATCTGTTATTAAAGACCATGTTACCATATCATATCTCAGGATGAAGAGTCATCTTCCATCACTGGAACGAGTGGAGATAAGAAATGAAGTCTCCCATTGAGTCACAGTGGGATCAGACTGAGGCAGCAGTTGTGCAGTTGGAGCTGAAGAGGAGGGACGATTACAAGGAATGTGAGAGGAAATTTTTTACAGAAGTTGCAAAATAGATATCAGAGTGCTTTTCTTTCTGTGTTTTAACTGTCAAAAGAGGAAACACTGGTTAAGTAGTAGGAAACCAACCTTTATTTTAAAAAAGAAACAAATGTACCTACAAGAGTTACGGATGAAAGAAACAAGATCCTAAACTTTGGAGAAATTGCATAACTCAGATCAGCATCCAGTCAAAAAATAAAAAATTCAAGTGCTCTCAATGAGAAAGGGATGAGATCAAACTGCTGACTCAATGTTTTTCTTCACTAAACTGACCTCATGTTGCAGAGACACACAAGCAATAACCGAACTTTAATGAATCCTTACGCTTAACCAGCGTCTGACCTTTTATCCCTCAAAGCTGAGCCCAACTGATGAAGAAAAGACTTGTGTGATGCACAGCAGTAAATGTCATGGCCTTGCTCAAAAAGCAAAGATTTGCAACAATAAAAATAATTTTATCACTTCAGAGAGAATTCTCACCTTCATCACTGCCTAAATGTCCCACCTTCAGCAGAAAACATGTAAATACAAAATACTTGTAAGTTTGTTTTAAAAATGGAGAGAAATAAGTTAACATGACAAGCAGCCACAAAGAAAGTGTTAATGCTCTAATCAAAGAAGACTCACCTGAAGAGTCAAACCCAGGAAAAAAAACAAAAACAAAAAAAAAAGCTCAGGGGTCACATTTACCAGTTTTTATAGAAAGGACATAATGTTTCACTCAAAACCTAAATCTTCTGAGATAAAATCATACACTGAGATCAGTCTGACAGCAGAAGCTACCTACATCAGCATCATGGTCAGTGGCAGACAAGGAGGAGATGAAGTTCAGGGTTAAAAATCAATTTAATAAACTAACCAAACTTTCAACTTTCATGTGTCAGTTAACAGTCCGGCCAATACTGCAGATTGCACATGAGGAACCAGTGCAACATGGGATTATCAAACACTCATTTGAACAATTACAGAAGGAGCCCGTCCACAGAGTTTTTTCTTCAGTTTTCAGGTCTTGAGGTGAGTCCAGTCTGTCAGTGTGTCTGAGAAGTTTCCATCATTCACAGGAGGGACAGAAGAAACAGGATGAACCACAGAGAGAATGATGGAGGATTGTACAGGTTTGCTGTTTGTATTGTACAGTATGTGTGAAAGTATGCGCACATGTCCACACACACAAAGTGTACAGTGTATGCCCATCTGAGGGGAGGAGGCTGTGTATGCGTGCGTTTGTGTGTGTGTGTGTGTGTGTGTGCGTTTGTGTGTGTGTGTGTGTGTGTGTGTGTGTGTGTGTGTGTATGCAGGTGTAGGTGTGTGTGCGTGCGTGTCTCAGGAGATGGTGGAAAACTCTTTGAGCAGGACGTCCTGACTCAGCGTGTTCAGAGAGACATTCTTCCGCACATTCAGACTGATGGAGCGCACCTGCAGGCAGGAAGACAGACAGAGAGGGAGACTTATCAAAGCCAATCTTTTAATAAACTCATACACAGAGACTACGATTTATTTTATTTATTTCCATCAAACACGTACAAAAGCTGTAGTAATAAACACTAATAATTAATAATACTAAGACCCAGATCTATTCACATGAATTGTAATGCAGATACTTTAGTTAAACTCTTTCTTAACTTTGTCAGATAGAATGCTGCAATTTCATCAGCTCATTTCTGTTCACTTTTTCTTTAACAAAGCAGTTCATTTTGCATTAAGTGTTAAATCCTGTTACCTGAAACAGTTAATATTCATTTATAAACTTGTTGGTGAATTTAAAATCAGTGCCTGAATGAACTGGGGCATTTCACATGTTGCAGAGTGTTTTGTAAGGGGTGCATGTCAACAGACAGCTGCTGAGAGCTGCAGGCAGACGGGAGCTTTTGCAGAAATAAACACCCAAAGTCAAACTGGATTCTGCTCTAATCTGAAGCCGTTTAATGGCAGAAGGAGGGCTCAGAGAGTTTTTTTAATCTTTCTGGATTAAAACGTGGATTTATCTCCCCTTTCTATTATTTGAAAACCTCAGTAGAAGCTTCAAATGTAAAAAAATGGCATCTGGCACAGCCCCATTCAGCATAAAGAACTTGTAAACAGCGGTAATTAGACTTATTTTGCAGCAGGAAACAACTTTGTAGGGAAACCACCAGGTGTGTGGGGACATAAAATCTGGGTGAAAAAAAATTTGTTCCTTTCAAAAAAAATAATTGTAATTGTAATTTAAAGAGTGTCCTCACAGTTGTGTGTATGTCAGCTTCTGCAAGGTGACACAGCAGTAAAGGTGGGCTTAAGTTCCAAAATGAACCCCAAACTTAGCAAACAGTGTTAAGCTGGGCTCTGTCTCTTACCAGCTCCTTGAAGAAAGCAGCCTCTTTGGGCTGCTCAGAGTATCTCTCAAACTGGTCCAAACCATCCTGCAGTTTGAGTGTCAGAGTGTCGTAGTTGGATCGAACCACCTCTAACACCTGACAGGGAGACAGATAAGAGACATATAAACACAGGTCCACAATAGAGCTATTGATGTATCATACAGCGAATGCTAATTGGTGTTAAATACTTTATTACAACATAAATAAACATGAGGGCTCAAGTAGCAGGTAGCAATACTGTAACATCACATCTAGCTGCTCTTCATGATATCTGAGATGAAGGATGACTTAAACACTTTCACAATACAGTCTTTTTTTTCATTGAGAGGACTGACTGCATCACTTTGAGGTCAGAGTATGAATTCAGTCCAGCAAGTCCAGTACAGGTAGTGTGTGTGTGCTGTGGTTAAAGGTGCACAGGACTCACTTGCCTGAAGGAAAGTTCAGCTGAGATAAGAAGGTGAGCTCAAATCACAGCTAATTACGCAGAGATTCTCCACACTTCCACCGCAGCCGTCCCCCTATTCAGCCGTGAAAAAGCACCTGGCCTGACCTCTTCCTTTGTTTTATTAATGTCCCTACAACACTCCGCACAGCATGAAACATTCACAATGAGCCGCGCTTCGACATGCTTCCTCAAAGCTCATGAACACACACACGTCCCTGAAACAAGCCCAGCTTTTATCCAGATAAACACAGAGATGCTGACCTACAAACACTGAGGGTCTTTTAACGGTAATGCACTCACAGCATGTACATTATTTCCTTCAGCCCTGACAGAGCATCTCCAGAACTGCTGAATTGTCATGTTCAAATTCATTAAAACAGGTTAAGGAGAAACAGAACATCCCTCTTGCATTTTCTCCTGATAAATGTACAGCTGTGCTCATTGAAAAAAAGCGTGGTTTTTTTTTATTATTTCAACCTCTGATGGTTCACTGATTAAAAATTCATACTCATATTTCTCTCTCACTGCTCCATCTTCCTCACAGCTCTCCATCACCCTCTCCTCTGTGAAAATGTGGAGGGAGGTTTGAATGATTACCTCAATCTCAGTGTGTTTAGGTTTTACTTGCTCATAGCAGCGAATGAAAAGGATGGAAAAGGACAAAGCAGGAGCCATGACCAACTGGTTTGGGGGGGGGGGGGTGAAGAATTTAAGAGACAGAAGAGATGTTAAGTTTTACTCCTCTGCAGTCGACTCAGCTGAGCATCGTTCTGCATCACTGAGCAGAACATGATTGTGTGCATGCAGCAGTTGTCGTCTTTAATGCATGGATCCAAAAGCAGCGTGTGTGTGTGTGTGTGTGCTGGAGAGTGTTTTGACTCTAATACTGAATTCTGCGTAAGAGACAGGCATACAGACAGAGACCACAGCAGCCTGATTTACTGCTGTGTGTTTCTGGGGGCCATCCATCATCAAGTGTCACTGTGGGGAACGAAGACACACCAGGAGAATGTGGTGCAGGTGGTTACTGTGTGTTTGTTGAGAAGTTTTGCACAAAGAGGGAAGAAAATGCAGGTTTCTCATTTCACTTAAATCAAGGTGAGAGGGAGAGAAGTGGGGAAATGAAAAGCTGAGTTTGAGGAAGTGACAGACCGAATGAGAGAGCAAAAGTCAGATCCATCATTTCTTTTGCTCTCTTTGTCTTCTCTTTCTCTGCCTTCTCCTGATAATGCAGGTCTGAGTCCACAGCACCTACCGGAGAGCCAGTCTGCTTAAATCAACATTCCTCAGTAAGATTTAAGAAGCAACAGGCTGTTTTTTATTTTTTTTAGGGATGAATTCGCTCAAGCCTTTTGTGTCCATTTGTTTTGTTTTGTTCAGCCTAAGGTAAGATGGAACTTGTCTTTTATTCACATAAAAGCTCTTGCTGTGGTTCACTCAGTTCTCTCCTGCCTCCTTTCAAAGTCTGACCTACATTTTATGAATTCTGAGACCCAAAAAGTACATTGTCTATTAAATGAACAGTGCCCCAAAAAATGGCAAAAAATAAAGTCCTCTTTGAAGCAGATGACAGCAGGGAGATAACGGTAAATGAGAGGAGAGAGAAACAGGGACTATGTGAAACCAAAAGATCCCCAGCTGGACACAAACAGTGACGTTGCTGTTCATGACCTGAAGCTTAAAACCCTGGACCACCAAGGACTGTATTTCATCATTTATAATCATAAAAAATAAAGCCGACATGAGAGTAGAGCAAAATAAAGAACTCCATGTGAAGGTTTTGGAG
Source organism: Ctenochaetus hawaiiensis (assembly GCA_029783645.1). Lineage (NCBI taxonomy): Eukaryota > Metazoa > Chordata > Actinopteri > Acanthuriformes > Acanthuridae > Ctenochaetus > Ctenochaetus hawaiiensis. The sequence continues at coordinate 20,231,231 of JAPZDY010000020.1, read as the reverse complement.
CCAATTCTATAATCCTCCTCCTTTTTCTAATTGCAACATCAGAACAAACTATCCCCCAACAGAAACGTTGGTGATAAGAACTTTACATAACGGATGTCCTGCTCAAGGTTTTCTGCTTCATCTGAGCCATGTAATATTGACCATAGATTATATTTTTTATATCTGTATTGATCAATTAAATATAACTACAGTGATCGAACATCACATTCAGAAAAGACTTCATTCAAATTACTGGACACTGTTATTGCGTTCATGGCGCTTTGCAGTTCACTCATATTGCTAAGAGTGTGTTTTAACCACGTGGCGCAGCCCGGCACTGATATGTTGCATTGAGGGCTGAGCAATAACATGGTTCAAATCATTATCAGTATGTTAATGAGAATATAACTCTGATGTCTATAGGTAATGGGACAGCAGCTATATGTCAATCACATTTCAAATAATTGAACCTAAGGTCAGCCCAAGTTCAGCGTTCAACAATTACTTGGCAGAATTGCATTAACCCACTACTGTTCCTCTGAAGGAAATTCAAGACAATATTGATATATTCTCTTTCTTACCTCAACCTTATGCAACAGACATAATTAGAAATGGATCCAATTTTATAAAGCCACTACCCAAGATTAGCTTCATAAAATTCCAATATCACTACTACCAAGCTTGCAAAATGAATTTAAATCCACATTTCTGTTTCAAAAACAGCTACTATTGATACATTTGTGATTGTGATCAAATCAAAAATAACAATGCTGTGAGACAGAAGAACATCAGAGGCCTTTCAGTGTTGAACAAATGGAGTATCATCACTTAAATGTTTAGCTCTCTCTGGTTTGGGAGATTAATAGCAAGTTTCAGCTAATTTTTTAGCTGTCCGTTTCACTCTTACTGCTTTTACAGCGTCTTACTCAGCTGCAGCAGGCTGCTGTTTTGAGAGAAAAAAGCTCTGAAAATCCAGTAAATCACTAGCTGGTGTTCATAGTCGAACATTTAGCAGCTAAGAGCCAGATATTTCCCCTGAGGAGTCGGTGGAGATCAAAAACAGAGATTATAAGGGAAAAAACAGCTGGACAGAAACAAATGAATGCTGCTCTGCATCTGCTGATCCAAAACTGCCATTTATAACTGCAAACTCTTTTAAGATGATAAGCAGCACTACTATTTAAAACAATATATCATAATAAATAACAGCTTTTTTATCGAATGAAAAGAGTGTTAATATCCATGTGGAACAGCACACAAAACCACTGGCAGCTGTTGTGAACAAATCTAGCAGATAAAGCAGAGAAAGTAGAGAGGTAATTGGGGAGGATAATGACCAAATCCATCACTTTCTTATCAGCCTGTTAAAAAAAAAAAGGACTCTTCCGGCTGTTTTCTTATCCTCACTGGTTGGACATTAATGATAAAACTCTTAAACTGAAATCACAATAATTCTATCGGTGAAGTTCGGGTTCTTTCCAGACTCAAATTTATTCACTATTTATTGAGGAATAACTCAGTGTCTTAAACTGACACTACCAGTCAAAAGTTTGGACACACCTTCTCATTCAATGTTTTTTCTTTATTTTTACTACTTTCTACATCGTAGATACAAACTGAAGACATCAAATATATGAAGCAAGATATATGGAATTATGTAGCAAAGAAAAAAGTGTTAAATAACTCTAAATA
>JAPZDY010000020.1:20206801-20217233 GCA_029783645.1 Ctenochaetus hawaiiensis | reverse complement strand
TAGCATCTCCTGCTACTCACTGCAAAAGTATTATATAAGGGTCATTCAAAAACAGAGAAGTGCATGGAGCTGTCATCCATCACTTTGATGTGTCTGTCTTCACACACAGACAGACACAAACAGCATTTTAATTTCCAAACCTTGTCTCATCAAAAAATATTACCAACACTAAAGAAAGCAGTCAGATATAAATAACTGAAAGTACAAAGGGCCTGTTTTTCAGGGGAACAGAAATAGAATATTTGTTGGAGACGTCAAACTAAACTGATGACGCCAGTGGCCTCGATACACAGTGCAATGCATCATCAAAAACCTTTTCTGACACATGGACAGTTTTAGATCTCACCTGTTATATTCTGTCAGAGCTTGGTGGACAACCATACCCATTCCCTGAGAGAGAAAACAGACAGTTTTTCAGTCAAGTCTTTGATAAATTGCTTGATGTGAAGGTCAACGTCTAAATCAAACTGGCTGTTCTTTAATTTGCATTTAAAAAGATACAGTAGGTGACAACATACTTACATTAAGTGTTGGCTCATCGTCCACAATGGAGAGCTTCACAATGTATGGGTTCACAGACTGACAAAGAGAAAATCAGTAAATGAACTGAATTCTGTCCCCATGGTCAGCAGCACCAACTCTAATAACAGAGTACAGATTAGGCTTCTTGGCCTCTCAATTACTCATTGTGAGGTTCAGTAATGCAACTACAAAGCATGCAGATCAGCTTTTATGGAAACGAACAGGGAGGCACAGCCTGTGTGATGCTGGGTCATAGGATGAGTTCACATGTAGCAGTTGCATTTTTGGATTATTTTCATGCTGCAGAAACACCTAAAAAGCAGAGTGTTGCAGCAGACTTTAATTGTATCTTACAAATTTTGAGTGCACATTTTACCAGACTAAATGCAAAGCAGCTCCTTAAGTTGTTGCCTAATTTGTGTACATATGAGGGTGCATCCAAAACCTCACTCCTCATCCTTTCATCCCCTCCCACACTGTCGCTCTTATCCTTCCAGGAAATAACTATAGAGGGGAGCAAATTTGAAGTCATTTCATGCAGCATGTTTGTCTCTCTGTCATCAAAGAGCTCAAGTGTCTCTCTGATACCTGAGATAACTCAATTCAAAGATTTTATGTACAACCGGTTCAAAACAGAAATGCAGTGTTCCGCTTTCGCCTGAATTTATGTCCTGTTAATATGCTCATGGAGAAACCATTCTCCTTAGACTTGAATGATTTTGCTTATCAGAGACTTGCAAATTGTCTTTTGTGAAAAACTGTTATTAAGAGAGGCCAATTAAAATCTTGCACTCTTGTTTTCCCCTCATTTCCCTTGTGTGGTGTAAAACAGGACTGAAAAGACTTCCTGAAGTCGACACACCTGTACTGCACATCCTGCGCTAAAACAGGCCTTAGGAGCTGCTTTTATTGTATCCTCTTCTGTTGAGACAGAGAAGCAGCACAGACATCAGTTTCTGAATGGCAGAATGACACAGAGGTGGGGGAAAGGAGGACTGATCTCTGGAGCTTTTGGATGCACTTTGAGTATCTATTCAGTGATACTAACAGAAGGATTTACTGTTGCTTCATCCCTCTATTGCTCAAAAGATTTTTCTGACAAAAAAAGCACAGTTCCAGGGGAGTATCTGTACACACCTCATATTTCCTGTAGTTGACAAGCAGGGCCAAGAGAACCACAGCATCATAACCATGCTGCCCCCTACTGGACGCATCAGACAGAATCTGATGAGAGAGAGGAAGAGCAGAGATGAGCTGTTAGGGAGGAAGGAAGGTTAAAAAATTGGACATAAATCCTAGAATTACAGCAGACATAGTCTTCTGGTAATTATTTACCTGAAGAATGGCTTCAAAGATGCTGTTGATCATCACGTATTCCAGTATAGTATTCTGACTAATATTGTCTGTTACCTGTAAACACATTTTTCAACATATTTGTGATGTTTTTAACAGCACAACAAGCATTATCAAAATGGTACTATGATTATTCATCCTGCTGTTGTAATATGATGCGCCTCACCGTCACCAGACACAGCAGCAGTTTGAGACAAAGACTCTTCAGACTCTCTGACCCATCTCCACATAGAAGACTGTCCAGTCTCTCCATCAGATCCTGCAGGACACACAATCACATAACATAACATAAATTAATACAAATAATTTCTTCCACTCTTAACTTCCCCCCCTTAAAGTATTGTCCACACACCTTCATCCTCTGCTCAGCCTTGTCGAACCCCATGAGCATGTTGATAATGTCAAAGCCAGATGCAGACTTGTTCTTCTGGTGAACCCCACGGAAAAGTGCACAGAGAGTCTAAAGGAGGCAGAGGAGAAGTGTAGAGTCAAAAAAAACTGTGAGATGTTTCACCACAAAAAAACACAAATATGCATCCTGGTTTCAAGTCTTCTTGAAGTTACAGCGGTGATGCAAAACCAAGTCCATGATGCTGATGTGTCACAATCATTAAACTACAGTTATAATCTCATCTGCATTTCATTGAAATATACTTATGATATGATGGTAACTTGTGCACTGCAACCTGTCTGTGAAGAGCAAAGGGATCCTGCTGAGCTCAGTTACCTGCAGGGCATTGACCACTTTGATCTGGTGCTCCTCTCCTAAAGCCTGAACACAGTGGTGGAACAGAGAGTTAATGTTGTCCTGGATCCGCTGCACCTCCTCCCCATCAACACTCTCCAACTTGGATTCCAGGTACTCTAGGTTCACCTAAAAAAGGTGAAAAAAAATAAATATTTGAGTAAGAGAATAACAGTTAAGGTTGCAAAGGATGAGACAGAAGGAAAACATGAACATATCAAGGACTAAAGGATCATTAGAGATTCAAAGTTATTTGATTGGGCTGTATCTGAATTCTGCACATCACTACCTCTTCTTTTTCTCTACCTATACTGAGCTAACTCAAGCTATTAACATGCAATAATTGTGAGACTGAAAGTGAGAATGGCACTTTGCAAACTGAGAGTGTACTTATGCAGTTCTTTGTCAAGTATGTTCTCTTTCACCCTACCTTCATAAGAAACAGCTCATCCCAGAAGCGAGGGTTGTTTTTTGCTGGATCTTCTTTCTAAATTAAAGAAACAATCCGAACTTTGTTCACATTTCTACACAGTTTTATTTTTCTTTACTTTCCATCACTAAAATCCCCTCACTGTGATACTTACTGCAAAAATTTCATCATACATCAGCACCACCTTTTCTTTTAAAGGTTTCTTAGAGGACGATGTCCTCCTCAGTAGCCCCGCCTTCTTCTCCACCTGAGACATGACTAAGTCTGAGAAAGAAGACAGAATCAACTAGATAAGGATGTGCACAAATGATGTCTGCAGCTCAGCCTAATCTTTCGTACTCTAAACAGAAATCTAAAAAAAACATGACATTTTGTTAGAAATGTTAAGAATCAGGAAATCATTTTACAAAATAGCTAAGCATTGTAGAAGCAATCACTACTCAAAAAGTGAGTTGGATTTGGACTATTTTCAACCATGGATTTGGTGCACAAGTATTATATTTACAGCAGCAGGGCAGTGAATGTAGAATGATTCAAATTAAATTAAAGTGTCCCTATTGATCTTCATGAAGAAATCTATAAGCCAGTTTTACAGTGTTGCTCTTTTTAATTTTTTTGGGCCACAATGAAAGTCAATGGCACAGAGAACTAAAAAGCTTTGCCTACACAAGAGATGCTGGTAACTAGTCTAAATTCATTGATGCTTGCTTCCAATTAACACTCAAGACATAATATAACTTCACTGGCCTGCCAGAACTATTGTTTTCAGCAATAGACACTCCTGTCATGACCTCTTTTAAAGCACTACCATAAAGCCAAGTCATCAAGTCATCAGTCAAGAACTGACACTTGCTGGAGGGCATATTTATCAAGCATTAATGATTACTTATTAACCTGAAATAAAAGAAGCACTGTACTTGAAAAGCTGTTCAGGTAAGTGGCGTTGTCATAAAGTGTCATATATGTAAGTTCAACTAGTGAATGTAAACCTTAGGGTAGATCAGATGAATAACATGTTAAGTTACAAGTATCGCTTAATATTATTAATAATAGACGGTAGCGTAACTAAAGCAAATTAGCTAAAGCTGTTTTATTCTGGTATCATCAGCTTACGACTGCAAAAAATGATGGTAAATGATGTTAACAGCTAACGTTAGCTGCAAGCTGGGATGTGCTAGTAGCTACTTACCTAACAGTAGCTAGCCGACCTGACGTTAGCTAAACAGGTTAAGCCTACTGGTTAATAAAAATGTCAAACAGCAGCATGATCACGTTAGCAAACGGGTATTGCCCAGCCGACCCTCGACAAGGACTTAATTTGAAAGCATTCAGGTCACCAAACGTAAATTTTCTAAAATATTCTTTCCCCACGGCTAACCCTTAAGCTAACGCTACCAGCGTTATCCTGTCAGACAAGAATTGTAACACTGATTTAGTACTGGCTACTTAATGTCAGGGTGCAGTTATTCACATAACTACTGTGTCACATTTTATATTTAGGTGTAAATTTGTAAGGTTTGTTCCTACCTCAATGAAAGCACTAAAATCTATGTCGTAAATGTTCATGAATCCCTGTGACAAGACTAGCCCCTGCTAGCATACTGCTGCCAATTGCCTCCTGCTGATCTTCAGGGTCCTAGCGCCGCTCAAATTTTCTTCTTCAAGGGTCAGGTCAGCGCAGATAAATGAAAATCAAGGAAAGGCAAAATAGCTTGTTGCTATCTTTGAGTGAGTGAGTGAGTGAGTGAGTGAGTGAGTGAGTGAGTGAGTGAGTGAGTGAGTGAGTGAGTGGATGGATGGATGAGTGTTACTCGGTGAAAGAGACTGTGAAATAAAAAGCCTGTTAACATCATTGATGTCTGTTCTGTTTGACAGTCAAAAAGTTAAGTGTTGGGCATATCAGTAAACACATGAGATAGCTTTAAGTAAAAAAAAAAAAATGCAACTTTAAAACACATGACACCAAGGAAATTAATTAACTTTGTCATCAGAAATAGTGGCAGATAAATGAACAGTTTACATCTGGTGTATGTGTAGACACAGTCATACCAAATACAAAAAGTCTAAACACTAAAGACCAACCTGGAGAGAAGATGAAATTGACTTAGTCTGCTGTGTTGTTAATTCTAATTGCATTGCCTTTACCTTGTTTTGGTGTGTTTCATTTTGCTGCACAGCTGCTTTTTTTCCTCTAGTCAAGTCTGTTGTAGTGTTCACCATCATTTTCTCTGATACTCCATGTGTTTGTCCTGTGTATCCCTCAAAATAACATTTCAAAATGCTCATTTATCTTGTTCTTTCTCTCAAAACACTGACAAAGGAAGGCGTTGCAGCAGCAGACTGATGAGTGGTGTTACTGATCTACCTCTAACTTTGCAGTTAGATTTTAAGGCCTCTGTGATCAAATCTCAGGGAGCTAGCTTTAGCTTTAACTAACATTTGTGATGAATGGTTGACCTGTTTCTGTGCACATAGACTGCAAATTGCACAAAATGTTTTGTTAAAGTTTAAACAATAGCCAATGTTTTGGTATTTTGTCCCCATGACTTCCTTCACAAACCAAATTTATCATCTAAGGTGCAATTTTTCTGGTTAAGACTACATGGAGCACTTCAGTTTCTAAAATAAATGAGAGAAGCTCTGCTTTTGCTGTATCTTTAGACAAACAAGGAGATGAGATATGAGAGAGGAAGGAAAATGTGAATATAGTGAAAGAGGTAAAGGAGAAGCTGATGAGTAACTAGAACAAAAAGGGGGGGCAACAAGGAAGTCAGATATTGATAAGATAAGTCAGATGTGTCAGATATTAAGCTGTCATGGAGATAAAAGAACAATCAGGTGAAGGACAAAAACAGCTACACATCAAATACAGGAGACCCCGAGTGTTTCAGCTGGTGAAACGCTTCACTGACAGCCTTTGCAGCTCTGCAAGCACAGTCCCAGACAGAGAGGAAATATCTAAAAACAAAGTAATTATAATTAGCATGTGCATGTGTGTGTTTGGTATTGGATGTATCACAGAGGTTTGACATGGAAACCCAGAATCTGAGAGTCTGTGGCCCTTTGCTGTTCATTCATCCTGACCTGAGTCCTGCAAATAGAAACAAAAACACACATTTCAAATACTTTGACTGCTGTTACTCAAGAAAACAAAAGTTTATTTATACAAACAGAATGAAGAAGGTATACACACACTGTCCCATGACAAAAAAAATTTAACCATCATGATTTTTTTTACTGTTAAGCCTTACTTACATGCACACAGGTTCACACACTATGCCACGCTGTGTTGCACTGCAGTGATAGCGTTGTTGGGGGCGCTCTTAAGCTGCACTTGCTGTTACATTAAGAGAGAAGGAGAAGCTTGTTTTTATCTCTGACAAGGCTTCTGTGTAAAAACTAGTTCCACAAGCAGGGCCTTAGAGCACTGGTGTGCAGTCTGGTCTATGGGGCTCTTCCATTCTGCCTGTTCATACTGAAGTTTTCCACTCAAGGACTGCTGGAGACACGAGTCATCAGGTAGAAGCATTTAGCCACCCTGATAGATAAAGTACTGGCATGCCTCTGTGCTTCAAGGACCAGATTCAAGGGGCATTGGGATGCCCAACAGTACAGGTTGAAGCTTGTCTGAGCTCAACTTTCCTGAATGGTTGCAACAGACTGCAGACAGATGCAACTGCACAGAGGAAGGGTTTGTTACCAGGCAAAAGAGTGATGTCCTGTGCACGAGTCAGCCCAGACTACGGAAATGGGAACCATAGCAGCTTAGGCTTTTTTTTAACTGCACATCTTGATGTCTCATTCTGATCACAAATATGCAATAAAAAATGAGAATTTTCTCATCACAAAGAGGCCCCACTCAACTATTGATAGCAGCGTCCTGTCTTCTGTGTCCCTCTGTGAAGTGTGACATGTCAGGGTCATCACGGTCTTGGCTTGGAGATTACAAAGAGCTTCTTCTGCAGTCCCTGACAGAGGAGGGCAAATACCAAACATGACACATTATAGAGTTGTTTTTAAATTTCATAAGAATTACAAGTTAGGTCATCTCAGCCTTTGCTGCATCATTTTTATGAAGTATTTTCCATGATTCCCAATAAGAATTCTGTGTACACTTCAGTGCATACAGAACAAAGTCCTTGAGAGAAAGCTGTATCCATTTCTTCCACTTCTTTTAAGGACCTCATACTTCTTCTTATTCTTCAAAAAAGATTACTATTTTACTTTATATATACCAGAGTGTAAACATGTTGTACTTTATTGTCATGCTTTTCAAGCATGGTCTTCATCTTTTGGCTCCTTACTGTCAAACCTGGTGAGGCAGAGAGGAACCCTTGACCAACTTCACTTGCCTTGTGCTCCAAATTACAAATTCACCAAGTCCACAGTCTTTTAAAGTGAAAATGTATCTTTTATTGGTACCATACATTAATTATCGAGGGCAGAAACTAACCAAATCAAAAAAATATATATCAAACAATGATTTCTCTACAGGGATTGGAGAAGGTACAAGTCACCATTCAAACTCACTCAGAACTGTTGCTAGACTCAACTGGAAAATGTACAAAACAAATAAAAAGAGCTTTAGCTGCTTTCAACCAGAGTTTACAGACTCGGGATTGCTACCAAATATGCAGACTGAACTTAATGTTAAGCTGGCTTCAGGAGGTGTTGATGATCGATGGTATCATTCTGATGGTAGTGAAGGTAAATTAAACAAAAATCTGTTTAAGCCAGTGAAGAAACATAAAAATTTACCGGTTTCCTAAAATTCAGCAAGCACATTTACTCAACATCAAGTTGAAAAGCATCAAGCAGCACACAGAAATGATATTAATGTTAAGTGTGTGAGTCACTTTCTGTATGAATGAAATACATGAGTGAATTTCTAACATTTCCAAAATAAATACAAATGAATCTAACTGAAACAGTAAAATCACCATTCCATGGTGTCTTTGTACCCTCAGGGGAGGGGGGGGGGGGGTTGTAATTTAATTTACATAAGTTTTAAAAAAGAGGGAGGAGGAAAGAGCAGGTGGGAAGACAGAGGGGACGGGTTCATGAGTGTTTTTTCTCCTTTTTCCTATTTTTGTTTCTTTACATTAGATCGGGATGGCTTTAGGTAAATCTAAGTAAGAATACATTTTATTACAGTCAGACAGAACTTTGCTACTACCTTAAATATACAAGCACAAATACACAAAAATTTAAATCTCCAAAAAAGGAACAAAAAGACAAAATAAAAACATCCACACTAAATTATTTCTCTTTTATAAACATAAAAGATAAAAACAATATATTTTAGAGGGGGGAGGGATAAAAGTCCTGTGTTGCTCCTTGGTCTGTAGCTTTTCAGTATTGGTAGAAAATAAAAAAGTAACAATTGAAATGAAGGCGTTTAATACAAATTAAAAAACATTCTAGGGAAATATATACTGTATAAAAACTCTTAGAATGTGTAACTGTGTGTGTGTGTTTGTGTTTGTGTTTGTGTTTGTGTGTGTGTATGTGTATGTGTGTGTGTTGTGTGTGTTGTAAATGCTCTCTGGTTGAAAGACTGCATCACTTGTAGTCTAATCAGAGATGGCTCGGGCACTAAGGGACTCAAAATCCTTCAATCATTATGTTTATTTGTGTGTGTGTGTAGTTTCCCTAGTGCCACTTTTCAGCTCTCCTACTAGTGTGTTCATTTCAAAGGTTTTGTGGACTGATTCTCAATTCTGGTCCGTCTGCTTCAGCAAAGCCACAAATTAGCTCAGACTGCCTCTTTTCGCACACGCACACACATGCACACACACATATACTCTATTAAGAAACATTATGAGTGACTTGTGCCTCCACAGAAGGGAACCAGAATTAAGAGCCATGTTCAGAGGTTGGGTGGACAAGTGGTCCCTAAGCAACTCACCACCATGTCTAAGCCCTGCTGCCAACATCCCCTCCACCCCGCCCCTTTCTACATGTGAACTTCAGAATGGATGGGTTGGTGTGCACAGTTGTCCCCTGGGTTAAATCCTTGCGCCTCCTTTGTTACATCTAACCCTGTTGCCGTCCAAACTGACAATTAGCGAGGGCAGATGGGACATTTTGAGTGTGAGATGAGGAAAGGGGGAAACAGAGGTGGTGCCTAAATATGGGGAGGTCACAGCAGTGATGACAACTTGTAAAACTTCCTGTGGCTCAGTGTAATTGTCGGAGACATTCCGAGCTCTCTCGGGCCACCTGTGTGTGATGAATCTGAGCTCTACAGTGATGTCTGGGTTCGTGAGCAGGCGAAGGACTGCAGCTGTTGCACTCGTGGCTGTTGGGGTGGGGTTGAGGGTTCTGAGGAGTGACAGAGAGGGCTTTGTGTTGAGGTTGCGGGGCTCTGGGCTCTACTGCGATGCCTGTGAGGTGGGGTTGTCGCTCTTGCTCTCCTGGCTAGAGGGGGCCTTGTTGTTCCAGGGCGAGTTAGAGCCCAACGCTGGAGAGTTGTTGAAGCTGTCCTCGTCATCGATGCCATTGGCTGCGTCGAACTGTGTGTTCTCCAGCCTTGTGATCAGACGCTCGTCTTCATCACCAAATTCCCCTCCCATCAGCGTGGGCTCTCCCACCACCATCACATCCTGCAGATGTAAAACAGAGGCAGAACAATTAAGGAAGAGGTGGTTATGTGAGAGAGAGGGTAAACTGATCTCCCCTTGAGTTCATGTAAAAAACTATCCTCTATCTCTTCTGGTGCAGCCATGTTGCAGTATTGCTGCTGGTATGATTATGTGGCTTGCATTTAACACAACATTTGATAACAACCAAAATAGTCAAAGTGGTCTCAACAGACAATATATCCATCTTTCACAAAGCATCTTATTTCTCACCCATCTTCTGTGAAAAACTAGACCATGTGCATAATTATTTTAAAGGTGTTGTTTTAAATGACTCCTGACTTCTTATGTATCATTTCTTTGTGTTGGCATTTCATTAAGATTGTTGCAATTTTTTGTTTGTGATCAACCAACCCAAATAATGATAAAGGTATATTTATTCCTAAAATCACTGGTCACACCTTGAGAACAGTCAGGTGATCTCTACTGAAGTTACCTCAATTCAATAATTGGCTTCACAAATGATAATGAATTGAACTGGTATGTAATTAATATGTATAATCAGAGGTTTGTTTCTCTCTTAAAATAAAAAGGTGCTAAGGGAAAATCTTCTTATAAAAACTGTATGTACAGAGCACTGCATGACATTTTATGCTATTTCACTTAAAGCGTATCATTTTTTCAACCTAGTGTAATAAATGAATGTGCTTTGATTTTTGTCACTGTATCCTGCTTTGGTTACTATTTAAACTAAACATCCTTCACTGGATCGACAAGGCAGTTTATCTGAAACATGGTGCT
>JAPZDY010000020.1:20177013-20188226 GCA_029783645.1 Ctenochaetus hawaiiensis | reverse complement strand
GTGGCCCGGCTGGCCGGCTGGCTGGCAGGCTGGCTGGCTGGTGGTGCGGTGAGGAGTGGAGAGGAGAGGAGAGGAGAGGAGAGGAGAGGAGAGGAGGCCACGTCAGGGTGATACAACACCCCACACACATACAAAGCTACTCCTTTAAACTCACTTCCTCCTCTCTTGCTGCTGTATTTTGTGTGACAGGACATTCTTAGTGCGTCTCTCATGGTTATGAATAGATTTTTTAACTGTAGGATGATATCTCATGTCCTGCATGTTTGCAAAGAGTCCAATATAAATCGCAGTAACACCTAATATATTGCTTTAGGTTCAGTGGTGCAGATTTTATTTCTGAACCTTGATTCCTCTATTTCTTTCCTCCTCTGTCTGATTATAGTCAATAAAATAAAAAAAAATGTCTGTTTGCTGTTGGACACTCAGCATCCAAACACAACAGTTTTGGCACAGCCGGCTCCCTGGCCCTCACAGGGGATGAACTAGTCGCACACCTTTAATATGGTGGTCTCAAGTGATGGATATTACTCCCTCCAGGTCGCTTTTGGGGGTTCAGCTCCCAGAAGCCCTGTCATTGTACCTCAACTTTAACCAATTTTATTAACAATAGTGACCATTAAAACTCTGACTGTAGAGTTCTCTTTTGATCATGTATTTTGCTTTAAAGTGAGGCTTGAAATGAACACCCTTAACCCCAACTCCTGCTCCTTAAGGAGTTAAGACAGGACAGAGACACAAGGAGGAGTAGATGTGATGCACAAACGTGAGATGAGATCAGTACATCTCTGCCCCTCAGGTATGCACTCACTGACCTCCTTCCCTGAGCTCAAGAGGAAAGGACTTGTGGGTAAAAGAGGATGGAAACTCCCTAACAAGACCATTATACAACAGTGAGAGTAGGAGTTACATCTTCAGGGGATGCTGGAAACTGATGTACCACTTACAGCAAAACAAACGTGGTGATGCTGCATTTTCGTGTTGGCATCAGTGACATAAATTGCAAGTGAAGTATCTGCCCGTATCGCCCTCATCATCTCACTCTTTATGCATCCTAAATGACATGCTCCTGTGTGAGTTGTGAAACATCAAACACTCATTAATAACTCCTGTGTGGGAAGAGGTGCAGAATCAATCATGCAAGCCTTTGATCTGAGCCAGTGACCTTTTGCCCTTTAAATGCCAAACTTTGATCCCTCTTTTTTTCCTGCCATCCCTGCATGAGAAGCCAGTCCGTTTTGCGCAGGACTTCCACTGTTAATAAGTGAGTGTAACATCTGTACCGACCTTAAAAGAACTTTGTTGTTAACCAGAGCCATCAGTTAGAAACTAGCAGCAGCAGCCGCAGAAGCAACAAGAACAAAAACAAACTGGCCAAGAAAGAGAAGAAGAAGTAGCATTAGTAGTGCCATGGCAACAACCTCATGCCCAGATGTCTGAACTGCCAACAAAGATCTTACTCTCTTAATCTCCAAAACAAACAGGAAAAAGCACTTTGATTTCAGGCTGAAGAGAAACAGACTAACTGTTGATCCATCTATTCTAGTATGTTCTTTGCTCCTCAACCTCTCAGCTATCACAGAGGGCGACCTCCCATGAGCCTTTGCAAACAGAGCCGCAGGGCCCCAGGGCACCTCTCTCCATGTCTCCCTCTGCCCGAGTCACGCCACGGCAACGGCTGCACTCGCCAACCAAAATACAACAACAACAACGACAGAAAAAGTCAGCAGCTGACAGCAGCAGCAGCAGCAGCAGCAGCAGCAGCAGCAGCGAGGCTGTCGTTAACAGCAACCATCACCACGGCAGCTACTTACCGGGACACGCGCAGCCGCCCACGGACATCTTCTCACATGTCTGGTGTGAATCCGATCAGAATGATGGTGGTGGTTCTGTTATCCCTGCTCTCTTCCTCTCTCCTCTTTCTCACCAGTCACTGCTGCCGCCACTGAGGCTGCTCACATGAGCGTCTGTTATCCCCACGGTTCACACACACACAGATACACACACAGACAGACCCACACACACACACACACACACACACACACACACACACACACCACCAGGGAGCAAAGAGAAGGAGGGAGGGAGAGACGGAGGGAGGAGAGAGTGACGACGAGGGAGGAAAAGAGAGAAAGAGGGGAAGAAAAGGTTAAAAAAAGAGCACACACACAAAGGATCGGATTCTCTCAGTTGTAGCTGTACACTGTGAATCACACTGTGTGTGTGTAAAGTGTGTAAGTGTGCATGTGTGTGTATGTTTATGTGTGTGTGTGTGTTATGGAGTGAGAAGAATTCTGCTCTTGCCTCTGCTCTGCCCTCACCCTCATCAACCCTGCAAATTACAGCTCAGGTGGGAGGAGAGAAGTAGAAAGAGAGGAAGAGAAAGGGAGGGAACGAGAGGCTGAGTGCTCGAGAGAAAGAGAGAGAGAGAGTGTATGTGTGTGTGTGTGTGTGTGTGTGTGTGTGTGCTTGAGCGAGAGAGGCAGAGAGAGAGAGAGAGAGTGGACTGTCAAAGTGACCTGAGAGGCAGATTTGAGAGAATAACAACCATGTGATGTAGGTCCTTTTTTCCCCTTAAATATGTAAAGGGTGTTTTTTCACCGCTGCTGTTACAATGTCACACACAAACACACACATTCTGAAGTGCACACATGAAGGTTTAAATGATCTTAAGGAAATTTGTAAGAAATCTGTTTGTGCCTCCGTGTGTGTGTGTGTGTGTGTGTGTGTGTGTGCTGTAGCCGTCTGAGTGCCTTGTTACCATCCAGCAAAAGTCTGCTACATGGCAGGGAGGGCAGAGGGGGGAGGTAAAAGGGGGAGTAAAAAGGGAGGAGGACAGAGGAGGGGGCGATTGACGTGCCTCCACTCTCCTTCTCTGTCGTCTCCCTTTCTCGCTCATTCACTCTCTCGCTCCGTTAGTCTTTCTGTCTGCAGTATGCCACACAGTGTTGCTCTCTCGCTTCACTCATCTTCCTGTCTACTCGGCCATTTATCTCTCCTGCCCTCCCCCTCTCCTCTCTCCTCCCAATCTCTCCTCCCGCCTCCCTCCTCCCTCACTGTCTCGCTCTTTCCTTATTACTCTTTCTTCCTCTCTTACCTTTCCCTCCCACTGTATCCATCACTCTGTAATCTTTCTTCAATAACGAGTCATTTGTCTTTTCCTGTTAGATGCACAACTTGTGTTTGCGTGTGTGTGAGACAGAGAGCAAGAGAGATATAGTTAGGCCCAAGTAATAAACAAAATGACACCTGATTGTTAAAGACAGTCTGTTTGATATTTCACACTTTTCTCTTTGTTAACAAAGACAGAACTCAGCATATTCAAACGATCCTACAAGTCTTGTCTGTGAATCTGATTCTTACTCTTTAACTTCATCATAATCCAAAAAAACTGGCTCACATCAGTGGGCAAAACTGTCACATCAGCTGACATGTCTCTTCATTACCCTAAGCCAGAGCACTCTACTTTTCCTTAAGTCTATTTAATATACGTCACCCAGCTGCTGTAAATACTCATTCTAACTTCCTATAACTCTAAATTTGTATGATTCCATTGTTAAAAATAGTCCCCCAACAAACGCACTGCTGTGCCTGTTTGAGTAACATTTGCTCAAAGCTACAGTGCCTTAATGAAAGGGCCCAATAACAACCTTTAATACAATCTCTTTAAATCTTTGCGAGGAACCAACTGGTTTGCTACAAATAGATGAAGTTATATAAATATAGTGAAAATATTAGGGGACTTATCACCGCACTAATGGCTTTGTTCTTCTGTGGCGTTTTTTTTTGTTTGTTTTTTGTTTTGTTTTGTTGATGATGATAAGGAAAATACTGAAAATTGACAACTTTATACTTCAAATCAGAGATTTTTAGCCTGAGGATCAGAACCCCAAGAGAAAATTGTGAGATGAATCTGAGGGGTTGAGACAGGATTGAAGGAGTAGTTCAACATTTTTGAGGAATTCACTTCATTCATTTTACTGATGGGAAAATTCATAAGAAAACTGGTAACATTCTCATGTAAACACAGAGCTACACCTAGTACCTGGCTCCATTTAAAGGCTGCTAACCTCTGTCTCAGCACCACATACAGTAGGCCTACATATAGAAATTTTCCAAAAGGTCATGACCCTGACTGAGCACAGCCTCCATCAGAACACACACACTCTCACCTCATCAGATTACATGGCGTAGGCTTCATTACACTCCACACAACATAAACAGAGCTCAGCCATAAATCTAAATGTAGGAATATACATATAGACATCCTGTGCTCTTTCCCTCCAAAATGACATCACAGAGGTTCTCTCTTAACATGCAGCGAGGAGCAGAAGTCTGCATAGATCGCCTCCCCCACATATTTCTACTTGCTTTTTTTTAAGACACTTGCTCTTTGTCTCCCTCTCTCTCTTCCTCACCCTCTGTCTCATTAGGCAGTATCTCATTTTGAGGAGGAGAGTGTTAAGCCAATCAGAGAGGGGAAGAAAGAGCAGAGGAAGGAGGGAGATGGAGAGGGAAGGGAGACAGAGAGGTTGCAGGAGAGAGAGGACAGAGATGAGGAGAGAGAGGGAAAGAGAGGGAGAGAGTGAGAGACGGAGGAAGAGAGAGAGCGATGGATGGATGGAGGGAGGTAGGGACAGAGAAAGAGAGAATAAATAGCTCTGGCGCACTCGTCCCCCATTACCCCGGGAGGGCACTGTCGCCATGGCAATGTGGCAGAAAAAGGATAGCACAAGCATTATGAGCTTCTAGACACACACACACACATACACATACATACACACACACACACACACACACACACACACACAAACACACAAACGCAAACTGTGATTCACGCACATATCTGCCTACATTAACAGTTTCATAGGGACAGTTTTGACAAGTTCATACTTTCAAGGGGATCTACACACAAAGCACACCGTCTTACACCTTAGGATAATTATTTATATCGGAGTTTTTATATCTCGCGCACACACACACACATTAACAGCTTGTCAGTTAGAAGATGGTCAAATCCCACATAACACAGACAAACAACTGTGACTGAAAGCTGCTGAGGCTGAAGTAGAAATGACAGACAGAAAACACAAAATAGGAAGGTAAGGAAAATCACAAAAGAGAACAGGAGAGCAATTTTTGGAGCCAATCAACTATCACAGTTTCCTGTTTTTGCTGCCCTAGAATCAATTTTACTTTCGTTTCTCTTGGCTATGCAGTGTAATCATAAGGAACATCTTGGTCGATCCTGAACTGACCTTTCTGTCTGACTTGGGGGCAGCACCCAAGTGGTAAACATGGCAATGACATATGATCAAAGTACAAAGTTGTTAGGGGTAACATGTTAGCAATCAGTTACTTTGGCTGTTTAATCTTGCAGTGGACATGAAGAGACACCAGCATTCATTCATTTGTACTCAAGTCCAATATTCCAGTTTTTTCAGCTCTGTTTGGTTTCAACCTTCAGGAAACATCTATCTCTGCTTTCTGCTCAACTATGTTCCCAAGCTAGTTGATGACACTGTCTGCTGAACAGGTACTCTGGGTTTATATTCTGCTGCTATGGGAAACAGTGCTGATAGGAGCTTAAGTTTGTTGCATGTATAGAAAACCTATGAGAACTGAAAAAAAAACCTAAAAAAACTAAACTATGAGCCAAAAGATGCTAAAACAGTCACGTCTACAAACAGCATTCTGATGTTTAACAGCTGTAGCATTAGTTTTTATTATTTTATTTTATTTTTTATTAATTTAGCATGTTAGTGTGCTGACATTTTTTTATTTTACAATATTATCAAGTAGCCTAGCTGAGTCTGTTAGTAATGTCTTTCATTTTGCGGGGCTTTGCTCATATAAAACACATTATGACCTGGTGGTGGAGCTACAGAGAAAGTCTGTGACATTAAAGATCCAAAAGTTATCAAAGTGTTTTAATCTCAACAACAAATGTTGACCTCGTGGTGGTGCCGTGTGAAAAGTTAAACCTGCAAAAAATCTAATAATTTATTAAATGGTTGCTAAAATATTTTATCTCAGCAATGGAAAAACCAAAAATCTGACGCTGTCATCCATATTTACACTGCCAGCATGACTGAAATACTGACAACTACTCCTCTAAGTGCATGTGTGTTTCAGAGTAGGATAAATCAGATCAAAATCATCACTTGATCAGATTGACCCTACTCAATCTATCCAAGGTAAATTACAGCCCCTGCTTTGTCGTCTGTGACCCCTGTGACCTGAAGCTTTGGCTCCCAGCAGCTTCGGAGACAAAATTCAGTTCCCATGCCATTACTGTTGACGGTTTTGCACTCTGTGAACAAACTAACTGTGGCTGTTACAAACAAGCCTGTTACAGAAATTCAATAATGACAGATTCAGCAAATTGAGAACCAGTGGAGAAACACTTGCCCACTGAAAAATTTTGCCCACGAATAAAACAAATCACCTCAAGTCAGTAGACTGAAGATAAAAATGGCTTTGGCATTGCTCTAATGCTTTTGTTGCAGCACACTCATCTTGAAAAGTTGTTTTGATGGCAAATGTGGTGGTTAATTAGTTCAGGAAATCTTGTGTGCATCCAGCCTGAGGGCAAAGCAGAGAATGAAAGGGGCTGTTTGGAGCCAGCCAGCCCTCTGTAAACTCTTATGTAAGGCAGAATCTGCATCCTGTTTCTCTCAGCTACATTATTGATGCAGGCTTCGGTTTCCACGCTGATCATGTTTGCGCGCGTACGTGCCTGAGCTGTAAACATGTACACCTGTAAGTCACTATGGCTCAGCAATCCTCACCTTTGCTGTTCTGTGGAAAGGTTGGTCTCCTCCAGTTGATGTTTTGTCACTTTGTCTCCTCCTCTTTTCACCTCTCTGCACGCCTTCTTGTTTTCCTCACCTCCTCTCTTTTTTCCACTTGTCTCTTTCCTCCTCCTGCTCTCTCTCTCTCTCTCAGGCCCTCATTTCTCACCACTGGATTTTCTCTGCACCATGTGGGAGGGCATTCCTCTCCTCTCTCCTATGAAAGCTTAAGAAAAAGAAGATTTACTTTTTTCAGAGTAAAGAAAATCAAATGAGGACGACAGCTATACAACTCCTTTACTTAGCGGTTTCACAGTAACTCCTGTGAGTCCTGCTTCCCGCTGTGGGGAAGGTGTCAGGTTAAAGATCAGAGTGCTTTTGCCTTTTTATAACACACTGTTACTCAATATCTGAAAGGTCATAGAAGTGCATACATTCTCATGTGCGAAATATTACATGACTGAGCAGCTTAGATGACGGGTCATATGGAAAAACACATACATGCGCACGCAATGCACACATGCACACATGCTCACACACACACACACACACATACACACCCACACAATAGCAGCAAGTGTAAGGGAGGCTGAACAGCATAAACCTGACTCCATACCTCATGGGTTCTTTAAAAATTCAAACATGCCAAAAGAGCACCGTGGGAGTCCTCCTGCAGGTCAAGAGTGAGAAAGGGAGGAAGGGAGGAGAGACAGCAGGGAGGGGGGACACTGGAGAGCAGAGGAGTGAGAAACATGAAAGAAAAATGGGAGAGAGACGTCTTTATTTTTTTTTTACTCCTCCTGCCTTTCCTCCCCTCAGAGAATGAGAGTGAAGTCTGGCACTATGAAGACCTTCAGGGAGGGAGGGATTTTGCTGTTTTTCAGTGAGGGACTGAACAAGTATTATACCTTTCTAAGCAAAAAACCAAAGGGGGACAGTGATTGTTGATTGAGTAAAATAAATGTGTGTGTGTTGGTGTGTGTGTGGCGGGGGGGGCATGTAACCACATGGTGGCTGGGCGCTGGATGCTGCAGTAAGGTGACCCACTTACAAAGAACCCCCCTGAACACACACAAGTGTGTGCGCGCGCACACACACACACACACACACACACACACACACACATACACAGGCTCTGCGTACTCCTGAACACTCTCACACTTCACCCGCTGGAGACTAGAAGATGCTTTGGCCCCATTTCAGACGGTAATGTGTTTCAAGAGTTTTGAGAGAAGAGGCGGGAGGTCATTTGCGTGTGTTTGTGTGTGTGTGTGTGTGTGAGTGTTAGTGTGTGTGTGTGAAGCATGGGTAAAGAGAGATGTAGCAACAGGAGAGAAGAAGATGTGGGATTAAAGGATAGAGCGTTGGAGTCAGAGAGGTAAAACCGTGAGAGGTCACTAAGCAGATTCATTGTAGGTAAGTTGTATGCAGGAAATACATGCCAGATGGCCCTGTGAATCAAAGTAAATGAACAGGGAATTCATGGTAGCTTGTTAAAGTGCGTGTCCATGAGCATATTTACCTCCCAGCTAATCTCGCACAACCACTGACTCTGTGTACCGCCATGACATTCAGCAAAAAGGTCAACTCCTCGCCGGTATGCATGAGATAAGAGGCCAGACACATCCATAGTGGTTCACTACTACAAGATTAAACAAGATAACACACTCACACACAAATGGAGAGGTGATGATGATGAACACGAATTCATCACATATCCTTTCCAGTCGTGTCTGAGTATCTGATTTGCACCCGCTGGGGAATAGGTGGCTTTCATGGAGTAATCAGCTCACTGGGAATTAATTCATTCTCAACTTTAGAGAGCCCATAGAAAAGCAGAAGGTGTGAGAGAAACTCCATGGAAGGCGTATGATATCCCCATCTAGTGGAGAAAACAAGTCATAGCAGTATTATTCACAATCTTTGCGGAACATAATATTTCAACTGATCAACCTGAAAAGGTACAGGGATGTTTAACCAAGCCTATTACAAAGTCAAAGTAAAGTAAAAAGTATCACCAAATTGTGTAAAAGTTTAATATCATAAAATAGCTTTTTTTTTTAAATCTGTGTACTAAATTATTGGAGTAACACTTTATGAGGAAAGTTAGACGTTTTAGACAAAACGTTTTGTTTTCTTGCTAAGGATTGTGAAGATTCTTCCTTGTCCTCTCTGTCAGATTAATATGAAACTGCAGCCAGCAATCTGTCAGTTTTTGCTTATCATATTTAAAAGCTGCACACATACTCTGGCGAGGTATACCATGTTTATAAGTGAGCACTTGAAGTGTTATCAGTATATTTCGTTTCAGGTCCAGAGCAAGGCTTGCTGTTTCCAGAGAGACCAGTCTTCAGTTTTATAAATGGTGTTTTTGTCATTAGAATTTAATTTCACTCAACCAGAGTTTCTAACCATCACTGATCAGCCTCACCTGGTGAAGGTGTGGTGGGAAGTGATATACATGATGTCAGTTGTTCAAGCTGGTCTGGTCGCACCAGATTTATCCTTAACAGAAAAACACTCTAGCTCCTGCAGAAACCATTAATTCTGTTGCAGAACAACTTTAACTTCAATGGCACAGAAGGAGATGAAAATAAAACTCTTGGCTGAATGTGTTAATTTAACCATTAAGACACTATCATATAATTTGTCAGGTAGCACAGTGTGAAGCTTCACTGGGTGAAGTGGAAACAAAAAGTCTTAAGATTTATCATAAAACAGCAGGTCCTGATTCATGTAACTGCAAAGTACAAGTCATGCTTGGGCTCTGCAATGTGAACACAAGTGATTCATTACAAATATTTAGTCATGATGATCAAGTGTTCAATACATATGCTTTCTGAAACCTGAGCACATATCAATGAATGCAAAGACTGAAAGCTAGACCTCTGCAGGTGCCACTTCAAGTGAAACGAGGTAGCAACACTGTTGTTAGGCTCCAACAGCAAAACATATCAAGGTGGAGGGTGTGTACACATGTTAATCAGGTAAGTCAACACATCAATATTGCAATGTCTGGACATGCAGGTAATCTGTTTGTCCCGGTGATAAGGTACACCACCGAAAGCAGGCACACTCTTTGCTTTGCCATACGACACACTGCTTAAAAGGGTTGCTTGTGTTGTGCCACTTACTGTGTGTTACATGCTTTGTGATACGTGCGATGCTGATGCACTCATAATTTCACAACTTTCTCAGCAAATATTACGTGGGAGATAATGGAACTCCTGGGTGAATTTAACACATTTAAAGAGTGTTCTTTCCACTTTCGAGAAAACTCCTGCTATGCTATTAGTGCTCTCTCTATTAAACCCATCTGCCATAAAGGGAAAAGCAGATCCAAACAAATCATCATTTTGCACATGAGGCAGCCTGCGGAGGTATTAGACATCATCATGCATGTTACAACAGTATTCTTACTTTACTTCAGCACAAAATACAGTTGATAGTTGACTGCTATTAAATATTTAATAGGGTAGCTAAATTACTATTATAATATTGGCTACCCAAAGTTAAAATAAAATTATTTAATTGCAGCAGCCTGCTATCTTTATTAAAAGGAACCTCTTTGTCTTTTGACACCAGATGTCGCTTTTGAGTAATATTTTTTTAAATGTAAAATGTAAAGGTTTACTAGCAAAATTTTTGAATTTATTAGTGATACTCCAAACAGAATATAGAGGTGGCTTAAAGCACTGTTAATGTGTAATTTTACACAGAGTTTAGGCAAAATCTTCCCTTAATCAGACTTTAGATTTCTATACAACAGAATGAACCAATAATCAGTACAAGAAGCTTTGACCTAATAACTTATAGGGCTTTAACGAAAAAATGAAATTATTTGCTCTTTTCAGAGGAAAACTAATTGACAACCGCCACGGAACGTATAGCTGACTCTGGATCTGATTTCTACTTCTCTCTTCATTCTCAGTAGAGGCATGGTTTCTGTGAATCTGATCCCAGGTCGGTGTTCTCTGCGCTCTCCCATGCGGTGACCACGTGTCCTGTCCGGCCTGCCAGCGAACCATGTGGAGCAGCAAGATGGCGGCGCGGTGGAGGCGAAATGAGGGGAATTTAAATGCCGGCAACAGCATCTTTCCGTCCAAGAACAATCCTAGTGAGGTACCAGTTTGCTTGTATTAG
The DNA here is from genome assembly GCA_029783645.1 of Ctenochaetus hawaiiensis. Lineage (NCBI taxonomy): Eukaryota > Metazoa > Chordata > Actinopteri > Acanthuriformes > Acanthuridae > Ctenochaetus > Ctenochaetus hawaiiensis. The sequence continues at coordinate 20,177,292 of JAPZDY010000020.1, read as the reverse complement.
CTATTTTTACATCAGAACAGACGCATGCGAGAGGGTTTTGATGTTTTATTGAGAGACTTTTCGCCGGTTTGGGGAGGCCACATGCGGTCATGGCGACACGTGGCTGAGCGGTGTAGTAGTAAATCTGAGACAGACTGAGCTAGGAGGAAGATGAGCTGGGTTTTATCTCATATTTGGACCTCGAAATTACTGAACGGCTCAATGCTAAGCTAATAATAAGCTAACGCCGTACCTCTATGTAAATGTTTGATATTAGTATATATCACAGACGAGAATTTA
>JAPZDY010000020.1:20152932-20168210 GCA_029783645.1 Ctenochaetus hawaiiensis | reverse complement strand
TTATGTTTGAAGCCTGAAATGTGGCGAAAGGTTGCAAGGTTCAAGGGGGCCGAATACTTTCGCAAGGCACTGTAAGTGGCAAGTGGAAGTGTCCCCTTAAGAGACGGGGACACTGTCCCTTTAAGACGTTCACACGGAAGTGAGACGCACGCTGAACTGAGGTGGCTGAACTTCTGTCATCACTGAACAAGAGAGCCGCCCGCCTTAATCGCCTGTCCACGACTATTTACAACAACTTTAGACTTTAGCCATGTTAGCATCATGCTGCGCACTGCTCAGACCTGACTGATCTGCGCAGGCGTGAAGGGCGCAGCAATAAAAGTCAAGGAAAACCGAAGGCTGGTATCTGTAGACATGACTGATGATAGCTCTGTGTCAGTGCTGCCGTCCGGACATTTGTAAACTAAAATCTTGGGTAGAGGCGATAACTTCACTCGGAACACTACAGTGAACTATGCCGACACCGGACAGTTCCGAGGAACGGGGCCAGCCTGGGACCAGGCGGTTCGTCAGTGGCGTGGTGGAAGGTAAGCATGCGGGGACCAGGGGCCCCAAACTGGAGCTCCAGAGCTCATTGGTGATGCACTCACAGTACAGCTCTCAAACAGCTAGACTTGGATGCAAATCACTTCAGACATGTTTTGTTGAAATGCAGCCATGCTATGGATCAAGAACAGTATTGATCACTTCTGTTAAGGTGACATCATTTGGTTCATGACTTGACGTTTGCTCGATGCAGGTTTTTATGGGCGGCCGTGGAGTATGGAGCAAAGAACAGAGCTGTTCAAAAGGTACAGCACCTGATAAACTTGCATTGCAACAATGAGGAAGCCTTGCACTGGTTTCATGTTGGGGGGTTGTCTAGCACTGGTTTGGAATTGTGAAATAAGGTTTACAAAAACTTAAAAATAAATTTAGTCAACAAGAAATAATCTTTTAATTCCTAGTTCCATGTTCACTTTTTTTAAGACCCTTAAACACACACACTTTTATTTGTCCTGACTATCGTTCCTTTTTATCTAACCACTGGTGTTATACTTGATATGATTGTTCAGTGCTGGTGTTTCACAGAGAACAGAAGTGGGGATTGAACACATACCTGTATGCCCCCAAAGACGACTACAAGCACAGGATGTACTGGAGGGACCTGTACTCTGCTGAGGAGGCAGGTGGGTGTCAGCCCCTTCATGTCGTCCTTTTAGACTAAATAAAAACATCTCAGACGAGCCAATAACCAAAAGTCAACAGGGCTTCAAACATCCTTCAAAAGAAGACTGTTAATTTCTTTCCCTGCTAAAGATGCCAAGGTTGGAATCACCCTTTCTCTTTCAAATAGAACTAAATTAGTCAGTGTACGTCAATATTATTTCTGACAATCACTGGCTGGCCACCTGGATATTTAAAATTTCCCCCATAGTGTCATCTGCAGGAGATATCCACACTTAAAACTGTGCAAAATCTCTGCAGATATCAAAAAATTCTCCCATACGTGATCAACACTTCACAGCACTAATTGTGTGAAAGAGCTAGGTTTTGGTGTAACAACTAAAAGCTTGTGGCTGTCTAATAAATTTAATCTGTTTAGACTTCCTTTAATTCAGATCCTTGAGTTAAAACAAAAATATTCTTTACACGTTATTGTTCTGTCCCTTAAATGTTTAGGAACATTTCTTGTCTGGGTTCATATGTGAATGGAGCTGAGATCAACCTTCAGGGAAGTCTGCACTGTCAGTTTTCCACATCAAGACATTGTAAAATTTCAAGGAAGACTGCCTTTATGACTGTGTTGTTAATAAAGGCAGTAGCATTGCAGGAACAAGCACATAAAGGGTTACGTCCATCTGATATAAAAGCACTTTCATGTGGAGCGGGTAAATAAATCACAAGACTCTGCTGATGATGAATTTCTTTATCTCTTTTTCTTTTCCAGAACAACTCATTGCCCTGATATCTGCTGCTAAACAGCATGAAATCGAGTTCATCTATGCAATATCTCCAGGTCTGGACATTACCTTTTCCAACCCCAGAGAGGTTGCTACCCTGAAGAAGAAGCTGGATCAGGTAGGACTTTGATTGCAGGGATGAGGGTTGGGGCAAGAGAGAAAAAATTAATGTTAACTGTTTGTGACATTATGGTTCTCTTCTTTGGACTCTCATCTTTCGTTCTATGGCACATGCCACAGTTGAATAGAAGTGTTTGAGCATGCTCACTGTAAGGGATAGTGAAAAAAATCCCAGGTAACTGAAGCTCCTGAAGCTGAAGTTTGACCTCATTATTTAAAAGGAAATTAACAAAATGATCCCAGGATCCTCAAACCTCAAGCAGTCCTCTTGGTCCCTCAGGTGAAGGAGTTTGGCTGCAGGTCCTTCTCGTTACTGTTTGATGACATTGAGACCGACATGTGTCCTGCCGACAAACAGGCCTTCAGCTCCTTTGCCCACGCACAGACAGCCATCACTAATGCAGTGTACCAGCACCTCGGAGAACCTGAGACCTTCCTCTTCTGTCCTACAGGTCGGGCGAAAGGAACACGTATACCGCAGCTGTTTCTGTAAAATGATACAAAACAAGCTGTTTTTCTCTGTTTTCCATCTTTCACCATCTTTGTTCCGTGCCTGTATCTTCAGATTATTGTGCTTCATTCTGTACTCCCAATGTGTCCCAGTCCTCTTACCTGCACACTGTGGGAGAGCAGCTGCTGCCTGGGATAGACATACTGTGGACTGGTAAGGCTGCACTGAGCCAGAGTCTTACTCAACCTTTGTTGATGAGTTTAACTCCCTAAAACTGGCCCAAGATATCAGTCTTCTACTTTCTCTCTTACTTATGTTATTTAGGTCCCAAAGTAGTGTCCCACAAAATCTCTGTGGAATCCATAGAAGAGGTGTCCTCTGTCCTGAAGAGGGCACCAGTCATCTGGGACAATATCCATGCAAATGACTACGACCCCCAACGCCTCTTCCTTGGACCCTACAAGGTTAAAAAAAACATGATTATAATGATTTCAGACGTCTCTGTATGCTGGGGTCTGGCTGGCCTCGGGATTGGCATCATCACATACTGACTCTTTAGGTTGGTGGCTCACTTTGTGCGTTAATATTTTCCATTCTGATCAGGATCGTCCCACTGAGCTGATTCCCAAACTGAGAGGAGTGCTCACTAACCCAAACTGTGAGTTCTACCCAAACTTCGTGGCCATCCACACCTTGGCTACATGGTGCAAAGCAGCCACTGATGGAGGACTGAAGGATGTGGAAATGGGTGAGTGTTGAGTTTTTCTCAAAAAGTAAAACCAAAACAACACCATCTTTGCTGCCTTTTATTGCCAACATAATCTTTAGCATATCCCAGCTTTAATTTTAATCTGTTTATACAATCCAGAAGTGTAACTGTGTATCATAACTGTGGGAAAAGAGCAGCTGTTAATAAAGTAAACAAATTCAAAACTTCATTGAAGGTATAACACATTTATGTTGCCTGCAGTGTTCCAATTCAAGATGGTATTTGTTAATGGTTGTCAGTTTATGTCAGATGTGTGAAATATGAGATACCTTTGTAAATGCTTCTGTCATGATTTTAAGATAATGGTTTGTGTCCAAAGTGTAGCTTCACTGCGTTGTCTCAGTGTCTCTGACCTACTCAAACAGGCGATGAGGAGCAGGACCCAGGCTACAGCCCCCAGAAAGCCTTGACTCTGGCCCTCACTGACTGGCTGCCAGAGTTTCTCTGCAACAATCAGCCAGGAGGTAAAGAGTCTATTAAGTCCTTGATTATATCAAAATGCATAGCAGATTTTGTATCACAGTAAAACAAAGGTTACCCACTTTGCCTTCCTGACTCTTATCCTCCAGCTCGTGTCAAGAAAGAGTCATCAGATGAGGAGCCCATGCAGACAGACATGGGAGAGAACTCCTATGTTCCTGGATCTACTGAGAACCCGTTATACACAGCAGAACCCCTGACCCTAAATGACCTAAAACTGCTGTCGGATCTCTTTTACCTGCCATATGAACATGGGCCGACAGCCAGGACCATGCTGCAGGAGCTGGATTGGCTCAAGAGCCACAGTGTGGCTGCTGCTGTAGAGTCAGACAAGGTAATGTTGTGTTTTTATACTTTTTTCAAAAAGCAGAACATTTTCTGACTAAATTTCTTCATCTGGCTCAATTCATATTTCAACACTGTTTTTCAGGGAGAGGAGTGGCGCTCTAGAGCGCAGCAGTTTGATGAAATGTGTGAGGCGGTGGTGCAGATGTTCAATCGTCTGTCCAACGCCCCCAACCGCAGCGTTCTGTACGACCTCTACAACCACATCTGTGACATTAAGAGCGCGGTCGGTCTCACTCGAGCCTATGTGAAAACGCTGGGTAAGAAAATCAGAATGTTCCACTGATGATCAAACTACAGGAGGTGGTATGTGAAGGATGCAGTAGGTTGGGAAACAAGCTGCACTTTATCTGATACCTACAAGTAGATTCATGTTTATCGTAAACTTCCTTTTCTCTTTAATCACATAAGCTTTTCCATCTGATCATCTGACTTCTACATTAAACTGCAGTCATTACAAAAAGAGTTGACTAAAGAAGTAATCTAAGAAAAATGTGTAAATGTGCAAAGTGATGATGATTTTAAACATATAAGCGCCAACACTGAGCTTATCTCTGCATTGTCAATTAATCTGATTTATTAAGTCCCAATGTGAAGTAATCTAAGAAAAACTATCATTGCAACAAGTAATTTTAGTGATATTTCTACAGGTACAATTAGTGCAAACAGCCACGAAAACCAAGGAGGTATAACACTATTACTGTTACTACAGTATACATTAAAGGCAGAGCCTGCAGTCATGTAGGAATTCATGCCAACTTAATCACCAGGATGTCAAACAAACTACAAAAACAACCGTGAGATGAACCCTACATTTCTAGTAAGAGAATGATGCATATGCTTACAAGTGTTATCAGGAAGTTGCTGAGGTGCAAGGTGGCCTTGCGTCTTATGTGCGTCAAACATGACTGAGTCATTAATCATGTGGTTTTACACAGAAGATTCGGCTTCTGCTGAGCCTGGCAACAATTTTAACAAATATGAGTCCATAAAGTTATCCTGTTTAAGTTTTAAGTGCTATTCTGTGTTTTTCTTTCCACAGGAGGGCAGCATCAACCCTCAGCCCACCTAATGAACGATGACCCTGAACCCTGGAGCTTTAGAGGAGGCCTCTCTGGAGAGTTCCAGGTAACTTTGGTGCCTGATGACAGTGACATATGTGACACTTTACATTCAACTTCCAGAGATAAGGGTCTTTAATAGGGCAAGGCCTTAAATAAATGTCTTCCTTTGTGTAGTGGTATCTCGTTAAAAATGTATGATTATATGTCCCTAATGAATTTAAGTACACTGTTCATTTATTTGTCCTTGCAGAGAATGTTGCCTTCCCACGGACACAGAGACCTGTTCAGACATCCTCCTGTGATGGCGGTTTACTGCATACGGCCATACTGCCCTGAAGACAAGGTTAGAACAGCAGATCCTCAGATGTTGCAAAAGATTTTTGTTTAAGTTCAGTATTGATTTTATGCATTGTTGTTGTTGTTTACTTTAGATGCAGGTGCAAAGAATTTTTAGAGAAATGCAAAGAGGTACAGGAGAGGATGAAGCCCCCCAGATGACGCAGCCTCAACTCATATGCGACAGGTAAGAGTGAAATTCTCTCTGAAGAATAAATGTTCTCTACCTCAATGTTTAACATCCTCTCTGTTTGCCCCATTGCAGCCTGTCCATAGGTGACCTCTACCCTTCCCCTGAGTGTGCGCTTGTCTTGGAGGATGAGATTGGGATGTGTGGTTATGCTCTGGCACTGATCGACGCCAAGTCAGCCTCAGCAAAGATTCAGGTGATCAGATGCGAAATCACTCTCCAGTGTAAAATCTCAAGATAAAATGCAACGTAACTAAGTGTCATTCTGTCTCATACCTCTAGGGGGCAGTAATGGATGCAGTGTTAAAGGACTTCCCCTCCCTGGTCACCCTACAAGTGCTGCCAAGGGTTACTGATCCCTCCCCAGCAAAGCGCATGATTGGTCATTTGTTGTCCTCCATCAGGAGCAGGGGTAGGTTGCAAACTTGCACAATGGCTTTGATCATTTGTGGTTGTAGCTCATAGAACCAAATCTCAAAAAAAGATTTAATAGGCTGAATTTTGTCCACAAGGAGGAGCTGTTCAGTGTCTGAGACAACAGTTATTGCAGTTGCCTTTTGAAAAGAGAGACATTCACAGCAGCATCAGTTTGGCCCTGCAGACGTAGATTTATTAAGTGTCAGCTGAGAGTTTAAGCTTCATCTTTTTTGTCAGATCACAGATGTACAGTTTTAAATTTGCACTGTGGCTGCAGTCTCTGTCTCAAGGTCCATCCTAATTTTTTTCTGATACTTTAGAGAATTAAAAGTAAATTTCAAACACCATCTTGATTTCCTTTTCCATAACTTCTCAGGTTCCACAGGAGTGTTCTGTGAGTTGAGGCAAAGTGATCGCAGGATGCTCGACTTCTACACCAAACTCGGCTCCTTCAAACCCATAAAAAGGGCTGGTCTACCTCAAGACATCATAACCATGGGAACAAGTCTGTGAAAGAAGTTCATAAAAAGGATTTTCCACAGGTTTGAAATGTTTGGAGAAGCTGTGGCTGTGTTCTAAAGTACATAGTTATCTTTTTTTTTTCTTTTACTACAGATGGGTTACAAGGTAAAATCCAACATTCACATAATTTTCCTACTAATCAAACCAATCAGTGACCCTGGAGTCCTGTGGATAGGGGCTCTTTCCTCCTCTGTCTCCACTAATTTGTCAAGTTTTCTTTTAACTTGTCAATCCGTGCGTACTGTAACATGCAATATGCTTGGAATAGACAAACACTTAGTCATTGTAACACTGAACACTCACCTTCTTGCTAATTATCACTGTCTTCAGTTATTTGAAGTAAAATGGAGCTTTTGCATGAACCCAGCTCTCGGCTGTTGAAATGACCCATCTTTCACTTTGCCGAGGTTTATGGGTAAGAATAGACAGAAAAGCAAGTGGCTTGTGAAATGCAAAATTGGACCAGTTGTAGTAGTACATCCTGCTATTTTGGCATATTTAATTTGATGTACTATTTATTGGGACAATATTACATGGTTTTCTGGAATACCACATAGGTATGGTAGTATGGGTATTTGAATGGAGTAAGTGGTACAACTGTTGCTACTATGACAACTGTTAATATCTCATTTTGCAGCTTGTCAGACAAAAGTGTTTTGTCATTTTCATTCATTTCCTTATTTGTTCAATTTAGTATAATTACAATTTGTTAATGTTCCCCTGCATGGCATTAAAAAAGGCTTAATGAAATGTGTGTAACAAAGTTGGGATGATGAGGAATAGTTGGATGGAATACTACTGATTTTATAGACATGATACTGTAAAATGTATAGGGATTATTTTTTAGATAAAATGCGTCAGAATAAAAAAAAACTGCCAACATCATGAGTAACACTAAACAAAAGACAATATTTTATTTGTGTTTTGAGGAGACAAAAGGATAAGGTTTGTTAATCTTTAATAAAAATAGCTGGTGTTTCACTTGTTGTCTGACCTAAGAGGGGAATGATATCCACTTTTTAATATGCGAGTCAACCTTTGAGAGGGAAAACTTTACTTTTCACATTTAGTTTGTAAAGTAGAAGTTGATATGGTGAAGAGACTGGACCCATTATATTAATTAAAATCTAAAAGTAGAGAGTTAATTGTATTGTGGTCAGATAAAACAAAGTAATAAGTTAAATATTTCAAGTAACTTAATGACATTCCTTTAAATACGTATATTTTTCTTTCATCCTGCTTCACCATGTTCCCCTGAGTGTCTGACCAGCAGAGTTTAAACCTGCAGGAGAGGAGATCCCCATCACCTGGTGTTTTTCAAACTCATCTGGGATGTAAGCGTCTAATCAAACCATGATGTCGTACTCAGGGTGTAGACAGAAGTATCAGTCTTCCAGCACTGAGTGTAGCTTGTGTTAAGCTTGTCACAGACTGGCTGCCAAAAACAGATGTACTAAAATTCTGCCAATCACTGGTAACTGTTCTCCCTTGATGGTGGTGGCGGGGCTTTCTCCTACACTTTTATCTCGTCTTTCTCCTCTCAGTTATTATATTAAATAATTATGAAATGTAGAACTTTGGGACATACATTATTGCACAGTATGACTGAGGGGTGTTGCATTTATTCAGTCAACTTCTCAGTCCTCTAATCCTTAGAGCCCTGCAGATTTTGCATTTAAGAACATGTGCAGCTTCTGCCCTGTCTGTCAAATAAACTCCAGCCCTTCATACTTCACATCCCCTATCTTTGTCTCAGGCATCAGCACTTGACCATCTAGGGTAAATGCGATCATGTAGGTAGCAATCCTGCCTCCATCCTCCTCAGATTTCAGGGCCAGAATTATCTGATCATCTGTGTCTGGAACAAATTTAAAGGAGGAGAAGCCATGTGTTGGGTTGAGTGGTCCAACGTGCCGTACTGATATGTAGCTGAAATCTGCGGGGCAGGACAGGAGGAGGTTGGTGGCACGCCGCTCATCGGCAGTCTCTTCGTAGTGCTCGTGACTGGCTCGGCGAGGGAGGAAGAACCAGTGTTGCAGACGCTCACTCCACGCTGCTGATTCATGGATAAGGTAGCCTGAAGATTGTAGAACAAAGAGAATTGTAAAAGGCTGTAATTTCCACTTTTCAAAATGCAATTCTCTACTTTGCTATTACAGGTAAGTTAGGATAACTCTGAATATTGTCCTCTAATTACTCAGCAGTCAATATCCAGATAAGAGAAGCTCTAAGTTCATAAAAATGTCTACTTGTTTATCTGGGTCAACAAGCTATGTCCTCACGGTAAAAGCTCCACAAACAGGAACTGTTTCTGCCCTGGTTTGCCGTCTAAGGCTCAATCAGAAACACAGAAACAGATCACCAAATTACACTGTCTTTTCAGTGAAGGTACAAATACAAAACTACCTTTAAATGAAAGTAAAGATGTAAATACTGTTACTGTAACTGTCGTACAGAAATTTACATCAGATTCATTTATTTTCAGATTAAAGAAGTCCTGACATTAAACCAAATTTACTCCCTTTCTACCAATAATAAGATGTAATGCTGATTCAGGCAGTGTTCCATGTGGACAGCACTGTTATGAAGAAACCAATAAAACCTGGTGGTTGGATCCCTGTTGCACTCCGAAGGGCATTGTAGTAAGGCACCCAGTTCTCATGCTCCACATCACCATGGTAGCCAACAACTTTCACCCACTCTGGGTTGTTGTTGACAACTTCTCCAGAGGTTGTGGTCCACTCCTTTCCCAGACCACCAACATACAGGTGCTCATCCTTCACTGTCAGCCACTCTGCCTTGAATCCTTCACACACACACAACAACATCTGATTTTAAGAAAGAATGTAAACCTCTCAAATTAAAGCCCATCTCTCCAAAATTACAGAGTTGCTGTTGTTTTATGTGTTGCCAGTTGTTTTACACAAATGTTCCAACTAAAGTGCACAACATGCATGCTTTAAGAAAGGGTGCATTTGTGGTCTTTGGGCTTCATTTCTTTGATTTGTAGGTGACAGCTCAAGTCTTTTAGTGTAATAAATCCAAACAAAAATTAGCCAGAATTTTGAGGAACTTTGCTCAAGAGTACCAACATGTACAACCAAAATGCCAAAACTGTTTGGACACTGTGTAAAATATGAATAAAAACAGAATGCTATCACTTTTCAAACAAACTCTTTACTGACAACAGTTTTATGAGGCAGTTCAGAGTGCACAGCGTGTTTCTAAAAAGATTTCCACGTTTTCTATACTATTTTATGTATGTTTTACACAGCATTCATACTTTGTGGGAGTCAGTGTTGTAATGGATTGAGAGAAGCTGTCTATTGGAGTCTGACCTTTGGAGACTGAGCCATCACCGTCGGGTAATATGACCCAGGGAACGGCCTGGTTTCCCTCTATTCTGTACACCACACCTGTACGGTCATCCACACTGTATAGGTGGCCATTGAAAACCACCAGCTCAGACAGCTCCATGCCTGCAGCAGTAAATCAAAGGTCAATCGGTCAAACATTAAGGTACTTTACATTCTGATGTAATAACACAAACATATGCAAAGATAACACATAAATGTGTGTGTGTGTATCTGTATCCTCTACCTCGTCCTTTCTCAGCCAGATGACTCTCCAGAGTGATAATCTCAGCATCCCACTCCACCTCCAGTCTGTCAGCACTTTCCGAAACAGTCAAGTAACCTCTTTTCATGTAGCTGAACCATGTCTGATCCTTAGAGCTACGTGATGCCGTGTCCAGGTCCGCAATCACACCAATACGATAGCGGATGCCATGCTGTGTCTTCTCTGGTGGACTTAATGGGTATGTATCATTGTAAGGTTTTTCCCTCTTTTGGTGGCGGGTGAATCTTCTTGAAGTTTGTCTGTTAGTGTCCCTGAAGATGTCATCCTCACCATCTCTGTGCATATGAAAACTTTGTACCCTATCGTAGTAGTAACTTCTGGTAGCAGCGTCTCTGTACCCTACTGTCCGGTGCAGGTATAATACCAGCACTAAAGCCAGGAGAATTGCCACAGAAATTGCTCGCCATTTAGGGTGGAAGCGTGAGTCTGTCGTGGTAGCCTGTGTCATAGATGCCAAGGCCAGGGGGAGGCCTCGGACAGCAACACCAAAGGAGGTCATGGGTGTATCATCATCCTCACTGTCAGGCTTGGACTGGAGGTGATGACCACTACATCCTGGGGTTCAGCACAGAGTGGTATATTAGAAAAGAGGCATGATGGAGAAAATAGTATGACATAACTGACAAACACAGCAAGTGCAGCTGCAAAACCAGTAAGACAAGAAAACCTATTTTTTTTCAGCTGACAATAATTAGTTGAGTATTTGTAATTACTTTGTATTGTTAATTTCTTTCAAAAAACCTTATAAAGTTTATGTAGAAAACACTGAAAACAATAGCTGGGGAGGATGAAAGAATGAACATGGGGGAGGAGTACAACATGTTGGAAAAACAGGCTGTTGTTCCTATTGTTCCTTGTGCACAACAGAGCTTTGTTGTGCTGTTCAGGCAAAATCTCCAATATGCATTCTGAGTAGGTAGCATAAAGAAAGTCTAACTTTCTCAGAACCAGCAGCCTATAATTACCCTCGCTCTGTTCTGATGCTCTAAGCACTAAAGATATTTGTTTGTACACTGAAAGTCCAAATCACCAGTGCATGCTCACCAGTGCAGAAGACTGTGGTTTCACCGACGGAACTCAAGTGTATTTTTCCCAATAGATGTGTATAGAGTTGGTGAAAATGATCCATTCTCTACTTTAATTTGAGCAGCAAATAAGATTATTAATCATTTAACAGTTTCAAAATCAGGTTTAAAGCTGGTATAGTATGGAAGCCTGCTCACTAAAATACAAGAGATGTACTTGTTTTGTTAGCCAAACACGACTGTGCCAATGTAACCATCCACCTTTCCATTGTATGGAGCAATCAACAGGTAAAATAAATTCGCTTATGTGGCATATATGGTAATTTATTATGCTTTAGCAAACCATAAAATGACACAGCTGCGCTAATAACACGTTTTGCTCAGCAATATCAGCCTTAGCTTGCTCATGATTTTACAGATATCTGTGTAAACACAAACCAGTTCTTATGTATATTTGCCAGCAGGCCCTTTGGTATTACTGACGTGGAGGTAATCATAAACTACACACATCTATAGAACAATTCTTTATCCTTCTGCCTCATCAGTTGCTTTCTAGCCAAGTTCAAACTCAGAGACCAACATGCTTTTTAACACACACACACATACATTATATTGGCAAACTCTCTTGGCCAACAAATAATGCCCTTATTGTCACAATTTCATGCTTGGCTCCTCTTTCCCATCCCTCTACAGACCAGATCCAAACACAGCCTCGCTGTACGCTGTATGAAGAATGCCATTATTCACCTTTCCGTCGCCTCTTCTCCCCTGAACACGGTGTAACCATCATGCTGTTCTCCTTCGCACGCACCCATTCAGCCATCTCTCCTACACAAATATCTGATGTCTATCTCACAGAGTCTCCTCCTTTCCTCTCATTGCACTCTCAAGTTTCTACCTCTCGTTGGCAGAACCAAGAAAGAAATAAACAAGCTTTATTTAAATTTTTTTTTTTAAAAAAAAGGTCAAACAGGAAAAACAAGCTGGGACCGAAAACCCAACCTGAAAAGGGGTAGCATGTCTGAATTTTAATAGAAGTGCGATGAAAAAAGTGGTTGGTGCTGCACAGACTGAACACTGAAAAACAAGTTTTGAAACCAGTTAAAGGCTGTAGTCCCACAAAGAAGGCTGAACCCTTTTTTATGTGTGGCACAATGTTAATACACAACATATAAGCTCAAATCCCTTGGATGGCTTTAGTGCATACTAGACCAGAAGATTCATGCCTGCTGCATCATTTCAGGCTACAACAGCAGCATCAGCCTCCAGAGTGTGTTTATCTATTTCTACCAAAGAGCAGATATTAAGGAGCAAATATTTTTACATTTACAATCACACAAGGTTAGGATAGAACTCACAACCACGACACTACTGCACGTGTAAACGCAGTCTTTTTAGGGCATTTTGTTGCGTTTTAATCAAAACAGATGTCATTTAAGGTAATTCCACCCAGATGGTAAAACAGGAAAAAGCACCATCATACTATTAATGTTCCTGTCTTCTGCTGAGTTTGACTGACCCTTAGTCAAGAGCAGAAAACAATGACATTTTCTTTATGAAATCCATCATAGTTAACAAAAATAGCTGGTAAAAAAAAAACAGCTGGTAGCTGAATGGCTGCAATGACTGTAGAAAATCACTCACCTCAAGAATGACAACTGAAGCCCCGTTTTTCTACAACTGTACTAAGTGAACTAAAAAAATAAGAAAACGGCTTCAAGTACTGGTTTCTCTTGGATGACGAATACTTACGGCTGAGGAAACATCTCTGCTTTTATAAATGATGTATAAATCTCACACACTTACTCACACATGAGTCTGTCTCTATTTACAGACGGCCACGACGGCAGTAACGTTATGATTAAGTAACGCAATAGCACCCGCAACACTTTTGAAGTTTAACTTTCAACAGCTGCTTCAAAAATGAAAAGGAGCGTTTAACTTCATATCTATTTTGACACAAACTGTGAAAATTTAAAAATAAATGATTCAAAGTCGACTAACTAAAGCACAAGAGAGTTGTCGCTTAGGTTAACACATGAATTTGATAAATACCGGTTCCGTTTAAATTTCAGCCATGATGCTAACGTCAGCTAGCTTAGTTGAGCTTGCTAGCATTAACCTGCGCCAGGCCAACATTAGTAAAAGCATAACCTACAATCTCGGTTAATTTAATTGAAGCTGTCTTGATTTTAGCGCTTATGTTGTTGCTATTTCGCGACTTTTGAAGTCGTGTGTCTCACCTGTTACATAGGGTCTTCAAGTCCGCCTGGCTACCCATATTTGATGGATTTTTTTTTTGAGTTCGTTGGCGATTAGCTCCTCCTGCCTGCAGACTCCGGATCAACTGAGACGGTGCTCATAAACGTTCAATTATCCTCACTTTCGAAAACTTAACTACTGAAATGTGTACATATATGTGATAACATTTATTTAAGTAAAAGAAAGATGAATAAAAACTGGCATTTAAATGTTCAAATAAGTCAAATGTTCATAAATTACCTTACACAGGCAAAAATGAACCCTCTGGCCATGGCCGAATTAACGGTTTTTTAGAGCTCCACGGGAAACTCCTTCAGCCTTGGCCATCCTATCTAAGTTACCTACATGGTCTGCTTCTTTGTCAGAAAATATTAGGTGGACAAGCACCATTCAAATAAGATCACTAGTTGCCGCAAAGATGGGTTTATCAAATTAAATCCTAAATCTTATTAACACAAGCACATATAATGGGGTGGGCAGACTGCACAAAAATTACCATCAACACAATTCCCAAATATAAATATTTATTGAGATGATTTTTTTAATGCTCTACAGTCATGGTTAATAAAACACTTTGTGTAACCAACAGAGTAAACAAATACTTAAATTCTAGACTGAGGAACAAGTAACAATATGCATCAGCTAAATTGAGGGCCTTTTGTCCTTAACAAATATGTGCGTTTGATTCTTCTGCTGCATTAGAATAGGAAGTGCAAATATACTGTCTTCATTAGCAACAATAATTATGTGTATTCAAAACATTCAAACTCCCCCTGTGGGATATCAGCATTGTGGCGATAAAAAGCTACATTCACTTCATAGCCTATTGTGATTCTTGACATGATGCATGTCCTACCCATGGACTCCATCGTCACAAAAAACAAAACACAAAATAGACAAACAGTTGTACAGTGTTGTACTAACCATCAGCTCTATAACTTTTATAATACTCAAACATTATTTCCTGACAGTAACATTGTGTACTGTGGTTGTTACGTAACATGTTTACAACTGAATGAGAGTAGGTTTAACTATAGGAGAACTTGCAACAATTACAGTCCTTAGAGTGGCTCTGTTTAAAGCACACAGTATTTTTATAACTTGATAACATGGTTGGAACATGTGAACTTGGTTAGGACGTTTTCAAACAGCGGTATCTATAGTGAGGAAAGATAATGAAACTGTAGATTAAACAGCCAAAACAATCAACGTCACCTTATGTTGACTGTACATATACTATTGCTAAAATGATGCATATTTTATCAGTATAGGAGCACGATGATTCTGTTCACTTGTGTATGTTGACATCATGCGATGGATCAAAAACCATCACCTCAACTCTTCCCCATCATCTTCAGCAGAAGCTACAGAAGAAGAAAATAATTAAAACACAACTTTTTCAAAAAAGTGTCTAACACAATATCACTTAAAAGACTAAAAACAACTGATACAGTCTATAAATGTTTGCTAAATATGATGAAAAAACTACTAAAATAGATTGTATATTGTGTGTGTGACAAAAATGTGCTGGAATTTTGCAGTTCCAGTAGGTTTTTAATATTGTACTCATCAAGTAAAGCACAAACTCAAAACTTCAAGTTTTCCTAATTTGTGTTCAGCATAGCTATACTGAATTGTATATTGTAAAACTATTAGTCAAAGAGAGACAGAATTTTTTTTTACCTTTTGCTGCATTTTGTGTGTGTGTTGTACCT
>JAPZDY010000020.1:20127548-20140715 GCA_029783645.1 Ctenochaetus hawaiiensis | reverse complement strand
ATCAAATTTTATTTGCATAGCCCTTTACAATAACCAAAAGGTACCCAAAGTGCTTTACAACAAAGCCATAAAACAGTGCATAAAAGCAATACATAAAACACAGGTTTTAGACTGTGGAAAGTGCCACAGTGCTGCTTACTGAAGAAAGCCTTAATGTCTTAATTTAATGTCACGTAACGTCCATTTTGAAACTTTTTAGAACCCATTGCTAAACAGTTTTGCACTCAAACTTAAAAGGCTGTTTAAATGTTGCTAAAAATGTCTCATTTCTAATGAGGGACCATATAAAGTGATATGTTTATAATTTACAGGTCTCATACGGTCTGGCAATCAGGATTCTTAGTTTTCTCTAAGGCGTCCAAGTTCAACCCCTGCTTTGCGCTGCTTCTGCTATGAACAGTTTCATGTTTTCAGTAAACATTCATCGAGCTGCCACATACTCTTGTACTTCCATAGCGTGGTTCAAAGCCTGTATGTACAGTACACAGGAGTAATTTGACCTCTATAATAGATTTGTACTCTGTTCGGTGCTAAAATGTTAAATACAGAATCTTTAAGAAGGTTTTTAGTCTCCTACAAGTCTTTAAACACGAGCTCATGCCAGTTTAAGAAAAAACAGTATGACACAGCATCAGCTTTCTTGTTAAATGAGAAGATTGATATCACTCTCATACCTGTCTGAAGCCTGCAGCTGGTTAGCTTACTTTAGCTAAGTTAGCTTGCCTGGAGACAAGAGGAAACAGGCAGTCTAATTCTGTCCAACAGGCAACAAAATTCTACCCATAATTAAATTGCGTTCATTTAACATGTACAAAAATTTACCTATTAAAGTGACCTGTTGTGAAGAGGTAGTCAACGCCCCCCAGTCCAACATATAATCCCCTTATAGTTTTTCTTCGAAGCCAATCTAATCAACTACTGACAGGAGAATCATGTATAAAAGGCAAACAAGAGTTGGATCATCCTTTTCATCTCACATTCAACAAAGCAAATAAGGATATTTTCCAAAATGTCAGTCTGTTGCTTTACTATGTAGAAATACTTTTTTTTTAACATGTTGAGATTCTCATCCAGAAACACAGTTTGATTCTGTAACCTCATTGGTAAAAAGCATTGGTAATAATCTGTGATGTGGACATTTTTATGGCTCACGACCACCTTTTAAGCTTTCTTACTCAAACTACAACTCAGTGGCAATGTAAGCAGCTAAAATCTGAGCAGTTTTGAATGAAATGATGACAAAAGAAGTCCTGCTCACCCAGGTGGCGATGGAGAAGAACGAGAAGGCCACGGTGGCACGTGCAGCATCCATGGGGACGCCTCTGACGTCATGAGTGCGACTCCACTGACTGGCCAACAGGCAGAAACACACAAACCACAGGAAGGTCCACGCCCCTGGAAAACATACAGAGACACAGATGCACAAACACAACACGCAGACATTAATGATTGTTTTCACTGCATGAAAAGACAACAACAAAGGTGCTCTGCTGGAAACCCTGATATGAAAAGTAAATTCCTGTGAAAAACACACAACAGAACAAAAACAACATTAACGGAATAAAAAGGACTCTGCTGTCTCCATCTGCACAAATGACCACAAGCTGTTTTTCAATCCACCATGTGTTTGTTTCCCTGCAGAATGGCTGACTGTGAATTGTGTTGTGTACGGCTGATGAATGCTTAATGTTATCAAGCTCTGTGACATCATTCTTCCCTCCTCAGCCTGTTGCTTGCTAATTCGTCCACAATGTGCAATAATGAGAAATATAAGACGTCACGAAAAACAGACAGCATTCTGTTCCACATTACTTCCATACAGAATACCAGGTTTTGTGTAGGTGTGTAGGTTTGCATTCAAATGACGCAACTGAAACTAAAAGGAAGGGACAGAGAAAACAGATAACAACTCAGGATAATGCTAATATTAAAAAAAACAAAAAAACAACCACTAATGTGACCAGAACCACCACGATGTTAGTCAGTGGATTAAAACACCTTTACTCACATGTCAAAGTCTTTATGCTTAATAAAAGCATCAAAAAGAATAATGTGAAATCTCTTGTGCTCTGATAATGTGGAGGGATGACTTTATGTCGTGTTGCTGAATATATGTTCATGTGTTTTTTTCTTGTTACAGATTACTGTTCACAGTTTCAATGATGAATGTCCTCAGAAATGAGAGACATGAGCTTACACTCCACAGTCTCTGTAAATGTCATCCACAGATCATCCTGTAGGCCATTCTACTATTTTTGAAAAAAAAAAAAAAGCCTTTTTTTTGATAACTGATACAACTTTTGGACTCTACTAACTCCTCCAGAATAATAAACGTCTTTTTAATCTCTAAATGCTTCACTGTGTTCACCAACTAGCTCCTAACTGTGTCTGTCAGCTGTTTGGTACTGAGCAGGTTTGCTACTGAGGGTTTTATGAGTTTTTCCATAAACAGCTGGCTGTGCAGCTGGAAAGGAGTTGGGAAAGAGTGAGGAAAGTGAACCTAAACAGAAAAGTTGTGGACCAAAGAGACCAAGACAAGGAGCTAAAAGAGGCTAACACAATGAAAGATTCTCAGCATGAGTGACACCTTGCACATTGCAGTAAGCCATTTGATCTGTTGTAATATAAAAAAGATAGTGAAGCTTTAAAGATGCTCCCACTCACCTGAGAACACCAGGTCCGCCATGACAGTGTACTTCCTCTCCTGTGCGTTGCTCATAAAAGGTACGTAAATATCCAACACCAGGAAGGCAACGCATGCCAGGAAGGCAATCACCCCAATGCCAACGGCATACTGACACGCCGAGTCATTCTGGTTGAAGAAGCACTTTGCCTCAGCGCTGTGGGGAGGATTGATGTAACCCTCTGTTGTGATGCAGGCAAATACCACCAAGGCAAATATCTACATCAAAACAGAAAAGAAGAAGGTGGCCTTCAATGATTTGCAAATTCACAAGAGAAAACCTCTGGGTTGAGAGAACATGCCGCTGGCTTTTCAAATTTACCCAATAACTATACATTGCACACTTAACATAACTGCTTAACGTTTTGAGATTTCCCTAGTTCTAGTTAAGGTACAGTGTTTGTAAATCCAGCTCAGTCCAGAAAACTAGTGAATTCCAAACAACTTGCACATCTGATCATCTGATGCTTGCATCCACTTGTAAAAAGAACCAATCAGGAGCCCCGCTGTCACAAAATCAACCACCCAAGCTAACAAAATACTGTGGATTTTTTTTTTTTAGCATTATAGAACCTAAGCAGACAATTTTCAGCTATCAGGAGTTTCCTCAATGCACAGACTAGAGAGAGTATTTAAAAGCCACCTCCGCTTTAAGATCCAACACCATGTGACAACATTAGCAAACATGCTTCAGGTTTAGCACATGTCTAGTGAAAGCAACCGCTGCAGAGAAGAATATTACATCCATGGGACTAAAGGGAAGTGAGGCATCACGAAAAAGTCACAACACCCTGTGTAAAAATCTGGCAAAAAATATGTGATTATTTTTTATGAGACTTATTGATATATCACACATCATCATAAAGAGTGTCTCTTCTTCATGCTGACTCCTGAGATGCCTCCCAGCTTGTCTTGTGTTTATAAAGTGAAGAGTGCTGAGTGCTGCCGTGTCCCTCTGACCGTCCCGAGGTCTGTTGCTGTCTACTCTGGTTACCCACCTAACCATGTGACCTACTTCTGAAGGCAGCTGCCTGCCATGTGACTCCAGAGATGCCACTGACTCCCGAACAACGCTCATTATGAGATCTGGGAGGAGGATAGAGAGGAACTGTGTATCGAGTGGGAAGTAAGATGAGGTGAGAGGGCACAGAGAGAGACAGGCCACAATCCTGCAAATGGGATGAAACAAAAAGTACCGAAAACTACAGAAGACAGACATAAGGAAGTGAATACGGGGAGTTTCTAAACACAAGATAACAGTGAGACAAAGGGACTGTTAGTGAAGCAGGTGGATGTTTGTCTACAGGAAGTGGACAGATTGAAAGCGTTTGTGTGTTAAGTGACAGCTGTCAAAAACAAGCCACAATGTCCCATTTGTGCACACAGTGTGTTCTCTTACAACTTGTTGCTCATTATTTAGCAAAAATATAACTAAAATGTACAATTTGCAGGATTAGTTAGGACAGCAGGGTCACTAAAGATAAAGAAGTTTATGGTTTTTATCACTCTGGCATTTCAGCAGAGATAAAGTCATGTCATCCAACATCATAAATGACTAAGAGCCACTTAGCCTTTCCTTGTTCAGGTGTGGTGCGTTATGGGAATGGTAGGCAGGGTTACAGAGTGAACGACTCTCTTCTGTGGAATAGGTGCTGGCTTCTTGATGTAAGATCAAAATCACCAGGATACATTTGGCTTTGAGATGAGCTAGGCACAGCTGCACAACCTGTGTGTGTGTGTGTGTGTGTGTGTGTGTGTGTGTGTTTGAAAAGGGGATCAGTGGCACATGTTCACTACAAGTGAAAGCAAGGGTCAGGGCAGGAGAGCTATCAACTTACCTGGCTATCAGCCCCTGTTTACCAGTGACACACACAGTTTCCCAAACACATGCAAATGAAAACCAGCAGCTGAAACATTCAGAGGCACATTCTGTCCCCCGTCCTTATCCACCACACCAAACACACTACACCATCCAGGTGAGGCCCACAGCCTACACTCACCATGCGTGGACGTGACTAGAGGCCTAACAAACAAATCCTTGCAAGCCAAGAAAATGACTAAATCAACTGTACTCTCTGGAATCGAAGACATGAGTCCGTCAGGAGACTGTAGCAGTTGTGTCCAAAATTTATATAATCAAAGTCATGGCTGAGGAGAGATAAAACAATTCAACCTGGCAATCTGTGCTCACTATCTTCCAGGCTTACACAATGATTCATTGTTGAAGGCCGTAACCAGTCAGGTTCAGATTCATTTTGGACTTTCCAAGTTAGTGTACAGACCACAACAACTTAACTTTGCAGTAAGATTTGCCCAGCAACAGGTGATCAGCAGTGAATAACAACTTCCCAGAACTTTCCCTGGTAGACAAATTACCCCCTATTCAAATACCATTAGTCTGTACAACCTCTCTATGATGACAACTATTCAATTATTGTTTATCCATTTTAAAACAGGTGTTTTCTTATCAACTGGCTCTCGAAGTTACCGGAATGTAATCACCTTTTACTCAATTGCTCTCTGGCAAACACTGATCTGCGTTAGGATTATCTTACATCCTATATTTAGATGGTGTTTTGCTACCAGTGTGCCTGACAGGTTTTTGTCTTGTATCCTCTGACAGCAGCAGGGTTGACCTGTGCTGTCGCCGAACTGTTGTCATGCACCAGCTGCACGCAACATGACGCCCAGCAGGGTCACCGCATATAGTAGCCTGTTGTTCTGGCCAGCACAAATAAAAATGAATCATTTAACCGCAGACGCGGAGTGCGCGCCCCGGACGCACTGCCTACAGTCCATGTTGGCTATGATCTCTACCTATTTTGAACCTTCGCACAAGAAAACTACTACACCATCTCTCTTTCTCTTTACTTACCCAGCTTAACAGGCGCACGATGGTTTGCGGCTGTCGGACAAACTTAGGGAAGTCAAAGCCTCCTCCTGCGAGTGAAGCCCCGTACGCACTAGCACCGTCCGTCTCCTCCATGTCTCTCTTGCTGAGCCGATCCCTTTGGAGCTCCCCGTGTGGTTCTGAACGATTGGCAGGGCAACCCCGCTTCGACTAAACTACACCAAGACTACTGCTAGCATCCGCTGTGCTGCTGCTCCACTTGACGGAGACTAGAGAGCCACCCAGAGGAGCTGCTGCGCACGGGGCTGCGCTGTCCTGCTGCGCGTCAATGGGGCGGAGTTGACCGTCTGCGAGCTACACATGAGCATGTGCGACTCTTATTATTAAGTCAGAAAATAATCCAACTACTCATACTGAAAAGACTGCACACAGCACCAAGACAATTTTTATTGAAATAGACCAGCTTTTTTTTCAGAACAAACAGTCTGACTCCTCAAAGCTCTTCAAGTCCCTCATCTTCCAGCGTCTTCTCCTCTTCCTCAATGTGGGGCCATTCATCCACAGAGGCCTCAGATACCTGAGAGGAGAACGGACACACGGGGAGCAGTATTCGGCTATTTGCTTATTCTAAAAAATGAAGTTATCAGGTCAATGACTTCATACTTTCATTTGATCTCACCTGATCAAATTCACCTCCTCTGGTCATCGCTAGCACCTCAGCGTCCTCCTCGTACTCTGACAGAGAGCTCTGTGTCATAGGATCATAAAATGTAAGATCTTAAAAAATAAAATAAAATCTGCTCAGTCTTTAAATGATTAAGAAATTTGGACTGACCAGCTCGCCTTCATACATGGCTCCCATCCTCCTCATCTTCAAATCCAACCTAAGGAGAGAACAAAGCAGATGTGATAAATACAGCTGTTTGGGACGGGCAGCGCTCGTTAAATGCGCAGATGTAAGCATTCCTGGCTCTATAAACCTTAATAATTGTGACACAGGCCCCACTACACGCAGTTCTGTAGTTACAACTAAACACACCACGGTCACTGAAAACAGGGTTATTTCTGGGAGTGATGGGCTGTTAATTACACGAAGAAGAGTGCACCTTACACAGTTGGACCCAAATTAATGATGATGTTTTTTTAATTACTCATTCAGAGAATTATTTAACCTCATTACATTTAATTTTGATGAAGTCTGGCAAAAATGATAATAAAATGCCAATAAAGTTTGTCCTCTAGAATTAAAACCTTTCATTTAACATTTACATGCTCATGTAATAAAATATAGTTCACTGAAAACCCAACTGAACAGTTAAACAAATAAAATATGAAAACAATTCATAATATTTTTTTATTGATTTTTTAACATGTCTCTAAGAGAAAAGTAGTGTCAGTTTCACCCAGTAGGTCTATGTGATTCTTCCTCAAAATAAAATAAAAATAAAAAGGAAAACTCACTGTGGATCAAGTTCTCATAACAAATGGAAGTCACTGCTTCATTTAAAATGGCTTAAAAAAAATTTAAGATAACAGAATTGAGTGGAGAAATGGACTCACAGAGACTTGTCTCCATACTGCCTTCGCCCTGAAAGAAAAGTAAAAACATTCACTCACAAGAGCAACAAGGAGTTTTTGGAAATCATAAATATACTGTGAACTCACTGTACACAACTCCGATCCCACAACAAATGGAGACCAGGAGAACCAGGAATGTGAAGCACCCAAAGACAACTGCCACGACCAAGACAGGGAGACGGTTCAGAGCTGGAGGAGCAGAAAGATGAGGAGGAAGAGGAGGTGAAGCCAGCTGTCATCTGTCACAAGGATGTTCAACTTGAATGAACCAGAATGGATCTAGTGTACCTTCTTTATCCAAAAAACGCTTTTTGCTGCTTATGGCAGTGGTGTTGTCGAAGCTATCTGACGCTTCGCAGTGGTATGTGCCAGTAAGGCTCCAGTTTACATCTAGCACTAGTATGGATTGTTGTGGATGATGGTCATTAACCACGCGGAAGTTGCTCAGATTATCCAGACGGGTGTTGTTGAGGAACCACTGGTACTGTGGATGAGATCCCTTTGCCACCTTGCAGTAGACTTCGACAGTGTTTACAGCATAGTTTTCTCCGAAGTAATAGTTGAACTGCATCACCACAGGGCCACCAACTGCGACTGTGAGATATTATGGATTGAAAAAAAGACAACATACAGCAACTTTGAAAAGTAGTACATAACTCAGTGTTAGACTATGTCAATATTTGAAAGTTATGCACATACCAATTTCTAGGGGAATCTGAGCACTGTGTGCAATCTGGTCTCCATTGGTGGCCGTGCACTGGAGCAATCCCGAGTGCTGGTCCAGGACCAGTGGAACCTTAAAGGTGGCCGTTGTCTCATCAACAGTCATATTGGCAATCAACTCTGTGCTGTTGTAAAGTGAAAAGGTGACAGGCGCTGTCCCTTTTGTTGAATGACAGGTGACCACTGCAGAATAGATGTGGGAACCTTCCTTTAACACACTGAAGGAGATGTCAGGGGTTGACACCAAATCTAAGGAAACAGGAAGCAGAAGAATGTTATTTTGTTTCAAGGCACCAAATTATTGCCACAAAAGCTTGACATTGAGAGCTTATTCACAACACATGACTGCTCACCTTTGACTGTAATTTTAACTTCAGAGCTGGTGGTGGTATAGGCTAGGGTTGTGTTGAAGCTGTTGCTGGCAACACACGAGTAGTTGCCGCTGTTTTTAGATGTAGTTCTGAGTGTGACAAAGATACACAAATATATTACTTTGTTTTGTGGGACAGATGTTTGTTGAGGAAGAAGAGACTTAGAAATTTTTGCTTCATCACAGGATGCAACAAGGGAACTGTGTTGTGTGTTTTAAGTTACTTATTTACAAGTAAAACAGCAAATTGTCATCTTTGGAGTTTGGTTGGGACAGAGCCAGGCTAGCTGTTTCCCCGTGTTGGGTTTTTATGCCAAGAAAAGCTTATGCAGCTGTTAGACAGCAGGTTCAGGTTCAGGTTCAGGTTACTTTATTTGTACCTGTAGGTAGATTTGTCCTGCAGTGAGCTGTCATTCACAGGTGATATTTCATCATACAAAACAAATAAGATCAGACACCATGATAGAGATCAAATAAAAGATAAAAAGATTAAAAAGTGCTCCATAGATCAAGGCTCCACCAATAACCACTCAATTTCCTAAGACAGGGGATGATGGGAATAGAATGAGTTTAAAAGAAGGATACAAAGAGTTTAAGAAGTTTTAAAACATGAGCACTTGCCAGCTCCAATACAATAATAAAAATAAATAAATACATAAATAAATAAGGCCTGTGCACAGTATCTATTTACATCTCGTTAAGCTCTATGATGGCAGAAGGAACAACACTGTTTTTGTAATGTTTCGTTTTACATTTTGATACCAAATACCTCCGTCAGGAGGGGAGAAGCTGGAAATCACAGTTCAAAGGGTGAGTGTCATCATTTAAAAAAGAAGAAGCAATCCTCTGTAGCTGCCTGGCATACAGGGATACTGGGGAAAGCTGATTCTCTCCAACCTGTCAAGAGGACCACTTGACTATTAACTATAGACTACAATTCTTCTCTTTTAGGGATATGTGACCAAACCATGACATCAAAGAAAATGATAAAAAAAACATAAAACATGGTCATAATAGTTCGGTCAATATGAAAGTGCAAGAACTTCCTTAAACAGTACAAACACTGTTGACCCTTCTTGCTCACAGCTTCACAGTTGGCCACAAAATTCAATTTGTCATCAATGACAGTCCCCAGATAATTAAAAGATTGCACCGCCTCCATGGTCTGACCTTTGATAAGAGTGTCTTCATGCATGTGGGTGTTCCTCCTAAAATCAATCACCATATCTTTAGTTTTTGCTACATTCATTTGGAGGTAGGATTGTTCACACCAGTGCAAAAAAATCATCTACCACTGGGCCGTGACTGGTTTCATTTTCCTGTAGTAGACTGACTGCGGAATCATCCGCATATTTAATAAAAAAGCATTCACAAAACATTGTTTCTTAAACCATTATTACAAGTGAGAAAACCACTAATACAAGCGGAGAAACAGGGAACTCTGAGTTTGACGTTATAGGGAATTTCTGACATTGGAATTATCTCCTTCTTGATGAAAAGAACATTAGATTTGTCAACAAATTTTCACAAAAGGGCAACAAATACACCACTGACTAGTTTCTACTACGGCTACTAAAACCATTTGACTAAATGCACAGCATCCCCCCGTATCCATGTACTTATTCTTACAACCACCTCGAATCACCTCTGCAACCCCAACAACATCCCTCCTCTCACTTCACAGCCACCTGATACAGCCAGAGTTTTACAAATGCACAACCCACAGCAGTGGGTGACAGCTGTCCAGGGACAATCTCAATGAGTTCACGCTGACCTGTTGATCACAAGAAGTTCATGGTGAGAATCAGAGATAAGTCGATTATTCAGCAGCCACTTGTAGGAGACGTGATTTCCAGCAGTGAGTTTGCAGAGTAGCTCCAGCGTACTTCCCTCAAAGAACTCCACTGGACCTGAACGAACCTCAATCTTTGCCTCCTCCACTGGTTCTGCAGCACAGATATGGTAACAGACTGAGATCGCGGTCTCATCTCTAACCATTAATAACTTCTACTGGGAAAAAAACACTTGTTAATGGAGTAAAGATACATTAAATTTCAGCTTTTCTGCAGGTTTTTATGGCCTGTTGTCTCATTACATTGTTACTGCAGACCCATTTCTCTGTTAGGTTTACAGGTGACCATGTCTACTAACTTCACAACCCCAATAACTTGTCTTTTTTACTTACCAAGAGACCTTGTTAAAGTGTTAAATGATATTTTACTGCTGTTTGTTTGTGTTTTTTTGACATGGTAGTGGTTGAGGTTTACATTTTTTTCTGTGGGTCAATTTCTGTCTATTGATTACTTTGGTTCAGACTGAAGTATCTCAACAACTTTCTGATGGACTGTCCTTAAATTTTGCAGTTTGCCCGATATTCGTGGTTCTTTCCATTATTTCTAAATCAGCCAGTTCAGGTGAAAATTTTTTGGATTGAGCTGAATATTTTGAAAATTATTCGATGAACTGCTGGGAAACTTGTGACAGATATTCAAGATTCCTGAAGGATAAATTTTAATGAATTTGTTGACTTCCTGATATTTTTGCATATGGCTGAATTTTTTGAAAATCCTTTCAGTTGCTCTCTATGTAATTTTTTAACCATGCCTCATTGGGACTGAAGTATGTTTTCCAAAAAAGATTCAGCCAAGCGGGCAACTTTGGGTAAAAAGCAGTGAAGCAACAACAGCATGCAGAACATGAACTGGCCATAAAATGTCACAAAACAAAATCCACTTGAGATGAACACCCTGCACTTTACAATGACATGCCTTTTGAGGGAATGTAGTTTCACGCTGTGTTGAGCTTGTACAAACATTCATGCTCATAATGATCAATGTTGCTTTTACAGGGAGGCCATGTTGGATAATAGTACAGCAGACTTACCAAGAACCCTCAGATAGTGTATGTTGCTATAAGTTGGCTCAATGTCGGTGTTGTTCTGTGCTCCGGCCACACACTGCAGGTTGCCCTCGTGGTCGGGTCTGATTACAAAGAGGAAGGTCCCAACATCCCCATGCCAGGAGGAGTAATCCCCCCAAAACTCATCTTTGTTACCTTTCCTGTTTAAAAGTTGGCAATTAGGATTTTCTATCATCATTTCTACATTTTATCAGATTTAATGTGAACAAATACTCACTTGAATAACTGCAGCAGGATAGTTTCATTTGGGTAGATCAGCACTTCGCAGTTTAATTCTACAACTTCTCCCACTAAAGCTTCTGAGGGGCCGTATAGTCGTGGTTCACCCAGAGATGACTGACCTGATTAAAAAAAGATCCAATACACCAATATTCAACACAAGGAATTATGAGCTTCAAAACTGTATGAAGTGACTGTAGACGCACTAACACACACTCCAAAAACATAACTGACTTACTGCTTGCCTTGCTACAGCAGCACAACCCTGCAGGATAGAAAGAAATCAAAGAGTGTACAAGAATTTTACGCTGTGAAACATAAAATACTGCAGTGGAGTTCATGTTGATGAGCTTACCGAGTGTGAGCACAAGCAGGGTAGTGAACATCCTTGAAGAAAACCTGTTGCCTTTTTAATATGACTGTTCACTCCATATGTAATTACACTGTGGGTTAAGAAAAAAAAACAGGCGCGCACTCACACGTTTGTGCAAAAGCATGTGCAAAAAGCTGATAATGTTAGACGGCACCTCCCTGCCATATCCTCCCTCTGAGGATACGACATGAGTTCATGCTCGCATGTCACTGTCACAGTTGTGTCACTATATTCTGGAAAATGTGAATATCAAAGGAACTTCACTCAGACACATTGTAAAATTCTGATGTAGTCAAGTAAAATAAAACAACAAAACATCATTTAAAAGCAGAATTTTTATTTGCAAAAAAAACCCCGAACAGGACAGTATTCAGCAGTTTTGCTAGAAAACATGTCTCACTCTTGAATTGAACGTTCAAAGTCATTACAATCAAAAAAGCAGATTTGAAATAAAATTTGATAAGGGGAAGGTTCCTCCTGCATCAGACTCTGGCCTCCACAGTCTAAAACAAAGAGAAAGAAAAATTGTGATGCCTTTTTGTTTTTATATACCTGCCTCACATTGTTTCAGGTACATATAACAACAAACATGAGAAAAACTAAAATTCATTTTAAAAGAATTATCCATTCAAAATATCTAAATATATATTCACATATTATTTTTAGACATTATGAATTGTATGTTTGCCTGCAGACAGATGTTTACAAAAAGAGCAGATCTTCTGTATGGAAGCTAAAAACTGTCATGCTTGCATTTTTATTTTTTTTTAGGCATTTAACTTTACATCATAAGTTTTAATGCTACCTACAGAAAACAAAAGTATTCTTTTAAATAAGATCATTCATTAGGAGAAAGCGTCTTTATGAGATCCTTGTTATTTGTAGTAAGCATGTTTCCTCATGATTTATTGTGAGGGTGTTCACAGCATTGTCTGCATACAGTGGTCGATAAAAGCTGATTTGTTAGTTTCTATCAGTCTGCAACAAAAAGTTCTTTTGTTAGCTAAGGGGGGCTGGAAAGGCAACCATCCACACTGATCAGTGTTTGGATGAATAAATCATCTACAAAGCTATATTTAATGCATAGAAACTGCATACAAAGCCCCGTCTAATGCACTGATCAATAATGGATTTGATCTGATATTTTCCTCTCAAATCAGCTGCTGTATATGTCATCAGTCATGCATCTCTGCTACACATTATACGTACTCAGAGCAAACAACTTTGATTTTCTTAAAGTAATAAATCTAGCTATCTTAAAATAACAAAGCTTTGTTTTTAGATATTAAAATAAATAACTTGTGATCCTGAAACATATGGTCCATTATATATATAATATACAATGTGATATAAAATATTACACAAATACTCGCCAGTAGGGGTGTAACGATTCATCTACTTAATCGATGTATCGATTTATATTCCTGCGATCCAACTACATCGATCTGTGC
>JAPZDY010000020.1:20097284-20113830 GCA_029783645.1 Ctenochaetus hawaiiensis | reverse complement strand
GAGCCTGTACCAGCCCTAACTATAAGCTTTATCAAAAAGGAAGGTTTTAAGCCTACTCTTAAATGTGGAGAGGGTGTACCACCACATAACCACATAATCGAGTAACAGTTTAAGACGTGTAAATTATTATCACAGCTGCAAGTTAATTTCTCTTTAAACAAAATTTATTGATGAGGTGATCAGGTACGTAATCATCATGGGCCTTGTGCACTGAGTCTATAAAAACAGTTATGTGCTCAAAAACACCAAGAAAACTGATATGCTCTTCACCGGGCAGTGCTTCATCATTTGGAAACTGACATTTAAATCAAATGCAGGGATGATGTAACAGACAAGCTTTTTCCAGCCACATGCAACACCACAAAGACACCAGAGGCTTGCAGCACCTTGTACAAAAAGCATGGGCGTTGTTTCTAGTGTGCTGTGCTGCCCTGCACAGTTTCAATTCTACACAGACTTTCAAAAAGTTCAGAAAAATTTCCATCTACATGAAGACATGAACACACAGATAGACTGTGTATTGTCTGGCAACAGGAATGCTGCTGGGATACATGAAGAATAATTTCCATAATGCAGCAGAAATTGGGCAAGAAATGGCAAAATAGTATTCATTTTATATTTTTATTTTTCAACCACGTAATAGCAGCAGTAACTCAAGGTAAAAATACTCCACCACAAGCAAAAATCCTGCATTTAATGTTTTTTGGCTAAGTACACGTACAGACATTCTGATAGCAAGGTGGACTTAAAGTATTTCAGGTTTTACCTGAATATAATGCAGAAGAACACCAGTTTTATATAGAATTAGATTATTACTAATGCATCATTGTGCATGTAGCATTATATCCTGTAGGTGACTGAAGTAAAGCTTAACAGTATTTTTGACCAAATATCCCTATATGAATATTGCAACAATATTGTAGGGCGGACCGTTAGTGCTTTTGCAAAATATTAACACAATAAGATGTTTAGTAATCATCAGTAATGTGAATAAAGTGGGTAAAGGCAAATATAAGAATAGCTAGAATTTTCTGATAAGTTTAGCAAATTATATGACTTTACTGTGATGCAGTTTTTATAAACAGAAATCACTATATAACAATATATTATTATATTATTTAGTAATGATATCTAAAAATTTAATTTGATATCTCAGCTAAAATCACAATATTGATATAATAATGATATATTGTCCAGCCATAACCAGCACATATTGTCATCAGGTATAACTTGAGATGTAAAAAACTGTCTCCCTTTTGTAAGTGTTACATAATGTAGACTTAATAACAGATGGGTTATGGATGGGTACATGCCTTTTATTTCAGGAAGAGCACAGGTGTAAGTTGTACAAGTAATGATTGCTTTGTTCTCTTTAAGTATGTCTGTAGCACATAAGAATTGACTGGTTGTGTTGACCACATGCACAATACCAGGACCCTGAAAGTGGAGCCAAATTAAATCCAGCCATCATTACTTTTTTATTTTGCATTTTTTGGTTTCCCTATTGAAACATGTCAAAAAATGTATTCTAAAAGGGCCTATGAATAACTGACCACACAGTATCCACACTTGAGGCAAAATGACACATACATATTGTGTTGTATAGCTTTTTAAAGACCCGGTTAGCTTTGCAGTGAAATAAAATGAGGAAGGTCAATTGCTTAGGTTAGTTATTGTTTTCAAGACACAATTTATGTGTGGCCAGCTATGTCCTGATGAGTGATAAGGGGAGGGTCAAAGCACTTTGAAGTCACACAGCACTTCCCAAAGGCAGTAGCTCGCTGGCATCTACTGTTTATATTACCCTGCTTGGCCTCGCCATCTTTCTTAATCTCAAGCATATTCTCACACTATTTATTTTGACTGTCCGTGTTGATTAACTTTCAGTAGGTCACGTCACTCATCATTTATATGTCACCTACTAAAAAAACAGAAGGTTTAAATAAAATCAACTATTTTTGAAAGCTTTTACATTGTTTGGGCAGACAAACACCGGTAGGACTGAACCAACTGTGGCAACTGTGCGGGGTTCAAAGCGATGTTGCTCAATTTAGACTGTCATACCGGGAAATAGGTTCAGTTTATATATTTATAGAAAAGACAAACAAATTTTTAACACGAGCTGCAAAATTCGCAGTAAGGTTGAAGTTTGAGCTTTTGTTTTATGTTTTCGTTTTGAGAAAGTAGAAATCCAACATATTTCTTTGAAAATGGTTTCTCCCTTGTCCGATTGCGCGTGCTGACTATTTTGACTGACACACTGGCTGCACAGGCTCCCAGAACAAGTTCGTCAAGGTGCCGTTTGGGTGAGTAAATGCTCTACGTCGCTTTTTGTACACATTTTAAGCTGTCTTTTTGCTTAATTGATCTCCCTTTCGTTGTCGAAAACGCAAATTTATTGTTAACTCCAAAATAAAGTTGCGGCAAATTAATGAAACTCACTGTGAGATTTACGAGCTCACAACTTAACTCGGACGTTAACGTTTAAGCCAACGTTAGACGCCAAAAGACCACAGCACAATGAAGTCGAGGACAGTGTTTAGAAAATGTTTTATACCGAATTACTCAAGATGCGAGCCTGTGAAGCAGAAAAGTTTGCTGAAGGTTAATGACAGTTTCACTACTTCGGGTGAATGAGCTTTTGTCATCCATTGTGCAAAGACAGGGCGATTTGATGTGATAACTAAAATAGTTTGAGTGCTTTCTCATGGGTCAGAAATTTGAGACATGAACATCAATGCATAGTTGGGAAAATGTAGAAGTGTTTTGCCACATCTGTGTTTTAGCATGGAGGCCTCCAGTCCTTGATACCTAGCCAACTTTGAACCTATAATTTTCTCTCCCGTTTTCTGAATGAAGGCGGAGAGGCATGTAATATCATGGGCCCCACAGTAGAACAACAGTCAGCTTGTCTGTGAACATGCATGCCTGACTGTGTTAGGGTCGTCAGAGTCGTGTGAATTGTTTGCACATTTCCTCTTTTGTCTGGGCTTATCTTCTTTGTGTCCTTTTTTTCTCTTTGTACTAAACTCCTATTTGTAGGGTTGCTCCTTTTAATCTCCTTCAATTTTCCTCCGTGACCCCCCTCCCGTTTTTCTGAGGAAAGTGTAATGCCAAACTCATAACATAAGGGTATTATACTCGTTGTTAAAGTATGTCTGCTGCTGTATTTACTGATGGTTTATGCCTCCCTGCTTCCTCTGTCGTTTTTTTTCTTTTGGACTAAGACACATAGAGAACGCTTTGCCATGCCATTGCTGAAAGAGTCAGACTGGACAGATTCATTTACAGCCTCCTTTCCTTTAACCCCCCATGCTGCACTCTCATGTCTGCTGATAATTGCCTTCTGTTTATGTTTATCTGCTGGAAAATGTGGAAAATATCTGCACATTTTGGTGATGTTTGGCAGTTTTTTATGTGTGAACCGGAATGTCTTCCTCGTCTTTAGGTGATAATGTCTCTCTGTACATCTTGCTGCTGTAGTGAACTTTTAGTTTGGTTTATTACATACTACTTAGTTCCTGTTGTGGAAACAGTGTTCCTATAATTAACTTGTAACCTGAGGTAAACTCACATTGAACCAGTCTGTATTCTGTTAGCCCCTACATTGTTTCCCAGCATATTTTGTTTGGCAATAGTGCAGTCAACTCTGACCCCCTGTCAGGCTATGTTTTATTACTATCCCACACCCACAACATCCTGCTCTAGCTACACAGTCTCAAAAGTGGCTTCACTACTTGTAATTGTGTAAACACATTTAAGAGTAAGACAGAAAAAGTCAGCATGGGGTAAAACACACAAAGTTAGAGAATGCCATGCACAGCAATGCAGTGTTGCTTAAGGGCCCTTTGTTTGTTGCTGTTTAGTAGGAAACTAATTGATGAATCATTAAAGAAGACTAATTAAATATGTAAACATATATATGGAAAGGGAAATGGATTCTTTACAAAAGTATAATGTGATCCTGGAAACTTTAGGTGATGAGAAAAGTATGTTTGAGAGAGAAGAAAAAGAGCAGATGTATGCAGTAGATTGCCTAAATTGGGCCTGTTTTGCTTTAATATTGGATGTTTGTGGGATGAAGTAACAGCTCTCTGCAAAGATGTATGCAAGGGAAATACTCCTTAATTCTAAAAAGTATTAAACTCTCAAAAAAACACCAACAATTGTTGTTTTTAAGAACAAATAAATTCTAACAGGCACATCACTATTTGGAACTGCTGTTTCTGTTTTGGTTTCATGTGACCAGGAAGTGGATCTTACATGATATATAATCGAAAATAGTAGTCTCATGGTAAACTTTCTGCACATGGATATGTCAACATATTGTGTAGTTGAACCAGACATTTTAAGTGTCCTCTTTGTCTACTGAGAAAAACTTTATATAATGTTATTTTAAGAGAAATTAGAAAATAAATCATTAAGGATAAATGGCGGTGCTGGCTATTCCATTGATTAGTATATCTGAAAAAAACTCTTGTTTTTTGGTATTTCAATATAAAGCTCTTCTCTTCACCATGAATATTTGGTTTATTTTTAGAGAATTTTGGTTTTGTGAGAAGCCTAAAGGTGCAACAGCATGTTTTTCTTTGTACAAGCCTATGTTGTTGTAGGATGATAAATAAATAGATCTTGATAAATCAACTTTGAGATATTGTAACATTTACATGCAAAGTCCAGATCATTGATATGCAGCATTGCCTTCAATGGTCTCATAAACACAACAGAGCTAAAAACAGGGCAAAATCTATCTGTTAAATGTCCTATTCTGTCCTCTTAACTATGAGATATGTGAATGTTTTTACAGATTAGCTTTTTATAGCCCACTATGATGTCCAAGAATCATTGTAAAGCCAAATCTATAGTTGTAGTTTCTTTTTTTTATCTGCAGTCTTTGTTCGGCTTTGTTGAAGCAGATTTTAACAAATCTGAAAAGTCACTAAGGAATATCTGGATTTAATGACCTTAAAAATCTTGAGCACTTCCCCAATTATGTTTTATGACTTCTGTGTTCATGTTTTAAAAGAACAGGACATATCCCCCCTTGGAATTTAATGAGGGTTTATATGTTGTGGTTGCGCACAACTAGGACGGATTTTTGTACTGATTAAAGGGCATTTTAAATACACATAAATACACAGGAACCAGCATGTGTCCTCCGAACCTGCAGTATGACACACTGTGACTGTTAACACTGACAATGCTTCATTCTGTCTCCGTCCATGAATATTCATTTCAACCATGACACTGTGCCATCTGACTCTGACCACAGTCCAGATCACAAGCAGTGTCACAATAGAGCCCTCATGAGTCTGGACAGGATGACGGAGTTCTTCGTGAGTCATCTCGCGTTAATTGCAAAGGGCAGTGAATGTTGAAAGTATGCAACCATTACCACAAAATTTTCAACAGCAACATTTGATGTTGCTTCTCCATATGGCCTCAATTAGTTATAATATATCAGAACCCACTTACACTTTTTATCCTTAATCAGAAGCAGATCACATATTAATGTCAGGTGTGACTGGGATCTTCCAGCCTCAGGATTGGACATAGGCAGTTATCATGTACTCACTTTGCAGTTGTGTGCAGGACATGCAATAACATGACGAAGTTCAAATTCCAAAGCTGCTGGCAGTTTTCCCTCAGGTCTTATTCACTCACTTCCTACCTTCCTGCCTCCCCCTCCTTTTTCCCCTCCTCCCTCAGGTAGAGGAGTGAGCACCATGATGGGAGTGGAGTGCAAGTCTGAGCAGGTGAGGGTGTGATCCCTCAGCAAAGAGACCGACAGCCGACGATCAATACTGTCGAAGGTGAAGAAGAATGGCTCGAAGTGTCAACTTTGACTTGAGCTATCCTCTTATGGAGGCTGGACTGGAGTGAGTGTTGTCCTATTTATCTCTTCACAGTACTCCTGCTTTCTTTGTCAGTATTCCTGTTTGGTTTGCTATTTCATGCTATTAGCTTATCCATGACTAGGCGATACTTACCAAGAGGCATAACAACGGGAGGAAAACAAGGAACTAAGATGACCAGATTAGCTGTACTCTTTGACGTATTGTTAGAAACATAACAGGAAGGCAGATCATAACTTACAGAGTCTCAGAGATTAATAATTGTGATTCAAATATGTGACTGACTGCTTAACTTCAGTGAGTTTTTATCTCAAAAAAAGTCTCCTATTTGCTGTGTGGAATCATTTTTAATTGTGTGTGTGTGTGTTTGCATACAGTTTATCTCTGTCAGTGTATGTTTCCATTTGAAAACAATACAGACCTGATTGGCTTCTGTGTGGCCCTCCTCTCATGCTGCCTATGTAAAATTATGAAGTAAAAGGGATATGAGCTTGCAACATCTTCTCTTTTCTCAAAAGCAGTCAGACAGATGACTTAATATGGTCTCAGTAGTGCAGGAAAGGGTTATCTACTGTTAGTCTGGCTCTGTATTGAAGTGTGACTTGGGATCAAACCACTTATGTTTGTGAGCCTGTTTGAACTTTTGGTTTCTTTAAATCTGTTTTTATCTCCATGTGTCAATCTTTAAGGAGCCCAGTGGATGAGGAAGGTGTTCATGACTCCTTTAACCAGCTGATAGCAGAGCAAAGTCACAATGGAGGAATATCTGATGCCTATGAGCTGCAGGAGCTGCAGAGAGAACTGGAGGAAGAGGGTCGAGGTACTTTGTGTTTTAGAGGATATAGATGCGTGTCCTTATGTTGAGGATTGAAATTTTACAGGAGTTAAGCATTAAGGTGATAAAAGACTAGATATTCCAATGTTGGTTTTATTATTTTATGACTTGCTTGTAATGGGGCTTATCATTTTCTGGACTTTAAAACTACAAAACAAGTTACACACTTTTTAATGTTATTTTGAACTTAAAGCTGAGTAAAATTATTTTTTGATGATGATGATTATTATGATGATTGTTATTATTGTCATCTTTTTATTTATGCTTTTTTTTTGGTTAACAATTATGCCATAACTAACAAATCTCTCAAAAACTTTTAATTCTGTCCCCAAAATCCTAGCATAGAAGTGTTGTTTTAAAACATCCTCATATTTAATTTTGTCTGTTTTTCCAAGCAGTGGCAAGAGTGTTGTGATTTTTTTTCTTTAAATCTTTAAGATGATTTGGCCCTCCTGTCCAGCCCTGCACATGAGCGTGGTGGACGTAGGCAGGGACAAAAGGACATGAATATGGAGGATGACGAGAACCAGACAAACTCTCTCATAGCCGAACGTTGGTCCTCAGCCACGATGAAGATACTGTCCTCTATGCCCAGTCGCACCATTGGTGAGTTCTGCCCAAGGCCAATGAAAATGCTGATGCAGAGATGATTGAAGAGTGGCTCTGTATAGTATGGAGTGAGATTTAGTGGCCTTTTTTGTGTCAAATTTTGTAGACATAATATTCTACAACACAGAAACACTGTATGTGTATAGATAGTAATTCTTGTTGAAAGTGCCCTCATAATGCTGTATTAACATACTTAAGTAAGGTGTTAGCATGGGTTGGCTAAAGAAACCTGAACGTCTGGTTGTAGTTGTGGTGTTGCTTGTTGCACATTTAAGAATAGAAGTCCCAGCTGAGCCGAGTTTCATGGGGAAGCTGTTGGACCTTTATCTTCCTGTTAGAGTCTGCGGCAAGTCAGGTGCTTCAGCCTGTTAACGAGGATGACTGATTAACTGTGTTTAACAAAAAAAAATGGATATATAAGAAAAAATGTACATTTTTCAGTACTTGCCTTTTGCAAACAGCACTTCATGTTATTAAAAGCTCTACATTATCATGCCTCTGTGCTGCTACGGCTGGAGCAAGAGGCATTGTGTTCAGGTTGTCATTACTGCAGTATTAAAAGACCTCTCTTGAACACAGTATCTCAAGAACCTTGAGGGAATTTCTTCAAATTAAGCACAAATGTCTTGGACTTCATGATTAACTGATCAGAATTTGGTGGTCAAAGGTCAAGATCACTTCAACCTCACAAAACATGCCGTTGGCCATAAATAAAAAAGTCAAATGCCAGTTCCCACAAAATTTCCCACAAATATATATTAGCATAAAATTATAACATTTCATATCAAAAAAGTCTGCTGTGGCTGTAAACTGAATCTTGAATGGCGGAGGCATAAAACTATGATGCAGTATTTGTAGTTTGTCATGGGATGGTTGTACTGAACTACTGAAAGAATAAAGATGAGAAATGCTCAAGCCTTTGTTTGTGGGTGCAACAGCAAGTTGGAGAATTAAGTGTTTTTCAGAGCACCTTTGATTTATGATCCCTTCTCTTAACATTCAGATCCTCTTGCTCTGTCCATCAGGTCGCAGTAGGGGAGCCATCATCTCTCAGTATTATAACAGAACCATGCAGCTTCGGAGACGCAGACAGAGCAGACCCTCCATCCGAGACTTCTCTCACTCTTCCAGACCGAGCATACGAGGCTATGGCATGGACAGTACGGACGCAGAGGATGCAGAAGGTAAGGAAACAGCTGTTAATGAATAGACACTTCAATAAAAACTCGTCTGTATTATTTTAAGGTTATATATTTTCTGCTGCTGTTGTGTGTGTGACAGTGAGCAAGAGGGAACGTTTGGTGAATAATCTGCAGAACCTCTCAGTAAGTGACAGAGTCAGGATGCTCAGGGCGATGCCTCTCAGTGTGGCTGAGAAGAGTGAACTCAGGTAGATGTTCTTTGTTCTCAGTATCCTATTTGGATTAATGTTGTTTTTCATGCATCAATCTGAAGGTTTCTTTTGTCTTTCTAATATCAGGAGGTCAGCAGTGCAGAAGGAGAGACACTCACTTTCTGGCAGTAAGATTCCCTGTTGCAGTAGACTGAAATACTACATCATAATTGTAAGTCTTATCACAATCCAAAATATCTTTCTGTCTTCTTCTGTCCGTCTAAACGTGAGTCTTTTTTCCTCTGATAGGGTATCCAAATACTTTTCTAGTTTCCCTTTCATAAATTAGAAAGAACAGTATACACTTAAGTGCTGAGATTAGAAGATCCCTCTTGGCCTGAGAGACAGTTTGGAAACAGTAGCTGCCAAACAGTTCTCACCACAGGGTTCATTAGTAGGATCTTCTTGATTGCATCACATGATATTCTTCAGCAGGTGGACCTTTCCTAGTTATGAGGGATTTGTAAATGTTTACATCGAAATTTTTCTGAAGACTTCAAAGACTTCTTTCTCTTGTTGTCCTGAAAATAAAGATTGAACGTTTTGTTAAAAGTTTGAGGAGGTTGAAAGTACACAACAAAGTTTTAAACAGCTTGTCATCATATTGAGTTGCAGTCCTAAAACACTACAGAAGCTACTTTTGCCTGAGTTATCCTTATCAGTGTCAGTGAGGTGCGATATCATGGCAAACACAACTGCAGCTCATGTAATGAATGAAAGGTAAATTTGGTTAAGGTGAGTTTAGAACACTGACTGGATAGTAGTATTTTGGGTGTTTGCTAACCAGCACTACAACAAATAAACAGGAACATAGGTGTGAAGGAGAGTAGGTTTATTAAAGTTTTGATGTTGCTTACAACTTGTGTTATTGAGCCAGTGTAATGGCTCTGCTGCACAAGCATTTACAACTCTGGGAGTGTGAGTCACATACTGACAAAATGAAAAAAACAAATATATACTTTGTCTTAAGTGTGGCTGCATGATGGGCCTATTTTTATAGGACATGGTTAAATTTTGGTATCACTATTTCTTTAATAATATGTAAAGTAATATGGAAAGAAGTGATGGTCAATTTTGATATTACAGGGATTTTTGTCCCCTTGTTCTCTCACACATCTCCTCCCAGGCTGCCAGACAGAGCTGGTACAGCTGGCTGTCCTTCCTGCTCTCCCTTCAGCTGTGGCAAGTGGCACTAAAGAGAGTGAGCGGGCGTTTCGGCACCGGTGTTCTCTCATACTTCCTGTTTCTTAAGACCTTGCTCTTCTTCAACATCTTCCTGTTCGTGGTGACGGGGGCTTTTCTTGCACTGCCTCAGGCTGTGCACCCTCCAGTGCTGCCTGAGGGGAGACCATCTTTCTCTGGACTAGAGCTCCTTACTGGAGCGGTAAGTTTTGTTCTGGGTATCATTCAAACACTTCTCACACACTATGTGGCCTCGGTTTTTACACTCACCAAATCCTTAATGTGTGTTAAGAGCTTTAGACCTGCATATGAATCCCCATTAACAAACCTGTCTCTGTACACCTAGATTTAAAGTCCATATACACTAATAATATAACAAAAATATAATTAATAATTGTTTTGAACTTTGTTAGTTCGCTTGAATATTTTAGCTACACTGTACATAATGTTTTCACATTACACTCATATTTGAGTTGAGACCTGTTCAAACAGGCGAGACTTTGTGGCACAACAAGTGGTTTGGAAAGCACTCACATGTCAATATGCATCTCACACAAATGTGATGTGGAAACTTGAAACCTTTTGTGCTCATGCACTGAGAATGCTCCTTTCAGTGAAGTTGCAGACATGTTGTATCCACTGTACACAAAAATAATTTGCATGTTTAGGAGTAGATTTGTTTTTAAAATTGACAATTTTGAGGTAAAACAAAAACATCCAAGTTCTATAAACTCTATAAAGTGAATTCTATATATAAATTTTAGTTTTTACACAGTATATCTAACATTTCTGGAGGGAGTCATTATGCCTTAAAATTTGCCCAAAAGGTAAATAACCTTATTCTATTTGCAGATTCTGGCCAAACTCAAATGTAGTGAAGTTACTCATAAAGAAAATGTATGTTTTTGCATAAATGACTGTCTCTCCCTGTCCTTCTCCTTTTGTCTCAGGGCTATTTTACAGACACAGTGATGTATTATGGATACTACCATAACGACAAACTGCGTAACAGCTGCAGGGTCGATGATGGAGGGCTGAACTTCTCTGTGTCCAACAGAACAACATCGGAATGTGTGTCTTACAACATGCCGCTTGCATACTTCTTTACCATAGGGATGGCTTTTTTCATCACATGCATCATCCTTGTGTACAGGTGCACAATGTTTTTTTGAAAAGAAGACAAAATTGCATGTCAAAGCACAAGCGATACAAGTGTGACTGGTTTTAAATGTGAGACTATCTGACAAAGCGTGTTCATGTGTGATTTCCCAACAGCATGTCAAAGACATTTGGTCAGAGCTTCCGAATTGACAAGTCTCACGGTATTTTGGCCATAAAGGTCCTCTGCTCTTGGGATTTCAAAGTCATTAAGAAAACATCTGTCAAGCTCATGTCTGAGAATATCAGCACTCAGCTCAGAGTATGTGTAAACACACACCAACATGCACGCACACTCTTAAATTTCCAAAATCACAGCCTCCCTCTTTTTGTCTCCTTTGTCACATAATTAGCAGACAGGAATGTGATGATCTAATGCATACCTCTCTGTCCCTCTCTCACCAATATCTTCTCTCTTTCTCTCTCTCTCTTTCCCTCTCTCCTTCCTCCATTTTCTCCAGGAGCTGCTAGCAGAGGTAAATCATAAGAATGTCAAGAACACTGCATGTCAGAGGCTGGGAAGACTAATTGTTCATGGACTGGCATGGGTTATCTGCATAGCAGGCACCACTGCCTGTGTGTTTGCTATATACTACTTTTCTGAATACATGCACAAGGTGAGGCATGGTGGTTTCTGGGTTCAAAGTCAACATTTTACAAGGGATCAGTCGATACTCAGGGTGTATTGGTTGACTCTTTTGCCAAACAGTTGTTTGTCTGTTTTTTTCTTAAACAGGCCAATAAAGCAGCTCTTGAAACATACAGTTTATCAAACATAATGCTGAACAGCTACACATTTTTTCCCAGTATTTCTGACAGAATGGCACTTGTCTTTCTCAACACATTTGCACCTCTCACTTCACTTCATGAGCAGCTTGTCCTGCTCTGCCTCACTCTGTTTCTCTTTGTTCTGTCTGCTCCGTTGACTTTTTTTGTCAGCAGTATCTTTAATTGTATTTATAAAGTCACCAAAAAAAGCACAACTAGAATTTTGGAAATTTTCCACCTGAAGTTCATTTTCACAACAGCAGGTGAGCTAAATATGTAGGAAGTTGTTGATGACAAATATATGACCTGTCAGAGCAATCTAAACCAGTTTAGTGTCAAATTACATCAGCACCAATCAGGTGAAATGACTGCATTAGTAGGCCCGCATGAAACAGAAGAGGTCTCATCACAATCTGTGTACGTACACATGAAATATTTACTGATGATCATCTCTCTTTTTTTTTCTCTATAGCGCAAGTGAGATTGTCAGTAGACTGGAGAGGCAGATTGAGGAGAATAATGTCAACTTGTTGTTAGTCACAGAAGGCATTCTCTCAAATGGCTTAAAAAAAGTAATTCTAAAAAATGCTAAAATGTCCACTTGAAGTTTCTGTGCAGGAAATGCTCTTTAGTCTGCAAGAGAAGCTCCAGAAATAGAAAATCCATTTGTGAAGCGTAGGCACAAATAAATGAATTGGTAAAAAACTGTTTTCTCTCTACCATCTTGATTTTATAGACCATACACAAAGAAAAATTAACCAATGGTGCTAAACAAAAACTCTTTGACTAATTGACAAACACAGCTCCAGAAGTACTTCCTGACAGCTGAAAGATAAAAAGATCACCAAATCATTTAGTTCTCATTCTTCCCCCTTTACAGAACCTCCAGCAAAATTCTAGTAGTGCCACCCGGGACCGCTTGTTGAACGAGCTCAGCCTGCTGGCTCTCCCTGTGGTCGTGTCCCTCATCAACCTTTTATTACCTGGCCTGTTCAACCTTGCAGCCTGGATGGAGGACTATGAGTCGCCCTCTATACGCACATATGTTGCCATCGGCAGGTTCGAGCCAGTGGACTGAATGTTCCTAGTTCACAGATGTCAGACTTAAAGAACATGCAGAGCTGATAGTTGTGGTCAGTGACATGTTGTTTGCTGTCTGTGTTTCTAGAAACTTGATGCTGAAAGTAAGCGTGCTTGGAGTCCTTTGCTACCACTGGCTGGGCCGGGTGGCTGCTGAAACCAATGAGCTAAAGGTAACATAAATGATAAGAAATCACTTAGACACTATTAAATCTGTTTTCAGGAAAATGAACGATTCTTGGTTATTTGAGGTTATGTTGCTCATTGAAGTGTTTGTATGATGGCTGACTCTGTGCTCTGGTTTGAAAATATTGTCTGCAGTGTTGGGAGAATTTTGTCGGCCAGGAGCTCTATCGTTTCCTTCTTATGGACTTCATCTTCACTCTGCTGGACACCTTGTTTGGAGAGTTTCTTTGGAGGTTGGTCAGTCTGTTTTTGCTGTTCAAGTTGATAGGAAAAAGTTTCGCTAAATAAAAGTCATGTTTCTTTGTTTTGTAGCAAGATAAAGTTTTGAAATTTATTCTTCTCAAAACAGGCAAGCTTTTAAAGTGCATCAATGTCTTTTACTGTATTGTATTTAACTGTCTCAATTCTCTTTGTATTGTCCACAGGGTGTTCTCTGAGAGAGTGCTGAAGAGGAGGAGGAAACCAGTGTTTGATATCGCCAGGAACGTCCTTGAACTCATTTATGGACAGACACTGGCCTGGTACAAAACTTACTCTTCAAATGTGCAAGGGTGTTGTTTAGTCAGAGTGTTTCTAGATAATGAGAATAAAATTTGTTTTTCCAGGTTGGGTGTCGTCTTCACTCCTCTCCTGCCTGCAGTGCAGATTCTCAAACTCTTGCTGCTCTTCTACATTAAAAAGGTGCCTTAATGAAAAACAGTCAAATTGAAATGCTCAAACTGATAAATCAGATTATTTTTTAACAAATTACCCTTTTTAATGTTGTTGTAAACTGTCAGTAATATGCGTTTTGTGGTTGAAAAGTAAGTGTTTTAACGGCTGTTTAAGCTCTGATGTCTCAACTGTATTTTTGACCTTTGAAAAAGTAATTAACAACAAAAGCTCAGTAGACTACAGAAGCTGAGAGGGACCATGGTCACTACTCACTGTTTTCAATCGCTAATTTTGTGATCATGAAATAATTT
Organism: Ctenochaetus hawaiiensis; assembly: GCA_029783645.1. Lineage (NCBI taxonomy): Eukaryota > Metazoa > Chordata > Actinopteri > Acanthuriformes > Acanthuridae > Ctenochaetus > Ctenochaetus hawaiiensis. The sequence goes on along the minus strand of JAPZDY010000020.1, from coordinate 20,099,799 downwards.
TTTTGTTATTACAGGATAAAGGCTTGTTATCTTGACAGAACAGGATAAATTAGTGTGTTATCTAGAGATAACAAAATTCGTTCAGTGTATCCCATTAACATGGAAAAACCAGACTTGTTTATTCCTTGATAACACATTAATTTATCCCATCATCACTAGATAACAAGCTGTTATCACAAGTTAACACATTAATTTATCCTGTTATCACGCCACAACAAAATGGGGAAAAAATAAAGTAGCAACCATGGCTGCCCTTGGCTTCTGTAGTCAACCTCTTTGTTTTGTCACTTTTCTTCTGACAGTTGTGAATGAAGCAGTGACCTTTGACCCTGGTCTTTTCTCCTCACAGAGCAGCGTGATGATGAACTGTCAGGCCCCCAGGAGGCCTTACAGAGCAAGCCAGATGACCACCGTCTTCATCACTCTGCTTTGCTTTCCCTCTTTCATTGGTGCCTCTGTTTGTGTGACATACACCATGTGGAGGTGCGCGCACACACACACACACACATCTTACTAAACACCATTTAATAAAAGTAAACACACATAGTATGTCCACGCACGTCTAATGAGCTGCAGTTTGTCCAGTATCATGCATCATACTTGTAACATACTTGTAGCCACAGTATCCCAAGGCTCTGTTAATAGAATAATAGAAAACAAGATATTTTAGATATGTTGCTTGGACAAATTCTTAATTATTTACGTGCTTTTGTAAATTTGGCATGAAATGCAATACATTGATGTATTTATCTGTCTGTGAGAGTTTCTGAAACACGTCTTACCTTCCAAAATAGCCGCTGTTTGAACACATCATTCCAGCTGATTTAGCCATTTACACAAAATACATGAAAGAGAACAGCATTTTATAGCTGTTTAACATGTCAAATTTACAGATACAGTAAACAGTAACAAATATAGACTAATTCTTTGTTGCTATGAAGAAAGTCCTTGGACTCCCTTAACAAATTTCATTTTTTTTACTTTTTTTTTTAAACTTTTTTCATCAGGAGAAACTTGTTAAACTCTGAAATCTCACATTACCATCTTTAGTACTTGGGCCTTCTTGTAAATTTGGTGAATATCATAGGTGCACTTATGTACACTTTTTCCCGAGCTGGGTTTGTTCACTGGTTTAAAAAAACAGTGATTTGGTCTTTACAAATGGAAAGATGTTGTTTGTTCGTATACAGGGTGAGGAAGAGCAATCCCATCACAAGTGTTCACTCAAGACATGTGGAGACAAATTGTCATACCAGTTTTAACTTAAAATGTCCACTTGTGATTGGATCAGCCCAACACTCGCCTTCATGCCAGCTGTAAACAGAGCCAATTTCTGAGCTTTCCTGTTATTAGATTTTATTAGACACTTGCCAGCCAATTAAAAATAAACTCTCTCCATGGCCATGACAAAAATTGCCCCATAGAGAGGTCAAATAAATGATGGTTCCTGGTTGACTCAATACTGCAAGCAGTTCAACACATACAATCTGTCATCTGTCCCCAGTATCAAACCCTCTACGTCATGTGGTCCCTTCCGAGGGCTCAGTACAATGTTCCAGGCAGGGAAGGAATGGGTGAAAGACCTGGAGAGACAAAATCCTAACCTGTCCCTGCTGGCCAGGGCTCACTCCTACCTGGTTGAACACCCTTTCTTCCTGTTTGTGGGAGCAGGCATCTTCATGTGAGTGCACACACATCAGCACAGCCATGACACGTGGCCCATTGTTTGGACAAATCAAAGAGTAAGTGGGATGTTTCTCATCACTGAAATCAGTAATAGTTGTACTGATGTGATGCACTCTGTCTTTTCTCTCCATCAGAATAGTCATTTACTTCCACAGTCAGGTGGTGGACGGTCAAAGGAAGATCATCGACTTACTGCAGGAGCAGATAAAAAATGTAGGACATGAACTACACACTGCATATTCAGCTCTGCTTCTCAATCTATGTGATAAAATAAAGATTCATATAAAACACAATTGATATATCTGATTCATTTTCCTTTCTTCATCACTCTGCTCAGGAGGGAGAGGATAAGAAGTTTCTGATTACTCGCCTGCAGTCCATCCATGAGCAAAAACGAACCCCAACCCGAAGACTCACAAGTCAGGTCCGTCTTTGATGCTCTGGTGCTTCACAGCAGGTTTTTGTTTGAAGCCAAAAAAATATCTTAACTCTTACCTCTTACCTTTATTTTTTTCACCCTCTAGGACTCCAGTTGTTGAGGTTACTTCAGTAGATAAACCTCCTCAATTCTCGGAGCCCTGATGTCTAAAGAAATCCTAAAACCAGTGTGGATATAACTGGAACAATAGCCAGGGAAGGAAACTGTGACCAAATGTACATGTGATATGTAACAGGAGGATAAAGGATTTAATAGTGGTAGCATTTTGAAGAGAGATGATACAAACAACAAGAAAACAAAAGCTGTCTGTTCATTGATGAAATGCCTGAACTGAAACTTTAGCAAGGTTAAATCAAATGGACAATAAAACTTCAGAAATCTTAGAGCTGA
>JAPZDY010000020.1:20046162-20056942 GCA_029783645.1 Ctenochaetus hawaiiensis | reverse complement strand
GTAGAAGTTGTTTAATCGATTGGTGTCATGAAGGAGAGACATATCTGTTTGTCACTGAAAGTGTAACTCATATTGTGCCTTGTGGAAGCATAAAAATAGAAAATTGCAATGGCCCAAGAACAAAACCCTGTGGAACTCCATATTTTAGGTGATACTGGAATTAATTGATAATTCTCAATTTCCACATATTATGCCTTCTCCGGCTGGTAAGAACAGAACTTAAACCTGTGCCGAGCCCGCCCTTAGCACGCATCTGAAACTTCTCAAAGAGACCATTACCCTTTATAAAAGAAAGCATCTGCTTTGCTCCGATTTTTTGCAAGGCATTAAAGTTTTGAGTTTAGCCCTAATGATTAAGAGTATCTAGATCTGATGTAAGTTTTTAAGGAGAGACTGTCTGAACTGATTGGACTAAGGCTGAGATTGTGGTGATGAAAAGAGGAATAAGTGAAGTGAGAGAAACGTGTGTTTTGCATACTTAAAAACCATATAATACAGTGTTTTAGTGCTCCGATGTTACCACCCTCCTCTAAGGTCATGTTACTTCCACACTTCCAGCCATATATTCAGTGAGTGTCACAAGACCGTCATGTATTGTTCCTGAAACTGTTGAGGTCAGCTATGTCCCCTCATTCCAAAGTGTCTGTAATTTGTCTGCATGCCCCAACTCCACACCCAACTACATGTGCACATCCCTCCAGCACTCAAGTGGTGATGGCCCAACCCTAAATAACTTCCATTCTGGTGTGACTGACTGGCAGCGACCCCCTTCTTGCAGTGCTGCAAGGGACAGTGAGAAAGGTGAAAGTGTGAGAGGAAAAGTGTGTGAGTGAGAGAAAATAAGAAGATGGGAGTTGACATTTGAGAAGAGCTGTTGGTGTCTTCGACTCATGTGGCCTCACAGATTCGCACTATGAGGGGTTCAGCCAAAGATAACCAACGAACATATCTGGATAATTGATCCAAGAAGGTTCACAAGGAGATTTTGAATCTGAACCGAACCATGTCAGCTTAAAGATTCAACGTGACCCAGTTCTGCTGTGGCTTTACAGGAGGTATTTCCCAGACTGACAACTTTTGGATAAATATCCTGGACCTAGGGATCTACAGCATCTTGAAATATAGAAAAAAATAACTTATTTTATCAAAACATAATTACATTTGGTAAAGTCTTTCAACCCATTTTTCCTGCTTTGCTGCATATTTGTGATTGACAAGTCAGTTTTCTGTCTCAGCAGCCAGGTGAGTTTTTGTGCCAGCCTTGTCAGCTTTGAGTTCTTCCAGAACTCAAAGCTGACAGGGACAGGGACTTTCACAGACAGGGACTTTCCCCTGTATTTGTCATATGTTATATCTGTGAAATGTACTGAATCATCACCATACAAATAGTGTGCACCTGGGGCTTACCCACATCACATATGGTAACAATAGCATCTGAGCACCCAGATATTCTTAAGCATGTACATAGAGGACGCAGGAAGTTTCAGCATTGTTTGAAAAGCAGAGACATTAGTTTTTGTCACTGAAGAAACTCTGACTTTGGAGGTAGCAGTGCTTTCCAGCAACATAACTGTGCTGTACTCATCTAAAGAGGTGAAAAGTTGAAATGTATGAAGAGGACTCAGACAACTGGACTGTTTCATGAGAGAGAGAGGCAACAGCACACAGGATTAAGACTGATGCTGCTAAACTTTTTTTGGCTTTCCGTTGATGCTGGAATGAGGAAGACTCTGAACTGTTCATCATCTATTCTGCAACTGATGGACATCTAGAGGCTCTCTAAATCCTGAAGGCTTTACCTCTTGGCAGCGTCATTCTAGAATATTTACTAAGTTATTAATCCACACCCAGCCAGTTATGGATTCACAGGGTGGCCCGTACCTCAACAAGAGGGCCCTGTGCTCACCTCTGGGTGCTGCCCGCTTCTGCCAGCTGGCTATGGGCTGTGCTGTGATTGCCCTGATAACCCACAAAGCTGGCTTCAGTGGCTCACATGGTGTGTTCTGTATGGCGGCCTGGTGCTTCTGTTTCGCCATGACAGTGGTGGTGTTCTTCCTGGATGCTGCTCGTCTCTACAGCTGCCTGCCTGTATCGTGGGACAACCTCACGGTCACATGTGCTGCCTTTGCAACGCTAATGTAAGTCACATGTTCAGGTGTAACCCTGGTTAGTGGTCTGATGTTTAAACAGAAATGGACTCATGGCTTTGCTCCCACACCATTTGTTTCAATCGTGAATAAAAAAACAAATGTATAACCACAGAATCTGACAATTAAAGAGCTGATTTATAATCTTAGTCCCTCAGCAATTCCATAACTGCATGTATAAGAAAACTGTGTCCATCAATCAACAGCTCAATTAGACTGAAACGATTACACAGATAATATTCATCAGTCTAATTGAACCATTAATAATCGGTGAGTAATATGTTCATCAGAAATGGAAAAGTACTGAATTTTTCATCAAGGTCAGGTTATAAAGGTTTCCAAAAATATTAAAAGGTTCTGAGCAATACCTCCACAGTAAAAAAAAAACTGTTATTACCATGTTTTCATTGGATACCACAGTCAATATCTTTAAAATAGGGCTGTTAGAAAATACTTGAAGCTACTATGCAATTATTGTTTTATACTAACAAAGGATTAAAATGAGTAAGTGAAAAGTGAAAGAGGTTGTCATTCACTCTGCTTTTCTTCTCAGCTCCACAGAGCATTGTAGTACCATCCAGTTCATTGTTTTGGTGTTATAGTCCATAATTTTACTCCTTTGTTTTAATCTCACCACCTGATGCCTCTCCAGCTGCAACAGACAGCATAAAAAAGCAATATAAAACCCACCTGCTCTCACCTGTCCATTGGTAGACAAACATGGTATATCAAACATAGCGAAGAATTTAGTAAAGACATATTTTTCTTATCTTTTCTTAGTTTTCTTTGAGAAGTTGGTGGTAAAAAAACTCTGCATTTAATTTGGCTCGCCATTGCCCTGATGAACTGTGACCTGAACAGGCTGTGGGGGTTACTTAGTGTAGCTCTTTCTCTTCCTAAATTTGGTACCCATTGATTTAAATGGAATTCGTGTTCATTAGTAGTCCACTAAGTAATTTGGTCATTTAATCAACACTCATGTTTTTCTGCCTCTCCTGCAGGTATGTAACTGCCTCTGTGGTTTACCCACTCTTCTTCGTCCGATCTGAGTGTCCATACGCTGGCTGTGATGTCCGAAATTATCGCATCGCTGTGACCGTGTGCTCCATCCTGGGTACTCTGGCATATGGAGCTGAAGTGGCTTTGTGTCGAGCCAGGCCGGGCAAGGCCGTGGCAGGCTACATGGCCACAGTCCCTGGCCTTCTCAAAGTCGTTCAGGGCTTTGTAGCCTGCATCATATTTGGTGCTCTGGCCAACAGGAGCGAGTATTCCCGCTATGTTGCCACAATCTATTGTGTTGTTGTCTACGCTTTCTGCTTCGCTCTGACTGCACTGGTGGTCATAATGACTGTGTGTGGGCGGACTAAGGCTGTGCGCTGCATGTCCTTTGACCGCTTTGTGGTGGTGTGCACCCTCCTGGAGGTTCTGCTCTACTTGAGTGCATCAGTGGTGTGGCCAGTGTTCTGCTTTGAAACAAAATATGGCTCTCCATGGAGGCCATCATCATGCCCTCAGGGAAAGTGTCCATGGGACAGCAAGGTTGTGGTGGCCGTGTTCTCCTTTGTCAACTTTGGACTGTATGTGGCTGATCTGATCCACTCCCAGAGTTTACAATATGTCTCCTCACATATGCCTTCCAACTCTCGAGTGTAGCAGCAACTTGAAGGATGTTTCACCTCATTGGCTTGATAGGTTTGATTTTTTCCCTGCATTTGTGAGTATAATTTTGCTTTTAAATTTATGTGATGCTTAAAAGATACAGAAAATATTGAGGGGGAGAAATGGATTGGAGTGAAATATCCAAAATCCAGGACTTTACTGGAGCTGCACATGGTCCGCTGCTCAGGCACACAAACTCACTGACTTCAGTGTGAAGGCACCGTGGAATGTGAGCAAGGAATTTTACCACAACGACTCCTCTGCCACACCCCACCGAGGTGACACCCCATCTCTTTATCTCCCCCCTCCTGCTCTCAGAGATTTTGAGAGAACAGCCAGCTTCACCCAGGCAGCCAGAGCCCGCTGGTGTGTCCTGCCAAATCCTCATGAACCGAGTCACTCTGGCTATTCTTGACCTGTAGCATCACACACACACACACACACACACACACACACACACACACACACACACACACACACACTCTCTCTCTTGCTGCTTGTATTTCTGCTCAAATAATACATAAAAGTCTTGAATATAAATAGTAAATCTAGCATTGGCATCCGTGGCATCCCTGTTATGTGCAAACCCCGCACAGGAGATCGACGCACATTACCCAGGCTGCCAAAAATAAACACAAGCTGTCTGCACTCATACTGAAGCCATGAGACGACATTTATAAGAAAGCTCTATCTTTAATACCTCTCTATGAAAAGCTTTCTTCAGTCTATGATTTAAAAAAAGTAGGGCTTGTTTCATCCAACTGCACAGTTAAGATGACCTGGTGTCAGAGCTGCCACATCAAAAACACACACAATTCACAATTGCACAATTTTAAATGTGGTCAACGTGACCGAGGCATCTTGCACATATTTACAAAAGATGGAACATCTGACCCAGAATGTCCTCAAACAACAGGTCAAATGTAAATAAATACTCTCTTCCCATTTACTACATTTTCTTTGGCAGCTACAAAGATGATCTGTGTAGTTTGATGGTTTTTGTACATAATGAGACATTTCATTTTAAGCTGCAAGTCTCCAAACACAGATATTGCAAAATAGCTTGAGATAGATTCAAAGCTGATATAATCAATATTTTTATATTCACAATGGATCAACTGACTATGTGTACTTTAATGTTTTTCCTCGGAGTCACAATCATCGTTTATGTGTTGTGTTGCAGTTTATTTTTATTGTCTATAACTTTATTGTTCTGATTCACTCTTAAATCTCTTACAGTGTTGCGTTTCTGATGCAAGTATTGGCAGTTTTTTTTTTCAGGGAAAACACTTGAGAAACCCGCTGCACAGGACTCCATCCCAGTTTAATATGCAGCCATCTAAAAATGTCTAAATGAAGTTTTCTAATAATCTTTGAAGTTGTCAGCTGTTTGTATACAACCAAGGATAATTAACTCACAGTTTAGTTTAAAGTAAGTGTTGTATTTGCTTCCCTTTGTCACTCCCACCTGTTGTATGATTTCTTCTTGGTCACCTCCATCATTTAAACCAGTTCATGACACGGTTTAAATGATGTGTGTAGTCCAACATATATTTATCAATCATTATACAATTTTCTACTGTGCCTCAATCATTCATAGGCTAGGCAGTGTGAATTCATATCCTACGATCCCTGCGTACCAAAGAAGGGGAGACAGAGGCTCTTTTAGGCTGCTATCCTCTCTGTCAGCACTTTAAGCTTCCTGTTCTACTAGAACAAAACGGGAGAAGACATTTGGTTCCCCAATTCAGCCTCAGTGGGTGTCCTTGTCCTCCTCCTTTTCTCTTGATTAAGATTTCACAATCTCTTACTGTCATTCTAACTCTCTCTCCACGTTTCACCCCCTCCCTCCCCCCATTTCTCCCACACACATCATACTAGTCTCTTCCTCCTCCCTGCCTTATCTATCCTTCACTCCTCTTTGCTTTGGTCACCTCAGTGAATCTCATCTCTCTAATCCAGGATCATTTTATTCCCCTGCCTCATCTGTGGGTGCTATGGATGTATTATTTAACTCCTCAAAAAGCCACAGTGGCACATATATAAAGCAAACATGTCTTGATGCTGAGCAGCAAATCCATCACCGGTTGGCTGCTCACGTATTTAAATCTGTCAAAGACCACAGAAAACAGAAAACGTCACTGTGGATCTTAATCTAATATCTCAGACATTGTGCCAGTTTTTGTAAATGAGCAAGTTAATACAACTGAATAACGTGACAGACAGAACAGATGAACAGTGGATTTTTGCATGTAAATAAATAACATTGTGTTGTTGAACTAACATTTTCAAATCGTGTGTGTGTTTATTGCTTTCTAAGCATTTTCATCTTCTAATAAATCCTGCTGAATTATTTCTAACCACAGGCCCTCTGGAAGCAGAGCTCCATGCACTTGCACTCTTATCATGACTAATATTTCCAAAGTAGGATATCAGTGGGATACATCAAAGCCCAGAGAAAGCTACCACTGAGAGTGACAGGCCATGTTGCCACAGAGCTGTCTGTAGCTGCATTAAGCCCTGTGTACACCCTGCTCCTCTGCAGAGCCCCATTTAGCAGCTGTTCCATGCTGGGCACTCATTTTACTTGTCACTCCCTGCAGGCCTCTGTCTTAGACATAGCTGTGTTTCCACACACACATACACACACAGCCTCCGGTGTATGAACCTCTATGACAGAGATGAGCTGCGACAGGTGTCTATCATGACCGACGGTTCCTGATTCTCCAGCCAGGGGGACATGGAGGGACAGGGGACTGCTGGCTGGCTGTCGTGACTAATCTCTGATGGTGTATGTTGCTTATGTCAGCTTCCCCCTCGTAGTTCGTGGCTCTTGTTTTGCCAAATGTTGCATGGAACATTGTTGAAGGTTCAGTCTTTGGTCCCAGAGGTCTTCAATCTATGCTAGCTTCCTGAGCTAAGCTCATGTGGGAAGTTACTGTGCACAAAAGAGCATGGGTGCTCGCTGTTGAGCCACTCACAATTATCACAGCATTCTCAGATCTGTGGCTTTACTTTGAAGACTGTCAGGAGATGACAAAATCACATAAGACATCTTTGTTGTAGCTGTATTAACTGCTTACTGTTTCCTGATGCATGGAAGCGTGGATTCTGCACTAACTTGAAAATGCTCTGTCGCCTTACTGGTTTCAACACATCTGGTCAGAGGACTGCAGTCCAAAAATTAGCCAGCTGGCTAACACTGGCATATTCACAGCTATATTCATTAATGTGAGTTTTACTTTTAAAAAAGTTAATAAAACTGAAAAATGTGATGTTTATTTTCAAAATCAAACAGTTGAATCAAACACAATCACAATCAAACACTGTATGACACTATTTTTCAAACCCCTGTAAATGAATCTGTGGGTGTTGTCTGAAACAGCTGATTATATCTCATGATTTTTGTTTATAGTCCTGTTTAGAAAGAAAGTATTTGTTTTACTGTCAAGAATTTAAGTAGTAACATGAGAATACAAACCTATTTGCTGCAATCATTTTCTCATTTCACAATAACTATCTTCAGATTTTTAAATTTGATAAAACAAGCTATAGGCCTTGGAGGAGTTTACACATCAATTTCCAGTTGACCCCCCTTTTTTTTAGATCTTTTGGTCTTTCTATTTAATTTGGTAACAAAATATATACTAATTTGGGATTTTGTTTATATTTGTTTAATTCTATATTTGTGCATAGAGAGCCATTAATCCATTTGTGTTGCTGATGACAACTGATATTTCACAAGGTTTCTTTTTTTGCCCAAAAGAAAAGCAGTGACACACAAGATCAAGAGAATTGGTGCTGCATCACAAGATAAGAGAAGTTAAGGTTTATCTTTGTTTCTCTTTTGACAAGAAGAAATAAGACCTTTGGATATAAAAGAAACAAAGTCTTCTCTGGATTATATTAAATTTTGGGCTCTATTTCCTGTGGTTCTATGATACACTGAAATTATATATTATTGTTATTTAAGTTAAATTACATAGATTTGAGTGTGGTCTTTCTTTCTTTATTTATTGGTTAAAAGTTTGTGATTGATATTGCAATGTTTTTGGGACACAAATAAAATACATGAAACTTTTTTTTGTTTTGTTTTTATTACAAAGATTTTTTCCCCTGCAGACAAATGTGGCTCCCACAGGAGGTCAGAGTATGGAGATGACCAACCTGGCAACCTTTTAGTACTCAAAAGCCAAAAAAAGAAGAAGAGAGGAAAGAAAAAATAAAAGAGAAAAAAGAAATAGGGAAAGAAAGAAGCACACACAACAAATATGCTGCTGTGACATGCAGGCTACATTTGGCCCTCTCCAGCATCCTGGCTTCCTCGACACTTTCATGAACAAAGACAAAATTCTCTGTTATCTAACCAGGAAATTTTATCTTCTCTCTAATACCTGCTGAGCTGAGCACAGAAATCGGAAAGAAGTATTCCATACAGCTTCTCCAAATGCTCTTTCGGGATTTTATTTCTAATTTGTCCAAGAAATTCTGTGATGTGCTGTGGGAAATCCTTTATTAGTTTTTGGGTTTTACAAAAAATGAAAGTTGACATTACATTGGCTGCTTCTCTGCTGTCATTTTTTTTTGTATTTATTATGTCTCTGACTGCAGGAGCGAGAGATATGCACACTTGGGAAAGATTTTCTGTCTATCTGTGATTTTAAATATGCACATCTTCTCTCACTCAACAAAGATACCTCTCTCTCTCTCTGTCACACACACACATTCACACACACATTTACACACATTTACATTTTCCAAATCCTGCTCTCTTGTTCTTGTGTTGTCAAGCACATAATCACACACACAAATACACGTGCACACCTCTGGGCCCTAATCACCGCAAGAAACCAATTGTTGTGAATCTAGACACCTCTGTGTCAAAAAGACAAAAGAAAACAGATTTGTGCACTGTGGTTTTAAAAAAATCTCGTGGGGTTCTCTCAAAAAACAGAGAGAGAGTGTTGCAACGCCTCACACAGCACACGCAGCACACATGCAGAGTCTGAGTGATAGATAGTACAGAATTGTAATAAATTGACGTAGTGTGTGTGTTACTGAGAAGCAGAGCTGTAGGGATACATAATTGAAATGTGTGTAATTATTCCAAAACCTGTGCAACAAGGGGAAGGAGGCACTATGCCATACGCCCTCATACACTACTCCATCTGTTTATTATTATGCATTTGTGACATCAGATAGAAATAGTCTGCATAAAGTCTTTGTAACATTTATCAGTTCAATTTTCCATATAAAAATTTTTAAAAATAGAAAATTTAAAAGTTTTATTCAATTGTCCAACTGGGCAAATTCAAATTTGCTGTTGTTAAAGAGAATTTAAGAGGTTTAGCTGCAGAGTACACTATTGAATCAATTTGTTCTTATTCTCACAGTATTTTAAATTGCTGCGCACACCTAGAAAATAAACTGATTAGATGAAGTTAGGAGGAAGAGTGTTCTAACAGCTGGTGTTGTTAGAGTGCCTTGCATTCTGGCAGCAACAACCTGTCCAGCAGCACTGTGAGAAAATAAATGCAATGAGGTCCCTCAAAAGAGACGCACATAACCTCTTGTGAAGTTTAAATTTAGTCTGGCATGGCATGCTGTGGCATGAGCAACGCAGGGAGGGAGAGGCACGAGGGGCAGTCCTGTGAGAACAGGCAGAGAGGAGATTCTAGCATCAAACTCACACATACAGGCCAAGTTCATGGCTAATTTTGAGAATATGAAGTGAAGTACCAAGGGACTTGCAGCCAAACTGTATTCAAATGCTGTGGCTCATTAGTGCACACACCATCAGTTTCTGCTGTATTTTTGATTCTGTCTGAGAGGAGAGAAAGACGCTCTGGTCATCGGTCTCCAGTTTGATTAACAATCCTTCATTTAATTTCAGAGCCTTTAGACATCACAAGCCACTTGTGGAAGCCTTACATTTTTTGTGGTAGGTCATCTTCAAATTGTAGTGCATTTGCATTCAAAATAATGAACACTGAACATGCATCCAAATCATTCTACAGAATTGATTTCTTTGTCAGTTTCAGTAGAGGTGACACGTTGTTTCCAGTAATAAATCACTAAAAAAGAAGCACTGATTCTCAGTTTCTCAAAAACTACAGGCCTACTTACAACATATGATTCACATCTACATGTTTTAACAGTGTTGTATACAAGCTGAATAATTAGTCAGTTGATAAGTTACTGACAGAAAATTAGTTGGCAACTATTTCGATAGGCACTGCATTGCTTGAGTCACTTTTCAAACAAATATATACCAAAAATTCTTTTTCAAGCTTCTCAAATATGAGGATTTGCATTATTTTGTTTCATATATGATAGTAAACTTGTTTTTAAGTGTGGTTGGACAAAACATGCAGTTTAAAGTTGCTGCTAAAAGTTCAAAAGTTCCTGTGCTGGCATTTTTATTTTTTTTTGCCACCCTGATATTTTAAAGACAAAACAATGAATTGATGTATTAATAAAACAATTAGCTGATTAATTAATGGTGAAAGAAACACTTAGTTACATCCTGTTTTAAGATGTAATTGTAAAGTTTCAACACTAGAATTTCACCCAAAAAAAGAGAAAAAAATCACCACAAATCCTTAAAAATAAATATTACATAAATTACATTCAAAAAGTCTTGGTTTTAGGGACTGATATATCGATTGCATCCTATTGATTGATATATGACTGAAGTCTTCTTGTTTAGTGATATAAACATAGTAAATCATTGAATATGCATATGTTGCTGCAACACATTGAAGGGACTGACCTCGGATTGTCAGATAGATTAAATTAGCTCTGTATAATGAGGATTTCTTGTTTAAGGGTGTCCCATCAAACTGTGTGATATTATATGAATTTATCACTGGTTTGAGTGTGAGTGTGGGTGTGAGTGTGCACAGTGGTGGATGAAGTATTTAGATCCTTTTCTTATGGAAAGCTATCAATATTACAGTGTGAATATACAAGAA
>JAPZDY010000020.1:20021268-20043035 GCA_029783645.1 Ctenochaetus hawaiiensis | reverse complement strand
TCTCTCACTTACCAACAAAAATTACTGCTAAAGACCGTGCAAAACAATTCCCTGATGTTCTTCACAAAAGCGGAGGTCAACTGTTTTGCAACCCGTGTAATATTGTGGTGGAACACAAACGAAAATCATCAATTGACAAACACTTTTCTAAAAAAAATGCAACTTTTTAGCAATTTTCACTGTCTCCCGCAATTACATCGCAACAAATATGCTTAAAACATCGCAACTTACATCGCAATTTTTTAGAGAAGCTGCCGTTAATTCAAGCATTTTAGGCTGCAACGATCTTGAAAAACCTCCGCAAAATCCTGGAGGGACTGACTAATCCTCTGGAGTGTGGCAAGCTTGTGCAGATTGTTGAGTTATTTAGCCATGGTGTGGTTTGTATAATTAGTTTTGTCAAAACTCACCACACTAGTCTTGCCCATCTTCTCCTCAAGTATTTCTATCCTCAAATTTGTTTCCTCTTATCCTCCCTTTTTTCAGTTGTTAATCATGCTGCTTTGTATTGAGCTATTTTACTAACTTTATTCAAGAGCATGGTATATCAGTTTGAGAGCAAAAATTAAGTTAATGTTCAGATTATGATTATAATCTCCCACAAAACTCAAAATCCACTAGCCAAAAGGAGGCCAGGTTTAGAGTTGACTACTCAAGGCCTTTATTCACTCTATTTCCTGAGCTTTCTTTGCGACTCTTGGAAGGAGGGTTAATTTATTGACCTTATTCCTTACCCACATGACCCTCTGCATGCATTATGGCCACAAATTCTGTCATGTCCCGTCACCAAAGCAGAGCCAGAACTGGCATTTTTCCATGATAATGGCTAATGCTAATCCTCTTTTCCGAAGCCATTGAGAGAGAAAACATGTAGGAACATCACCTAGCCTATTATACCTCAAATGGGGAAATCTTATGATATCGGTGCCCTCTACCATCAAGGGGTGGGAAGATGACCCGAAGAAGTTGCTGCAGATGATGTACACTAGCAGATTTGGCTACTTTGTCTCCTTTACTACAGACCATGAAGCTGTGAACAACTCTGCACAACCTCTGAGGCAAGTCAGTACTAGAGATGGCCAAGGTTAATTTTTTTTCTTAACTGGTCACTGAAAGTGATTAACCGGTTAATATATGCAAATGAAGATGTGTCATTGACTCATTAAAAAAATGTCAGTACAACAGATTTTGTTTTCATTGGAAAGGAGGTTTTGCTTTAATCGTAGGATGACGAATGAGTGTTTTATTTTAGCAGAAGTAATGCAACTAATGTTGGCAAATTGATGTTTTCCACAAGGAGGATTTATGTTTGCAGTAGGCTACGAATACTTAATCTCACATTGGCTAATTTACAGTGCTCTAGATGGAATAAAATACAGACAGGCCTGCGGGAAAAATGTGTACAACTTTCAATGAATGCAATTCAAATAATAGTCAAACTTTATGATTAAAAATAGAATAAAAAATAAAATAAAAATGTGCTAAAATGTGCTCCAGTGCTTGGCTGCTGCATGATGACAAGTAAGTAAAGTCAGTAAACTTAAGTGCTACTTTTTTATTTTGCTGCGCTTGTACTCAGCAGACCAAACAACACTCATTAGTGGCGTGTGTTGCGCAGGTGTAGACTTCATCCCTCACTCGGCAGTGCTTGTTCTCGTTCGAGCTGCGCATGCACTCACTCCCACGTAAAAGGTTGAATTGAACTATTAATGTTAACTTGTTCAAAGGAATAATCAAAGGTTAACTGGTGAAAGATTAACCTTGGCCATCCCTAATCAGTACTCTTAAAGCCACACTACTCCTGTATTTTTCTTAAAACTTTATGGAAAAGAACATATCATTGGTTATGTACAGAGAATGTAATACGGGCTTGCTCTTAAGAAAGCAATACTGTGCAATTACAGCTCTCTTTTTTGTTGTTGAAGTTATTTAAAAAATTTAAACATTCTGAGCTCTGTCTAAAATGTCCTTGTGTGGCTGTAGCTCTTTTCACGGCTGTACAAACAACCAGACAGCAAAATTTGTAGCTCGATCAAGGCAGGGCTACAGTTTGTAAATAGCCAAGTATTTTACAAGTAATAGTCTTGCACTAAACCTTTATTTACCTAAATCTAAACCTAAAACCTAAACCTAAATCTAAACCTAAAAATTCACCTGTATATTTTATTTACTTAACCAATTTACCGTTAAACAATGCTTTGCATAGACGATTGTAGAAACATCATCGGTTTCAAAAGTCATAATCTATAATCAAAGTAATTATGTAGTGTACACACCAGGCTGTGATCAACAAGACCAACGCAAACACTGAACCGCCATTTTTAAACAACAGCTGAGCAAGTTTCATTTGTGGGTAAACTAGCAAAAAGTGAAGTCAGTACTTACGTGGAAAGGATAAGCTCCTTCATCTTTATTGTTGTGCTTGCGTATGAGGCGAGAATTGCCAAACAGAGATGTCAGTTATAACTGCAGACACTGCAGATAATGCAGGTAAACTTACAAAGTTACTTTATATCATCAAAATGTAACGCAGTTAATGGCATGAAGTGCATGGCAGCATTTAAGCACGAACCGTTGAAGTACAGCTATCTCCGTGCATAAAAAATTCCCTGATGATGTTTTTTTTTTTTATTATCTCTCCAGATCTCTCACAAATATTCACAGAAACTAAAGCTTAAATACATGTTATCAAGAAATGACGGGTGTTGGCAGCACAAACCTTGGTCCAACCAAACGAGGTGGTCTCGGTCCAGATCAAACTGAACCAGGGTTCAGTTCGTGCCCAGTGTGAAAGTAAAGGTTCAGATCTTCGTACCTTCGTACCAAAGACAGGAAGTTACAGCAGGCTACCCGTAAAACATTACTCAACAAAAATTGAGCTGAGGAACTACATGGAGGGGGGGAGAGGAGACCAAATGCCTAATTGACATTTGGTCCGAAGACTTTATCAAGGACCAACTAGAAAAAAATCTTCAATCAAGCTACAGAACAAGGCATTTTCAACATGCTGACGTCAGACACCCTCCCACCGACAAACCAATCAATGTAAAGTACAGAGAGACGTAACCCATGTATTTGATGAGGATATGATGTCGGTTTGTCACGCAGAGTCCATTAGTCTGTTTGCATAATTGCAGTGTGAAACTGAAACTGACCAGACCAAATGTATACCATGAAATCAAAACACAAACCTTTATTCAGACCTTTGTCTGGACTTTCAGGTGTGAAAGGGCCCTAAAACGTCTACGTCTCATTTTGATTATTGCTTATTCTGAATATGACCTTATTTGGAAAATGAGGTTTACATGGCAGTGTCTTATTAAAAGTATTATCTTAATCCTGTTAATATCGGAGTATTGGTGTTCATGTAAACTTAGTCATAGGCTAGGTACAATTGCTTAGGAAAAGAGGGTTAGTGTTAGCCATTACCATGGAAAACGCTGGTTCTGGTTTGGTGACAGGATGTGGCAGAAGTCTTGCCCATAATTTGCACAGGGGATCATGTGGGCCATGAAAAAGGTCGATAGATTAACTGTCCTGTATTTCAAAAGTTGTAAAGAAAGCTTGGGAAATACAGTGAGTAAAGGCCTGGATGGGGAGAGTGGCTGAACCCGGTTAAAAGTTTCCTGCCCATACAAGACACCCCAAGAAGCCAAGCGAGCACACCCGCTAGGTGGCAGGAATGATTTCATTGGTCAACTCTAAACCTGGCTTCCTGTTGGCTAGTGGATTTTGAAAGGGTTGTTACATCAAAAATCCAAGAGCAGATCAGAAATCTGAGAGCAGAGGTTTCAAGAGCGAGAAGAAACAGCCTGAGGGCGAGGGCAATAGTTGAAACCTGAGAGCAGGATAGCTGTGCAAGCAACACTATGTTTGAGTGCGAGCATACAGTTTGAGCAGAAACAGAGCAAAATCCAAGTGCAAGTAGGTGCAATTTGAGTGCAAGGGTGGGGTTTTGAGGGAGAATATAATCATAATCTGAACATGAACTCAATAAATCATGCTCTCAAACTGATATTCCACGTTCTTGAATGAAATTAGGAAAATAGCTCCATGGTTTTTTATGCCTCCAAACATGTAACACAGAATGGTTTGACATGCTCTCTACTGAACACATCCTATGATTGTGATTTCACAGAAACTGCTTCAGTACCGCTCAGCTCCTAAAGTCATGAGGTGTATGACAAATACTCCGGTGGTGGTGAAAGAGGGAGCTACAGTATATGCCACTGGGACACATGCAGAGGTGAAGTTAGGGGAAACAAGTGTCAAACGGTTTATGAATGACTTAAAGACCAACTGATTGTCCCACATTATTACCAACATGTTGTTTTCGCTCTCTCAGGTGGAGGATGGCAAGTTGTTGGAGCAGCTGATGGCCAGTGTGGGTTTCTGCACTGAGGTGGAGGAGGATCTCATTGACGCTGTCACAGGGTTGAGTGGTAGTGGACCAGCCTATGTAAGTAACTTCAGGACTGTGGGTTTGCCAAAAAGTGGTGCATGTGAGGTGTAATGCATCAACTCAGAATCAGAGTGCAAGGCATTTACAATTAAATTACAATTCAAATTCAAATTCAAATTAATTTTTTTTGGGGGTGGGGGGGTTGACAGCTTACCTCTGCCATTGTCCTGCTGGTCAAATCTTACTGTTGTCAAATTATAAGTGATATGTCTCTGTGTCTCCAACAACTCTTTTTTTTGTTATTTGTTTTTATCATGCTAGGAAAGGAAGGAAGGGAAGTATAAAAATGTTAAGGGACTGCTCAAGGTTCTGTTTGCACTCTATCTAAAAGGGGCACTTATTTATTTTATGGAGAAGACATGTGGTCCTGTTTTCTTTTACTTAACGTTAGGCCTCAAGCTCATTGTGCTAGCTATTGGGCTAATTTTCTTTATGGTACTGATGTAGGTTATGACCTGGCTGTGCTGTGTACTGAAGACGAGTTGCCAACTTTTATCTTTATCTTCAGCTGTTGGGATTCATAGCCAAGGTTTACACTTGTGGGGGTTTATTCTCATTATCTATAACTTGTTTTCTTCTTTATTTGATCATTTTTTGATGTAAAAACTGTCAAATATAATAAGATTAACGAATTATTGAAGTGTGGAGTAATATTTGACAGAGTCAAAAACTTAATAATGACATAGAGTAAAATAAGCAAATCTTCATAACTGCAGTAAATCCGTACTATTTTTTGCGACTAAATGCCTAATTTTTGTTGTTGTTGTTGCTGTTATTGATGTGTGTATTTGCTGAGTTGATTACTCAGTAAGTCAGGCTGGTAAAAGTTTTCAGGCTTCATTTGTAAAAAAAAAACCGTGGCAGGGAAAAGAAGTCAAATGTGTGCCAGGGTTTTTTCTATCATTTTTCTTTAATGAACATCTCCTTACATAAACATGAGGAAGGGCAAGCTGTGGTAATGGCTTGTATTGCCATTCACGTTTTTTTTCAAATCTCAGTCATTCCTGCTCTACAAAACAGGCACGTCAAATGTACCGCGTAGCAGACAGAGGTGTGCAGTCGTTGAGGAAATTAAGAATAATTGTGTCGGTGGGTTTTATCTGCTGTTTGCATAGAGCCTTAGCTCTAGACAGGTGTTTTTCAATATAAGCTTCAAAGTGTCTGAAAACATTTCCCATCCTAACTGTGAAGAGACAGTGAGGTAACTTTTAATTTAGTGGCTGTCAGTGTGAAAGAGTTTACTTGCTGTTTTACCTTAAACTCAGACTGGAGGCATAATAAATGGAACAAGCAAAGGAATCTGGACTAACCTCTAATCTGTTGTTTTAAATAAAACAGACTGTTAATATGCTGTTTTCTACATTTGTTCAACTTGTCATAGCATTGCTGCCTCAATGGAAACTTGCAACTCTTTATTTGTTTAAACAGGCATTCACAGCCGTTGATGCTCTTGCAGATGGAGGAGTGAAGATGGGTCTGCCCAGGAGACTTGCAGTCAGGCTTGGAGCTCAAGCACTATTGGTTAGTTGTTTTTAGTTTTGTCTCTGTGTGTTTGTGTGAGTTTGTTTGTTTGTGTGTGTGTGTGGCATTTCTGTGTCTTCCACAGTACCTGTTCTCAGTATTAAGCCTCTTTGATCAGTTTGTCCTCTTTGTATTTGAAGGCAGAAAACAGTAGAACCAAGTTGCTGTTTTCAAAGCACCAAACACTAAAACAGTCTTATTACTGCTGACTTTAAATCATAAAAGATCATGAAACTCTGGAAAAAATAAGTGCCTTTGGGGTATTCTGACTTGCCTAAAAAGTAAAAATTAAAAAGATTAATTTTCAGCATGTAGCTGCTTTCTGCAGAGTCGACGCAGTGATTGAAAATGAAGAAAAAGAGAGAAAAATGCATGAATATCTAATTGCTGCTGTTTTCAACCTGAGTAATAAACAAAGATATTGCTTAATTTTGTTGATGTGCTGTTTTGATCACAATTTGGCAAACTGTCAAATCAAATTGCTGAAAATTGTTCAGTTCCAACAGTTTTTGTAATGATGGCAGCTGCTGTAGGCTCTGTCTTCTGTTCAGCGCACAGTGTGTTCACATCCTTTCTGCATTTTTATGAGCAATGTTCTTTGTTTTGCCTTTGTTCTGCAGGACTCTTTTCAGATGTTGTTACTTGTTGTAAACAGTAAATGCTCTTGGTCTTGAGTGTCTCCTCTTGTTTGCACATTTGTCTTTGTGAAACACTCATCAAAGGCACTGTGGTTGCATAGTCATGTTTGCCTTTTGTGAGCCAAAAAGCTGCCTTAAGATCTTTTACACATTTTACTGTCAGTATGTCAGGATAGATTTCACCCCCTTGAGGAACCTCATTGTTATTTTTGTGATGACTACATTCCAATACATATATGCATCCTCACACATTTTTAATGATATGTGCAGCATTTCTGCTGCTCAGATTGGTATGTTGTATTAGCTCTTCAGATCTACGCAGTACCATATGACTATTTATCCTTCATATGAATTCCTCTGCATTTTTCAAGTTCTTTCTCATGTTCCTGCACCTCTTCAGGGAGCAGCTAAGATGCTGTTAGACTCCGAGCAGCACCCTGGCCAGCTGAAGGACAATGTGTGCTCACCAGGGGGCGCCACCATCCACGCCCTACATGTCCTGGAGAGCGGCGGCTTCCGCAGTCTTCTTATTAATGCAGTGGAGGCTTCGTGCATTAGGACACGGTAAGACAGTAACACCTGCAAATGCGATACGTACATCTACACCATCACCAAGACATATCTGAACATGTAGTACTTTATAGATTCTATTTTCAAAACCTGCTACAAAGGTATTACATAGACTGATCTTACTGTGTACAACTTAAAGTCACACACTTACAGTTGTGCTGTGTGCATCTGACACTGGGATTTTTCTTACTCTCACAGGGAGCTGCAGTCTCTGGCAGACCAGGAGCGCATTTCTCCAGCAGCCATTAAGAAAACTACACTGGACAAGGTGCTCCAGCAGCCCGGAGTCACAGTCAGCGGGGTGGCCAATGGGAACGGCAGATCAGGGCTCAGCCTATTCAACACCCGCAGTCCCGGGATCAAGAAGAACTGAGTGCACAGACATGAGCACACAAAGACACACTGCAGGTTCAGGTGTACCAATATGAACTTGTGGACATTTTTACATTTTCTACAGCTGTTAACCAAACAATTTAAAGAAAACAGTCTGAGGAGTGGTCTGACATGGCATTTAAATTGGCATAGAAATCGAATTCCTTATTCATACTGGAGTTACATGTGGACCGTGAACCTAGTGATGCCACCACCAAATTACACACAAGAACAGGTGTATTCTGGATCCCTTGGTAACAGCTATAGCCTTATGTTGTGGTGCAAGATTACACTCTCCACATACATACACTCTGATAAGCAAAAGTGCATTTACAATCTGTCGTCTGTCTGTTTTCTGGCTCTGGACTGTCTGGGGCTGTTAAACTGTAATGACCCAGTGGGCCATCATGGGAATCTGGTACGCACCAGACTGCAGATGGCTTCTGGGATACCATCAAGCTCTAAATGTACACCTTTGATGTCTTTTTAAAAACCTGAAACCACAATGTAAACCATCATGTACTGCTCTTGTTTGTGCAATTAATTATTATTGTTTGATCAACAATGTTAAACTGTTAATAGAGACTGAACATGGATTGAACAAGGAAAACATGTTGTATATAAACATTTTGGTATTCATGAGTAGAACACCCATCTTGCATTGTTATAATCTAGTTTCTAGCACATAAAGAACATTGTGCCTTTTGTGGACAAATTTAAAGAATAATAATTTTACATGTGCAAGTTTCAAAAGACATCAGACAGCATTTTCCTCAGATCCCTCTGTTGATTTATTTTTTAGTTTTTATTGTGCTTATTTTAACCTCTTGTCATCACAAAGGCACATTTTATATTTTCTATAATTAAGGGAATGTGAGATTGTCACCTGGAAATTCTACAAGAAATACATCTGCACAATGACAATGACTGAATAACAGTATTCCAAGAAATAATGAAGTGAAAGAATTACATCAGCCCTTAATCCGTCCTAATTTTGTACTGTTCAACATATATCTACCCCCATGTTGTCTTTTGTGTTGTTGATTGACATTGCTATCACTGAGATGGTTTTCCAGTGAAAGTCAGTATTAAAGAAGCATGAAACTTGTGTTTCAGAGCTTTTTTTAAAAAGTAATTATGAATCAGCTTTGACTGTCCGTAATCAGAACCAGTTTTAATTATTGGCTTTTTGTTCTCTTGAATTATTTCACTCCATTTTTGTCACTTGTGTTTGTTCTCAGTTTGGTTATTGTTTGAAGTGTCTCTTTAACCAGGGAGGACCAGAGCTTATCAGCGAGGAATTAAGACACACCCTCGCCTGCAGATGGTGCTCTATCATCACATGACCAATCTGCGCTTATACTAAGATCAAATTACCCTCTTTACGTCACTGCCAGTTGAGAGTGACTTACATTGACTCTGGGCTAAAGTAACAAATGTATCTTGACTACCTCACTTATTATTAACTGGCATTAGCTGTAATGCTATGGTTGCATGTTTCACTTACATGTCATCAAAAACTCTCTCTGTGTCTTATTTTGTCTCCCCTGGCATGTTTCTGCCTCTTGATTCTCTCCCATCAGATTCCTCTTCTCCCCAAATCTGAATTTATGCACTGTTAATAACAAGGAATAACATGATTTTTTTTCACAGGCCTAGGAGTGTATTGTGATTGGTTGTTCAAAGAGGAAACACTGTCCAATTTTAGAAGCTATCTGTCTGCTGGACATATGACTATGAGTGGGGACTGAGGAGTTCCCTGCAGATCCAGCCCTCTAGTCCTCAGTACTCGCATTGAAGGGTAAAAATACTCCAAAAGTGTTGTCATCTAAATTTGACAGTAATGCTACATCTCTGTGACTGCTATTACTTTACAAGACATTGTAGAATATTAAAAACTGAAAAAATGCATGCAACATCTTATTGAAGTTGGTAGTTAGGTTGTATTTTAACTTTTAAAAATGCAGATTGGTAGTCCAGCAGTTCTTTAACCGAGGGTTGAAAATCTCCAGAGGACAACAAGATGATTCTGGGAGGTCCTAAGAGGAAGGAAGAACAATCAAGGTTCTGCTGCACAAAATTGGGTAGACTCAGGACTCTTCTTTAATTATTATTATCTTTATTAATTGTTATTTTTGTTGAATCTTAACTAATAACTGCATTACAGCTGCCAGGTAAATGATATTGAGAAAAAGTATAAAAAGTGTAAAAAGTGTAGAAATTGTCAAGTAAATTACAAGTACCTCAATATTGTGTTTAAGTGTACTGTAGCAAAGTGCAATATCGAGGTACTTGTATGTCACTTTCCGCCACTAAGTGCTGCAAGCTTAGAAACTAAGTATCAATGAGTTGTGGATTAGTGTGATAGCAAAGGAAAGAAGTACAGTTATTTTTAGGGATGTTATGAGATTGCAGTAGCTACAGCAGACTTAGCGTCTGTGAAGTGCTTTCTAGATATTTGGGCCCATTCCTGTGCTCCAGGCTGCTGCATTTTGGATTAACAGATGCCACTTTGTGTCAGAGTGAGATAGGCCCGTGGGTCTATTCAGGCAATACACAGGTGCATAATGGCAAAGTAAAATTGATGGAAGAAAAGTGATGGTTTGTGAAGAGCCATGTCCTCATTATAATTGAACAATTTATAGCTGTTGTAGGATTAGTTTATTTTCCTTGAACTAATACACGCAGCAGTGTTCCTTGATTAAATTGCAGGCCTGCATGCTCTTAGTGCACTCGGGCTGTTTATTTGTGCGTGCAATGGTTTTTCCTCTGCTGCTGAAGTGTCTTGGTAATCCCTCCTTTATTCCAAAAGGTTATTCTCCGCTTGCTCCTGCCTCTGTCCGTTAAGATTAGCCATTCCTGGAGAGACTTCTATTTGCCTCTCATTATTAGACTTCTGTTACCTCTCCTTGGTCTGGTCGGGCAGCTTTGAGCATCTCTCTTCCCCCTAAGGTGAAGAGGATGTGCTATGTGCCAATCATCTTGACATCAGCAGAAGGTATAAGATGGCAGTTCAATAGCAGATAATCCTGAGTGGGAAGTTTGGACTATGTGTGTGTGTGTCTGTGTGTGCATATGTGTGTCCATGCCCAGCATGGGATTTCTATCCACAGGTAGGCCAGATGCTACCTGTCATCTCCATTCAATCAATATAATCACTGACCTTTGCAGGAACATGGTTGTTTGCATATGGTATCAAGGCTAGGAAGAGTGCCAGAAACCAAGATGAGTGAAGAGATGGAAGAGCTAGTTCTCTCCATCTCTGCTCCATCACCGCCAGCAAACACCAACCTCATCCTCTCTGGAATGAAAAACTCAGAAAGATGAGCAAGGAAAGAGCTGTTTGTAAACAGTTGGTCTTCCATGTTCCTCTGTTTGTGCTGTGTGGTGTGTTTGTGTGTGTGTGTTTGTGTGTGTCTGTGCATGAGAGAGAGACCATGCACAAGTGTGATCTCCGGGCTGATAGAGTATCAGCTTTGTGCAGCTGTCTGGTGAAACGGTTGCAGAAAGAGGAAGCACAGGCAGTTACCACACAGTCAGTGAATGTGCAGTATGGGTTTCCCTCTAATGCCAACTTTTAGTGTTCAAGTACAAAAGATTCCTGCAGAGATACACCTTTAGTTTACTGATGCTTATCTGGGAATCAGACAGGCACAGTGGTGCGTAGGAGTGTGTGAATTTTATCTGTCCTCTGTGCAGTGGTGGAACAAATGTTCAGATCTTTTACTTTTGCAAAGGCAGCAATACAACTATTTACAGGTGTTTTGTGTGGGTGGGGGGGGGGCTGCATTGTATTATTGTTGTCTTTGATTAACCTAACAGCATACCATTGTCTCAAAATGCCCAAGATTTCTGAAAATGTCCAGTTTTGTTCACCCAAAAATAAAAAAAAATATTTAGTTTTCAGTTTGACAAAAACACAGCAAATCAAGCTCAGTCTCTCATCTAAGAGGCTGGTGTGGTAAAAGTAGTAAAACCCATTACTACTACCCATACTTACCCATTTTTTGACTGTAATTATTGGTGAATTGCTGTGTAAACATTTCTTAAATGTTGTGGGTGAACTACTCCTATGATTTTATTTTGTTTTTTGTTTTGTTTTGTTTCATTTGTTTTTGTCTTTAAATTGCAATATATATTTTGTAAATTTAAATTTTGTATTCTTTTACTTTTAAAAAGTAATTTTTAAGTTTTCTTAGTATGTAATTTTGATGTAATTCTATTCACTTTGAATTCCCCTTTGTCTGAATTGTGCTAAATAAACTTGCCTTGCCTAATCTATAAAAAGACATCATGATGTTGTTCTGCATAAACTTCATGAACCTCCCAATTAACTTATGACTATGATTAAAGCAATAAAAAGTAGAATAATCTGTGCTGACATGAAGTTGAGTTAAGGTGTAAGTAAGCATAAAATGGAAATACTAAAAGGAAAGCAAGTCTTTGCTGATTAAACAAGTGGAGCTTGATTAAGTAAAAAAAAACTTGAATTTAAGGTGCTTAAAAATGCTTAACTTTCAAGCCTACACCTGCACTAACCTAACAGGCTATATGATTACATTTGGGATCAATTTTAGTCATTTCTTAAAAACTAAAATGACAAATTTGTCATATTTCACAATGTGTGTTCACTTTCAGCAGAATGGCCAAGTGCTTGAGACAGTCTTGACTAAAGAATATTTTTATAACCTGGGGCTTTATCTGGAACAGGCTGTTTATTGCTTGAGTTCTTTCTTGTCTTGCATGAAGAGTCATTATTTGTTCTTGAGAATTGGAAATGAAGTGTTGCTTAACTACTGTTAGTCTGTCCTTGTAATTTATGTCAAATAGTAATCAATGTTAGGTATTGTAGTGAATAGTTTATAGAAGTGTATGGCTCTGTTTTTTTTATTTCCATCTTTCGGTTAGCTTCTGACTTAAAATAAAACTGGAAAAGTTGGATTTTAAAGTTGTAAATAAACGTGCCATTAAAACTAGAGGTGGTTTCAAAAACAAAACAAAATTAAATAACAAATAAAAAATATTATTTTTTAATCCTGTGAAAAAAGGATTTTATTCCCTAATCTAATCCTGTTATATAAATATCTGATAATAAAAATGGTATCTCTTTCAAAGTAAAATTGGTTTACCGAACTCTGAGTAAAAAAATTATCTTTTTTTTAAACTGAATTCTGATGTCGTTCTTCTAGAGAAAATATGGCAATGATATAACGCTAATTTAGAGTTCATTAGCTGAAAAAAAAGGAGGTAAGCATCATTCTCAGGCCATCACTTCTCATTTCATGCAACGTAGCCAGTTTAATTCAATTTGGATAAACTTGTTGACCATTATGGTTATTTTTTTAATTTTGGTTTTTAAGTTTTTTAATAGCACATATCCTCTTTAATTAGGTCATAAAAAGTCAAATTTTGGGAAATTTCAATATCTTTAACAGTGGTGTGACAAATGTAGTTATTTTCTAATGCAAGTGCAGATACAGATTTAAAGCATGAGATGATTTATTTATTTGTGCTATTGTTGAAGCCAGACAGAGGGCCAGCTCTCTCAAGTTTTGGGCATTTGCATAGAGGAGGGGATTGCCTTGTCACACACTGACTGTTGTTACAACAGTCCATCACACAGTAGTAGTGGCTCTTTAAATTCGGGTTGCGTTGATCCTTCATGAATGAAACCATGTGATCCAAACATCATTTGACGTCTGGCGCCTCCGACCATAGACTAAAACAAGCGAGGAAGGAGTGGATATATCTAGAGAGCCGCGAAAAGGCGTGAGCGAAAAAAACATTTCTCCAAACTGTCTCTCTCCACACCGGGTCGACCATCCATCGGCGAACCTCAACCTTCGGAAAGTACGGTGGGCGAAAGACGCCGGGTTGACTTGTGGTGAGTTAGCTTTCATCGAAATTAAATGTGAAATTCTCATAAAAATGCTGAATGTAGATGTGTTGTTTTGCTGAGTGTGCACGCCGACCGTCGCTGCCATAGTGCGGACGCGCTCATGCTGCCGCTTGTCCCGGTGTACGCTGCCGCTGCGCTGTCCTGCTCCGCCGAACTCACGGCAACGCCGCGACCGCTTAAAGGGCAGCAGTCTGGTAGTGCTGAATCATCACGATCCAGTCGTCATCCAGGACCCGTACATGCTCTTCCGAGACCGGCTCGGTCACAGGGACGGCTACGCCGACCGACCAACCGGTGATTTCATAATAACACAGACAAAGGAGATGCACGCTGTGTACGGCTGTCAAGCTTAAAAAAGAAGCCATGTGTCGGAATTAGAGGACCGTGCGGGGAGTTCAAGAGCAAGTGGGCTCTCTGTGCCGTTGGTATGGCCGGGGATTCCCTTGTGTTGTGGCTACGAAATTACTAAATATTTGTAAAGGCTGTAGACAAAGTAAGAAGAGCTAGGGGAAAACATTGATGTTCAATAACAACTTAGATCAGCGGAAACCCTCGGTAACAACACATAACCTTAACGTTAGCTTCTCCGACTGTCCTCTCTCTCCGGGGTGCTGAAGTAGCAGTGGTGGACGGACGGACTGGAAGCCAGCCGCTGTTGCTTTACAAACAAACTCGTCCGTTTGCCTCCTCACAGGTAAGATGGCCAGTCAGCTGTTCGGCAAAAGTATGCTGGGATTTTATTATGGAGTGGACGGTTCAACCGACTCTTGAGTTACCGTTTCATTCACTCGCCGCGTGCTTACCTAAGTTGGCGGCGTGATATAAGTGAATATGTCCTGAATAAAAAAGCCGCGGTGAAGACAGTAAGCAATGGCAGATGTCATCGCGGTGTATTTGACTGTCAGACGTCCAGCGGCTAGCTAGAGAGGATACACACATTCATGCTAGTAGTGAGAGAGCAGAAGTGACTGCTGGAGCGACTGTTTTGACATTTGCTTTGTGTCAGACGCTGTTCCTCCGACAGGCCCTCAGTTCATGGATCTGTTATCTCTAGGTTATTCATTTAACGTTTAAGTGACTTGCTCTGTCGGTTTACACGGAGGGAACGAGTCCGTTTCCCGGCGTGCCCGGTTTGTTCGCCTGCCGGTCTCGAGGCAGAGATGCTGATTCATCACAACGTTGTTATTTCTCAACGTTTGCGCGAGCAGAGCGGAGGCATGAGGGAGCCATGGCAACATGGCACCGGCGGAAGGCGGGCGGACAAAGGTCTGGCGCGAGGGAAGCAAGAGCTCGGTTTATATTGGGGGCTTCGTGGCTGTGAAATAAGTAGGGCCTGGTCAAGTAGTGGATGTTGACGTGTGTACTGGATAATTAGAGCTCATGTGGGTTGAGAGATGGGTGTTTAAAATGCCATTGATACAAATCTTATTCATTTTTTCCAGTGAGGTGGTTATTCAGTGATCTCAAATACATTATTAGTCAAAGTGGATTTAAAGCAAATGGTAAAAGGATACACACAGTTAATAACATGCTGTAAATTGTTAAATTGCCTAGCGGTTATTTCCTTTTGAGTTATGAGTTGAATAGAAGTCACAAGCAGTGGACCAACAATACATTGCAGTGAGCTTTCTCCTTTTTTGTTTTGGAAAAACTGGTTTGAAATCTTCAAACCAAAAAAAGAACATTGGGTGTAAATGTAGTTTACCATACTTGAACACAAAAAAAGAAAGCTAAAGTCATTGTGGGGAATTGATTGCTAATGAACCCACACACAGACATTTGTGCTAAAAAAAGAAAGCATCTCAATGAACTGTAATGCCTTGCAACAGAATATCCTCTGATTGATCTCTTGTAGATGGGCCATTATCTGCTGCCTGGTAGCAACCTATGAGCACTGCAACTCTTAAACACTGAAGAGTAATAGGGAAGCTCTGTGGGCTCAAGAAAAACAGAAACTTCACCCCCTAATGACTCCATATCAGCAGCTTTAGTCAGAGTCAGCACTCTGTGGAGTGTATCAAAAGTATGTAGTAAGCAAGTTGGCAAGTACTGTAATAGAGGGTCATAATGATGAAACAGTTGTATCAGTATTAGAGACAAGAGCACCCCCAATCCCCTTACTGTCTTTTCTCTCCCTCACACACACACACACACACACACATATTTTTTCCCATTTCCTTTTCTCATTGCATACACACACAGATACAGACACACACAACCAAGGGGCTAAACTTTTTATACTTGGTATCAGTATTTAATCAGTGCTTGAAGTGCATTTCTCTGTCAAGTACTTTCCCCATCCTTCCCTGGTGTTCACGGTAATTGAACGCTGACCAATGCTTATGTGTGCAACTTTGCTGATGGTGGCGGAGCGGCAAGGCGCGCAGAGCAAGGGGAATGAAGGAAGAGGGAGGAAGAATGAGAGATGGGATTTGTGGAGAGATTGAGAACAAGGACCTTTTTGTCTTCAAGGCATTCCCCTGAAAATGCTGAGGCGAAGCAAATGCGCTCTCGCTTGACAGATGGCGTTTTCACTTGTTACTTACCACAGCTAGTTTCTTTGCCTTGTCGTGTGCATGTGTGTGTGTGTGTGTGTGTGTGCAAAGAGAGCAGGAGATATAAAACACCTATAAGATGCTAAGATCTAGTTGCTCCAGGGGCTGAATGTGTGTGTGTGTGTGTCTAAGCACCAAGGTTAAAAACTGTGTGTGTGTATGTGCTTGAGAGTTAGCCGCACTTGCAAATGTAGAAGAACGGTGAAGCAATGAGAAAGGGATTTTACTATCAGTTAGCCATTACAACATTTTGCACTTGGCAGTTGATCTCCTTGCATCCCCTAACAATGTCTGACCAGGAAGACATCTTAAGTAATGAGTGTTACAATCTTTGTTTTAGCACATTTAAGGAGTGTGTGTGTGTGTGTGTGTGTGTGTGTGTGTGTGTTTGAGTGAGTGATCATATAAATGTGTTTGATTCTCTGCATGCAGGGGTCAAGTTGATGTAACACTGTGTAAAACCTTGTCTTGGTGTGCAAAGAAGGAGAGATGGGACAGGAAGAGATGCACAAATACTCAGAGTGAAAAACTATTAGTGGATTTATTTATTGCTCAATTAGGAGAATTAATTCATAACAGTTTTGATAAGAGAATGGTTATTTAACTTTTTTCTTGCAAGACTGATAAAAAAATTCTCGTTCTTTCTTCGCAAATGTGAATATTTCATCTTTTAGGTTTTTGGACTGTTTGAATATGTCAGCGTGGGCACTCAGAACTTGTAACAAACACTGACCCATAGATTATGGAGACAGTAGCTATCAAATTAATCACTAAAAAGTAATCAACAGTTGCAGCCATAACCAACTCATGCCATTGATAATTAATTTCTTCAAAAGGTTGTCTAGTTTGTCATTTATTTGGGCTGCAGCTGATTATCATTTTCATCTGTAACTATTCAGTTAATGGATCTTTTGACTATGTTGTCCAAAAACTATCCTGAAGATGCAGTCTTCAAGTTTATTTTGAACTAAAACTCAGCAGCAAATGCTCTCATTTGAGAGGCAAGAAATCCGAGAATAAGTTTATTTCTCTGTCAGTCTTTTAATTGACTATTCATTTATTATTTATTAATTGACTATTCATCTATTTTCATTATAAATTTGCAAGGGATGGGCACCCACAAACATGGAACAAAACACCATTGCCACAAACATAGCTCTTTTAAAGTTAGTAATGTTTGTCTATTACTGTCAGTAAGGATAGGTTATGTTACTTTTTGACATCAGCGCAATTGATATGCTTAAGCTTTAAGTTTTAGGAGTAAGTTAAATAAAGCAGATCAAGATTAAGTACAACATACACTGATTTTGGTATCAATAAAAGTACTAAACAATATTTCATTAAATAGCTGGG
This sequence comes from Ctenochaetus hawaiiensis, assembly GCA_029783645.1. Classification (NCBI taxonomy): domain Eukaryota; kingdom Metazoa; phylum Chordata; class Actinopteri; order Acanthuriformes; family Acanthuridae; genus Ctenochaetus; species Ctenochaetus hawaiiensis. The sequence goes on along the minus strand of JAPZDY010000020.1, from coordinate 20,025,665 downwards.
AGTCACATGTCAATCCAATATGATGATGGGTTTGTCCTTAATTGTAACATGTTCCTGCTGTATTGTTTCTATATTCATCCCAGCTCCAGGATTGCAGTTAAAAACAAGTTTTATCGGCAGCATTTATTGCAGAGTTGTTGTACTGGATTGCATGAGATTGGGCAGGTGTTCACAGTATTCCATCCACCTACATTGTGTGTTTGTCTGTGTGTATGAGAGAGTTTGGTGTTTTGGAGAAAATTATGTAGCAGCTGTATGTTTATGATCTTGTTTACTACACGTGTCCATCTCAGAAAAGTCGCATTATGCTTGCAAATTTCTGAGGGTGATAGAGAAGTAAGAAGAGAGAAGTAAAATCGGGAGTAAAAGACTGAATCAGAGAGTGGGTATGAGAGAGAGAGGCAGAGAAAAAAGGGAAGCAGTGGGGCAGATCAATAGTTGAGTGTTTTTTCTCCACAGTAATGATGAAATATGGTGTAAGCAGATCTGGTGCATAATCATTGCTGTGCTCCACTGTTTTTCCTGCTTCCGTGTGAGTGTACTGCTTGTCCTTGTGTTCTTTTGACTCTGTGTGTATGCTTGTGTGTGTGTGTGTGTGTGTGTGTGTGTGTGTGTGTGGTAAATTTACCCTTTCTCCAAAAGTGTCTCAACTCCTTATTTACATAACCTCCCTGAGAACTAAAAAATGCATGAAATCAAGATAAATTCCATTGCAACAAGTACAAGAAGTCAAAACGCTAAAAAATAAGAACAAATTCACTTTAAGTGGCTCAAATTACTGACTGAACCTCTTCCTCTGAAATGTTTGTGGTGCATTTTAGCATCACTATTACAAAGTTGCATGTCTCTATCAATAGTCACTCTGTGATCAGCAGTCCTGAATCAAGTTCTCATGTTTTGTCTCTGAGGACCTTGTGGAGCTATGCGAGAAGGCTCCAGTTAGAGAAGGCTACTTATTCCGCCATATACATAAACAGAATCACACATACGCTCTCCATAGAATGGCAATAATTGTTTTGCAGGCTGTGTTGAGATATTGAGGATGTAGCTGTGGACTTGCAATGCTCTGGTAACAGGAGTATCCGTACCAGTGGTTGTCTACCAGTTGCATCATCTCTATGCGCCAAATTGCCGCATTTTCTAACTGCAGTGTGACGATCCCAGAATTGTATGATGGTATGAATTTCTGAAACTCTCAAATAAAACACACACACATACACACAGTGGGGATCAGTGCCAAGAAGCAAAGAGAGGAAACAAAGACGTGTGCCTCCACTGTGTCACCAGGTTTTTGCCGTCACCTGTGGCCTTAAATTATTTCCATGCATTCACAGAGTTTTTATTTACCTTTTCTCATTGCAGCCTACTTCAAAAACTAAACAGAGCTGCTCCTAAAATACATAATATGAAGTGAGGTTTTATTTTTTAGCCATTTTAAGTATTACACCTGATAAGGGGTCATGCTTGTTGCTGTCCAGGTGCTGATTCTTTTAAGGTTTTTAGTACTGACAGCTAAAATATCTCAGGAGCCTTTTTACTTATCCTTCCTCTGTTTGATCTTTGTAGTAGACAAAGCTGCAACTAAAGATTCTTTTTTTGTTGATAAATTTGATGAGAAATGTCTTTTTGTGTACAACTAATTATCCAAAGCCTAAAGATATTCAGTTTACCATCATAGTAGACTTAGAAAACGTGCAAATGTCCTCATTTAGGAATTTAAAAGTAGTGAATTTTTGGCCTTTTTTGTCATAAAAAACTTAACCCTAATAATTAAAATTGTCAATAATCAACTTTCCGTTTGACTTTTTGATTAGTTAACCACTCACTTCAGCTCTAAAGCTGACAAAGCAGGAGGACAAACTCCAGACTTTATTAATTTTACTAAGTAATAAAAGTAATACAGAAATAAGAGTTTCATTGTTATTTCTATTGTCTCTGGTACTGGAGATGACACAATATACTAAAAGAGGTACAAACTGAAACATTTTTTTATGATGCACTCACTAAATTTTCCCGTGCACATACAGAATATTGAAGTCAGCCTTTGAAATGAGGAAGAGGATTTTTATCAGGATATACTTCAAGTTTCCTACATTTCCTTTTTTTGTTCTGTTTTTCCGAGCATAACTGGGCAGAAATTTTACTACAAACATATCACTAAAAGGTATGTAAAGTATAAAATGATACTATTACTGATGTTGCTCTCTTTGTGTTTGAATATGTGTTATTAGAATATTATATCTGCTGAAATGTGATGTTTGATGCGTATGAAGCTGTGTCTTGTAATCTTGTGTGGTATGAAATTAGTGTTCTGCATAACGTGGAAATAAATAACATCTGTATTAAGGAAAAGAGATGATACTACTGTAGAATTTGCAAATGAACACGTTATTGTCTTGTGTGTGTGTTTGGGTGAGCCGCAATGCCTGTCTTACCATCTTAAATTTTTCTGCTCTTGTTTGCTAAGATGTTTCTGATAATATTTCCTCATTAACGATAATAATAAATAGAACCCCACGTTGCTGCAGAATGGGGGGGGGGCAACCTTTTCATGTCATTTAACTTAGTGCTGTCTCCCTTACTGCTGCTGTTATTCACACACAAAGAAAGAACCACCTTTACCTACTGTACATGGTTTCTCTCCTCTTTGAAAAAAAAAGCCCTTATGAAAAAAGGAGCCAGAGCTCAATTGCCTGACAGTGCAGTTTTTTTTTTGCTTGTGTTGGGAAATTTGTCATCACACTCCGACTTACTACCTGGAATGGGAAAAACGTGTCGACGCCAGGACTTTTTCTCGCCTTTAATAACACTTGCACAAACACTGTCTCGTGCATGCTTAGCCCACACATACACACACACACACACACACACACGATTCTTTTTGAGCTTTTAGAAAAAGTGTGAAAGTGAATGCTCTTCTCCGTCCATATATTATGATATGTATATGAAGGGCCAGACTCTTGCTCCTTTACAAGTCCTCTCCTTCACTTTCCCTTGTATTTTCTCCATCTCCTCTGCTCCCCTCTCTGTCTGTGTTATCATGCTTATTTCACGCTCTGCATACCTCTCAGTTAATAGCTTCCTGCTCTTTCTCCACACACATACACACTCACACACGGTTTTAACTGTTGGCTTTTCTCCCCCTCAGTCTTCACTTCCTCACCTTCTCTCCATGGCCTTGTATATCTGCTGCGGACCTGCCCCCTCTCTAAACACAGGTTGCCATTATCGCCGATCTGATTCCTAATTCTCAATTAGCTTCCACACAGTGCTCACTCTTAATTATTTACCAACTCCCTCAACACCTTCAGCCCACACTAGTTCAATGAACATGAGCACAGCATCCTCTTACTTTTAAAAAAGGCAAGGTTGACTGCAGCCAGGAGCCAAGTATTATGCTCTCAGAGGTTTTAATTGATACTCCCTACATTTCTCTGTCTATCTTTCCATATCCTCTCTGAATCTTACTCTGTGTCTCCACTGCCTCTTGGCTGGCATCCTTTGTCTCTCTATTATTGCTCAAGAGAGTTGCCTGAGGGAGGAGGCACAGTTAAGGCAGTTGTTATGTTGGGATTATTCAATAAAGACAGACTTGTCACTGCTTCACAAACGACTTGTGATTCTTACAATCTATTCTTGATCATTCTCTATATGTTGGCTTGTGTATGCTGGCGAACACCCACACACACTAGCCCCTAGGTTGTTTTTGAAGCGCTTAATCTGGCTATTTATTTTCCTGTGTGTGTGTGTGTGTGTGTCTGTGCAGCATGCCACCAGCTTTTAAATAGGAAGTCTCTTTCTAAGAAATTCTTCTCTGTGTGGCAGTGCTGGCTGGAGCAAAAGGTTCTCTCAAACAAGATTAATTAGAGCTCTGTCTGAAGCCAGCCACACACATACGCACGCACAAACACTCACAGAGTTCATCTTTCTGCCCGTCTGCACTACATGAAGGGAAAGGAATTATGCTTTACGTTTTGTGCAGTTTCTAGGGCTCTTTTATCCGTCTTTTAAACCGCATGGTCACTATATTCACCTTCTGCCACTTATTAGTCCTGTTTTTATCCTTTCTCCAGGACTTGATTTGTCAACAAAAGGTGATGTGAGGCTTTGAGTGTGAGGCTTTGTGTGAGTGTGTGTGTGTGTGTGTGTCTCTGACAGAGACAGAGAGAGAGCAGAAGGTCTGGGGGGAGTGAGATGGTCAGCAGTAGTTTCACTGCACTAGATCAGCTTCAGAACTTTTCTAATTGGAGGTTTTAGTCGTGGTCGTTGCTGAGATCAGGGTTTTTTTTTTCATCCATTCTTTCCTCCCTGGTCCTCTCTCTCTCTCTCTCTCTCTCTCTCCCCCCTTCAAACCCCCCTCCGTACCCAACAGCTAAGCTCTTACAAATGTGTTGAGG
>JAPZDY010000020.1:19989454-20016274 GCA_029783645.1 Ctenochaetus hawaiiensis | reverse complement strand
GGCTGGAGGGGGGGGAGGAGGGGGAGGGTTGCCATCATCAGTAATTGGTCCACTCATACCGGGAAAGGTGGCGACAGCTACGAGTGTGATCACAATAGTGAAGTCAAAAACAGATGCGCGGTCTTGAGGGAGGGAAAGATAGATGAGGGTGGAGTTCAGCCACAGTAGAGTAATTCTTCTTCTCTGCCGGCCATCTCTCCTCCACCTGCACTGACTTCAAACCAAACAGCTGGGCAGTCTCGATCATATCTCCTCAGCATGTTCCTGTCACTTGTCTCTCAGATCAGTGCAGGTGAAGGACAGGATGGAAGCAGAGGAAGATCATTAGATACATACTATAAAGTTGGAAGCTCTTGGTCAGCGCATGATCATTCAGCACAGGGCAGATTCACAGGGTTCCTAAGGTCACAGAGAGTCAAGTCAAAGTCCAAGAATTTAAGGTTAGTTTTTTTCCAGGCCAGGGAGAAAAAAAATCAAAAAACCATTAATGCCCAAAACTCTTGGAAAATTTATATTTTTATTTAGTTGCTATGTACGTCAGTCAAATGTTAAGTGTCGAGTTTTACTGCTAAAAGATCTTTAGATATCTGTAAGTGCATAATAATCCCTTCACACATTTGCACACTTGATTTGAAGGTCATGGCCAAAACAAGGATTTAGAACATTAAAATTAGCTACACCAAGAAAAACATTATGTATGTGTTAGTGACAGGAGATGGCACTCATGTATTAGTTTTAGGAAAGTCGTTGAAATAGATTGACACAAACAGTTTTGGGTCCTGAGTTCCAAAAGAATACACAGGTTTTTAATGTGGCCTGCAGAGAAGTCCCATCGTTCTCCACTCAAGAAAGAACTTTTTCAGAAAAAACTGAAGAGAAATATATGTATAAATACACAATGGTGATAACTGTATTTCTACTGTTTTGTACTGTGTTGTCATTCACATGAGGTCCAAAGTGTATTCTCTGTGTGTCAATTGTTATATATCAGGAATTCTGTGAAATTCTGTGGCGCGTGTTCGTTTTGGTATTGCTATATTTAGTTAGCTGTATTTTTTATATGGTCTTTACACTTTCTACGTCAAACTTAACCCTATCTCATACCTGTTTTTTTTTATCTGTCCTTTCATTTGTTAAAAGTCAAATTGGTTCCTAGTTATTACAAACAGTAATTCTAGGATTCCAAAAAAAGAGGAGGGAAAATGGAAATTAATATTTACCGAAAAATAAACATACAGGAAAAGGAGATAAAGTTACTGAAAGTGTCTGACAATATCTCAGTTTGTTTGAAATTTCCAGACCGTTCTCATTTCCAGGTGGTCAAATTTTTATTTTCCAAGGTGGGTTATCAATGGATACTGACCCAAATGCCTCTCAGCAAAGGTAGATAAACCTAAAACCAATTAAAGAAGCAAAACAGGAACTTTTTAAACCTTGACAGGTCATGCTCTCTGTCAGTCACCTTATTGCATCTGTGCCATACTAGGTAAACAGTTGTGATTGGCCTAGAAAGGGCCAGGAAGGGTGAAAACCTGTCTTAGTGGGAGGGGGGCCAAATCTGTTGCCAGACCGAAAAAACATCATCTTCGCAGATTTGTCTGGTTCCCAGGCCACACAAGAAAGGCTTTCTGGCAGAGTGAAAGGATACCTTATGCCTGTATATGAGACTCAGAGAGGTATTACAAAATGCTGGTATTGACCACTTGGGAATGAAAACAGGTAGCTAAAATTTTAAGAAAAATGGTCTTTTGAACACAAGAGCTGAATTACGATTAAGTCATCTGTCTGTTTGAGTTCCTCTTCAAAATGTGTTCAAGAAAATTGGAAGGGCAAGTGCCTTGGTATACTAATGATATGCATATTGAAGTAGACAAGAGGAACTGTGGAGATTCAATGCAGGTTATTGCTTACACCTGTGCTTAATGGGATACACTGACCAATTAGGAATCACATCTTGGCAGCATTAGACTCTCCCTTTGTGTTGATTTATGAGCTGTGGAGTATCAGGATTAACAATATTAATAACACCCATTTATGTGACTTGGAAGAAAAAAAGGGGTCTGTTTTGCCTGCATTCATCTCAGTTTTCTTTGCACAGAATTTACTTTTGGGAAAGGGAATGTATATAAGACTGTTTAACATTAATAACTTGCTTCATGTGTTTTAGTATTTGTTTGGCAAAACTAGGTTATTACACCCACTGCCAAAATTCTTGCTTCAAATCAAAGTGGTTTAAGTTGCATTCCTCTCGCTTTCAACCACAAAGCTCACTTTGCAAGTGCAAATGTGATTACTGACAATGCAGTCAGCCAGCAGAGACATATCTCTGAATTTCCAGTCACACAAATGGGTTAAGGTCAGTTCACATGAGTTTTACCATAAAAGTAGTCTTATGTGGTGTTCTATAGTCAAAGAATTTTTGTCTATGTATGGTAGAGTCTGGAATTTTATAAAGACAATTATCTTTGCATTGTTTGTAATGACCTGTAAAAAAAGGTATAACAGAATCTGTTTGATATACAGTATCTCTCTATTTTGCAATTGTACCAAAAGTGGCTTAACTACTGAATAGCTTTGTTTTCCCTCTAGTGACTAGGCACGTGTGTTTAACTGTGAACTAGCGTGTGGTGTGCTGTGTAGGTATGTGACGAGGTAACTATACCGTTTACTATTTCATGGATATGACTTTGATCCTTGTTTGATTTCAGGCCGAAGTGGGTGATGACACCGTCTGTAACTGCACTCTTTCTCTAATCACAAAATCTGTGTCCTCCCGGCCTCATCGCTCAGCTCTAGCACTGCAGATAGTGTGTGTATCTGCTCCTAATCTGCACTTATAATTTGTACGTTTTTACCCTCTTTGGCAAACCCATTTTCCGTATTTCTGAATTTGACTTTTTGGCTTGCTTTTTATCTTTGTAGCTTTCATAGCTCATTATTGAAGATAAAATGACCGCTGATACAAAGTGTCATGGATAACCTCACAAGCTTCATGATATTGTTTATTCAGGTCATCTAGCAAGGTAACAGGAATGTGAATATCAACAGTGGGTCTAAATGGCTGCATCAACCCAACTCCTTTGATAAGTTATTTTTTTATTGTTGTGTGAATTCCACAAATGTATAAGGTATTAGTTTTTGCTGTGTACATTTTATATGCCATGTATATATAATGTTGTTTCTGTTTTTTGGTTTTTGAACTGTTCTGTAAGTGTCAGGGATGTGAAGCAAATGTGTTTATGCATTTAGTGTTTTATGAAGTGAAAAAGTGTATTATGCTATTCATGGTTTTTCTGTCAAAGAGTAAGGTTTACCTTGTTAAGTACAATTGCCTCAAACTGTTTTTAAGGAAGAAAAACCTAATTTAAATTCAGCAGTTCACTGGAATATGAATACAAACCATTTACACAAATAAAAAAAAAACAAGAACATACATGCAGCCTTTTATCTGAACGGCCATATTTCCACTGTGAAGAAAAGGGTTTAGCCAGCCTCCTGCTGTGCAGTATTAAGATAAGCAAGGATGTCTTCATCCCTACATTAATATAAAATACAATTCACACAGGTGATGAGCAAAGGCTTTGAGACTTTAAAATGTTTTTTCTTCATTATCTTTTACACTGATAACCATTTGCACATTTAGTCATCTGTAAAATCAGAATTACAAATGTCATATGAAAATGTCTGGTACATTATCACATAACTCCATGGTATTTAGATACAAGGTAAAGTTAGGTATGACACCCAGTTTATTTATGTATTTGTTCTATATTTTTAAAAAAATATTCTATTTTGTACTGTCAGAATGCTATTATTTAACTTTTTACTGGATTTTTTTACATGTTCTTTCTCTCTGTTGCTTCCTGTTTGTTCTTATATTTGCTTTTTTTTTGCTGGCAAGTCCTGCGTGGTGTATGTGGTCAGAATTGTATAAAAAAGGAAAAAAACATGATTTCTGCTGACATTAGGTTGTGTCAAGTTAAGGCAAAATATAAAAGTTCTCAGTGCTCATCGAACTGTATGTACTGTATGTGCCACTATTTTGATGCTCCGCTTGTTTAAAAATGATGCATACTGCGTAAACATGATTGTGTTAACATTGTGGATGCTGTCTAATAGACATCTCTAATTATGCAAGCTGTGTAGGGCAAATTAAGACTTCCTGCCACACAGGAGCGGTTATGCCGTCTAGTCGTTGTGTCAAGTTGTCTGTTTTATAATTGCAAGTACAGTGTGATGTGACAGTGTTAAAGAGCTTATATAGAGTGCTTAGCAGTTTATACTTGATTATAAATGCCAGCACTAGTTTGTCTATTTCAGATCTGATTTGTGTACTGTTTTATCAGTGTCGCTTCACAATTATCAGTAAAAACACAAAATCAGATGGGTTTAATCCACTTCCAATGAAGAAGTAGACTGAGTGAAAAATATACTGTAGCTGTCATCGCAAAGCCTGCTTTTGAACTAAAGAATATCATCATTATTGTCTTCCAGACTAAAATATTTTATAGTTGTGGTCAGGTCATGGTGTTAGGTCTTTAAACAAATGAGGCAAAAGATCACAGGTTCTTTCTAAGTTTCCCTCAGCAGATGTGATCAGCTGACAGCAGTGACCTTTAAGGACAGGGCCGCTTGGTGTCTTTTCATAACAGAGTTTAAGAGCCTGTAAGACACACTGACCTTATTTTACTGCTGCCTGTACAGAGGTCATGCCCTCCTTATGAAAAGACATTTCATCACAAACCCAAGCAGCAACTCTTAACCACATTAATTAATATTTTACAGAGGCAGAAGGGAGTGGTGGAGATACATCTTACATGTTAAAATGCTGAACCATGTCCCACTCCACTTATCCTTTTCAGTGTCAGCGAGTTAACTGAGCTGGCTTCTAGGCCCTTGTTCAAAACATCTGACTCCTCTAGCAAACACAGATCATTAACTCCTTATCTTGTTGCCTTGGCAATTGGTATGTAGTCATTCATTTTTCTTCCTGTATAGTGAATCACGCCACCAGAATCTAAAAGCCCTTTCACCCACCCCTAGTACTGATCAATGAGAGTAAATGACCCAAGGGTCCCTTTGATCGTTTGTTTGGTGTTTCAATAATCAATAATAATGTTTGCTTTCCCTCCAAAGTTACTCTCTTTCTTCCACTGCTCTCTCTCTCTCTGTGCTACTGCCCCTTATCAGTTGTTCGGCCACCAACACAACATTCTTAACCAGAGTTTAGATGTCATAATACACCAAACTTACTGTCCTTTTTTGGCTTTATTTGTTTTAACTATAATTTTACTCCTGATAATGTCTTTTTCCATTAAATCACAGGTATCTGCTGTGAGCATTCGGCTAGGTTACTCATGCAAGCTGGGATATTTTTTGTGTTTAAAAAAGTATAAAACGGTCAGTTTAAAGCTGTAGAAAAGTAGTGAGTTTGTGTGAATATGGCATAGCCTATTCAGAAAAGCCCTTGTAATAGGAAATTTTGTGTTTTGTAATATTTCTGTATGGGGTGTAATAAATTATTCTATGACAGTGCTTTCTATGGGAAATACTTAAAATGTGACAGTCTTTGTAAGTATTTATCTTCAACTAAATTATTGTACTTTTTTTGCAATTTGTAGATACATAAGTGATGATGACAAGGTATTGGTAATCATGAAATTAACTGTTTCATCATCAGTCTGAGACATCTTTAATTTATTGATGTATATACTGTATGTTTGTTGATAAACAGCTTACTTTATTTTGTATATGACCAATAAACGTTTTAAATGGAGCTACTGTCTTATCTAACACAGCAATGTAGGAATAATTTAACGTGTATCGTTTTTTTTTGTGCGAGTTATTGTGATTGAATTGTTGATGCATGATAATATAAAGAGTTGAGGAGTATATAGGAAATATTAAAATTAATGATTGATTAGTCCTTATTCCTATGCATGAAAATATAAAAAATGAAAGAGTAACTTTTAGCAGCCTTTTGCAGCCAGGATACAAACCATTTTGCTCTAAAATGGTGCTCATGTATTAAATAATGAGGAATGTGTTCCAGCTTAGTACAGAGACACCATACAAACCTTTTTTCCCTCTCAATCACAGGTCTTATTAATAACGATTGCTAAATTACTTTGTAGCAGTTACTTGAACAATGTCATCATTTATATGATTAGTTTCTCTGCTGTGAGAAAAAACAAGTTAATTAGGGTGTGCTGACATGCACTTCGTTTAAATTCACTAGTGTAAGTCAGCTTTAGACTGATTTTTATTTATGAATTATAAAGTCCTAGACTCTTTTTTTTCTGTGAACAAAGCTTACCATATTTCTCTTATTGCTCTAAAAGGTGAACACTCTGTTAGTAAGACGACAATCTCACAGCAATTAAAAAACAGTAAAAAGAAAAAATTACAGAAACATGGAAAGGGATCATGGACTTAACATAATTAAAATAAAATATCTTTTTTTTTTTTACTTAAGATTCCTTTAATTTCTTTGTTCAGCCCGTCGGGCCTGTAGGTGGCAGTATCAAGATATTGTTAGCTCTCTTTGTCTCAAACAGGTAAAGATCCGGTGAAAACATGAACCACCATAACTTTGTTATTATCACAAGCGTCGCAGTAATAGTGTTGATAACTGTTTGTTCGTTTAGTTAATTTCATTTTTTTTAAATTTTTTGCTTGATTTTTGCTTAGTGTTTTAAATCGTTATGTTTATATTTCGTGTTTAAAATGGTAGATCCGTGCTGAGACTCCACTCCGGACTTTGAGGATGTTTCCACGGTTTCCAAACTGTCAACGTCCGTTGCTCTGGGAGGAGAGGCGGGTAAAAATGTAAACAATGATGCATCCTGACGGGGAATCTTTGTAAGGAGCCACTGGCTTGGATAATTTACAACGTATACTGCAAAGCTACTTTTTTTTTCCTCTCGTGTTTTCCTACTAATGGTAGCATGTAACTGTGCCTGCAGTTCACTGACCAATAGCTACAGCTAACCCGTTAGCTAACTAGCTAGGTAGCGAGCAAAACAAGTATCAGTAACGACGCTAGCATAGCAAAACTATCAAACGTTACAACCTACCATATCTCGATGCAAGTCGATGGAGGACTACGACAATTTTGTGCAGCATCGTCTTTTCGAGTTAAGGAAGAGTGAGGAGGAACACAACAAACATCCTCCTGCATCTTCTCTCATCCGCTTCTATGGACAACCCATCCTCCCCCCCTTGGTATGAGCACTGTTTGATGATATTTCTGTTAAACTCGTGATTGGGGTTTTTAACATCATCATCTAAGTGCGGAATCATTGAAAAAAACTATTTAAGACTGAGCCACCCTGCTGTCTCCTTGTTGTATGCCGTTAGATAGTGTCCTGTACTGTCACAAGTAGTTTTTATGGAAGTGTTAAAACAACGAATCACTCTATGTTACTGGCCCATATTTAAAAACTAAATATTATTAGAATTTATCAAAATAAGCTAATCAGATTTTGGGTTGAGTTAAATGTGACTGCTGTGCCCTGCTCTAAAAGAAAGAGTTAAATAAACACTATTATATAAGAGGGAGTGATGTCCTGAATATCAGCACGGCTGTGATGCGGTCGTAGGTTCGAGGCCGCAGGTCAGAGCCGTAGTATCACAGCTGTGTATCAGAACTGTATCCTGGCATCTTTACCTACTCGTCCTCTGCTAATGACAGTTCAGACTTTAATTCAAATATTATGTCCTGAAAAATGTGCATCTTTACGATGAAGTTACGATCTAGCGACAAGCTGGGGACCGACAGTTGATGTAATTAAGCATCATTAGAACACCTGCTAAGCGCAATGATACATAAGTTAAAAGTCCCAGTGCTGTTGTTCTGTATATCAGCACTCATTGAATGCCCCTTGTCCAATCAGATTACTTGTCAGACTACATCTGTTGTAGAAACATCATATTTTGGATTTTTATTTGTTAGTCAGTCAAAACAAACATGTTTAGGTAATTTAGGGTGCTGGGAATTTGTGAAAAACATTTAATGGACAGAATAAGGAATTTTGTATTACATGATGAAAATGATTATTTGTGCCTGCCCCTTTATTAATCATACACAACATCCCATGTCTGCTTTCTGTTGATAACAGCTCTCTCTGGAGCAAAAAGAGGAGATGCAGCAACACAGAGATGCTGCGCAGAAAGCTGCTGCAAACAGAAAGTTGAAGGATGATGGAAGAATGGCCCATGTGCAAACTACTCTGCACAGTGTTCAGGTAATACAAATCATGATTTGTCAACTCTTCTCCTGGGGAGGTGAATATGTTTTGTATTTGTATTTGTTCATTACTCCATTTTTGCTTTAGGATAACCTGACTGATGAGCACTATAAAAACATGTACAAGTTCTTTTGGATAAACAGTTATTGTCATATGTTTTATTTTTGCAATGTTTTGTCATGCCTTTCTTTGTTTTGATCAAATAAGGAACTGTTTCTCTCATCTATCCATATTTCTAATAGTTTTCTCTTATGATTTGCAGCTGAGGAAGACACCAACATTAGAAGAGTTCCTTCATGAGTTAGAGACCAACATTAAATCTTCATATTCCCACAACACCCGTGGCAGAACAATGTCACAGAGCAATTATATGATAGGAACTAGCACCAGTAATGGGCTCTCACTGTTGCCTGAGAGGAAAGAAAACAAAGGAACTCCTCCTCCATTAACATCAACTACATTTAGTGCCTTTTCCACCTCTAAGGTGAAACCTCAACAAAGTTACCAGGAAGGATGCCTTATTAGTCAACATGGTTCACAGCTAAGTTCCCTCAATGGTGCAATCCACCAGTCAGTATCCTCAGGTTATGTGACCTATGAAAATGTTGAAACCACCACATGTGTCTCTAGAGGGACTGATGCTCGTGGAGAGAGCCATGGCTTTGGCTGCTCTCAGGGAGCTTACAACGGTAGTGGCTTTTTCCTTCACAGCACCTCAAACACAGTTGCCAAGATGCCTGATATTATTAGCCATCCTCCCATAGATGGGGAGGAATTGGAGAAAAGTGGGCTGGAATTATCCTTTTGTAATAACATTGTTGTAGGGAAGGACCTTTATTGCTCCTCACTCCAGAATGATTCAATCATATGTGACCATTCACTAGTAGAGAAATCTAAAAGCAGTCTTGTGGACAACACAGAGGGTGAAGATAACTGTCCTATTACTATGGCTGGTGACATTACCAAAGATGACATTTTGGAAATGAATAAAGGCCTGGTCACTTCAACAGAAAACAGCAGCTTTGCACACAGTCCAGAGTTATCAAAGACACTGGACACTCACTGTCCAGCGGCAGAACTGCATATACAGCACAACCACACAGAATCAGCAAACAGCCATGTAGATGAAGCAGAGCCATTTGAGGAGCCTTATCGTTTGAGTCTGCAGGCCCTACTGAAGAAATCTCAGGAGTATCGGAGGCGCCAGCGGATGCTTAGGAATCAAGCCAGAAACACTAAAATCCAGGAGAGGACCCAAGAACAGCCAAGAGCAAGGAGAGAGGAGCAGAGCCTCTCTGATAAGGAGAATGATGAGATCCCTTACAAGGGCACTGGGACTGCAGAGAGGAAGAAAACTAAAGAAAAAAGAAGCAGTTTTATCCCAACAGGACAAACATCACCAAAGATATCCTGGAAAAATCAGAGAAAGATTGAGAGTGAGTTTTTTGATAGAATGCCAAACAAATATGCAAAAGCACATTTAACAGAAAATGAAAGTACTAGGAAAATGGCTGTTGTTGAGGATGAAACAATCTTTAAACAAGATGAGCTGAACATTTCTCAAGAGCTCTTAACAGAGCACAAACAAACCAATGCCTTCCCCCAGAAACAGCCCACATCCACAGAAACTTCAACTGTTGATGAAGGTTTTTACTTGACTGTCTTTCCCACAGCTTTTCATGAAGTAGGAAAACAATACACTATTCCAGCCCCAAAATTCTGTAAGAGTCCTGTTCACTGCAAAAGCAAAGGCAGGGTCCAAGATGGAGAGGGTGCCGATGGGGCTGAAACCTCAAAGAGAAAAGTCTTGGTCAACACTGGTTTGAATAAAGACCTCAGTGTTGAAGAGGTTAACCTGGAACATCAAAACACTCACACATCAGTTCCTTCCCCTGTGAATCTCATGGTTTCAACCAAGAGTTCACAGCATGCAGATCAGCTTAAGTACAACTTGTCTGGTCTGAAAGTACTGATCTCAGATCTGGAGCCCAGTCAGACAGAACGCTTGGGGAATCATCAATCAATCAACACACAAAGTGAATTTAGTTATGACAACTTCAAACTCACTGAGAAAATTAAAGACAAAAAACTTACGCAGCTTTGTGAAAGTGATGGTAACCACTGGAAGGACAAAATACGGGGACATGATGATACCAGTGGTGCAGAGCCAACCCAAAAGTACAGAGAGTGGCAAAGACAATCGTTGGACAATTCCAAGAACATGCTTGAAGATACAGGATCTGAACCAAGCATCAGTGACACAGATGATGTTCCTCTATTAGTTCAGGTAAAAGGAACTGAAACGGTTCACTTGAGTGAGCTCAGGCTAGTCAAAACATCAGCTACAGAGAAAGCAAAGGATGAAGGAACATATATAGAAGGACTTACAAAGAGTTATGGACTGCATGGCATCCATGGTAAAAAGCAACGGCCCTCAACTAAATGCATCCTCTCTGAAGCACAGCGGCTGCGAATTCCTGATGTATTTAGAAACGTTCAATCTGAAGCAGCAGGTCTGCATGATGCCTCTGTGCTTTCAGAAACCAGTTGCCATCCAGTAGATGAAGGGAATGTAACAGCTGTAGAAGATAATGACTCTACCCACCTGCCATCGCTCAACCAGTCATATGATGTGGATGCACCATCCGGCCTGTGGTTCCTTGAAGGGTTGGGGTCTGACCTGGGCTCAAAAGGTCATCTCGTTCAGGAGAAGCATCTGACCCCAGAGAGTGGGGGTGAAGGCCAGGGTGGAATATCCAGGGCCAAACGGAGACTGCTCATGCACATGACGGAAGAAACGCGGGACATCAGTGCTGATGGCAGCAGAGGGATGGAATCTGTGATCAGGCCGAGCTCCAGCACCCCTAGAGGTAAGACCAGGAAGATAGTGGGACAGGTATTTTAGATTGGTGTCTAATATGAGCCAAGTCCTGCAGGCAGGGCCTATGTAAAGGACTATATTGTTACTGGTGCACAAAGAGATTTAGAGTTAAAAAATAATGTTATTGCTTTCAGCTGGTCCTCAGATTCTGGACCTATATGTTTTGTTTTTTAACAAACATAATTTGTTTGTGTGTTCCTGTTTTGGGCTTGCTTAAGGTGAACTAAAGTTCTATTATAAAAGAAAAAAAACAAAAATATTTAACAAAATATAATTAAACTTATTGAAAACAAATTGAATCAGACTTTGTATTACCAAATACAAATTAAAGTAGGGCTTAGATTTGACAAACCCTTTGCTTTTTAGGTAAACAGTTTTTCATATATTGTGTGACCACACATTGTAATATTTACTGCCTTTAGCTGAACTGCAACAGTATGAAGGCCATAGCAGTCAGAGAGACAAGCACAAACAACTGAAACAAGCCCATGCTGCTCAGCTCAGAGCCCTGCAAGAGGAGCACAGGAGACAACAGGAAGAACTACTGCAGGTGAGACAGTAGGAAAAAGTGATTAACATTATTGGTTTAATCATAACACTTTTTCCTGTTACAGTTTGCAGGTTATTGTTCTTTGTGTTAGAGTGGAGTATAGTCTGTCTAAATGGCATGGTGGAGCTAGCTAGTTAGCTAACCTGATAAGAAACCAGTTTAGCAGTAGCAGGTGTTTGTGTGTGTGTGTGTGTGTGTGTCCAACCAATAATTTTACATTTTCGTATAAACTTCAAAAAAGTATTTAATTGTGTTATATTTGACACTAAACTGGCTTTAATGTAATTTGAAAAACACACATATACTACAGAAACCCTAAGATTAATCCAAAACAAATACACTGTTTACTCATGTTTGTGTAATTTGCTGAAAAAATTGGTGCCTAGTTATTTAGGTAATTTAGATGTTGTCTATGTTAGTGACAAAGTTTACATCTGTGGGGGCTGTGCAAAGAGAGGTGACAGGAAGCGAGGGCAAGATAAACATCAAAGGTCCCAAACCAAAGTTGAAGTGGGGGTGTTGTGGTTCATGATATCATGTCTCTAAACTTTAGGTAAGCCCCATGTAATTCTATGACAGGAAAAAAATGGACCATTACCAGCTAAACTCTTAAAAGTCTCTCTTGACTTTTCATTCAGTTGTGTCTCTTTCCTTGAGCCTCCAAAAAGTAAATAAAGAAACCACGACAAATGACAATAAACTTCTAAACACTAGAACTACCAGACATTAATTCTGTATGTCTGTATGTATCTCTAAATGTGGTTCAAACACAGTCGTATTGATATCTCTTCCATCCTATTGGCCCAGTTCTTGCATTAAATTGCATCA
Source organism: Ctenochaetus hawaiiensis (assembly GCA_029783645.1). Classification (NCBI taxonomy): domain Eukaryota; kingdom Metazoa; phylum Chordata; class Actinopteri; order Acanthuriformes; family Acanthuridae; genus Ctenochaetus; species Ctenochaetus hawaiiensis. Next base: position 20,003,766 of record JAPZDY010000020.1, on the reverse strand, counting down.
CATATCGCTGTGCAGATCTAACACTACGTACTTCCTGCACAGCAACCATAATTCACACTACCACAATTTGACTCCACCCAAAGTCACCTATGAGAAAAATTAACTATTAATGTTTCCAGCTTCTTAAAAGGAGAATAAGTTCTGAGAGTTTCTACTCAATTTACAAAGCCATGGTTTAACATTGACCCTAAATGTTCTTTTGAAACTACAGTCATACCTGTGAAGGGCTCTGGCTTTGTTCAATATGTTCACAAACAGGCACACACACACACACACACACACACACACACTCACACACATACACATACACGTTGTCACCCTACCTGTTAGAGTGTGCTTCTGGAGACCCAGGTCGTGGGCAGACTGCAGACATCTGCTCATTACAAGAGACCTTCAGACTCTCCCCAGTAAAAAACACACACAGGGATTCAGCCATAAATGTTTCATTACATCCCTAAGAGGCGGGCTGGCATGGTCGCCTGTTTCTGTGTGTGTGTGTGTGAGCGTGTGTGTGTGTACATGCAAGACTTCAAGGACGCCTGCTGTTCTCTGGCAAGCAGTTCTTGTTTCTTCAGTATGTGTCTGCATTTGTTCTTGGCCAGTGTCCTTGCCCTATTAATCACAGTCTCTGTTTAATTTATGTATCCTTAACAACAATATAATTAACATAAGCTGTTTAATAAAAAGACTTCTTTTTGACTCCCCTCTCTCCCTCCATCATTTGTGATGTGGTGAGAGAGCAAGCTGGCTGGACTCTGTGGCAAAGGGAGGAGGGAACTGAGGGAATTGACACAGAAAAGGAAAGGATAATTTGTTTAATTCATGAGCGTCTGTGGTTAAGTGCCAGATCGTCCCACCGAGTGCCACCGCTAATGGTCCCTTCTCCTTTTCCTCTTTTTTTCCCTCCCCTCACATCCCTTTCTTTGTTTTGTCTTATAACTCCTCCAACGCCATTTTTACTCTCTGGCCGTATTAATTTTCTCTGTCTTGCCTGTCTTATCATCCCCGTCATCCCTCTCCTCTTCTTCTGCTCTCTCTTTTCATTTCATCCCTCTTGCCTCTGTGGCCCATCTCTCCCCTCCTGTCTCTTACTCTCCACCCTCAATTAATTTCTTCCTCCTGCCTCATTTGCTGTGCTTTCCAATTCAATATTTTCCAACCTTGCCTGCTCCCAAATGCACACATGCATATCTGCCCTCACAAACACACGCACACACGTACCCTTCTCCTCCTATTCCCTCCCTCACTCTTGTGTCTTTTCCTCCTGTCTGTCTCTCTCTGTTTCCCTCTGTTTGTCTCTTTCTCAGGCGTTGACAGTGTGTTGCCGTCAGAGCATGTCCTTCCCTTGCCTCATGTCAAGCTCACGTCTTGGAGACATGTTGACCTTTTCTTCCCTCTCTCAGGTACTACTATTACATTTGTTCATGAATGTCAGTGATGTGAAAACCTGTCCTGCCTCTCCTTGTAGCCACATTTTTTTTTATGCATCACCAGTAAGCTGACCTGCTTAGGTAAAACAGATACCCCTTCCCTGATGATATAATCTGTATCCCTTTCATCTGTTTTGCTTTTTGTGCTCTACATCAAGTACATCAGCCAAGCTTCAGTTAGACTTGTCATTTTAAATGCAATAGCTTTGGTATCAACAAGTGAGTGACAGCATATCAGCTGCTTGTTATTCTGCTTATTATATTCTATTATAATGATGAGCTGTGAGTCCACTTGTGTTCATCCACTAAGCAGATGCCAACCAAAAGACCTTGAGAATCTGCGTGGGAAATTAATTGGTTGTCATTGATGGAATTAGCATTCTCCTCTCTCTTCCCCTTTGGTCCTCATTATTCACCTCTCTCATCACTCGTTCTCCCCTCTTCCTCCTATCCTCAAGCCCTCCAACCCACTGTCAGAGCGCTACCGCCCCCTGCTGCTGGCAGCTGTGAAAGGTTTTCTGACTCGCAGACTGCTGAAGACTGAGAAAGTGGCACAGCTGGTGCGCACCATCAGGGTGAGTAGAGACAGCAGTGTCACGCCTGTCTCTAGCAGCACTTTGTGTTATTATTAATAAAATGAACAAAAGCTGTTTTTAATCAGATTACAGCTGAAAGTGTGTATGTTTTTGGACATCTAGGACACGCAGCAGTTCCTCCAGGCCCTCCAGCAGCAGAGCTCTTGCAGAGGACAATTCTGCAACAGACAGGACCTTTTGTTGCAGGACAGACTCACTCTGCAGGTATATAAGCTAATGTGTCGTAAACATCTGTTCACCTCTCTCCTCTCCTCTTCTACACTGCCAACTGAGCAATTATTCCCTCCATTAGCAGTTAAGAAAACAGATACAGTATTTGCATGCATTCATTCAAGTCATCGTCTGCTCTGTGATCATTTCCCCCTCCAGCTGCGTGCAGCACGCTACGAGGTCAATGACATATTCTTCAGCCTGTCAGCTGGAGAGAGGATGCAGCTGATCAGCTGGGACAGAGAGCTGACCCGCGAAAGAGGGCTTAGACAACAGGTAACCTTTTCAGAAGCTTTGTGTGAGCTGTAAAAAAAATCATATGTGCTGGATGAATGTTGGTTCCTCAGTACAATGCCTGAAAAGATACAAACAGATTTATATGAGGGGGGAATGTGTGTCCTGTAGTGCTACTGTAAGGCTGATTGCTACATTAAAACAACTGCATCGAAGTCAGATGATACAAGAAATAACTTGAAGAAACACAAATATATAATTAAAATAATATATTGAATATAAATATAATATATTACGCAGTTCATCTAAGTTCTGCTGGTGTCTGTTGTGAGATTAGCTGTGCTCGCACACCAGTGTTCATGCATTTCACATCAGACACCAAACTCTGGCTTGCCAGAGCCGAAAGTGAACATGAAGAAGATTATGGTGGCAGAAGTGTTATAACAGTGTTTGTGTAATTACTCTCACTTCCAAAGGGGGGAGACAAAAGTTCAGCACTTAAGTTTAAAATAGTTAAAAAGATGAGTATATGTTAAATATTAATATGTACAATGTGACATATATTATTATATAACAAATTGACTCTATTTCTAAATGTAAAATAAGTTGTGAGATTTAAAATAAATCAAGAAGGTTGTGCAAAAACTGATCTATTCTGTAAATGAGTTTTTATGTGTGTGTGTGTGTTCAGAGTGGGCATGGAGGCCAACCCAGACGAAAGACATCTTTGTCAGCTGCAACTCAAAAGTCACTTGAAAGGAAGAGAAGAATGATGTAAGTTATCACAGAATCATTTCTTTAGGGCTCTGTGTAGCCTAAGTGTTTTCATGTTGTGCATGCATATAGACACTCTTACTCCAAAACAAGATAAAGGATCTTAAAGTAAAGTAGTAGTATCATATCTGTGCTGTGAACTTCTGATCCTACAGTCACTATACTGTATCAACCCAAGACTAAATAATGTTGTGCTCTCTTATGAAAGCACAAGATTATTTAGTGGGTGTCACAGTTTTTTCTTGCAGCATAGCAAAAAGGAACCACTCTGTCTTGAATTGTAAGGTCTTGCAGCACGGGCTAAGAAAATCTTCTTTTCTTTTTTTTCCTTTTTCTTTTTTATTCTTTCTTCTTTTTTAAGTCCCCCTGAGTAGCACCTTTGTCAGCTGTAAAACCCATCTTCTCCTCCCTCCAGGATCCAGAAGAAGGCAGCAGGAAAACACCAGGGAGTTTTGACAAGGACTGGACGCAATGCTGGATTCTCTGCTGAGCAGCTGCCAGAAACCAAATGAGGACAGTTCAGAGTAAAGCCTCAGAGTGGCGCCAAGAGCACTTACTCCTCTAGACCCCAATGACACTTTCCTAATTGGCCCCAGTGAGGACTCCTAATAAGGCCTCTAGTGATTACATGAATACAGTGTAACTAATCATTTGAGGGTTTCCAAAACCAGACTTAACACAAAGTTATGTCTGCTGACAAATGTGTTGTTGAATACACATCTAGTGTGCTGTTATTTTATTTATTTATTTTTTTACACTCCTCAGCCAGTTTGTAATATAGTGATAACAGTTTTACTCTTTTTCTCATAAAATTTAATGTGGGTAGTGTGTTTAAGGTGCTACAGAAGGGTACATGCTAAGAAAGACTGTGAAGCAGCCATGCAGTAGAAAGTTAAAGCAGTCAACTTTTGGAGAATTTCGACCCAGTGACATGCTGCATGCAGCTGTTTGGGTAATCAGATAGAGAAGAGCTGAACAACTCTGCTATGAGAGAGTACATAGATGAAAATTTACATTTGCACATGGTTCAACAATCACACCTCCCACTTACCTGCTGTAATCTCCTGAATGTCTGACTTGGAGTGAATACCAACTTAGGCAGAGTAGTTTCACGTTGAGTGGATGCTCAGGTGGGGTCTAACGTTTAAACCCTTACAGCTTTGTGCACTGTACCCAAAAGACTTATATGACTTATAATGATTTATAGTAGACACTATGACAGAAACTATGACAGTAGAAGCTCAGGTGTAACGAATCACACTAATGATGGCTCAGCTCCATTTGGATATTTCAGTAAGCCCGTGGTTCCTAACCTCTGGCTTTGCAAAGTAGATCTTGGTGGTAAGATAGTTGGCAAAGGAAAGCATGATAGATATTTGCAATATGTGCAACACATTTGCAATATATTGTTTCATGTGAATTACTAGAATATTTTACCTCTTTCTTCTTTTAAAAACTTTTTAAATTAATCAACATTAATGACAAAATACTTTTTGGCTTTGACGCACATCTTGTGACTATGGGTTGCAAAAAGACATTGTTTTGTTTTAGAGGTGACAAGTTGAAAAGTGATAAGTGATAAGTCATGCCAATGAGCCAGCCTCGCTCAGACCAGCTTGAAAGCATTAGAACAGCTTGCTGGTGTGTAGCCATTATTTGAGTTATTAATTACGCTTGTGCTTATGCTGTATTGGTTTAGGTCAAAATGTCTCTTGTGAAAAGGATCTGTTCAGTAAGTCTTTGGTATTGGTGTTCTTTGCAGGTGTCAAGTGTTTAGCCTCTGCTTGTGTTATGGAGTTTAACCTTGAATTATTTAGTTCGTTAAAAGCTATGTGCCTAATTCATTGCTGCCAAAAACAGCCCATCTTCAGTTGCATTAGTACATATTGAAATCTGCTCATATTATAGTTGTAGATTATAAATTGTGTTCAATTTTACAGATATGATACAGTCAGCTCCAGATCTTTTGATCGACTCAAATACTTGAAATAGTGTTTCAATCTCAAGTGTTACCCGACATATTTATGTTGATATTTAGTTCACATGTTAGCCAAAACACACGTAAACCTTCACAGTTTTTTATCCTAAGGGACTTTGGACCTGTTTTACATGCTATTTATTTGTACGTGTTTCATAATAAACGTCTTTTAACGCTTAAAAGTTATTCGAAAGTTTGTTTAAGCCGACTTAATCAAAGACATTTCCAGACTCCCAGCAGCAGGAGGCGCTGCCAACCTTTTTGCGCATACGTTTACACGGACAACTTCCGGCCCGGCCATTGTTGGTCGGTGGTGTCAGACATATATACGTATATATGTCTATGGGTGGTGCTGTAAGCATTGTTTTGAAAAGGTAGCTACTGCTCAGCTGATTTAAAAACAGAATGGCAGAGGAGGAAAACGCCTTCGTTTCCTCGCGGGTAGAGAGGAAAGCGTTGGAAAAGGCCAAAATATTGCAACGAGAAAGCGAGAGGAAGATATTTAGACTGGTAAGACGAGTCAAAAGCACAGTTATAGCCGGTTTCTCCGCCTAGCTGGATCTAACGTTTCCAAACTAGCTTGCTAAAGTAGCAGTTGTTACAGTCTATGTAATGCTTCTCAGCAGTTCAGCCAAACCGGGTTTTTCTGTTTTGTTAAATGAAGGTTGGAGGGATCCTGAAGAAACCGGAGGCCGAGCGGACGGAGGAGGAAGCTACTCAGTTAGTCCTGCACAATGAAACTGTTGAGGAGCTCTGCAGGAGACATGTTCGTAGAAATGAGCTGAAGAGGAAGCAGGTGGAGGTGAGGCTGTCAGGCACTGCTGTTTTTTTTGCTATTAAGCTAAGTGGTTAGGTGTGATTACAGCTCTAGTATAGTTAAAAATTACATGGTAAAAGAGCCAAGATGGTTCGAGGTTGAATCACCACTATCAAATGGGTTGTGGTATTGGTCTCTCTACCACTGGAACAACAAGAATCATGAAACATCTGAGTGCTGACAATTAGATAATGAAGTCCTGCTAGCAATATGCAGAGTTAGATTGAAAAGAAGTTCCAAAAAATCCAAAAGAAAAAGTACAAAAGAGCACTAAGTAATTATAAAATATCACAATGTACTAAATAATTAAATGCCTTTAGAATAGAATTCCTGTTTTCATGATTTTACTTTAATAGACCAGCTCTAGAATAATTAGAGAAAATTTGCACCAAGTTAAAATTCTCATCATGCTGCTGGATTCTCTCTTTTGTGATAGTATTTTATTACTGTTTGATTTTGATCAGCCTGAATATGTTGAAAGGGGTCACACTGAGCTGTTTTTTCACTGTGTAGTTTTAACTGTAACAGCCATTTTTAGCATATCAAACGTGATGGGACACAACATTTCTCAAGTGGCCGTTTATTCAGTCAGTACAGTAAGCACGAATTATTTCAACACACAGTGATCTAAAAAAAAAACTGAAGGTGTTTCAGTATATTTTCGGTGATTAGAGGGTCATTCCTGTTGTTATAGTGGCCTTTCCTCTTTTATCACAATCAGATCAAAATGTCCACCGACAAAAAGAACCTGCTGTGGTTTTTGCCTGATACAGAAGAATTGTATGGTTGAAACCATAAAAGCTTTTATTTTTTCTGCACTGCCTGCAGGTGTTTGATGATGCTGATGAGCTGAAAAGTAAAGTCCGACAGCTTGCTGTGGCAGTCAAACAAGCCAAGCACCTGGTGGTTTACACCGGAGCCGGTATCAGTACGGTGCGCCAAACTGATAATCTTCTGGTCCTTTTCTTTTTTAAAAGATTTTGTAGGACTGATTTTGTCTTTCCTTTCAGGCAGCTTCTATCCCAGACTACAGGGGCCCTAATGGGGTGTGGACACAGCTACAGAAGGGAAGGACAGTCAGGTGAGAAATGCTGTCTTTCATCTCTGATGTGATATTGGCTATTGGCTTATTTTTGTTCAAACTTCAACTTCTATAATCTGTCTTGCTTCTCATAATATACAGTTCATCAGACCTAAGCAAAGCTGAGCCGACCCTCACACACATGTGCATTAGGATGCTACATAAGGAGAAGTTGGTATGTGAGACCCTGTTTATGTGCACTAGCTTACTTTCCACTGGTACTTACACAAAATGGTATTTACATACTGTGTGTGTTCATGTCTGTCTATACAGGTAAAGCATGTTGTTTCTCAAAACTGCGATGGACTTCACTTGCGTAGTAATCTTCCCAGACATGCCCTATCAGAGCTTCATGGTAACATGTTCATTGAGGTGAGAAACATACATCCTCAATCTTATATTTTTGTCAGACAAGAACTCACACACACAGATATTGTCTTTAGGTTCTTTTGTATCATTTCTCTGAAATAAAAGAATGTCATCACCTGGAAATTCCAAGGACTTTTTTAACCGAAGGCAGCATGTCAGCAGGAGTCAAAACTGAAAAAACTACTCTACTTTTTCTTTTAAATTCAGTGTCATTTATATGAGCCCACCAAAACTTTATTCCCCAATTCTGCAACATGCTTCAGTGAGCCACGCAAGTGGAGTTTTAAACTACCTTTGAGCTTCAGCATGATGTTTAGACTGTCTAACATTCTTTGTCCAATAGATCCAGATTTTACATGTCTAATTTTCTTTTTGTTGTTTTTATGCAAGTGTGCATTTATTTTTATTTTTTCTCAAATACCTAAAAGTATGTAACAGGGAAGTGGAGAAGCTAATGATGAGTGCAGCCAACTTTGAGCTTATTGTAAATCAGTGCTTCAGCAGACAGGACAAACTGGAACAACATGTTACAAGCGTAGAGAGGAATGTAACACAGACAGTTGCAATGTCTGTTAAACAACAAATTATTAAATATCCAAGCAAGAGAAAACCTCAGGATCTCTCAAGCTGCAGATACACATGAGCAGAGAGCTTCATTGGATTTTACACTTGTGGGAAACTGTTTCTAAACAAATGAGCTTACCCTGACATGCTGGGGATTTTTTTGTTTTGTTTTGTCTTGGTTTTTTTTTTTTTCCTATTATCAGGTGTGCACATCCTGTTCACCGGTCAGGGAGTATGTGCGTTTATTTGACGTAACGGAGCGAACCTCATTGCACCGACATGGAACAGGCCGCAGGTGCAGCCACTGTGGCAGTGAACTCAGGGACACTATAGTGCACTTCGGGGAACGTGGGACCTTGGAGCAGCCTCTAAACTGGAAAGGAGCTGCAGAGGCTGCCAGAATGGCAGATGTTATCCTCTGCTTAGGCTCCAGTCTAAAGGTAGTTCTTAAACCACTGTGTCCATAAATAGTAAGCTGGTTCATAACATTGATGGGATTGTGAACAGTCAAAGCATATGGACTGTAAAATGATCAATGTTCACTTTACTGTTAATGAATCATTTTAATTTAGCTATTTACATGGGCTGCTAACAGAGGTGATTCACTCATATTCTGTTTACATTAAATAGACCTAAGAAATTATACTTAGCGCTCCTCATTGTAAATCTTTCTGAAACTTTACAAAGTAAGGTTGATATAGTTTTCCAAAAATAATGCAACTCAATTTTAGACACAGTCCATTATTTGAGTGTGCTTACATAGACTATATTCTTACTTGTATTTGATAACCTTTTGTAATGTAGAAGTTTGCAGTTTCGTATTTGTGTTTTAATTAGGTTCATATGAATATCATCTCAACACTTTCACTAATATGCATTTTGATCATTTTTATGCGATTGGTATTTGATGCTACTTGTAACATCCTCACCTCTGGGGCTCTGCTGGGCTCTGCTTTTCTCTTCTTTTAGGTGCTAAAGAAATATGCTTGTCTTTGGTGCATGAACAGACCAGCAAGCAAAAGACCCAGACTCTACATTGTCAACCTCCAGGTAAACTTCATTTTAACATTGTAGGTTAACAAGATGCAAATGACTTTGAATAAGATAGAAATGTCATTGTGGCTGTTGGTGGCTGATTATGTGTTTGCTGTGCTGTGTTTCTGTCCTAGTGGACACCAAAAGATGATCTGGCTGTGCTAAAAATTCATGGCAAGTGTGATGATGTTATGAGTCTCCTGATGGAGGAGCTGAACATTCAGATTCCTGTGTATAACAAGTAAGTACCTTATGAAGCTACTAGACCCAGTATGCACGCAAACCTTCAAGAGTGGTCTCACTGATATAAAATTAGCAAGTTAAACAGACAAACAAACACTTAGTTACTTTGGAGATACTAGTAAAACCAATTTATTTTATTTAAAGCAACAATGTGTAGGAGTTAGTTTTTGTGCGATTTGGCACCCGCTACACTACATGTATTTTTCCTTACGTGTCAAAGTTTGCACAACTCATAACATTAACAGTTGGTGGAAATGCAGCTCAACACACACAGCTAACACAACCTGAACCAGAGAGGCATGCTGTTATTACATGTTATCTGCTAAACCTCTGTCAAAATGGGTAGATTCGGCTTCAAAAACTAGCGAGTAGACATCGTTTCTGACACAGCCAAGCTTCCAGCAAGAGCCACAGCATATGACATGTAACTCAGCTAACTGTTCATATTAGTTTTGTGTCTGTCCGTAGCCTTTTCTTTAGCGTAGCTGTCCCCAAAAGCTACACACCAGTCTGAGGTAACTCTTGTGGGCAACACAGGTGCTACAGTATGCAGCAGGTAGCCTACATGTTGCTTCAGGAACCTCTGTGAATCACAGAATTGAGGCCGAGTAGTGAAAGGACATTAAAAGGGAAAACCAGAGGACTCTTTCTCCTAACATTATGGCCCTGTTTTTTTGTGCGATGTCGTTACATTCTTTGTTTAGTTTCAGTTATGAAACCCCTGGTCACGGCTAAAAGTTACACATGAAAGAAACATGCTAAAGGAGGGATGTCTGGCCAAGGCAGAAAGCCCAGTCAAACAGTTAGAGCTTACTCCAACATTATAATGAAGCTGTTTGAAACTGTTATATCAGGGTGAAAACATTACATATTGTTGATTTAAAAAACACACACACAATATCCAACTGTTTGACTTCAACTTTAGTGTTCTGCCTTCTCCTCCATCAGAGCAGAGGACCCCATCTTTAGTCTAGCCACGCCTCTAAAGCCGGAAGAGGAGGACAGCTGTACTCGTGAAGTCATAGTTCCTCCTAGCGGGCAGGGGGAGTGTCTGCCTCGCCTTGCCGAGAAGACAGAAGAAGCCCCAGCTGTGCAGGGTGGCTGGTTTGGACGAGGCTACAATAAAGGAAGAAAGAAGAAAAAAACAGCATAATCTAGAGACCTTCATTAACCCCTGCAGTGTAGTCAAGTATGTCAAATGTTGAGTGAGAGAGTGAAAATTCAGTCACTTGTTGATGATTAGTTGGATATGTTAGCTTTCAACTAACTTTCTTGCATTGATGTCAGTCAGTCAGATACAGTGTGTTTCTTTGATAACGGTACTTTGTACTATAAATATGTTACTTTCTACAGCACAAAGGTTTCAGTAACAGCTAAATCCAAAAGTGGCTATGGTTATACGAATAAATAATGGCAAGAAACTGTAAATGCCAGAGGAACCACAGTGAACTAATGGCCACTCTTCGATTTCTGTGCTGCCACATTTTTTTTTTTTTAGAGAGAAATTTTTACTTTAGAGATTCAGGTGGCCAACTTTTTCTACATGTACTGTTTTGAGTAAAAGTTATTTTTATAGTCTCTTCAGACATTTAAAAAGTGCATTGTTGAATGTACCTTTGTCAACATAGCTTATTAGTACTGATTTTTTGTTTGTTTGTTTTTTTAAAAAAGATATTTTGGTTTAGTTGTCATTCATTGAACACACAGACAAAGTTCACTCTGCTGTCTCTTATCCTCAGGTTTGTAGGCTATGAAGTAAAGCCGCTACTGTACTTAGGTTCACTGAAGTATTTGAATTTGCCTATGTTTACATTTTTATTTCAGCTGTCCTGCAGACCGTGCAGAGACTTTGCTATTACTATTTTATCTCTGGCAGAGTAAAAGGTGATTTTAATTATTATTCAAATTAAGATTATTTGAAAGTTTGTATCTTGTATTTGCAATTTACTGTTAATACAAGATACAAACTTTCAAATAAGTTGTTACTGTTAACTTAAATGATTGGAAACAACCAAATATGTGTCTCTATTATTTGTCTCAGGAGGATCTAGTATTATTGATAGTCTTGTCCTGTACCATATAGTTAAGGAGGTTTAAATGACCAGATTATCCACGATAAGCTAATGTTCAGCATTCCTAAAACTCCAATCAGTGATGAAACTGGATGTGAAGACTGTAGTTTTCTTTATAGTTTGCCAAAAATAAGATGCAGTGTTTGTCAGACAATAAAGTGTTTCTCATTTAAGTTGTGTGTTGTGATCATTGGGTTTTTCATCTGTTGGCCCTTGTTTTAACCACAAAATTAATATTTGTAATAATATTATTGTATGCTTGATTTATAGACTTGAGTTGTGCAAGGGGTAGTTTTTGATTTTTATTTTGTGTTTTTGTTTCAAATGTTAAACTTATTCCACAAAAAATGGAATTGACTAGTTGAGTAGATATCTGAAACCTTGAAATTGATGTGTCTACGTGCCTGAGAGTTAACTTCTGTCATTCCACTGGTTTTACAGTCATGTACAACCCAAGGCCTTATAGTGTGAAGTAGGCCTAGTAAACTAGCTCCATTTATCAGCAGAGGAAGAAGTATTCAAACACTAAGTATGGGTAATACCACAATGTAAAATATTATGTAGCTGTTTGAAGTGCTGCTCTTCAGATTCAATTAACTAGCATAGAAATAGTGTAATAAAAACAAGTACAACATCAAAAGGCCTGTGTTTAAACTTTAAAAAATGTTTATTTTTAATAATCATACCAAATGTTGAAGTGTAAATTATTTTTGCACCCTTGACAAGTATTTATAGGAGTAAAAAGAACAAAAAAAATCTCATAGTGTAAAAAAGAAAATCTAACCCCGGTATCAGCTTGTTTATAGGTTGTTTGTGATCACGTGACATGGGTGATTATGCAATCCACACGTCAATGTGAGAGGATTCGTGCGATGTGACGTATTCTCGGAGGCGTTGGCCGGTGTCACTGTCGCTCCTGTAAAACCTGAGACGGACAAGACGTACTTTAAAATAATCTCTGAGCGAAACCGGATTATCTGACCAAGCAGATACTTGTATTTGTTGTTTTTATTTTCGTTACCATTTAGTAATTCACTCGAACCTGTCGGAATGATCAAAAACGGTCACCACGCCACCAGCGACCAGCGGGATGAAGCTAGTTGTAAACCGTGTGATTCAGTGTGCAGCCCGGAGAAAAGGAAACGAGTCGTCCGGTTGTGGTGTGATGGCTGGTGAGTATCCGACTAACTGTCAGTGCTGATTTATTAAGCTCTTTCCATCACCTTGTGGTTCCTTACGCGGTCATGACCTACTAGCAAGGTACCGGGAACTATGTGGGGTAGAATGCTAATGCTAGCTAGCCACTTACATTAGCATTTAATAACTAAGGAACATGAATTCCACCATTCCATCTACCTAAAGTATCTTACGTTAGGTTTAGCTAACTCCATCTCAAAAGAACCTTACAAGTGTCTTTTTTTTTGCATATTAAAAGAACTCTTATTTTTTCATTTTTTCATATTTCATCTATTAGCAGCCGGCCCAAATAATTTGAGAATATATTGTCCACTCACTTTTTAATGTCCACAGGCAACATAAATGTTAGTCTCAGTTGCTTACCGTATTTCTTACATTTAAAATTGTTGTTGCCAAATGCCTTTCTAGTGCACTAGCTGTAAGTATTCATGTTTTAAAAAATGAACTCATGTACCTCTTATCAGTTATTATGGTATAGGTTAGGAACAAGGTCCTGTCAATCCAGAGCAGTAAACTGACAGAGCAGTAAACTCACAGTAGGTCTGAGGTCTTTTATGATTTTTTAAAAATGTGTTGGATATGAAAAGACAGAATCGCTTGTATGGTTATTCAAAGATTACAAACAGTATCTAAATATGAACGACTATGAAGCAATATGTCGCCTGCATTTTTGAGTATGCAAGTTGTTAGCATCCAAACTTCCTACAGCTGACAAACTCTCATTGCTGCTGCTTTTCTACTCATCTCTTATGAAAACATTGAAATTGTCTTAACCCTGCATGTTGTTTGTAGAACTCACCATATGCTTTGACTCGTGTTTTTTTTCCTTTTTTTTTGCTGCACTAACTCTAAGGTTGTGTAAGGTAAAGTTTGTTTATATTTTGCTGTGGAATGGGTTGCGCAACGTTTGTAATGATAAATTGTCTGAAGATAACAAGGGACCAGGAGCCTTACATGGTTAAGTGGCAGCTGAAGAGAACACTAACTCCTAATGTGTAATACATTAACGCTCTCATGAACTCACTGCACTAGGAAGTGCTAAAAGCTTGTTTGGCATTACCGATCTCATGTGGTGGTTATAGATAATTTACAAAGTGACCATGTTCAGTGTGATGCGAAATGCACAAGCTGCATGTTTGTCTAATGGGCAGGGAGTCCTCTCATTTTGGTGGATTGAGAGAAAGAGTATTAATGAGATTTATTATGTACTATGAAATATATATACTTTTTGACAACTGAAAAGTCTTCAGGCAAGCAATCACACAGTAATTAGTCCTTACTGTATTTGCTTTGTCTGGAACACAAAAACTGTCATTAAATTGTTTAACATCAAACTGATCTTTGTATACATCACCCTTAAGAAGATATATCTACCAGGTGTGGAGGTGAGGGGAGGGTAGTAGGGGGATTACTGTTAAGGGAATTCAGACTAGCAGCTTGCAGTAATGTCATTAGAGATGTAAGGTCTGCCCACTGAAAGAACAGTGTCACATAAGGTCTTCATTAAAGTGGTCTGATCCATTGCAAAAAAAACCTACAGATATAGAAGTGTTAACAGAATGATGAAACAGAGGTGTGAAGTGACAGGTAAAAATCCATTGATTAACTGAGAAAATGAGGACAAAGAAAGTGACCCTGTACTTGCATGATCACAATTGTGTAATAGGAACCTGCTTTTGTTTCTAAATTATTTAAAACATTTTTCTTTTGTG
>JAPZDY010000020.1:19910034-19921529 GCA_029783645.1 Ctenochaetus hawaiiensis | reverse complement strand
GTCAGTAAAATGCAGCCCATGTGATTGGCTACTGAAAATGCAACTTTCTCTTGTGTTTTGTGTGAAACAATCAAACACTAATTTAAACCAGGTGCTGTTCAAGAATAAGAACATATTGTGTTATATATAAATATATATTTACACTGTATTTCATATTGTGGCCAACAGACATACTGATAGCTTTTTGAGCTAAACTGATGTGTCTTAAACTATTCATGTATTTGTGACAATGGAAAAGGTGTTACTACTACTCTGAGGTACAACGTGGTACAGACTTTAAACCTATGAGGTCAGTGATTGTTCCATAACCATTCATCCAGTCTTTTTTGTGTATATATTTAAAGGTGATAGAGGTGACATTTTGCACCAATACAGTACAATTCCTCACTTTAACTCTCATGATTTTGTTTGAGTGTGGCTGAAAAATGTGGTCTACTCCATTTTAAGTAATTTGACCCAAACTTAATTGATGGGCAGTGTTTAAAATTTACTGGATTCATGGTATGGTGATTAAGATTCCTGGTTTTCACTCGGACATCCCAGGTGCAGCTCACAAGAAACGTTTCTTGTCTCGAAGTCAACATTCATTATACTGCCAATAATGAAAAATGTACACTTTACAAAAAAAACCTGCTCATACTGTACACAGTCCTATTTTGAACTTTTTTATAGTAATAGTACTGTAATTGGTGCTTACATGTTACATATAGCACCTTTAACAGCCTGTTAAAGATATCTTTATGTTCCTGTCTTTAATTTAAAAAGAACTCATCATGGCCTTACACTATTATGTTAGCACAACCTGGTAGCAAATTTAATATATATCACTTATATACACAAATGGCCAAGCAGCAAGTGTTCATACATCTGTTCAGATCTTTAAAATATAGTTGTATTAAATGAAACAAACTGTAGTAACTTGTTGTAGTAACCGTTTTCCTCACTGTTTTCATATTCCTATCAACCAAAACTTCAACTAATGTTAGCCTGTATCTTTCTTACCTTTGCTACCATCAGCGAACCTTTTGGAAATTAAATTCCTTTTTTGAACACTAATTAATTGATTTGTGTGATTTTTTTAAATCAATACTTGTTTTTTTAGTTTATTTTTTCTTTCATAACACATGGAGAGGTCAGAGAAGATCAGCAGATCAGGTCATCAGCCCCATGGTTTGATATCATTGTAGATTCAAAATTAGGTGTTCCAGTGTGGGAGCAAAAGCACAAAGACTAAAGTATATGCAGACATTAACATCTCCGAGAAAATTTTTATATTAAGTAAGACGGATTTGTTTCTAATAAAAGAAAGAGGTGATGGTGAAAGGTTAGTGAACTGTGAGACTAAATTTACACAACAAAATAATAACTATGATGAACATAACACCACACTGCCAGGCAGCACTGTTAGCACTGGAAATTGAAGTGATTCTGTGTCAACTTCAAGTTTGTTGTTTCATATGCGGTCAGGGACCTGGAAGATTTTAAAATGTATTTATCTCTGCTATATATATATTAGTTGGGAAAAGACTGCAAACCTTTGAAACACAAGCTGCGTTTGCTTCACTCTTGCTCTTGAATACAGATACAGTATGCTCAAATTCACTTGAAAAATGATACCAAATGCTGACTTCTAAATTTTTGTCAGCTTCACACCCCACAGAAGATTTAAAAATGTTAAATGGCTGAGCATATAAGTCTGGGTGTGTCTCAGGGATTATGAAGATTGCTTCTCCCATCGAGGATTTTTCTTTGAAATCAACCCACAACGCAGTCACATAGCAAGCTTACTGCACATATAGAAGTAGTTTATACTGTCACACCTGCGTACAAGTTGAAGTAGAAAGCTGTTTGACTGAATAATTTTAAATCTTGAGGCCTCCATTTTGTGGTTCATTGTCAGTGGTAATTAGCAGAAGTGACATCACCTGGAAATAAAAGAGGCAGTATCTGACTGAAAGAGTTTAACTGCTCAGGTAAGGCACTTGAAGTGACAGTTGAAGTCCATTGTTACTGTAGTTATATGTATTATTTAAACTATTTTCCCAGAAAGGTTTGTGTACATTTTGTAGTTGTGGTGTGCACCAGTTAGAATTGCATTTGAGTAAACTGTCTCCTTGTTGCTAACATGTGTGACACCCAGATGGCATCCAGGTTTGTCCAACGTGGAGTGGGAAGAAACCAGGAGTGCTCAGGTAAAACCCTTCACCTGTAATATACAAAAAGGTGATACATTTAAATGAAAAACTGAAAAATTAGTGGAGAAACATTGTGAACAGAAGACACAAGGGGTCACTGAATAGTTTAATAACTATGAAAATGAAATATTTTCTGTCTCTAATTTCTTCCCTTTCTTCCTGTTTTCCTTGTCCACAACAGACACTTTTCTGCTTAGAGAGCCAAATGAGCTCTCTTACAGTGTCTCTTGGTGGACTGACAGGGAAGAGCATGGAGATCAAGGAGACTCACTCAAGGTGGTTAAAATGAAGTGCGTAAAATATATTAGAGGTTTTAAGTGGGGGAAAACTGAGCACCTGTCTTGTAGGAGCAACTAAAAGAGATGGATGAGCACATATCCAGGCTTCAGGACATGCTGAGATGTGAACGGGCTAAAGTAAGTTTCATGCATTGAAAGGTATTTAAATGTCTTAATCCCTTTTTTGTTATTCCCCCTTCTTTAAATCATCTTTTCCCTCAGTGCACTCGTCTGCAGTTGCGGAGTAACCAGCAAGAGGCAGAGCTTAGGCGTCGAGAGCAGCACAGCAACAGACTGAAGGAGCGACTGTCATTGCTGACTGACAGGCACAGAGAGAAGGGACCTTGTGAGACTCTCTGTTGTGTCAGAGTATTTCACACACAGCTGTTTGCTTACATATCAGTTGTTTGCTGGAACCATTGAACATTTACCACCTTGCATTTTTCTCCTCAGCTATAGAGGTGCTGAACTTTCTACCTGGAGGTCGAGGAAAGAGAGAGCAGCCGTTCAAATCATTCAGGTCTTCTGCAAAGTATGCTGGTTGTTTTCATCATCCCTTCATTATTAGTGCTTTAAAATGTGTTCTTTTCCCTCTCTCCAATCCTCTTTTTTTCTTTTCATCTAATTGAAGAGAAGAGGCAACACTACGTGTGATGCTGGAGCGAAGAGAAGCGGAGCTCAGAGAGGCGATGAAGCTGCGCCACAGCCTCACCACTTTACTTCATGCACTCAGAGTCGACATGGAGCATGTAAGTTACAGAAAAGAACATTTTTATCAAGGCATGTGCTTGTTAATATTACCATCTTACCACAAGGTCTATTTTGTAGCTGTTCCAGAGCTCCTAGTATTGTCGAACGATCTTCCTCAGCACATCCTCTTGGGTTGGATTGGGAATTGGGTTTAGGGAGTTAGGCAGAGTTTGCTCAAAACCTTGTTGGCTCTACAGTATAAATATTGATACAAACAATTTCCTGCAATTTTAAGCAAACATGGATGAGATGTGCATAAAATGACAATTTAGAAAACTCCCACGTGCTGAGAAAGATTGTATAAAGCTACTAAAAGGTATGAACAGCAACTAAAACAACCTTGTGTTAATAGTTTTCTCAGGTACTGCCAGGATCAAGAATGAAAAACATCTGAATCTTACAGTTGTGATGTTGAATCCAAGATTAGTATTGAACATGACAAAATCAGTCTTACCTTTTTCAAAGACCCTATTAGCTGCAGCAGATGTTCAGGAAGAGGCCCGAACCCAAGACAAAAGGCTGGATCAAGCTGAGGTGGCGCTCGGTGACCATGTAACAGGAGGTGTGGTCCAGAGTTGGAGGCAGGTGCAGAGGAGACTGGGTGACTTTCTATCTGAAGTTAATCACACAGGTTGCATAACCTTTTAAATGGCGCTTTATTTGACCTTATTTTCTTTGTCTTTAAGAGGACTTTAGCAAGTCTAACACTTTCCAGATTTGTAAAGACTGAGAAACTCAAGACTGAGGACAACATGTGCTTTTTCTTGACTGTACAGGGCACACTGGTGTGGGTACTGACCACGACAAGCTCCTAGCTCAACTAGAAACTGACCTGAAGGACAGCCAGCAGCTTGTCAGACTACAACAGCAACTGCTGCAAGTAGGCTCATCTATCATACACACTTCCTCACAGGACCTTTCCTGCTGTCAGTCTTCTAAATACTCTCCTTGGTTTGCTTCTGAAGGACAACATTGCTTCACCAGTCCCCTCTGAACTGGCTGATTCCTACTTTTTGGAAGAGTGGGAACGTCTTCAGGTGCACTGGGCAGAGCTCGAACATCAGAGGCGAACTTTTGAGAGAGAGAGACAGTCTTTCACTGATGCTGCCATCAGATTAAGCTATGAGGTATAGACTGTTATTGTTTTTGAAGGGTTAAACAATCACTTTTTTTTATTATTTTTTCATTAGGTGTAGGTCCCCTGCTAAGCTGAGAATGTCAGAGATTGGAGATTACAATTTTTCATTCCCAATTCCGTTACACAGCTGTATACCACTAACCCTGTATGAATATGATATCAGTGTAATATGGCCTGCCTCAGGTTAAACCCTTTATAAAACATATTGGATATACAATAAAAAATCTGTTAGGTTGCATGCAGGTGTGCAGAAAGAAGGGTCATCAGAATAAATGAATAAGGTAAGGCTTTTGAATATAGCAGCTGTTGTCTCGAAAAATATTGTATTTACTGTCAATGGGTACTTTGTTCAAAGATCACATTGAGCATTTATTGTAGCTTCCTGGTGAAAAAAAGCACAGCATGTTGGCTTAAAAGGCTGCTTGTTATGCAGTAGTAGATGTTGTCTTTTTTTCCCTACAGCGTCTTGATTTGGAGCAACAGAAGGCCTCTGTCCTGAAGCAGCAGTACCTGTGGAACTCACCTCTGTTCAGTAAAGGAGCGCTGAGCAACAACAGGAGAGAGAGCACTGCTCTCAGTAAGTATGCAGTTATTTTAGAGGTGGGAGACTGAGTTTTAATGAGGTGAAATAATTATGACAAAAAATCCTTACAACACACATTTTGTGTTGCTCCAGATTTCTCAGGTTCAGGGCCCACCAGCATATCAGGCTGCCTTCCCATCACTCCATCCTCCACCACGTCAGAATCAGCTGTTGTTTCTGGATTAAATCAGGGAAGAGTCAGAGTTCAAACCCCCAGCACACCTGAGCTCTACTCTGTCCTTAATCTGTCATACAACTGCAGGTTAGTCAGGATGTAATGTCTCGAGCATTGACTGTGTTCACAAATTTCAATACATTAGCTGAAACGCTAATGCTTTGCATGAGAAAAGTTTAGCCTTGAGTGATCCTGATGCAAAATAAAGAAATAAACCCTACTTTACCTGCTAAATATGCAAGCATGAGAGTTTTACACAGTATGTTGTATGTTCAGTATACTCTGTATATGAAAAGCTCAATTTACACATTTGCAATCCTCTGTTTTTCTTCAGAACTGATGAGGTTGATCTCCAGACAGAGACATGGGATGGCCAAGCAGACAGAATGATGCCCTCTTCACAGGCTCAACACTCAGACTACAATTTTGATGATATTTGGTGATAAATGTATTTTACTGTATCCAATTTTTTTTTAAAAATTAATAAAGACGAATTTTATTTTATTCCGCTGTGTTTATTTTTTCATTTGGACACAGGGTTGTTTGATAACAAATAAAATTGTTTTTTTGTTGTTGTAATCAAGCATCACCATTAATAGATGGTTTTAAGTATGACTAAATATGCATTGATACATTTTACAGTAACCATATCTGATCAATTCAGGCTATTTGTAACACTGCAAATGCCTCTCCCTCCCCCAACAAATAAATTTTGCTTGATGCCATCTTAACTGGGTTATATTTCAAGGCTACTCTGTGATCCACTAGTCTCTCAAGCTGTTTTTTGTTAGTTTTCTTCTTTACAGGCACACCTGGTACATGAGGGAGGTCAGTCCTCATAAATATGGAGTAGACACACTTTGATTGAATCCTACTGCATCTGAAAAATGACCCCAAAAAAGTGTAGTAAGTGATAGAAACACTATTTTCTTTCTGGGGTCTGTGAACTGAAAATTAACATTCTCATACACTCTCACACACAACTTTCCAATAAGTCTGCCAAAAATTTAGCAAAATGTTGGGATGGTTTTAAGACTGGGTGACCATTAAGCTCTTAGCATTCCTGGGTGGAATTGTAATATGTTTGTCCACTCAGGAATGATTCCAGTTTTCCCTTTTGTCCTCCATCTGTATCTGCAAACAGTAGCTGTCTTATAAAGGATTTTATTTCACACTAATGACTATGTATGACAGACTGTAGCTTTGTATTGTGCAAGCAGGGCATGCAAGTGTGCATGTGGAGGCAGAAATTGCATCGCTAACTCGTTCAACTGAAGAGAAGTGGCCCGGCGCCAGCAATGCGCCATGCGTAGAGGGAGTTTGCAAACCCAATTATCTTGGCCAGCAGACAAGAAGGATCCGCAGCTGTTCAGAGGCGAGAGATGCGTTTAAATCACCAAGTGGCCCATGCCGCAGAAACGGTTCGAGGGGGAATGATAAGACAGAACTGATGGATGTAATTCAGGATTTCATTAAATAAAATATTGTAAACATTGCTGTCCATGCTGGCAGTGGTTGCTGGTTTTTGTAAGATGACACAATTAAGTGGTTTCTTTCGCTGGCTGACAGTTCACACTCCATTGAAACATTTTACCCTGCACCGTCCGGAGCACAGAAAAGGAGCGGACCCACGGACATGCATGCGCGATGCATGAGCTCACGTGATTGGCTGCTTGCGCCATGAGGAGCAGACTCTAATCACCACTTGTATTCAATTACCAATCAAAACTTTGTTACGCACGCTTGCGATGCGTTTCAAATGTTAATCAGTGCAAGATCAACAACTTACTCATCTCACTGAAAGGAGTCGAATATTTCACCCAAAGAGCTTTAGAATGAACGGCATGGTTTGGGGACTCCCTCACCACCTGCTGCGTTTCATGGAGTCGGACAGCAAAAGTTTCCAGCCCTGGAGAGACTACATAGGATTGTCGGACACTATCCGAGAGATCCTGGGCACGAACACCGCCAACGACTTTTCCCTACCAGTGTCCAAAACTCCGCACTCAGTTTCTGATGACATATCCGAGGCGCTGATGTCTGTGCGCCTCAGCGCAGTTTCCAAAATTGGCGATCTCGATGCAGAGTGTGCCCCAAATCCACAAGATCAAGCCACAGTCCGAGGCTCTGAAGCTCCTCGGCCTCCTCCAAATTGTTTATGGTCCACCTCAACCTCTGTTCCTGCGGATCCACATAACGTGGTAGATTTAAATTTGGCACCCAGACTGATGGGCAGCCGGGGGTCAACGGAGCACAAGAAGACTACGCGTTTCAAAACAGCGGATCCACCAGCATTACCTCCAACACCTGAGCACATGTACTGCAGTTTCTGCAAGCACAACGGGGAGTCCGAGTTGGTGTATGAATCCCACTGGCTGAAGGACCAGGCCGGAGAGGTTTTGTGTCCTTACCTGCGGCAGTATGTGTGTCCTCTGTGCGGAGCCACGGGGGCTCGAGCTCACACCAAGCGCTTCTGTCCGAAGGTGGATAGCGCGTATTGCTCTGTGTACGCCAAGTCCAGACGCTGAACCAACAGAAGGCAGGTTGCAAACAGGCTCAGAGGGCAGAATCCTCCTTCAATTAGTGTGATTTTTATTTATTAGCACGCGTGTTTTTGCTTTTGTGTGATTTTGTTTGTCTTTTATTTGCATGCTTTGCCACGTTTGCTGTGTAGCCTTTTAAAATGTTGATTAGGAGTTATTTCCAGCTGCTCTGTAAGTCGGCCTAGCCACCTGTGACAGCGTCCGTTTGGATTTTGTAGGATATTTTCAAGAACGACTGCCAAAACTAAGTTTGGCATAACATGTTTAAAAAAAGATGTATGTTTGTTTCGTATTTTTAAAACGTGGCCGTGATGTCCATTTCCATTATCTCCTGTTCATGTATTGAAGGATTAGAACACTAACAAACCTTTTAAAGACGTAAAGTCATCAGTACTAAATTAACCAGAGGACGCGAACATCATGTGACCATGTCTACATTTTAGATTTTTTTAAAAAAGAGTGACTCGTTCTTGTTCTGAGATGCAGAACATCTGTTTCTAAGGCATGTTATTTTGTTCTGAATATTGTACATATGGCTCCTCTAAAAAAGCCATTTGATCTCTTCTGTCTTTGTGTGAGGAAAAAGTGTAAAAAGTTTCTGTGTGAATATTTGTACATGCCAGAAGTTATAAATGTCCAAATTTACAACATCTGTGTGTGTATTATTTGTCCCTTTCTCAATTCCTGTCAGTGATTTGAGAGAATTAAACGCAACCATGTGGGGCATATTGAACTCTGGATATTTCACTAATGACAGAAAAATTTTCATTACTGATTTAATGAACAACATTAAGCTTTATTTAACCAAAACAAGTAAGCCGTTAAATGGAACACTCCAGCTGCTGACGATCAAAGAGGACTGAAGAGATATTAAAATATTAAAAGGTTTGTATATTTGCACAAGTGCTTTGACTACCCACAAATGACTGGAGCATCAGGAAGCTCAGGGTGGCAGGGACTTAAAACAAACCCTCAACGTACAGAGCTCCTGGAACTTTTGTGGCGACGCAGGTTCTCCAGCTCCCTATGGGCAGCCATGATCTTTTGACTAGGAGAAAGCAACCAGAGGACAAATCAGTTTTTTTTTCAACTTATTTTTTTTTTAAACCAAGTTTAAGGCAGTAAAAGAAAAATGTGTAAAAGAATATTTTTTACCCCTGACGGCCAGGCCCCCTAACTTAAGGTTTTGCTTTTTGCTAACTTAAATGAGTTAACATAAACTAATCATATGGCTCATCTAGACTTTTAAATTGTTACTGAAATGGACCAAATGGAAAATTCTGACAGTGTAACATGGAATATTTACAGCAAAATGTACACTTTATACAGCTGTTCCTTTTCCAGTGATTGTATAAGGTAAAATGCTATTTGGACCCCTTTTGTCAAGACCAGGCTTCAGAGTCTGGCCCACATCTACTCGGCAGGATCTGACTGCTGAGTATGAGAATTTAGTCCACCAGTCAGTCACTTGCTCCCGCTGAACCAACAAGTTCCCTACTTACAGTTTCCACTGATGCATCTTGATTATTTCAAGATTTCTCAAAAGCCAAACCTAAAGTTTTAAAGACCCCTCTTTGTGTCACACATGGATTTTCTAAATGTTAGGTTTACAACATGTTGTTTGCGACATAAAGCACTAACAAGTAGCAGGTTGGAGGTACAGTCAGTAAATGAAGTAACAGAAATGAGGATTTGCCATCCCTTGTCAGTAGAATGAGAAGCTCGTTTTGAACCGTATATCACATATATGTGGCATGAAGAGGATAAAAATGACCAAAACATTACAAGTCAAAAGTTTATAAAGAGAGAGGAATAGGAACTTGATGTAGAGGGAGGTATGAAAGGTAAGGGCATAAAAGGAGACAAAGGGAAAAAAATAGGTTTTATGAAACAGAAATAGAGAAGCATTTACTAACTTTAGAGAGGAGAGCTCTCTGCTCAGCCCACAGATCAGGTCTGTGGCATCATGACAGTTAGGGAAACCAAGATCCTCGTCCTCCTCCATCACCTCCTCCTCCTCCTCCTCCTCCTCACTGTACGGGGAGACAGTAATAGTTTGAATAATAAAAGAGTGGTGTGTATGCTGGTAACAAATCCTGTATTGGGGTATGTTTATTTTAGTAGAGAACCAGATATGTCTGATACGTCAGATACATCAACTTCAATAACATACATGTTTATCTGATTTTTCTGTTCAAATGTAAAACTTTTATCTGTTCTTGTTTACAAGCTTTGATGAGTCAAAGGAGCACTGACTTCCTTTCTGTTTTTTACAAGCTGTCACACAGTTATTTATCTACAACTGGGTTTCCAAAGCCTCAAATGTGCTATCACTGAAATTGTTTATATTGGGTGTTTATCTGAAGAGCCAGAATTTAAAGGCTCACTTGGTACCCTGACCTCCACTCTCTTTGCACCAATATCGGGGTTGTTTTGGGATTTAACACTCTTATCTACTTCCTTACATCAGAGTGATGGCGTTCAGCTGAGAGTCTGACACGTAATCCAAGTGTCCAGATTCTAACAGAGCAGAGGTGTCCTCGGTCTGAGGTTCCACAGTGATCAGAGTAGATGGACAAGCAACAGGTTTGTCATCAGGATCACACTGTGAGCAACAGAATCATCCATTTTAGAGGAGTACTAAGGAATGCTGATGCCAGTACATATGAAAAATAGTACCTACATTACAATGCTTGATTAAACTAGTGATTGAGATACCTATTACAGCTCGCATATGCTAGATATGTATTAATAATATAATATAATATAATATAATATAATATAATATAATATAATATAATATAATATAATATAATATAATATAATATAATTGATATTAGCTGTGTGGGTGGAGTTTTTACATTTTAACTTACAGTAATACTGCACATTAAGAGTTTAATTTACTCTGTAGAATTAGTAAATCATTTAATTCACAAAATATTTTGAAAGAATTGAAAGATAATCATCACGTCTCAGATGCATCATACTGATAACTTTATGTAACTAATGCCAACTCATGCCATTTTGTGCAACTAATGGTCCAAAACTCAAGTACAATTATATTACATTAAAATTGAAAACAGGGTGACAAATCTTCACACAGTAGACATTTGATATTATGCTTAAATAAAACCATTAGAAAAAAGAATAGAGAGAATATCCGCATAACGCAGACAGTGACTTTTACACCCCTGACAATCACAAACTTTACATTAATAGCTTCACTGAACCTGTATGATTACTCACATTGTCTTTCCTCTCTGAGCCACCAGGTGACAGTGTAGCCTCACTGTATTTTACAGAACCACAGTTAAATCTTCCTGAATGAATGTCTGTGGATGAGGCACCTGCTTCAGCCAGGTCACCATTCCCGCCTTCACAAGTCACTTCTTCCTTCTTCTCATTTCTTGTCCTGGTCACACTATTCACCTGTAGATGGGCAGCCTCGATATTATCTAAGCTCTCATTCCTTTCATTTTCCACTGGATGAGACCCTCCTCCCACATCTTTCATTTGCTCCTGATGTTTTTCAGCCTTAATATCAGCTTCACATTCCTCTGGTTCCTGCTGCTCCTGAGTCCTCAAAAGCTCCTTTTCTGCTGAAGGGTCTGACTTTTTGTCAGTAGTTTGTTCTGGAACAGAAACTATGCTTCCCTCTGCCTGATAACCTTCTCTTGCATCTGATGTAGTAACAGCAGTTAGGACTTCAGTGTCTGCCCTGTGTATTAACATGCAAAGTAATCATGAAGGAGAAAGTCAAACATTTAATTTACACGTTATTGTAATCTTTTCAGTGCTTTTCACTCAACAAAGTTTTAATTAATTTTTTTAGC
>JAPZDY010000020.1:19883214-19899683 GCA_029783645.1 Ctenochaetus hawaiiensis | reverse complement strand
ATAATAATAATAATAATAATAATAATAATAATAATAATTATTATTATTATTATTATTATTATTATTATTATTATTATACAGATTATTAATATTTTCCTGTTAAGCAAGTTAAAAGAATAAAACACATTTTTTAACTAGCCTTGATTAAAATGCTGATTAATTCAACCAGGTATTCCTGCACAGCTGTGGAATCTGGTGTCACTGTGGCAACACACAGTATGATTTTACTGTTTTTCCCCATAGAGCACGTCACCACCACAATGTATACAGTGTAACTTTCATGTCACACTGCATATTTTTTCATGTTTTTCGTCAAAGATTTTTTTCCCAGATGTTGTCACAGGCAACTTACCTGTCACATAAATTGCGTTACACTTTTTCTTCGGCGATGCTGAAGAATCTGCGTTGCTTTCCTTTTCTTCAGGTCTGCTTTGATAAATACTGTCATTCTGTATAAACAGAACATTTTATTTTCACATATCAAGCTCTACAATCTAGATCCGACATTTTACAACTTGCAGTAATACACATGTCCATTATAGCAAATAGAGCTGTTTGGAGCACTATGACCGCTGCCTGTGCAGAGATCAGAGCTGTGACATTTCAGGCCGTCCTGTAGGACTTCAGTATGAGACACAATCATTAATGTGTAAGGACCATCTTTGTCTCTCTCCAGGTTTGAGAAGTTGGCTGAGGAGTGTATGAAGAACATAGAGATACTGAAGAATGCCTATGCCAAGGGCCAGCCGGTCCCCAAGTGCCGTACAGAGGAGAGGACCTTTAACACTGTCAAGTCAGCAGCAAACTCATAAATAATGAATAATATCAGGTTATAATGTAGTCTCTTTGAATGACGTGTGTTCCACAAGGACAGAAAGAGTTTAAGTCAACACTTTTACACTTTAGTAGCAGCTCTTGGTTAGTCCACCACTTTGATGCAGACTGAAATACCTCAACCACTGAGAGATGGATTGCTATTAAATTTTAATTAATTAATTTAAAATTTTAATCATAACTTATCTAATAAGCAAATGTTGACATGCACTCAACTAAAATGGCGAAACAGTAAACCATGTATCCTCTTAATATCAACATATTTTCATTTTCATTATTACATTATTAGAATGTTAGCACGCTGATGTTAGCATTAAATTTAGAGCACCGCTAGGCCTAAGGATAGCCTCAGAGCTGCTTACTGTAGACTGTGTCTTGTTCATCAGTAAAAGACCCTAATAGCCAAATTCTTATTTTAATTTGAATAAGAGATTCATTTGTTTTGGTTGCTACATTGCCTTTTTGTAACTCTTTCATAAGAATTCAAACCAATGTTACTGTCTGAGATGTTTTTTTAAATATAAACCATTTTGCTCTCTCATAAACCCCACAGAATAACTTAAGGGCTGGTACAAGTGATAAGTTATTTAGACTAGTTACTAGTTAGAAGCAGTAGTTATGTGTGTTCACCTTTGGAAATGATGTTTCATATTACCCATGTGTAATGATCAACTCTGGTTGCATAATCGTCCTGTCCTAGTTAAGGATATTTTTTACCCTCTGGATCTGTTACAGCTCAATAATATCAGCAGTTATTTTAACTATTTTTGGCAGTCTATTGTGGTGTCAACAATCCCAGAACAGAGTTTGAAGTTAATAACATCCAGGGGGGAAAATTATTTTAAGGAATTCTGAATTTCATGTGGAGGTTCTAAAACTGAACTAAATGTATATTTAATTATAAAGGCTCTCAACCCATGCAACAGTTGTTTAATTCTAAAAAAGCATCCTTTGAGACAACAGAGAGTTGCATTTCTTTAACAGAGCGGTAGATGAGTCAGAGTGACTCACTGTGACTCACTCTGGCACGGCTCCAGTATCATATCAAACTAGCAGCCAGGTGACTCTGGCAGTGACTCATGCAACAGTCGGCATTGTTTGGCTCTCAGTGATGCTGATTGCTTGCTGTCTGTCTCTTGTGATGCTGTTTCTGAATGGTCATGGTCCCTGTTGTTGTCATTTAGGACCCACTCCAGCCTGACTCCTAATGAGCTGATGCTGTACATCATCAGAGGCATCAACCTTCCAGCTCCCTCAGGTACTGCAGGCAGGTCTGCATGTTGGAAATACCAGGCGGTAATGTGTGAAATATATGTCACTCCCACCTACCTCTCTGCCTCCAGGTGTCTCAGCCAGTGATCTAGATGCCAGTGTAAAGTTTGAGTTCCCTTTCCCCAGCGCAGTAAGAATCTTTCACACTCACCAAGTAGATTATGGATAATTTTCTCTGTTTATGTCTCGACAGGTTTTAATGCATTCATTTATGTTTGTGTAGGAGGAGGCTCAGAGAGACAAAACCAGTACAGTAAAGAACTCCAGCAATCCAGAGTTTAAAGAGCAGTTCAAACTGAACATCAGCCGCAGCCATAGAGCCTTCAAACGAGTCGTGCAGTCCAAAGGGGTGAAGTTTGAAATCATCCACAAGGGGTAAAAACCTTAATGGCACTGGCCCACATTGGGCAACATGGCCACTGTTCATCATCGTGATTTACGCTGTAAATATACTGTCTGTCATGCTTTTGTCAGTTTTTCTCTTCTCTGTCCAAAATTACAGAGGCCTTTTCAAGACAGACAAAGTGGTGGGCACTGCTCAGCTGAAGCTAGAGGCTCTAGAAAACCACTGTGACGTTAGAGAAATCATTGAGGTAAGATATTAAAACAAATACACAGATATTTTCACACGCCAGATCTTTCTAACAGCTTGTCTGTGTTTTAAAGGTGATGGATGGACGTAAAGCTACAGGTGGCAAGTTGGAGGTGAGGGTGAAGATCAGAGAGCCGTTAACAGGCGTTGATCTCCAGCCAGTGACAGAGAAGTGGCTGGTTCTTGATCCCGTGTCCTCCCTTTCTCCTCCAGAGAGACAAAAAGAACGGGTAAGTAGACTGTGGAAGGACACTGAAGCAGAGCAAATCCCCGTCATTGTGTTTAAGTGGAATTACTCCAGAGGACATTGAAGAACATGCAAATGCCTAAAAAAGCTCCAGCTGGTAAGGTCAGGTTTACAGTTCAAGGGATAGTGTAGATATTTTGATGTAGGGTTGTATGAGACACTTATGCCCAGTCAGCATCTTACCTGCCATAGGTAAAGGCCAGCTCACCCTCTGCCTGGAGAAGCAGCGCAGTGCGCCAGCAGAAAACAGAGCGCAGTATTGCTGTAAACAGCATCAACAGCAGCACGTCTTTGAGCCACCAACATTGTGTTCCCTTCAGACAGATGTTTCCTCCGTGGACTACACTCCTAAACTGTACAACATCTGTAATCCATCACACAGCAGTCCATATTCCTGTGCACAGCATGTAGGAATACGGACAGCTGTGTGAAAGAATACGGATGTTGTGCAGTTGAGGAATGTAGTCCCCAGTCAAACAAATGTCTGACCGTAACACACAGCGCCAAAAATGTAAAAGTAAAGGGACATAAATACTTTAGGTGTGTGGTTTTGTTGGTGGCTCAAAGACGTGCTGCTGTCGGTAAAGTTTACAGCAATTCAAGATACAGATTCAAGATATACTTTAAAACTGTTCATCTGCTCTGCCTCACCTCCACTGGTGTAAACAGAGACTTTTGTAATTCTCTGAAAACTTAAATAAAATCTGTGCAATGTTTGGAATGATTGACTGCCTGATGACTCGGCAGACTTAGCTTTTGCCTTCGAGCATGACTGCACTACACAGTTAGAAACACTTTCGCCTTCGGACCTGGTTGGATGACACGTCAAACAAACTGGTTTGTTTAAAGCAGAAGCTGCATTCAGTCAGCCTGGGAGCTGCCGCCCTATAAATACAGGAGTAACAACAGTCCACGTCTTTGAGCTCCTTTTTTCAAACAGATGTCAGTTCTCAATCTTTTCATTGTGTCAGTTCAGTAAAGTCTCATTGTGTCTGTTTGAATCAGGCTCCATCTCCTCGCTCTAAACCCAGACATGAAGCAAGCAGCAGGAACAGTCATCCCAACAACTCTCCTCCACAGTACAAACTCCACAGCTTCAGCCTTCTCAACTACGACCGGGAGCGACTGGAGAGAAAGGTATTTGTGTGTGTTTATGTGACCCAAGCTTGTAAACAACATCCACCTCTCTAATGCTTTTAATGGCCCCCGAAGGCAAGAGGGTCTGTTAAGTCACTGCATCTGTCTCTCAGATGGCAGAGTACCGAAAGGCGCGACGGGATCCCCCATCGGACCTCATCCAGCAACACAAAGAAGTCACACACAGACTGCAGTGGCAGAAAGCACAGCTGGAGCGAGCCTCTCCTGCTCTGCTGACAGGTAACTCCCTCACACACACACACACACACACACACACACATGCACAAGTATGAACATTGCTAACACATTAACTCACCAGCTGCTATGGTTTTTAAAATTTACTAGTCACTCAGCAAAGTTACTGGCCAATGTAAACAATATATGGCAAATGTATATCGGTGACTGTGAGGACATTTCCCAGCTACATTTGTGGTGACATGCAGGACCTGCAGGGATTGAACCTAACCAGACTTAACCACAGCTTTGTCATGCCACAAAATTGCAGTCCAGTTGCCAAAACAAAATGTTGACATCATACTATATATCTGTGGTTTGCAGAAACTTGCAATGCCAACATTATTCTGGTGATTGTGTCGAAAATCTAGCGTTTAATGTGGGATGAGCAATGTACATAAGGTGCAGTTTGTTATAAATGCGCTCAGGTCATAGATTAGTTTTAAATATTCAGGCTATCTAAAATGGCAGCAGGTCGTGGTTTGCCTGTGGGCTGTAGTTTGCACACCCATGATTTAGACATATAGGATTTACCAAATAATGAATTAATTGGTAATTAATTAATTTATTAATATCAGCCAGTGTGAGTCTTGTGTTTTACTTGTCAGACTCACTTTTTACCCCTTGACTTTCCAGTCATTTCTGCCAAAGAAAGCCTATTTTGGCACACTCAAAGTGAATTAAATGCTGCTTTTGAAGTTTTTGGAGCTCATGCATGTTCCTGGCCTTATTTGAAAGCTAAGACTCTGAAGTTTGTATCACAAAAGTCTGGATCACTTTGAGTGCTATAATATCTGACTTAAGTCATAATGAAGCTCCTCCTTGCTTTGGCTGCAAGTCTCGGATATATATGGATGAAATAATGTGTTTTGGACCACAAAATTGACTAAATTGGATTTTTTTGGACCCTTACCTAAGGAAGTGGAACATTTTTGTTGTAACACTATCAATTATTAAAGTATTATAAAACATCATTGGTGAGTAGATGTTTTTTTTTGTTGTTTGTGACTGGTCTTACAAAGGCTTTGATTGTGTCAGCTGTTGTGGTTTGACATTAATGAATATTAGCCATCAACGGGTAATATCATTTGAACCACAAGAATCCCAGCTTTCCAACAATATATATAGCATGAATATTAATTCAAAACAAGCTTGACGTACAAAGCGAGAATATGAGAAAATAGGCTTGGTGTCCCACCAGTTGGACACCTTTTATCATCACCTGTGATGTTTAAAAAAAAAAGAAAGAAAGAAAGAAAAAAATAAATTTTCAAACAGAGTAAGTAAAAATGTGCATCCTGCTCATAGTTCCAGGTGGGCGGTTGCTAATATCAAGCCCTGCATGTGAGTCAATATCACAGCCTCTCAAGCATGTAACTGTCATTTCCCTTCAACACATTTGCAGAGTATGAGAATGTGCTGCGGCGCTTAGCCTTTGGACTTGCTGACTCTGTGAAGAAATACTCCAGCCAAGGCAACAGGGTAAGTACAGGATCAGGATCAGACTGAGTGTTTACTTACATGTGACTGTGACATGTGTGTGCGTGTGCACATTGGGCCATATTGCGTAAAGTTTTATTTCTCCTGTAAAAGGACGTTGCCAAGGATGCGCTGGGCCGATTGAAGATGGTAGAGAGTGAGGTAAGGCTTGCTATGTGCTGTCAGAATACAACAAGTTTAAAATCACCGTCATGTATGAGCCTATGTTCTTTTCTCTCTGCTCCAGCTGGAATCACTGAAAAGGAAACGCACTGGATGAGGGTGGAGTGGACGGTGGAGTCTTGGCTGAATAACTGTTATGTCATCTCTCTCATACACACTCGTACAAACACTACAGTGGGTACTTAAAGCACCCTTAGCATGATTCTTTGCTGCTCATGTCCCAGACAACTGCATGAACCAACCTGATAATTCTGTCAATTGATGATGTAATATGTGTGTCCCTTGTGGTTTTTTTGCCTGCCACAGTAATTAAAAACAAATCTTAACTTCAAAGGGACAAAAAAGTTAAAGCAGAGCATTAAAATGTGTGAAATAGCTAAAAGAGATGCAGGTTTTATTTGCACTTAAACAAGACAGACACTATAAAAATCTGCTGCAAAAGTATGGCTAGACAGACTTTACCTGCACTCTGGTAACTGGTTTCTAATTTCCATCTTTCCTTTGAGAATTGTTGGTGAAGAGATTTGTTGGGAGACTTACAGTTTTACATTTGGCACCAGCTCAAAGAGTCTAATGGTGTCGATAGCTGACCAAAAAATGTGTGTGTGCATATCTATGTGTGCTCTAAAGTATGTTTAACAGAGGTGTTTTTAACCCCTTTTCCCATATTTTATGTGTGTAATGAGCTTAATCTAATCTGTCTGCTCCAGTGTTTCCAGATTACAGTAATCTGCTCCATTTGGAGTGGTGTGATATGGGAATAAAAAAAAAGCGGGGCTTCGGGGTGCTGCAGCCTACATCCCATAATGAGGGATTTGTGTTTGTGTCACCAAGGAGACGACTAGATCAGACGTAGAGTCGCCTTTGGGGCTGGGGAGAGGGGTGTTAACAGCGTGCCATGAATGTGGTGGAAGCTTAGCTCTTCAAAAGAATTGCTTCCTCTTCATCAGCTGTTTCTTCCTTTTTGTCATCCTCATCTTTATTTTTTCCTCTATAATTCCGTCTCATAGTCATAGATTATTTGGAGTCATGAGCAATAAACGGCTCCACTTGGATTTTCTTTGAATTTTTAAACAATATTGAATCCTTTGTGCTGTACATTAGAAAATAATTAAAAGCCCCAGTGTCAGCGGGCTGCTGTTTTCCACAGTTTTTGGCATGTGCAGTTTACAAATTCAGATTCTGTCCCACTGAGCTCTCCGCTGTCAGCACAGTGGATGCTGAATTCAAAATGTGTCAGTAAGGTTGGGTAATTGCTCTTTTCTATTTCTGTGCTCCCATACACTTCGTTGTCATGGGCATCCTGGTCAATCCTCTCTATTTTATACTTTTTTCGCTGTGAAGTCAAGGGGACATCATTCAAATGAATCTGGTAAATTTTAATGAAGCGTAGGACAAATGCGGGCAACTTGAAATGAACCATTTTGCCACAACAACGTTATATGTACATGTACATGTGATAAATGCATCACTGTATCGCCATGTACTGTCTGCTCAGTGTTGTGCTCTGGACAGATGTTTCGCCTGTGTGTTTGACAACCTGCTAACCCGGCAGCAAACGACAGCAGATGCTGTTGATCTGCGTTTATTGCATGCAGCCAGGATGTAGCAGACTACTTTAAAAGGATCTTACTGAATGTTTTTATAGAAGTCTTCAATGTGGATGAGGTCTGTTAACTCCACTAATAGTTTTTTAGTCATGTGACACACTAGAGGATCATGTGTTTGCTCTAATCCACCCACTGCCTCGCCACATTAACAAATAATCCTGTTTAATGTTGACCTGATAGTCTGTGTTGATTTTTATGTAACACCCCTGCCCCCACTTTATATTAATCTTACAGGAGAAGATATCCTCTGACTCTGAAGGAGCTTTAATCAGCTGACATTATTCTAGACGTTATACATTATAACCTTTAGTTTTATGAATGGCACATAAAAGTTTATACCAGTGTGTGTTCAAATATAGCCACTAAACTACAATCATGCATACTTCATGTTCTTGCTTTAAGTTTTTAAAAGTACGCAGTGCTGTTTAAGATTGGATCTTTTTCCTCTACTGGTGCAATCAGGCAAAGGTTTCCATTTATTTTACATGCAGTAGTGAAATCTTTTTGCAGACTTTTGAAACCTGCTTGAGTTTGAATAAAAATCCAGTCTGCATCGATGTTTGTCATGGTTTCATTGTGCAGTTGAAATTTAGATTTATCTGCATTTACAATAGAGACTAACTTAATTTAACTTTACCAAATTGAGGAGTTAATACGACTAAATTACCTTTTAGGAGTTTACTAATTCATCTTAAGATTCTATGGAATCGATTTAAAAAAAACTAAGGACTGCTGTTAACATTTGTTTTAATACAGACAAAAACTGAGAAATATTCAGTTAAGTTTTCACATGAGACACCGAAAAGAAGCAAACCCTCATGATTCAGTAGCTGTAGATATTGAACATTGTGCAGTTGAGACCTGCTGTGATGCAGCTGTATATTGCTGGTGGTAAATGGGCTGAATCACATGAAACTCAGGGTTGCAAAACAAGAAAGCTTCAGCAGAATGGCATCCCCTTCTTTCACTCCAAAACCTCTTAACCCTGTGTCACCTCAAACAAATGCACACTCCTGCCACGTCACCCCTCACCCTCAGTCACCTCCTGGCCTCTGAGTCTGTACTGTTGTCATGACAACAAGTTCATCAGTATTCCGTGTGGTAGTTGGGTGGTCGGGACCTAAGAAGACAAACATATTGTTAAAGTTTGACCTGCTGGTGACTCATACTCCTTTCCTGCATTTATAACACACTGCACACACACTCCATCTTTTTTTTTTTTACTTAATTTTTCCTATTTACTCTGTAATCTGACTAAACTCCATTCAAAAAGGAGAAGGTTTGGTGGATTGTTTGTTTTTGTCATTGTTTCTGTCCTCATCAGCTGCAGCAAATGTATCCATCTGGGCTTGAGAAAATGCTGACTTTGAATTTATGACTTTTTTTTTAATCTGTTAGTTATGTAAGGGCAATCAGTATAAATGTAATATTTATATACAGTAAATATACAGCAGATTATGCACTATCTCTATTTTTAAGTGTAAGTCATGATGATTTGTGCAAATCAGAAGGGGGAATGTATGAAGGCCTGCTTGTTTAGGCTGTAGTATCTTCTGTATTTGGTTGGTGTAAACATGAATAAAATGGCCGAACAGTGATAAATTTTTGTCCTCATTGAGTTGATCTTACCAAGTTTTTCTCACCTTGATCCCTTTTCACCCCCTAAACAACTTGCATCCTTTTGATGCTTCTTAAGTTCTGTGAATTGTATGAAAGTTGCTTTTAAACGTAATTATTAACTGATAACTTGCTTTGGAAGTCAGCTACAGAAAATTAGGATTTCTAAAATTTGGTTATCTAAGAGACCCTGGCTGTAAAACAAGGTTAACAGCCAATTTTCATTTGATTAACATCTGTGGTCAGTGGTGGAAGAACTTTTTGAATGGCATACCCCACTAAAAAACTACAAAATGTGTTAATGCAGATACAAGGATTCTTTTGTTGTTTTTGGAATATTTGTGTTCATGCATATTCAAGATGAAACATGATATTTACTTAACTGTGCAATAACAATTCTCTATGGTCATTTCAGTATTTTGTCAGCATCAAATGTGCAGCTCAGTTTGAGGAGAAAGGAAAGGTCAGCACCTTAGTGCTTTAGTGGTTTTAAAAGGGTCAAATATATATAAATATATGTAAAGAAAAATTGGTATTTTAGCAGTGAGGAATGTGAGGAACTAAAACCAGCGTCGCAGAAGACAAGGACTAAAACAGTAAAATCTGAGACAAAAATGGACGGATCTCTCTGCAGACAATACGTGTTGTTGGGGGAAAAGCTTCGGGCTTTGGTGTTATGCTAATAACGTTTTTGAATGTGAAATTTCTCCTGACAAAGGGGGAAAAAGATGAGAGGGGGATGGTGCATGGAGACAGAAGGGGAGTCTTGGTAGAACTGCACAACCCGCGAGACTTTGGTGGGCGTGGACACCGAGGCGAAGGCTTCCTGCTCGGGTGAACACGTGGTTCCGTGTCTGCCTTCCTGCTCGTCTGTCAGTGTGTGAAGGTTTCCTGCCCTTCTTGCACTCCTCTCCCCTCTCTATCCTTGCTCACAGCACAGCAGACCTTCTCCCGTCTTCACTCCGCCCCACCCGCACCTCCACCTCCTGCTGCACCTTCCTTCTTCTCCTTGCGACGCTTGCCGGGACTGCCGACAGACAGCCAGCCAGGCCGCGGTCACTTCGGCGTGTATCCACTCAGAGAGAGCGAGAGAGACTGTGTGTGTCGAAAAGTGTGTGTGTGTGTGTGTGTGTGAGAGAGAGAGAGAGAGAGAGAGCGAGAGAGTGAGTGAGTGAGTGCGTGTGCGCGCACCCTCCCGCAACCGGTCCATCCGTTTTATTTCTCCCACTATCCCGCCTCGTTGTTCGGTCATGACGCTGGAAGCGATCCGCTACCGGGCCGGTTCTCTGCAGATCCTCAACCAGCTGCTGCTGCCACACCAGACCGTTTACGATGAGATCCGCTCGGTGCAGGACGCTTATGAAGCCATCAAGTCCATGAAGGTACGGGGCTCCTTTCTCCTTATGCATCCCTTTTTCACTAGGGGGCTTTCTCTCCCACCTCCCAGCCGACCTGCATGCCCGCTGCAATGTGCATGTATTCCCGTGCATGTTTTTTGTGTCGGGTCTTTTGTGCTTCCACCGCTGTACGCATGTGTTGCCATATGCTCGCCGCCGTGCTCCCATTGTCGGCCTGTAAATTTGTTTGGGTGCACCTGCAGCAGCCGCCGGCGACCCGCAACTCCCCGATAATCTTTAAAAAGCATCTTTTTTATACAGTTTTCACATTATCAAGTGCAAGGGTGAGTGAGGTAGGAGGGTATCTGCACACAGCCACCAACCCATGAAATATGCCCCCCTTCTCCTCTTTCTTTGGAAGAGATTATTGATGAATTATTAATGACCTTTGCCAGGGGTTTTTATTCACGTCTTGGTCTTGTGCTGCACTCAGTGACACCTCCTGCTCGTTCCTCCCTCCATATGGTGTTTAGATGTTGTTGAAGTTCAGCTGGGAATATCTTCAAAAGAGCAGATATTTCACTCTTTTGTTTTCCCAGTTTCAAACGTACACAGACTCGCACATTTGCTGCAGGTTTGATCCTGTGTGTGTGTGTGTGACAGAGAGTGTCAGACTGAAGGAATGTACCATAAGCAGAGAGGGTGATGTCATGATAATGGAGTCTAATGGCAGAGAGAGAAATGACTCTGATACAGATGAGATCATCTCAGTCAAGGCTGTAGTGAAAACTTTTGGCTCAGTGATCGTCCCTCTACAACTGTGCTGGAGAGTGATTAATGACTGTCATGAAAACTGTGAGAAAGCAGTTGGAAGCTGGCATAGAGACCAAAGAGGAGGACCACACTGTGATACTGACTCCTCTTCTCCTCCTCCTCCTCCTCAAGGTGCGAGGCGCCCCGGCCATCGCCATCGTCGGCTGCCTCAGCCTGGCTGTAGAGTTGCGGGCAGGCGCAGGGGGTGATGACCCTGTGACCTTCATCAGGGAGTCTCTGTGTCACCTGACCTCAGCCCGGCCCACCGCCGTCAACATGGGTCGTGCGGCTCGTGAGCTGATGGAGTTTGCAGAGAACGAGAGCATGGAGAAGAACTCGGAGCAGCTCAGAGAAAGGTGGGCTGGTTAAAAGAGGGAAACAGCCTCAGAGCTGATGAACAAGGCAACTGCACACAATCATTGTTTCAGTAGTTTGTAGTAAATTTGATTTATCAAATCACTGATTAAAATGAAGGTTCATATGCACTCTCAGATAAATGCCTTATGCAGTGTCTGCGTGAGGGATGTCAGCCACAATTCGCAGTCCCTGTTACATGAAAAAACACTCTTCAGCAGTCTAAATAGGTCAAATAAGGTGGGTATCTCCATAAATTGTTGTGTTTTTACAACAACATTCACTATTTTTGATGCCATCCCTCCACCTTGAGCAGCAGGAGATCTCATCTCAGGAATTAAAAGAAGGATTTTGCCCTCAGATGACAGTAGGCAAACTATGGCAGATAAACTGAGATTTATCTTGCTCAGGTTACCAAAGCTTCAGATAGTTTGATTTTTAATTTTTTGATTGGAAGATTGTTAATTTGATCTCCATCACTTTCATTGGGGTACCCTTTTGGAGGGGATTTCTTTGAGAGAAATTAAAAAATATATATAAACTCATCTATTAAATGCAGGTTTGTTTGGAAACTGACTGACTGAAAATTGACCAATAGATTTTTATTTTAATTTTATTTGATTTTTATTTATTTATTAAATTCATCATTCTGATCAGTTTTGGCTAAAATCTTGACATTTTTCTTGCCCATGTGCAAGAAAAGTCTAACTTAGTTTGAGCCAAAAGTTGAGACAAGGCTCCATTGTGGAGTTTGTGATAAGGGGTGGCGTTGCAGAGCCATGTTTTTACCAGTGGGTCTCTGCTTTGTTTCTGCCATGGTTTCACACTATTCCCCTGATCCACTGGTGGCTGTTATGTGCAAAATAGGCAGCAAAGCACCAACAAATGAAGGAAAGACAAAGTTTGTTTACTCGTAAACATGGATGCAAACAGTACCAGCTTTGACCCTCAACCAAAAATGGCTTTGCAAGTGTTTTTTTATGAAGATGGAGAAGCATTTGCATTTTAAACATTTGTTTAGCCTCTAGGATACACACACTGTGTGTCGTAAATAGAAAACTTCTTTAATTCCCTTAAAGGCAAACAGACACTTCATCCAAAAACAATGAACATATCAGTTGCTTTGCTTCATCGTATGAGTAAAAACTTTTGTGAAATGATCTGAACTTGTCCTGAAAGCCACCTTGCTGGTCGGAGACTCGCTACGATGGTAACTGTGGCAGTGATTGATTAACTTAAAAAAATATTTTACATTCAGCAAAGTGAAATTTTACTCACACTTGATATTAAGTATTATTGACATTACACCAGAGCTGCTTTATTAACAGTCAGCCATTGGGTGTTATGCTGTTGTTGTTGTTGTTGCTACTGCATTGCATTGTGGGATATCCATGTTAGCGTAGTGTCCAGTGTTGCGCAGCTTATGCAAGAAATAATAAAAACAACATGTACTTTTAATTTCATACTAAGACTTTTGTTGCACAAAAAACCTCACAGGTAGTTTTAGCATATTGAATATTATGTCAGTGTACATTTCACAGGAGCAGAATTTTGTACTGATCCGATACGATCAATTGATAACAGCTCAAATACTTAGTACATGAATAAGGAATTGGCTGGATGAGACCAGTCCTCAGTTAATAAGTTTCTTTTTCAGTGCCATTAAAAATTTCACTGTTTCTGATATCAAAAAAATTATACACAATCTTTTTTTTTTTAATCTTAAAAGTTTAGAAAATGACCTCTGAGCTCTTCTCCCTCTGTTGTACTGCTGAAGTTGTAGATTGGGAGACTGAGCACAGGCAGAGTGAGTCGAAGCGGGTCTTTCGCCAAACATGTTGTGTGAACAGATTGCTGAATAAACGCTGTTTGGCTCCAATTATGAACATGAGTGTTCGCAAAATGTGATGGAGGGATGGGACAAAAATATTACATTAATAAAAAGGTTATGAAAGAGAAAAAAAAGGGAAAAGACACAGCTGAGACACACAAACAGGCTTTTTGTAACTACAGACTTGATGGACACATCAGGTCCACAGCGGCAGACAGAGCCTCCTCTCTATTCCCACCTTTTTGTGGTCCCCTTCCTGCAGTGTAATTGCCTGGATCGAAGAGATGCTGGAGCGTGACGTCAATGACAACAGGAAGATCGGTAACTATGGCGCCCAGCACATCCTGTCTGGCGTCCCGAGGGACTCTGTGACCATCCTCACACACTGCAACACTGGCTCTCTGGCCACAGCTGGATACGGGACTGCACTCGGTGAGACTGGAGCCATGGGTGTGAATGAGAAAGGAGAGTGATTGTTCAAATATTTATGTTGCTGTAACTGTGATAATAACTCTGTGTTTGTGTGTAGGTGTGGTGCGAAGCCTCCATGCGCTGGGCAGGCTGAAGCGTGTTTACTGCACGGAGACAAGGCCATACAACCAGGGGTCCAGACTGACGGCGTATGAGGCTGTGGCGGAGGGAATCCCAGCTACGCTCATCACAGACAGCATGGCGGCCCTCACCATGAGGGAAATGGACATCACAGGTGTGTGTTTTCCGGTCTCCTTTTACCTTTTCATCATGATGTTTTCTGCACACTTTCTCACTCTTTCCGCCACGCTCTCCCTCTCAGCTGTGGTGGTGGGTGCAGACAGGGTGGTTGCCAATGGCGATACAGCCAACAAGGTGGGAACATATCAGCTGGCCATTGCTGCAAAGCACCATGGGATTCCTTTCTATGTGGCCGCACCGAGCACATCATGTGACCTGAGCCTGGAGAGCGGCAGGGATATCATCATAGAAGTGCGCCCCCCTGAGGAACTCACTAGTATAAATGGAGTCCCCATTGCTGCCCCGGGTAAGAAGAGTGGGATTGTTGGTGGCGGGACGATAAAATGTCATTTTTAAAAGTAAAAAATTAAAGAAACAGGAACAAACTCTTTAGTAACAGTGAATGTGAAAGGAAAACATCAGGCTTGGACAGATCCAGTGTCCTGAGTACTGAGCACTGAACGGTCACAAACTGAAATGGACATCACATGTAGTGTAAGTCCAAGAGTACAAGAAGGTGCAAAGGCTCAATAACAGGGCAGCACTTTGTGAAACTATCTCACCAGTACAGAGGCATTTTTGTGGCCAGCAAAATGTGAGTTTCAGAAAGTACTAACTGCTATCTGCCTATAAACTTGTTCCTAAGAGCCTTTTTTTTTTTTTTTCCTTTTCGGCTTTTCAGATTTCCTCAGCCATCTGTTTTTCTTTTTTTGTGTCGCTGCTTTGTTTTTTTAGCATTTGTATGCTTCTTGAGACAATGATTTTAGACAGATTAGAGACAGGGAGA
The DNA here is from genome assembly GCA_029783645.1 of Ctenochaetus hawaiiensis. Classification (NCBI taxonomy): domain Eukaryota; kingdom Metazoa; phylum Chordata; class Actinopteri; order Acanthuriformes; family Acanthuridae; genus Ctenochaetus; species Ctenochaetus hawaiiensis. Next base: position 19,884,645 of record JAPZDY010000020.1, on the reverse strand, counting down.
GGCAAACAACAAGGGTTCAAGGCCAGAATCAGACCAGAAATGTTGTAGTTCACGGTCAGCACCTTAAACTTGAGGCCATCAAGGCATCACCAGCCATTGTTTTTAACCTTGGAATGATATGAATTGTCCATCAAGAAAGTCTGCAGAATTACAGACCTAACAAAATAAAAGTGTTCAGAAAGATGTTGAAAAAGCCCTCATTCACTTAATATATTTAGCACCAGGGCAGTTAGGAGCGTTTGTGTCAAAGTGTCAGAGTCTGAGTCCTGGTAAAAAGATGTTGGAGGTGTGTTTTAGATGAGTTTTTTAGATCTGAATTGAGTCATTTAATCACTAATTATTTTGCCAGAGCAGAGAGGTGCTCAGTGACATCACAGTAATTAAAGCTCACTCATTTAATAAGCTCACTGGCCCCTGGAGAGGATGGTGTGTGCTTGTACATTGCCCTCTTCAACACTCCTTTACAAGCTTCTCTGGTCCTGGTAGTTTAGAGTATGATCAAAGGGGCTCTGTTAATGTATATTTTTCTCACAGCCAAAAAATTCTTTTAAATCACCAAACCAGCAACAAACAGATTACACTTCAATTCTTGTCTGTGCAGCAGAAGCCTCGTGGAGCTTGTTTGTTCTTGCCATAGAGCTCTGTTGGCGTGCAAAGTTGATTAAAATCACATCAGTGAGACACACAGTTGTGCTGGCTAACATGGTCATTCATTACCATTAACAAAAAGCCACTGTAGGCTTTTTTCTCCCAAGTCAAACCCTTGATCACTGAACTGCTGCTGTTAGGACTCATCAGAGCATCGGATTAATCTGATGCTGAAAATGGTTCCAAACACATGCTTGACTAGTTATATTAAAAAAATAAACACCGTCCAGGTTAAATCACTGATCCTTTTTTAAAAGGAAATTATGTATCAGTGACCTGATGCTGTCTTGCTCCCAACTTTGGGAGGTCTAAAAGGTCTAAATATGTATCCTCTTATAAAAAGTTTTTCGAACTTTTCCATATCAGTGCTATTCTCACTTTAAAAAGTTTAAACCCCTTTAGGGTTCTTAAAATATTTCAAATAAACTGAAAAAATAAAGTCATTTGTGTTGGATTGCTGAGTACTGAAATAAGCCAGTTTTAAGGGGTCATAAGTAGTTTAGTTAACTTCAGGTGTAAATAAACAGTTGAAATAGTTGGCTTAAAGTTTAAAAACTGAAAAAATTGTTTAGAAAGTTAAGTAGCTTAAGTAATAGCTAAACAGTGGGAACAGTTGGCTTGTAGTATTAATAAATAATTGAAAAAGTATGCTAAAAGTAATTGTGAGGAATTGTCCAGATAAAGTGGGTTCATTTGTTCAAATATACAGTCCCTCCAGGAATTCGCGATGTTGCGATCGCAACAATTAACGAAAATTCAACCAATCTCCATGAATTCTGCGCG